>CM061041.1:58020291-58620291 GCA_030762985.1 Adelphocoris suturalis
GTGGGATATTTGGAGAGATTCATAGTAGGTAGCCGTCTAGACATACCATAATCCTAATCTGTTCTATTTGTAAAGGCCTGTGAGGCAGTACAAAATTCAGGAGTAATACAAAAATATAGGAACAATACAAAAACAATATAAAAATAACAACTAAAACAAGAATGAAATAAATAGATAAGTAAGATGCAAATTAAAAAATGATTGAAAGATGGTTGAACTACTTTCAACCACTTCACATGCTGGTACTCTTCCAGAGAATAAAGTTCAGCTTGTAGGAGCGAGTCTTTCATCACCCTGCAGAATGGGATTAATACCTAAGCAGAGCCGGCCGAATATAAGACGAAAATTGCAAGGCTCACATTTTATGCCCCTACTGGGGATATGGAATACCCCCCAGGTAAAAATCCTCCCCCCTCTCTTGAAATTTTGTTGAAATTTAAGGCCTCAAAACACAGTTATTGTGAACTTTTGCGCCTTTTAGAACATTGAATTTATGTCCCTCAATTTGATTTATTTTTTATTGACTTGGTAGGTTTGTATTATGTTAAATAAACTAATGAAAGCTTCTGGGTCACGCTACAATGATTATGCTTCCGAGTCTACATGAATGTAGCGGAAGCATTGTATTCACTTTCGGGAGAAAAAATTATTGGTCTCCAAAATCAAACTGTCCACTTGCATTTTACGTTTTAGACCATTCTGAACAATTTTGGTTCCGTGTCTGTGTGTGTGTGTGTGTGTCTGTCCTGTGTCCGCAAATCCTTGTAACAAGCTTGTTTTCCACAGCTTTCATCCGATCTTGAAGAAATTTTCAGGGTATGTGCGGGCTAGGGTGTAGACGGTCCCCTATCAGTTTCATTGTTGCCAAATCAATACTTCTTTCTGCGCATGCACAAACGTAAATTCCATTATGCTCCATTTGTTTACACTCTAGTCGTTCGATTTCGCTTGAATTTGGATGATAGTTGGAAGAAGATGACTTGATTACCTCATATCAATTTCAACACAATTGTATCTGTAATAGCTACTGCGCATGCACCAATGTGAAATATTTGTAATACACTTAATTTTCACAGTTTTCATCCGATTTTGATGAAATTGTCAGTGAATGTGCGCGGTTTAGATTGTAGATGGTCCCGTACCTATTTCATTGTTTTCAACTCATCAGTTCATTCTGCGCTTGCACAAACGTAAATTGCATTGAGTATCATTTTTTCATTTCTTAATTGACCAATTATGACATTTCACGCTACTTCTTGATTTTACTCTTTTCCGCTATGGAAGTTTTCAAGATCTTTTAAAACTTTTCAATGATCTATACATTCATGATAGGTAATCGAGGAAGCTATGTGCCACACCCAACTTGGCAGACGTTTTACGCTTATATTGAAAGTACTCTCAGAATAAATAGCTAATGAGGGAATCACCGTCCACTGGACCTAAGATAAATGTCCATATCTCATTGGTAAAAGAAAATAAAACAACAGAACATAGCGAACCAATAATTACCGAATTTAATAATGACGCACACACAACAAACGTTTATTAACTATTAAGATAGGCACTTAGTCTCTACTATTATACATTTATACAAGGGCTTTTCTTGCTTTCATTTCGGAGAATGATTTAAATAGGTACCATGTACAAATAATCAATTGACTGAGACAGCTCGTTTTCGATAAAATTGAAATGCTCTCAAGTCTTTCTTTAGGCACTGTTGACATGAGGTAAGTTTTTACCAACTTCAGCATGGTCAAGGGCAACAGAGTACTGCATTCCAGAACTTGAAATTCAACTGAAATAGTTTAGAGACGAAGTTCCTTCTAGTTTTAATATTTATGCCCAACATTTAAATCAATTTCTAACAATTTCCAATTTAAAAAAAAAACCCAAATTGGTCAATTTCATGCCCCTTCGATAGATCGAGTGTGCGGCTGCATACGTCGCACACTCCTTAGGCCGACCCTGTACCTCAATATTACATTAGTACCTATGAACTTGATTGGAAATCTGTGTTAATTTATTAAAGTAATGGTTTTTAACTAATTACATAGACACGATATCCCTGTAAGACCACAGTCCATTACACTTAATTAAAACTCTCCGCCTCGTCGCGCAGTGAGGCGAAACCCGAACCTATTTTTCTGGACATGGCAACGTTATGGGCGAGTCTACAGGAACTTTTGCGCTGATTTCGAATATTACCCCATATTCCTATACCCAAAACACCCAATCCACTCACTTTTTTGGCGAAAAACTACAGAAAAAATTTTGTTCTTATAATATTTTGCAATATAAAGCCTATTACCACCGACCACACAAATATTTGTCCTCAAAATTATGAGACCAACCACAGCTCTCAGAATCTGATAGTTGTTTGCAGCTTACATAGCTTAACTTTAACAAAGATGTTTATGTAACATCTTAATGTGATTTTTCCAAGAGAGGTTAAGAGGCCTTCGATGCCTCCTCGATAAATTTTTGATCGGCTCGTTACACCTTGCGAAATTGGTGTTTACCGATTAATTGGAGATATCTATTCATATCTCTATATAATCGATACCCACTTCAACTCGCTCTCATTTTAGAAATGAGCGTTAAATTTACATACCAAATTAACATTTTTTCGGTTTCTATAACTGTATATTGGTTGCAATCGATACCGTCTGCAAAAAATATTCCCGGTTTGACAAGTCTGTCGGGTAAACAAGTCGGAAATGGGAGAGGGAGTCTGACTCAGGGGTTACGTAACACATTTATCTGGCTCAGGTAGTTGAAATAGTAAGTTCAAGTGGACTTGTTATCGAATTCAGTTTGTGGAGAGCCGTAGTTTTCTATTGAATCTCAGTGATATTAGATTGTTGTATTTATTCGAGGAATAACAAATACCAACCTACAAAAATTTACATACAGTTCCGACCTAGGAAGTGCCGGTAATCATTGAAGTTTTGGTCGTGTTCAAATATCTACTCCTTCGGTACGTAGTGTCGTCAAGACTTGATTCCGCCTGCATAATTCAAGAATAGTGCAAAGGTACCTTGTCACTAACATTACTGCAGGTATGTGATATCTGAGGTAACAGCTTTATCAACCTACCAACCAAGCATACCTACCTATATTTTGAAAATGAAGCTATATTAATGGCTCCAAAAATTCTAAAATCAAAATTTTCGAAAAATGTATTCATTAAAATCTGTGTTTTGGGACATTCTGAAACGAATTCTAGAGTTGAACGCTTTTTCATATTATATTATATATATATATATATATATATATATATATATATATATATATATATTATATATATATATATATATATATATATATATATATATATATATATATATATATATATATAACATAAGGACATATATATATATATGTATATATATATATATATATATATATATATATATATATATATATATATATATAGGTATGTGTCATTCCAGACGATAACTCTCCTTACAATTGAGATAAAAATTCCGTTCTTGCGCCAAAAAATTGAGCTTTCCAAACGAAAGGATGAGTTAGTTGGCCATCACTTTTTGAAAACATATAATTGGTCAAATTTCAAAAATATACTAAAAAATCACTATAAATGACTAAACACGGTTGAAAATTGTCAAATGTATATTTTAGCAGAATTTCAGCCAAAAGAAGTTTATCAACATCGAGATTGAACATTATAAAATTTACGGACAAAATTATGCAGAAAATCGTTCTCAAATTTCATAATATTTGCTGGAAGATCAATTTAAAAAACTCCCAAAAAGAGCTGAAATTCCCGGATTTTCTATGGATTACAAAATACTATTTTTAAAGAGTTTTGCCATAAAGTTAGTAGTTAACTATATTGTGCTATGTTAATTGTGTTATATGCACTCAAACTCGAATTTCAAATCAGTTCAACAAATTTCAAAACAACAAAGGTATTCTAAAACAATAACTCGAACGACTAGAGAGTGAAAAGATGGAACATGATGGAATTAACGCATGCGCAGAATGAAGTATTGATTTGGCAACAATGAAACTGACAGGGGACCGTCTACAAGCTAACTCGCGCATTCTCTGACAATTTCATCAAAATCGGATGAAAACAGACGAACATTACAAGGATTTCACATAGGCGCATGCACAGTAGCTATTAATGATACAGTCATGTTGAAATTGATATGGGATGATCAAATCGTCATCCCACAACTATCATCCAAATGTGAGCAAGATCGAACGACAAGGGCGTGAGAAAATGGAGCATAATATATGTACATTGCGCATGCGCAGAGTGGAGTATTGATTTCGCAACAATGAAACTGATAGGGGAACGTCTACATCCTGGTCCGCACATTCCCTAATTATCATCCAGATCGGATGCAAACTGTGGAAAATAAGCTTGTTACAAGGCTTTCATATTGGCGCATGCACAGTAGTTATTAATGGTACAATCATGTTGAAATTGATAAAAGATGATCAATCCCACAACTTTCATCTAAATTTGAGCGAGATCGAACGACTAGGGCGAGAGAAAATGAGGCTTGGTACAATTTACGTTTGCGCATGCACAGAGTGAGGTATTGAGTGAAGAACGATGAAACCGTTAGGGGACCCGTCTACACCCTAGCCTGCACATTCCCTGAAAATTTCATCCAAATCAAGTGATCAAGTTTCATCCAAAGAGAAAACAATGCTCGGAAACAATATTTGACCTACAAAATTAAGATAAGTAGGTAACCTACCTACCATATATACATGATTTTCAGATTCCAACGCTTTCTGAACAAATCTGATTCAGACCCTGTCTGTAGGTAGGTATATAGGTACCCCCCCCCTCCACCCATCACCATGAAGACGCTCCTCGTGCAAAAGATTCCAAGCCAATAAATGCATGATATTATCCGACTTGATTCCACCACCAAATTCAAGAATAGTACATAGGTACTTGTCGCCAGCATTACTGCAGGTACCTATGTGACGTCTGAGGTAACACCTTTACTTACCAACCTACCAACCAAACATACCGACATTTTTCATGTTTGACGCATGCCTAAGCCACACAAACAACTGCAAATTTCGGAAAAACGTTTTTTTTTTTTTTTTGGTCTCTCGACCCTCACTATCAAGCTCTTTACCGAGTTCAAAAACTCTCTAGGTGGTTTTTATTAATGAAAGAGGTCAAACAATATTTGACCTACAAAATTAAGATAAGTAACTAACCTACCTACGTCCACTTACATGATTTTCAGATTCCAACGCTTTCTGAACAAATTTGATTGGGACCCTGTCTGTAGGTAGGTAGATAGGTACCCCACCCCCCTCCACCACCATAAAGACACTCCTCGTGCAAAAGATTCCAAGCCAATAATTGCATGATATGCAGTTTGGACCAAGATTCGGATCGTCGTCTTCTAGTGCATTCGTTCAATCACTCTTTTGACATGGATATGTCTTTGCTCTGGGGGGTCAACCAAAAATTTTCGTGACGCAAAAAATATGTCACAATTTCTAATGATGTTCACGTACAACCAATCCGTTGCTAGGGGAATGGAACTTCCGTAGTTTTCATCGCACAGAAATCGTTCGCCACTCGTTGGAATGCGCTTGATTTATGTGATAAATGTTCACATCTCAAGCTACCAATTTCCCCCTCCTTACGTACCTGGCTACATTCCTAAACTAAGTTGATTGGACTATAAACATTTTTAATATGCCGGTTACAATAGTCGGGATGCGGCCCAGCGAAAATAAATGCAATTATTTCATTTATTGTTTTATTTGATAACGTTTCGTCCTCTTACTGAGGACATCTTCAGATCTTGGTGTGTCCAGGAAAAAATTTATAAACATCCGAATATAACGGATTTGTCAAATAAAACAGTGGCTCACCAAGTCAACTCAATGTCAAGAAAGCAAGATCTGAAGATGTCCTCAGTGAGAGAACAAAACGATAAATGATATAATTTCATTTATTAATGAAAAATCAGGCTATCAAGGACATGAAAATGATAGCGCCTGTATTGGAGAAATAACTTTAATAGTATGTATAGTATGCTTATTGTGTCTCCAAGAATAATAGAATAAATTCTTTATCCTACATTTCGTCGCCTACAGTCCAAAGTTAAAGGATTTTTTTACAACTCTCGAGGACAACCGTTATGAAATCCCCAATCAAAGACATATCCATGTAACATGGTATCTGCTTGTAAAGCAGATAGTGGAACTCGTTTACGAGTTTATAAGTAGGTATGTTTACGTACAACCAATGAGTTACTAGGGAAGTGTAACTCCCATAGTTTTCACAGCAGGAAAATCGTTTAACTGCGTGTGGGAGTTATACGCTTCTTCAAGTCTTCAGACTTATTGGCTTAGCTCAAATTGGATTATATCATGCATTTTGTGGCTTGGCATCTTTTCTACTTGGAGCGTCTTTTTGGGTGGATATTTCGCGTTTTTGGCAGTGAGGGGTGAAAAGGTTGGAATGTACAGGCTGAACCAGACTGCTATTCATGTTTACCCTCTTGCAAACCCCCCCTACTTTGTCGTGGTGGTTCAAATCTTCGAAAGGGACTTTCACGGGACAAATGTAGGCTACGTTTCGATTTTTATAAAAAATCAGACGAGGGAAAGTGGGGGTAGTTGCTTTATCATATTTACCCCCTCCCTTACTAACCCCCACCCCCTCACCACGATTTGGTCTTTGCAGCTCCAAAACTCAAAAGGCACTTCTCCAGGCACTCAGGAATATATATATATATATATACGCGCCTCCTAGGCTCACCAGTGACTGGTCTAATCCTAGCATAGAAAAGTTTAGGGTCAAGGGGGGCAGGCAAGTGCGTAACTGCGAAAATCTGACTTTGTGATGCTATTATTTCCCTCAAACTACAAGTTCAATAATTACTACTGTTTTATTACATTCCCCAGACCTTTCTACTTCGAAAAACGAGTGGATATAATGAATTGAAGTTAGAAGTTAGTAATTCATTAAGAATTGAGAAAAACCTATAAGCATTCACACAACGCACTTGCCCCCTGTTGGGAGGCAAGTGCGTACGTATAGTGGGGCCAGTGCGTTTTCAACTTTCTACCCGAAAAATAATAAAAATAAAATGAACCAATGTAGGTAGATTTTAGGTATAATTTAAAATGAATTGCTAATGGAAAACAAAACGCCACAAAATAGATATTTTTTAGCAATTCTACGTGAATTCCACTTGTTCACTGTCCTCTGATTTCTATTCACTGTCGGTTGGGGAATGAGGTTCGCGTGAGAAAGAATTTGAAGACTCCAAAGTTTTGCAGAATCAGATAGGACTGAGGATTGGGAGAAGCGTGCGGTTGTGCGTGGGGGTTGAGGAAGAGGTTCTGAATGGAAACTAGGCTTCAAGACCTTGATTTTCTTATTTTTCCTGGTAATTTCATGCGGTTTTTAATGAAATGCACTTGCCTCTTCTTTGAAAACGCACTTGCCCCACTGTCAAAAAAAGGGGGGGGGGAACGTTTTAATGATTTACTGCAGCAATTTTTGTAGCCTTGAAGTTATCAAGTGCGCAGTTCATACAGAGACAAAAGCTTGAAAGATAAACAGTGGAATAAACAGGAAAGGAAGGGTTTTTAGACAAGAAAACCATTGAAAACTGTACCTCCCTCAGATTCACATTCTGATATCGGACGAAGGCTTCACGGAAAATGGTTTCAATCTTCCAATTACGCTTTTACGCTTATTTGTTCACTGAGGAGATTCACATTTTTATCAGGTGATTATAAACACCTGTTGAATCATTTGCAAAGAAACTTATTAAAATAGAGTGGCTTCATAACGAAATAAAACGAAGAGACGCACTTGCCCCGCCTGACCCTAATTGTATATTTCGCCCTACTCTACCCTGATCAGTTTTAATGGGGATTTCCCCCTGTTATATACACAACCCTGAGCCACTTCCGAACTGAATTGCATTTTGAAAAGCAGAAGGATGGGATCAGCTGGGAATCGTGTTTAGTTAAACATCTCACAGGATTGTCCAGAATCGGTAAACTTCACTGCAACATAACTGCATGAATAACTTTCGTTCTCTTAACGGAATGCAATAAATTAGTCATATCCCCAGGTTTAATGGTATAATATAGGTAAATGAAATGGTAAGTAAAATGGCATACGAACGTAACCCATAAGGCAATAAAGGAGGAGAGATAAGTAGGTGCCTACCTAATTCTCAACTGCTCTTGCGCCAAACTACGAGCTATTAAAAAATACTAAAACTGGTTAACTGATTCTGAATGGTAATGAAAGCTAAACACATTCAATGCGGAATATCGATCAGAAAACTTCCAAATAACCTGATTTGAGTTCTTGTGATAATCTTGATTATCTGTTACATTTATATAGTGAACATTGAAACCGAGTTCATGTTTACAATTCAGAGATCCTCCAGATGAAATACAGCCAATAGGACAGTATGTGACCCTTGTATAGGCATGAATAACATAATAGAAGGTGGTTCGGATGCAGGACAGATTTCTGGCTGCTGAGTAGCTGCCAGCCTGGACCTGGGACAGCGGCACGGAATGTGTTAAATGGTCTTATCGTAGGAGGTGTGGTCAGTTCTGAACCATTCTGGACTCTAAACGGTTTAAACCTATATTCAACCACAAGCTAGTATCAGACCAAACTAACCTTGTAAAATATCTCTGATAATCGTAATGTGCAACTGGAGATTCCATGTTAAAGGTGTTGAGTGAAGATGGGAAGCGTTGTGAGCTGGTTCTATGGCGCCTACTACTCAGTGGAGCAGTGGGTGACGAGCACGTGGTACACGATGGTCTACGAGGAGCAGCAGCATCCTGTGATCCTGGCCATAGCCGCCATGATCGTCCTCTGCCTCATCATATCTCTTCTGTGCAGCCTCTGCTCCTGCTGCTGGGCGCTCTGCTGCCACAGGCCCAAGTATCCCGGGTAATCCTCTAATTTACACAATCTGTTCGACAATAGAAAAAACGTCTACCAAGTTGGGTGTGGCACATAGCTTCCACGTTTACCTATCATGAATGTATAGATCATTGAAAAGTTTGAAATGATCTCGAAAAATTCCATAGCGGAAAAGAGTAGGTAAATCAAGAAGTAGCGTGAAATGTCATAATTGGTCAATTAAGAAACTAAAAAAATGATACTCAATGTAATTTACGTTTGTGCAAGCGCAGAACGTACTGATAAGCTGAAAACAATGAAATAGGTACCTACGCGACCGCCTACAACCTAAACCGCCCATTCGCTGACAATTTCATCAAAAGCGGATAAAATCAAAATGAAAGCTAATATTGTACACTCATTAGGATCACGTTTTTTAGCATTAAAAAATACTTTCAAACTTCAGTCAAAACGTTCTTTGCGCATTATTATTATTAATATGGTTTAGATTATTGACCGCTAGGTGATAATTATGACAGTTTTTTGGGGTTCTTGAGAGTCGGTCAGGCAACAATAAAATTCAAATCTTCAGGACCAACGTTTCGATGTATTTATACATCATCATCAGGGCTACAACAAGATGAGATTCAAAGGGAGATTACATTATGACCAAAGGAAAAATTGATAAATATATTATACATAAACATAATATTGCATACCTCGGAGAATTTATGCAGCTGTTTACAAGGTCATCTAGTATTCACTCGTCAGTATATGGGTCATTTCACGGCCAAACTTTTTTTTTTCGATATTTTTTAAAAGTCCTGATTTTCTAGTATGCTGTACCCATTGGTAATACAAGGTAGGAGCCAAATTTTCAGACCCCTTCTTCGCCCAGCCTTTTCTCTACAACTGTCCGAAGTTTATGGGTGTGCACCAAACACTAACTTTTGTTTTAATTGCTCAACCGTTATTGTGCCCAAAAAAATAAGTAAGGTGGCTAATTCTTATGGTAAATCGACTGCTCTTTCTGGTAGTCATGTCTAAATTTACAAAAAACTTAAGCTTCCTCATGAAAACTCAAAATAAAAATTTCTTTTTTACATTTCATCAATTTCGCATTTTTTGAAAGAAAAATTTTTTGATCTTAAATCATACTTACCAGTATGTAGAATACGAGGTTAAGAGGACTTAATGGGCAGACAAACAGTTTGTCGCCAGTGGTACTTAATGTACGGCCTGAACTCCCAAAAAACGTGAGCTTCCTCATGAAAACTCAAAATAAAAACTTTTTTTTCACATTTCATCAATTTCGCATTTCTTGAAAAAAAAAAATTTTTTTTTGATTTTGATCTTAAATCATACCTACCAGTATGTAGAATACGAGGTTAAGAGGACGTAATGGGCCGACAAACGGTTTGTCGCCAGTGGTACTTAATGTACGACCTGAAGTCCCAAAAAATGTAAGCTTCCCCATGAAAACTCCACAATTCATCAATTTCGCATTTTTTGAAAAAAAAATTTTTGTTCTTAAATAATACCTACTAGTATGTAAAATACGAGGTTAAGAGGACGTATTGGTCCGACAAACGGTTTGTCGCCAGTGGTACTTAATGTACGGCCTGAACTCGCAAAAAACGTAAGCTTCCCCATGAAAACTCAAAATAAAACTTCTTTTGCACAATTCATCGATTTCGCATTTTTTGGATAAAATTTTTCTTACCTTAAATCATACCTATCAGTATATTGAATACGAGGTTAAGAGGACGTAATGGACCGACAAACGGTTTGACGCCTGCGGTACTTAATGTACGGCCTGTACTACCAAAATAATAGAAAAATTGAATTTTCATGATAAAATTTGCACCTATCTGATGTGCCGTCAAATGTGAAGTTAGTTCTAAGCAAATTTGATGAACTGGTGACTTTGTAATGAAAACTCAATTTTTATTTTATTTAGGCAGTACAGGCCGTACATTAAGTACCGCTGGCGTCAAACGGTTTGTCGGCCCATTATGTCCTCTTAACCTCGTATTCTACATACTGATAGGTATCATTTAAGATCAAAATATTTTTTTTTTCTTCAAAAAATGCGAAATTGATGAATGTGAAAAAGAAGTTTTTATTTTGAGTTTTCGTGAGGAAGCTTACGTTTTTTGGCAGTACAGACCGTACATTGAGTACTGCTGGCGTCAAACCGTTTGTCGGCTCATTAAGTTCTCTTAACCTCGTATTCTACATACTGATAGGTATGATTTAGGACCAAAAAATTTTTTCTTCAAAAAATGCGAAATTGATGAATTGTGGAGTTTTCATGGGGAAGCTTACGTATTTGGGGAGTACAGGCCGTACATTGAGTACCACTGGCGACAAACCGTTTGTCGGCCCATTACGTCCTCTTAACCTCGTATTCTACATACTAGTAGGTATGATTTAAGATCAAAAATTTTTTTTTCAAAAAATGCGAAATTGATGAATTGTGGAGTTTTCATGGGGAAGCTTACATTTTTTGGGAGTTCAGCCCGTACATTAAGTACCACTGGCGACAAATCGTTAGTCGGCCCATTACGTCCTCTTAACGTCGCATTCTACATACTGGTAGATATGATTTAAGATCAAAAAATTTTTTTTCAATAAATGCGAAATTGATGAAATGTGAAAAAGAAGTTTTTATTTTGAGTTTTCATGAGGAAGCTTAAGTTTTTTGTAAATTTAGACATGACTACCAGAGAGAGCCGTCGATTTACCATAAGAATTGGCCACCTTACTTATTTTTTTGGGCACAACAACGGTTAAGCAATTAAAACAAAAGTTAGTTTTTGGCGCACACCCCTAAACTTCGGGCAGTTGTAGAGAAAAGGCTGGTATGCAATATTATGTTTATGTATAATATATTTATCAATTTTTCCTTTGGTCATAATGTAATCTCCCTTTGAATCTCATCTTGTTGTAGCCCTGATGATGATGTATAAATACATCGAAACGTTGGCCCTGAAGATTTGAATTTTATTATTGCCTGACCGACTCTCAAGAACCCCAAAAAACTGTCATCATTATTATTATTATTATTATTAATACTGGTAAACCTGTGTTATTGATTACCAGCAGTTGCACATAATAAACGAATATTTTAGTGAATTTTTCGATTGAAGTTTTACTTAACGTCCATAGATTCTTATATTAAGTAACTATATTAATGTTGTAGGTACCAGCCGATCTACGCCAACGAGAAGCACAACTACGCGGCCATACCCTCGTCAAATCACCCACCGTACAACCCTAACGCTCCTTCCACCAGTAAGGGCTACATACATCCTATTGAGGTGTAAACCTTTTTGAACTGTTGATTCTTATATACTAATAACTATATATTCATAATAGGTACATAATCGGTAATTTTCTTCTTTTCTAACACCACAAAATACAATGAGGATAAACTATTCACTCATAACGCAAATCACGACCCAATGCAAAAATGAATTCAACAATAAGTCCAGAAAGGTGTAAGTAGGTCAGCGAGTGATGGAAATTTAAATATAAGAACCTTTATAAGGTTATGTGTCAGGTTATACGGACTCTGACTTTAATGTAATTTCAGTTAATAACAACACTATTTTAATTAGTACTGAGGATACCTAGTGCCTGAAGAATTACATACCTTTAAAATGCCGACCTATTGGATGTACCTATTTCCAAATGTTGCATTCAACCCATCAAGGAAGCTAAAATGTGTTCTACATCTAACGGGATGGTTTATTTTCTCTTAATTTTCGACCCAGGGACCTAGGCTCTGTTTTCTTAATCCATCAACCAACATACTAGCAGTTCATTTGTCCATTTGGTATTCAGGTACACAATTTTGACTACCAGAACCGCCACCCTATGTACCTTCGATTTTTTACAAAAAATATTTGAAATCATGTTCGTCTTTCACTCGTTATAATAAAACTGAGCTATTTTATTATAACTAGGTCATTCAATTTGGTGGAAGGATAGTATGAACTACACTGCACATTGGAGCAAATTTGATATGCGAATGTGATGTAAATTTTTTTATATAAGCATTTATTTTAATAGACTTATAACTTGTACTTTTCCTTGTTATCTTGAACAATTATATGGTTATTGAAAACACGTGAAAGAAAAATACTTCAAACCCCTTTGTAAACCACATGAAGTATACTTATTGAATATTGACCATCTTTATTATGTCAAATTTCTACTTTATCTTTTTGGATAGGTAAGTTATGGAATAACCAAGGCTTATGGAAGACCGAGGAATGTGCCCCCCCCCCCCCCCCCCCCCCCCCCCAATTCTGACTTTCTGACTAGCACATTTACCTAGCTATAATTGCCTTCACAGTTTCAAGATTCACAAACTGACCCCGATCAAAAGTGCAGATACACCTTTGAACTTTATTCTTATAATGAGAATTACCCATGGCTCAGCTAAGTGAGCTCTGTAGCTAATTTCGTTCATATTCACTCTAAAGTGCTGAAATTCGGAGCTGTAACGGTGAGCTCTATAGCTGATTTTGTTCCTTTTTCAACTCAGGATGCTGGACTTTTGAACAGGATCCCTCTGGGTGTGGTACCTATAGTACAGGGTGCGGCAGTGAGGACGGACGGTTTTAAAAAAATCATAAAATAGTTAATTTTCACTCAAAAACAAATTTATTTATGCAATCAGGTTCGCAAGGAAATAGCATTTGAGACAGTCAAGTGTGAAAAATCACATCAGGCATGTGGTGGCCGAAATTGTTGATGCAGTGCTGGAGGCGTTCTTGGAAGTTCGTGCAGACTCTCTCCAACATAACCCTACGTCGTAATGATCACCAACTTCTTTTTCCCTGAATTATGACGGCGACGTGTTCCAACCACACGTGTGTGGTTCCAGCAGGATGGGGCGACCGCCGACACAGCCAGAGCATCAATGGACGATATTCGCCCTCTCTTCCCTGGTCGCCTTATTTCCAGGTTTAGCGATGTTCATTGGCCTCCTCGGTCCCCAGATTTATCCATATAGGATTTTTTTTATGGGGACATCTCAAGGCTTAGAGAATACGAGAACAAGCCCCGAACTCTGGACGAATTGAAGGACGCAATTCGCGTGGAAGTCGCCCAAGTTGAGAGAGTATGTTGGAGATAACGCCCAAGAACACCTCCAGCACTGCATAAACAATTTCGGCCACCACATGCCTGATGTGATTTTTCACACTTGACTCTCTCAAATGCTATTTCCTTGCGAACCTGAATGCATCAATAAATTTGTTTTTGAGTGAAAATTAACTATTTTATGATTTTTTTAAAACCGTCCGTCCTCACTGCCGCACCCTGTACAATTACAAATGGTGAACCACTGTAATCAACTGGCTGATCTCTGTGAATAATCAACTGGCAGATCTCTGTGAATAACTGGACTAGCAATTCAACCACAATATGCCACAGCGAAGTGTGGTAGAATACAGATAGTGGATTTATAATGATTAATTTACCTAGGTTTTCCATTTTACCCTATTTTCGAGTACAGTAATGAGATTACTCTACCTTACACTGTGTATGCATCAAAACTACTGTACTGTTGGCAACCCTGCCCTTGCAACCTACTACAAAGGCATAACCTTGGGGTAGAAGTGCAGCCAATTACAAACTGAAAAATCCCTATTGATAGTTAGTGCACAAGTACCTAGGTTCATTGTTTGATTTGTGCAATAATTGTGCTTAGTAGGTTACATTATATGATACAACCCTCATAAAATAATTTTCAATCTACTTGAAAATGCTACCAGAAAACTTGATCATGTGCTAGGAATAAAAACAGGTAGTTAATTAGAGTTCAACATTTCATTTTATTTTTTTAAATTCAATACTCAAGTTAGAGTATGACTGAACTAATAAAAAAAAAAACATGCATAATCTATAATATTACAACAAAATTCAACGAATTTAAAATTCAAATAGTAGGGAGTACATACTTGAAAAAGGTACATTTAAAAATTACGCACAGACTTTTTGAAATATCCCTCGCAACGCAAATACAATAAGTCATTTCATGAGTAAGTCCCAAATTCTTAACAAATAGGCACATGAAAAAGTTGGTAAACCTGGGTTGCAAAGTAAATGGTAAATTATGCTCTTACAAAGATTCACTCCATGAATGGTAGGGAGACCACCTGTACAAAACTGTACAAAAACCAACGACACATACACTTAGGGAATAAGTGGGTACAATGAAAGTAAGCTGAGAGCGTAGCTAGGTAGTAGGCAGTGGTTTGTGCACATGTATGCAACGTTGTAAGCAAATTTCGTAAGCAAACAGACTTTTAAATTAGTTCAACTATAAATAACAATGTAACACATAGAATTTGCGTTATAAATGGTTATTTAAATCATGAGAATGCCACGGCACTAACGGATTTATTTATATTTTGGTGGAATTTACAGACTTTAGGAAAAACGTCGACAAAGCCTATTTGAAAACGATAATCTGAGAACGGAATTTCAAAAACGCCGTTTCTATGACATTATGCCAAAGTTCTAGTGATGCAGCGTGATCATTAAGCAAATTTTCGTAATTTTTCATATCACATCATTATGTAATATTGCTTGAAAATTTTGAAACGTTTTGAGCACTGTATAAAAAGATAACTACAGTAAAGCACGTGAGTAAAGTCTACTAAAAATCTTTGGGGAAAAAAATCCAAATAAAACATTCAACTCTACAACTAAATTTTTGGATTTAATTTTTTTAAACAGTTTTTATCGGTTTTAAAAATCTATTATAATGAAATTTAAGTACATTTTTCAGCATAATTTGAAGCAAATTTCGTATCGGTTACGGCGGAGCGCGGAGTTTTCTATTGGTTTCCACGCACAACCGTTCTGTAGCTAGGGAAGTGTAAATCCCTGAGTTATCGTTCCACGATAATCGTTCGCCACTTTTATTTTAGCTCAACAATTCAACACCGATTCACATGACAACGACGGTCCCTATAATGAAAATTGCACATCTGATAGAGTTTCTGTGACACTGGAGGAGCTCGGTATGTCCGTAGCATGGAAGTTTAAACATATTAAAACAATGTGATAACTGAACATCTCCTGCTTCAAAGGAGATTAATTTTTCACTGTACTATTATACTTCTTTCCACGCCTTGTCGACGTTTATCCAAAAACGCACAAGATGCCATTAATACAACAAAATTGGTATTCATTACATCAAGCAGATCAAAAAGTCAAATTTAATTTCGGACTTGAGCATGTGGTTTTGAATTACACATATCAGACAACTAATCGAGGAGGCGATTTCATAAATGACAGTCTGACAGAGTGGGATAGATAGTCTGGCAGTAGCAGGGGAGTGAGATAGCTCTGTTAAAACCTTTACAGTTCATCTGTGAATAACCACTACATCTGAAAGACTAGAGAATGTTCGCCAGCACGACAAGTAGGTACAACATATATTATCTAATTTCTTAGGGGAACTGTCACACTTCTCCCTTAAAAACATACTCATTTGAAGAACCGTTAGGATATTAGTATAGTTTTACTGATGAAGAATTTATTCAACTCCTTGGTAAATAAATGCACTGGTAATTGAGAATAATAATGAAGAAATTAAGACTTAATCTAGTTAAGAAGTGCCAAATGAAATAGATTGGAACGGTTGAACGAAACCTTTCACTCAACTTTTTAGGTTTAGTAAGCTTTTCTTCTTTGTGGGCTTTGAATAATAGTTTGTCCTTTTTGGGGGCTATTAATAATGGTTTGCACTAAGTAGAGATCACGGTCTTCTGACATCTGAGAGACTTGTATAAAGGCGGAGTGATACCATCAGTTGAAACATCAATAAACGATAGGGGAGTTCCACAGTCCAAAATAACCAATTACTGTAGGTATATAAAGACTCGAGAATGAACACTCAAACGTGTGATAGGACACAAGGTAGGCAGACACATTCCCTTGTTTCAGATGGTAAAATGAACATTAGACATTTCGCGTAATTTAACACGTTTTTAGAGATCTTTCAGAAACTGAGGCTTACAGATGTTTCAGCAGGTGAAACGCATGATCCAATATTACTTTTCAATCTCGAAGCATATAACTGGATGTTCAAACACCCAGATGTAGGTATCTGGAACCATCCAATTCTTAATAATCTTCAACAGATGAGATATGCTCGAGATGGTTATTACGACGAAATTGGTTTTGACTCGATCATGCGTCGAGTAGGCTTATAAATTTGACTTGTAAAATTGGCTTGTAGCTGGGTATAGCAAAATGATCGGTAAAAACCGCTTTGTGGGAATGGATAAGGAAGGAACACAAACGGCTCTGGGATAACACCCCAGAATAGAAACATGGAAAACTGGTAATGAACGCACCCTGCCACTGTAGGAGTACAGCCGCCCTAAATCTCTCGAGGAGGAAAATAAGACTCTTGGTGGGAATGGTGACTGGGCACGGGTGCTTCAGGAAACATCTGCACAGGATTGGAGCCTGCACAGGTGATCCAATGTGCAGAAAGGAGGAAGAAACCGCCTCTCATCTTCTCTTTGAATGCCCAGCACTCGAAGCCAAACGATTCACAATCTTTGGGACCCTTGACCCAGGGGAGATAGTACCGGTAGACGACCTTGTGGGGGGAATTCTCAGTCTGGTGGAGGAGGGGCATTGGCTCCAGAACCTATAGGTTGGAAACAGGGACGAGAACCACACAATAAACCTCGGTTTCGGTGCGGCAGAGGGGGAAAATGACCCCTCCCACGGACCCTGAATTTAAATAATAATAATGGTATAGAAGGCAAGAGTTTTGAATAAAAAAACATGAATCGTCTCCAGCTTGGCCAGCACTTTTATAGTCCATGGCAGATGGAGGGATAATGGCGAATCTTGACCAGAGGAAGGGGTAGGTTTAGGGTCACCTGACTTGTAACAGCCGTTTCAGGATCACGTGGGCTCACGCCGACTCAAGTTTCGTATTTATTTAGAAAAAATTTATACGATGATATTTACAGTATTGTTGGAGCACAACATATGACAACAATGTGCTGTACGCCATTTTTGGCCATTTTAGAATTTTTTTCATTCAAAAATTACCTCCTCGACTGGAAATCTAATCAAGGAATCACCTATAGGTAGTACAGAACCCATGTTGGAATACAGGCAACCAAAGGGTAGGTACAGAGACCCATCAAGGCTTCAGATGTATCTTCTGATCAACAATAATCCATAAAATCCTTAACAATAAATTAACAAACATTAGAAATAGATTATTTTCTCATAGGTAATTCAATCAAAGCTAATTGCACAATATGGTAATATGACATGCACAAAAACAACACATAGCTAACAAAATGTAACAGAAACAATCAACATAACCGTTACATATAGATTTAGACAACTTTTCATTAACAAGGAGTGCGATAATAACTTGAAGGTATTTTTCTGACTTGGAGCTAATTTAGCAGTATATTCACATTATAGAAAAATGATAGAAAATGTAGGTAAGTTTGTATCGAAGCTACATATATTATGTTTCGTTTTGTATTGAAATCAAAAAAGTTTTCATCGGTGGGTATCTAACGGGAAGGATCTAACAAACGGGTTCACAGGCACAATACATTTAATTTATCTTCATTGAATAGATACGTTGTTAAAACTGGAATTCATTAAGATTTTTTATTGAACCCGATTTGTGGAATAGTAAAAAAATTGATAGAAAACTTTCATCAATTCTTGAATGTTATCTTCGAACTAAGTGGTATTGGTCTAAAAAATTCACAAATCCATGTTAGGCGGACTAGAACGCTAGGGCTATTTGACTAGACTCATGCTGTCTGTTACAGTTCGGGTGTTCACGAACGAAAGTGTCATTTGACAACAAGAAAATTTGAATATCTACGTTCATAGAACAGTATGAATATATAAATAATATGAATATCAAAACCTATAAAATGATAAATCTACAGGTAATGTTTTATAAAGTGTGAAGTGAAATCGCGGACTCAAGGAGCTGATACCACGAAATATCATGTTGAAAGAAAATAGCACTCGGTTATTTGCTAATCCAACACCAGTTATTTGCTAAACATAGCAGTAAAGAAAATGGAAGGGTGGTTTTTAACTGAAGAATGTGAGAGTGCCAAATGAATAACAGAATTTACTGAAAGAGGTGTTCTTGTGAGTCGTGGAGGGGGGGTCAATGACAGAGTACCCAGTTTGTGGATAAGATTTATTATTTTACTAATAAGTAAGAGTAAAATTATAAATCTTATCCACAAACTGGGGTACTCTGTCATTGACCCCCTCGACAACTCACCACAAGAAGCTAACAAAGCAGAGATAATCAACCACACCCCGAAAGATTACTGGTGGTTTCAACTGAAGAATGTGACAGTGCCAAAGTGAATAACAAAATTTACTGAAATAAGTGTTCTTGTTGTGAGTTGTGGAGGGGGTTTGTGGATAAGATTTATTATTTTACTAATAAGTAAGAGTAAAATAATAAATGCTATCCACAAACTGAGGTAGGTACTCTGTCATTGAACCCCTCGTCAACTCATAACAAGAAGCTGTCAAAGCAGAGATGAACAACCACACCCCGAAAGAAGTGTTTGTGTAAATGAATCGTCAGTTTTATCCGTAAAGAATTGTTTGTTCTAATTTAAAGACTTTGATGCCAATTATAGATGGTGGGAAGATTCCATGTCCAATTTACCTGTCATGAGTGCCAGACCAAGAGAAGGACAGGTGAAGGGTTTCAGTAGCTCAATCTAATACATATTATGTAATTTCAATGGGGTTGGAAAATTAGATGAGATCTAGAAGGAAATCGAACATATTATAGTTTGCAGTGTAGGAATGCTGATCATAATTATTCACGCGTATTTCAAAGATTCAAATAGTGAAATGCATAATGCAACTGAAGGAGTTTTCATATAAACTGGATGTTATTTGGTTTGATTCATCTGTTGGTCAGGTTAGGTAACGAACGTTTCTGCAAAATGCATACCAGCGAAATGTTTTCAAATATTTACATTATGTGCATAACTCTCAGGAATGTTAAGAATTTAATGATTGCGGTTGTAAATAGACGTATTTACTTTCAGGAGTTTTATATAAATGGAATTTAGTCGTCTGGATATTCAGAATTTCATTTAGTGGAGTAAGTTTGCATTGGTATGTACAACTGGAATCAATCTTTTTTTATGAATTCTGCCAACACCATTCAGCAACTTTGATTGTTTCAATAATTGCTTTTTGCTGATTAGGAGATTAATTGAACAGCAAGGCAATTTAATTGGAATGGGCCGAGCTGAACATGTCAATATTTTCTGAACCTTTCTTTTATGCTCAATCCTTTATAGAAATGAATGTAACATTTCATGACACACAAGTACTGTCCATTTCGGGACTGCGATACTGTCAGAAACTATTGTGAGAACAAAATATAACGAAAAGTGCAGACTAAAAATCTAGTTAAAGTAGCTGACAAACCCTTCCCATGGCACACTTTCATTTGATTTCTAATTATACCTATGACTACAAACGCTATAATATCAACGATTAAAAATATATAAACTAACGAGATTTTTTTCAATAACAAAACCTACACACACAAAACAGATCAATAGGAATGTAACTACTAACGGTGGGTTGCAATGCCTAAACTGAAGAAACAGCGGCGACGTAATGGGATATGTAGATATCATGTAGAGAGTCTAACGGAATTCTATTTCAGTAGTCAGAATCCAAGTCTTCACGTAGAAGAAGGTTATCTTTGGTTTGCCCTTCATTCAGGATCGAACGCGCAGTAGGCGCTCGCTTCTTTCGCCCGGTGAACACTCGGGCCAGCTGGGAGAACTTCTTTCTCGACACTGCAAGGAAAGAGGATGAGAAATAACAAGATGCATAGATTGAATTGGAGGGTCCACTAAAACAATTTTCGAGGGTATTTCCCGATTAGAGGAAATCTTGAAACCAGAGTAACCACACATAGGCGTAGAAAATGACTGTCCTTTGTCGAATTGAACCATTTTCTCAATACGGCCAAAAGTAGAGAACTCGTAGAGGTCTGAACTTCTAGCTAGGTACCTGAAAAAACCATTAGATGATCCCAAAACTAACATCACACGTGAATCCAATTAATACATTGATATCAGTTTACATCAAAATTGTAGAATACGAGTGGTTCATAAATATATGAAACAGAGATCACTATACCTTTTGCGTTCTTGGGCAGCACTCTTTATTGATTTAAATAAATTTATTATTGTTTTCGTTTCACTGATCATTTTGGAAAAAACCGCGTCAAAATCAGTGCAGCCGTATCGGAGTCCATAACACACACACTTTTTTTTTTATTTTTTTTTTTTGTTTTAATTTTTTTTACAAAACTCCCCTCAAAGGCGGATGGGGCACACCATCAAATTGAAAAATAAATCAATAAAAAGTGGGGAGGACGCCCAGGTTTACCCGACGACGGCTCTAGGGATGAAGGAAGTTGCAGAAGGATGAGGAGGAAGCATGGGATGAAAGGAAGTGCCCCTATAGAATGACCACCAGTTCAAGTACGAACCCCTCAGGACACGGGTGGTGATACCACGGAGCACTCCCACCAAGATGCCCAACTCAAGTAACTCCTTGGTGCTTTTCCCGCACCCGCGCCATGATACAGTCGCTGCCATGACCCTGATGTTATTGGTCGCCACTCCTTCTAGCTCGGAAATCACTTGCCGCATATCATTTCTACCATACTTATTCACTTTTGCCCGCCAGGTCTGCTCCATATCCACGCTGCCACTGACAACCTGGACATCCAGGACTATTGCAGACCTATTGGGCTTGACGGCAACGATATGCGGCTTCTTGCCCCGGTCACTCGATATGTGGTATAGTCTCTCCCTTTCGAGATCCCAATTGCTGGATGACGAAACGCCTGCTATCTGCTTGGCAACCTCATCGTAACGAAGAATGCGGCCACCGTGAGTACGAGGACACTGCTGCACCACATGATATCGATTCTTATTTTTGCCCCCGACAGGCACGGCAAAGGGTGTCTACTGTCCCGTGACCACTCTCGGTAGCCACCTGGAAGGCATGAAAACACACACAACGGTTTTATTTTAAAAAAATTTTTAAATCCTCATAGGTGGAGTGGGCACACCACTAAATAAAAATAAATAAAAAATTTAAAAAATGGAGTGAACCAGGGCCAACTCTATTACATGCTGTGGCATGTACGAAGCAACATGGCAACATAGTCCACCACGGGCCACAGTCTGTGTTCCTCTTCCCGCTATAACAACAGCACATAAGCTGGTAGAGCCAAGGGCTTGTGAATTCGGGTTTATTTAGGTTTAGTCTATGGTGTCTAGTTTGTGTTGTTGTAGTTTAGTATGTTTGTTCTAGTGTTAATAACTAAAATGCCAAAAAAGTGCATTGTTCCTGGTTGTTTTGGGTGCCCAACAATTCTTCAATTGTTACCCTAAGTTAACTACTAAGTTTTTGTTATTCCTATAGTTTTTGGAATTCTATTTGTAGAAAGTTTCAGTCTATTATTCTTGTGATTATTCAAAGTAGCATTTTCCCCCATGATTTACAATCCTTATCATAAGCACGACTTCCTAATAACTGCTTTATTATTTCAGCAATAAGTTTTCTTGCCGGTAATAAAATTTTAAAGATGAACAGGGTAAGAAGGCTAGCGTGGAAGGCTTGTCATGTGTTGCCTTCGATCACCGCTTGTTGCGATGTTGCCAAGTCGAATGCCACGGCCCAGGGTGAACCCCCAGGTTTACCAGACGCTGCGCATTGGGATCAAAGAAAAAGAAAGAGGGAGAGGTGTAAGTAGTTGCTACCTACTTCACCATAGGAATTAACTCCACTAATTATATAGTGGCGTCACTATGCCCGAAATGGTTGGTAGCCTGAATATAAATAAAACCAGATTGTTTTTAGCTTTCAATGAATAGTGTTTCTTTATGTAACTTTTAAAGTAATTTTTGATTTAATGTAAGCATACCCTTACATTTTGGCGCGGTCAGTATCCGAACCTTGGTCCTCCAAGTGCAATTTATGTTTTATCAGTGATTTTGTGAAATTTAATTGTCTTTATAACTTCGTGCACTTCATGTTTTATCAGTGATTTTGTAAAATTTAATTGTCTTTATAACTTCGTTCATTTTTTTTCTTGAATGATGGATGTTCCTCCGAATTTCGGTCCCCCTGAATTCCAGTCAAAGGAAACATTCACGTTAATAGATATGGTTATAGATTATTATGGCAAAAATGGTACAAGAAATGGTGTCAATTTTTACAGAGAATTTGAAAATTGGCTTCAACAGTTTCACCCACTTGCCCCAACCCATGAAAATTCCTACTTTTGATGGATTCAACGAGAACCCAAACCTTTGGATTATCTTGTATGAAAAAATGTGTCAGGTGAACAATTGGGTGGATGATAATCAGAAAATATTCAACCTAGTATCACAATTTCAACCTGGAAGTGTTGCGCAAAAATGGTTTTATGCTCATATGTTGAGTGAAGGCAACCCAGCCGGAAGCTGGAAGGTTTGGAAGGATTCTTTCACAAATGCATTTGGCCAAAATCTCATAGGGCTAGCAGAGGAAGCAATTTCTTTCAAATATGTGAATGGGCACCTCATGGAGTATTGGTACGAAAAGTACAGGTTACTTCAACTTGCTTTAGGGAGCATACCAGAGCAAGCTATGGGGATACTTATTCTAATGGGTCTTCCAGAAAACATGCAAAATCAATTGACTTTTGTAGATTTGACCTCTCTTGAAGGGATACGTGCAGCTGTTGTAAAACTAAGACCTCTACTACCTGAATCGCTTTATAAGTTGGATGAAGACCATGTGAATGTGGACTTACCAGTTAATGAAGAAAAATCAGCAATCAAATTAGAAGAAATCGGTTTATATATGTGTTCCAGTGTTTCATCTTCGCCTACTGCAAAAGTAACAGTGAATGGTGTGGAAGTAATGGCTCTGCTGGACACAGGGGCGAATACCGACCTAATCAAGACCAGTATAGTGGTTCACAATCAGTGGAAGCTGCAGGATGATGACCGAAAACTTAGAGGTTTCAATGGTACCTTCGAATGTGTGAAGTCGTCTGTGGTTTTAAACATCAAATGTGATAAGAGGTCTATAAAAACTAACAATATTGGACAAGGAGGACATACTTAAGCTGTTTCCCTCATGTAATAACGGCGTTCCTGTTTCCAACAAAGCGTACTCCATACCGTTTGAGTTGAAAAATAATGCCAATATTGTTTGTCTCAAACCTTATCGTCTATCTAGGGACCGATATATTTGGGCTCAAGATAAGATAAAGGAACTGCTTGATAAAAAAATAATACGCCCATCATCTTCCAAGTTTGCATCTCCTTGCGTAATTGTCCCAAAAACAAATGGATCATGGAGATTATGTCAGGACTTCAGGGAGTTGAATAAACAAACTGACTTGGATCCATTTCCATTCCCATCCATTGATGACATTATATGTAATTTTGGAGGTTGCAAGGCCTTCTCAAAAATTGATCTAAAAGATGGTTTCCACCAAGTTCCTTTGACCGAAGAAACAAAACAGTACACAGCATTCGTTCTCCCATTTGGACATTACGAGTACAATTTCCTCCCATTCGGTTGGAAAAACTCTCCTCCACGATTTCAACGGTTTATCACTCGTGTGTTGGGTGAATTACTTAGGGATCCATTGATTCGTGTATATATTGATGACATCTTGATTGGGGGTCGAAATAGTGAAGAATGTGCAGTTCGTACATACAGGGTAGTGAAGAAACTGGTAGATGAAAATGTCAAGATCAATATGGAAAAGAGTGAATTCAACAAGAAAAGCATCACTTTTTTGGGCAGAAAAATTGACGGACTAACGAAAACAACCAAAGAAGAATCAATAGAGAAGGTTAGGAAAATGTCAAGACCTCATGACTTGCACTCATTACGGGTATTCACTGGCTTAACTGGTCATTTTAGAGTTTTTATACCGAATTATGCTCAAATCGTCAGACCTTTGGATCGTTTGAAAGGGAAGGATGTCCAGTTTGTATGGGGTAATGATGAAGAAGAAGCTTTTCAGACCCTAGTACAAAAGATAACTAGCAATCCCATTCTTCAACTACCTGACTGGATGCTGCCATTTGAATTATGCTCTGATGCTTCAAACTTTGGAACTGGTGCTATTTTGTATCAACGCGATTCTTCCCGTCCAAAAAACCAACAGCTTAGAGTAGTAGGATATTACTCATACACATTCAGCAAGGCGGAACAATCCTACTCAGTTACCGACAAGGAAGCTCTTGCTGTTATCAAGGCCATAAAGTATTTTAGATCATTTCTAGAGGGTCGAGAGTTTGTAGTCCACACTGACCATGAAGCACTGTCTCATTTATTGAACCTAAAAGAACCAAAAGGACGCCTCGGAAGATGGCAAATATTTCTTTTAAGTTATAGTGTAAAAATAAATCATCGCAGTGGGAAAGAACTTCAAGATGCTGACGCAATATCTCGACTTTGTTTGGAAAGTAACGTTCGACAAGCAAATATGGTTCGTAGTGTTGAAAACAAATTGCAAGTGGATCTTAATGACGTTCCTGAAATCCTTCGATCATATCATGACAGCCCAGATTCGGGAGGCCATGATGGGTTCGTAAGAACTTACTTCAAAATTAAATCTAGATTTCGGTGGCCAGGAATGAGGAAAGCTGTGAAGGAGTATGTTAGAAGCTGTCATGAATGCCAACTTACCAAATTCAAATACTGTCCAAAGCCTGATACAATGATCATTGGAAATAAATCGAGGGAACCGTTTGAGTGCATTCACCTTGCTTTCGCTGAGAAAAAGAAAAAATCTGAATCTACCGCGGCTCGTTCCTAATATCTAACAATCGTTCCTAATTGTTGTTGACGAAGCATCTCGGTATCTGTTTGCGAAGGCGATGAAAGAAAGCTCCAGAGCTGTAGTGCAATACCTGAAAGACTTTCCCCACATCAATAAGGTGAAGAAAATTGTGTCCGATAATGGTCCTCAATTCGTTTCAAATGAAGTAAAGAAATTTGCTTCTGATCGAGGGATACGATGGATTACCTGTGCACCTTATCACCCAGAGGGTAATGGTTTAGCCGAGAGGAAGGTGCGTGACATCAAGCAGTTTTTCTCATTGTATCCCAATCTTCAAGGAGGATGGAAAGCTAGCTTGGATGCGAGTGTTAACCACCTCAACAGATCATACTCTGCTGCTCTTGGATGCTCCCCGAAGTATAAAGCATTTGGAATTAAGGCAACTTTTCCAGCGGATGTAAAGTATGGGGTAACAGCAGATATGATAGAGGAGTCAGAACGAAACCCTTCGAGCTACAATCTGAATATGAAAGCTCAATTCGACAGAAGACATTCTTCGAGGATTCCTAAGTTCCAGGAGGGAGGAATGCTGCTCCATCCCCAGCACATCCTCTGCACTCCTCCATCTTTGTCTTGCGCCTCTAATACACATAGATGCAGCACGAATTATAGCAAAAAATGTTCGTGCTCCAAGCGTGTGTTATCCGCAAGACTTTCCCCCAAAAAGTCCATGAACCTTTTCATCTGAGGAACGGCCACTCCATCTACCGACATGCTGGCAGGTATTTTCTTTCCTTCTCCTCTGCTGCTGATTTGAGTATTGATATCACTGAGTGGGGAATATAAGAGGGAGCATCAGTGTCTACGACACGAACGTCAAATAATGCTTCCCTCTGTGGTTCCCAAACTCAAAGGCATGCTAGATCTCCTCTAAGAGCTGGAGATGTGGGAGTTACATTCTTGATCATCGGCTCTCTGCAGCAATTTCCCCAAGCAACATCCATTAGTTCACCCAACACATCCCGAATCTCACTGTGGCGTCTGGTAATCAAGCCACCTACCTGCTTTACAACTCAATAGAAGTCTTTCCTTGCTCAAACACACACATATATGAATTATTCTAGAATTTGGAAGAAGAAACACAGACTGCTTTCAGTTTTTTGCAAGCGCTTTTGGGAAATACGATGCCCCCTTCCTCAGGCCAACAATCAACAAGCTATCTCTTTCTGCCTCTCTATCCCTTCCATCATCCAACTCAATACTGCAAGCCAACTCCAGCAACTAACCGCATCGATTTGTCTCCTCCAGAAGTCATCCCACATCAATCCATCCACGAAAACCAATTCGTTCCAAACAAACACCATACAGCCACTACCAGTATGTGTCTCCAACCCTTCAATACCAAACAACTCCAATCCTTCCATAACACCTACATCTCCACAAAATTATATCCTGGGAATGCTCCCTTGCGAATTTCCTCTCTAAAAACTCGGAAAAATACAGCTTCCAATCTAGGACCTGCCAAAACTCTTTAAACAAGGATGCTAATCCACTTTTTGAGAGAAAACCATGTAAAATTCTTGTCAACTTCAATTTTCCTTTGGAGGGAAAACAAACCTGAAAGCAGTCTGTGTTTCTTCTTCCGAATTCCAGAATAAGATGATCCACACAGAAAATATAGACGTATATAAACATATATAAATTCATGTATAACTATAGCTTTGGAATCATAAACACTTGGCAATCACTATGGATACTACACGAATGCACTGCAATTCCAGTGATGCTACCTTTTCGATGTTTCAATTTATAGCAAAGGCAGGTTATAAATGGTCATTAACGGATACCTACTTTTCCCCATGTTCCTCAGTCTTTCTTTGAATGCTTCATCGTCAAGCCTGCCATGGAAACTGGAGAGTCGCTCCTCGGGTGGACTATCTGTAAATACAATGAGATTATTAATAGATAACTATGTAACATTAAGTACCTCATTAGCCAGTGACATAAATATGCACGATAAACATTCCAGCCATCCAGAATGAGCAGTCATGAGCAAATTTCCCCAATTTTCTTCATAATATTCATGCGAAATTGTTTAGAAATGTGTGTACTGTTTGTTCTGTGCCCAGCAAATTTTAACTATTAAATTATGGAGAAAACTCGGAGCTCCCTAAGGCGACTCCCGGAAGGCCTAACGATTTCTAAATTTGTTGAAAATTGTGTTGCAAGTTTTTTAGAAATGCTTGATGGCGCTTAATCCAGTAATGGCGCAAGCCTTATTTTACGCACTTCATTCTGACCTTCCTGGGGCTTAAACAGGGAAATCCCTATACACGAAGCCAATGTTTTTTTTAAATGTAGAGTGAGCTTAATTGTAATTGGTTAAAACACGTAGGGGCAGCATTAATTCAGTGAAAGCCCAGTTTAGCAATTTTTTAAAACATTTTTTGATTTTTTTCGAAGCTCCATGGGCCCATTCTATCGAACGGCAAAACACGTGTCGACTAATTTTCTATGTAGAAACTCCAGTAAATATTAATGGAGTATTTACACACTAAGATACATACACCCTCCATAATTTTCCTTGACTCATTGGGCTTTAGAAAAGTCAAGCAGTCTTTACAAAGAAGGTACCAAGTAGCGTAGAAATAGAGTGAAATACCATTTTCCAATGTTGATAGGAAGTCTTTATTCCAGCGGAGTTCGGCCATGAATTCTTCGTTCTGCAGGAGCATGGCGATTCGCTCGTCTTCGAGATCTGCCTCCATCTGAAAAAATAAATAATTTGAAGGTGAATAAGCAGAGAAGCACGGTAGTTTTTAGGACGTCTCCCCGAGGCTATGTCTTATATAAGGCTTTGTAAATAAGAGGTTCGCCCATTAGAATTGATCCAAGGGGTTGTGGGCCAACCTGAGCCTGAGAATACAAATAACTTGGATTTGCGATCTTGGAGGGGTAGGGTGGAGGGACCAGTGTTTGACAAGGACCCACTGATTGACATATCACCAAAAAGTTTAAATAATAAGGCATAAAAGTGATTTACGGGCTTGATCCTTTTGAATTTTGAGACAAAATACCTTCTCAGTAAAGTATAAAGGAGGGAAAAGGTTTCAGGCGGGTTTTGTGAAATCTACAGAACCCTACAGAACCTCGTATTGTCATTACTTTGGTACTGGCTCTTGTGATTTCGCTAAGGAGGTAAGTATTTTATTTTGCTTCACCATGCCCTTCAAATTTTCAAATTCGATTGTTTCTACAGTTTTTCTCAATCAGTTTTTCACGTAGATTGCATTTATGCATTAATTTTTTGGAAATAATCAAAGATAACATGTGAAAATGTAAATGTCAATTACTAGTCCCCAAACAGTGACTGACAGATGCTACCCTCTCTATCCGTTCTTTATTTTTTATATTTATATAAATACATACTTATCAACTCACAAGCTTCTAATTTACCATCAGAAATGAATCGTACCTATAGTATTGAGAAAACATTGTACTTACAACTTTGTCTTTATGAACACTCATATTAATTTTATATTTAGATTAATAAAACTAAGTTCAAATGTTCATTTTATTTATAATGTTTTGTTCATATACGGAATCATTTATTGCAGAAGAACTGCTGTGTCAATCATAGGGTGTCAATCACAGGTGCAACCGAAAACCAACCAAACCATTGTCAGCCAGCCATTTGGCTGTCAAATACTGGGTCAAAAAATGGATTTGGAAAAAACGAATTTTTGATGTTTTGTGGCTTGAAATTGTTGATTTTTCAATACTGAGCAGTTTGAGGACATCCTGATGCAGCAATAGATGTAAGATTCAAGTTTGAACAAACGAAAAAACATAAATTAATTGCTTGTCAAAGTCAAAATTTCTCTTAAGGTGTCAAACACTGGCTCCATCCACCGTAGAGGGAATATTGTCGATCCTTTTAGGAACTGCCCAAGCTACAATTCTCGACCGATTTTCGAAATTCTTTCGTTCAATTAGGAATCCGGTCTAGTTATGCAACAAACCTTTGGTAATTAGGGGAGAAAACTATGTTGTGATGTTGAAAAACAATGTTTTTTTCAATGAAAAACGACCTTCTATGAAAATACGAGTTTGGGGTCAATTTCTACGTAATTTTTACGCTGAATCAAATGCAGATCTCCCGAACCCCGTTGTAACAGAGTTTTACACATTAGCTAATTTCACCCCCTAAAAAACACATAAAATTGTTGATACCAAATTAACTCAAATGTGTGAGTTAAAGTGTGAAACTTGGTTATAACGAGGTTGGGGAGATATGGAAGAGTTACCATGCGATTCAGTTTAATAAAATACGTAGGAACCGAACCCAAACTCGTATTTTCATAGGTCATTTTTCAAGAAAACCCTCGATTTCATTCGAAAAACAATGTTTTTCAACATCAAAATATAGTTTTCTCCCCTAATTAGCAAGGTAAATGTAAAATTCACTACACTACTGAAAAGGTGGGATCCAGATGTACTACCGTACTGATCCTGACGTACTACCATACACCGTAGGTGCATCAAAATTACCGTATGTTTACGGTTATTACCGTACTGATGGCACCCCTGTGGAGAAGATCTCCGTCTTGCGTTGAGCGGACGAAATTGAAACCGGAGCGAAGCGGAGGGGAAAAGGAGGCGACCGAACGATTTGTGGTAGAAAAAAGTCGAGGCTCCAACTTGATTGAGTTAACTCGGTGATGGCTTCCAATGAGTCTCATCAACTCCGCTACGCCTCCCGTTTCCTTCTGACTCCGAAAGGACGATTCTGTCTGAGTCACTTTCTGAGCTTCCGACTCACTCGACAAGCATCCCCTCAAACAGGCCTTGTATTGGGTCGAGGGCGAATGGCGAGCCTGCCAATGAGAGACCGTCACATCGCGGTATTCCGTTCAAAATATTCTCAAGTGACAGTAATAACACCACCTTTTTATATACAGTTACGATGGCAATGTTAAAATTGTAGATGTAGAGCAGGGTTGCCAGGTGTTATATATAGTGTTATATATATAAAACCGGATGCTTTAAGTCGAGAAGGCAGATTCAAAAAACTGTTGAAATACTGACCCCAAACTCGCAGGTTATAAGAGGATCATTTTTCAAGAAAACCCACGATTTTATTGAAAACCTTATTTCTATTCAACTGATTGCATTTTTACTAATTGCGATATATTCGATGTCTCCTACAATGAGAATGTATCTCATGGACAGTTGTCGTTCACCATGGTTATATTTCTTAGTTTATTTATCAACTCGTAAAATTCTCATTCATGCACACGAGAAGTTGGCGAACAATCAATTTGAGACACGAGACTCGAGACCCTGACCAACTAACCTAAATTCTTACTTCCTATTCTAGTCCTGAATGAATTTCGAAGGGTGTGTCTGGGAAAATCATACCTCAATGAAAACGAAGTCATCGAAATATTGAAAATTTCTAACGGAAAATTTTAATTACGAATAAAAGTAAAATACTAAAAATAGGCAACATAAATTGATATAATGACTACACGGTAAAACGCGAAAACCCCCTGCGACGGACACGATCCCTGCAGTAATAAGCAATGAAAAACATAGAGAATCGTATATAAATAAATTTATACAGAAGCTGACAACAAGATACTAGTGAGGATGGTGGACAGAATGGAAATTGACGGTATTCCTGAAATAGGACCATATTTATTAGGTAATAATATGTGCAATAAAGTGTATTATTTAAAGATTCGTATGGAAGTATGTAAGTACAGATATATAAAAAGTAGATAAGATTAAAACGAGGCTGTGTAAAATAATACCATTCTAAAATTACGTGTGTAATAATAATAAGCACAAGAAAGATAACAATTTGTAAAATTATCAATAAGTTTATTTAAAATATATAACACAACTAATGACTAATATGACTAATAACGAATGTTCCTTATATTAACAAAAATAATTAACTATTATGCTGTTAGCTGTGATATGTACATTAATGAGAAATAAATGCTTCAACTCTCTCTCCCTAAATTCTTACTAAGGGATTGATTACTTGATGTTATGAATTTTTTAGATTCGAGCGTAGCGAGCATCCAGACCACTAATCTAAGCAGAAAACTCATTTGTGTAAAATCGCATGGCGACGGGAGCGCAAGGAATGCCACGGAGTGGGTAGTCGAACTAAAGAGCAAGTCAGGGTCTAGAGCCTCGTGTCTCAACTTGATTGTTCGCGAACGTCTCGTCAAATTCTTTATATACAGTTACGACGGCGATGTTAAAATTTTAGATGTGTAGTGGAATAGCGAGAATTTTAAAATGTGCGGTCACTTTTGCTTCCGAGTCTACTTACACTTAGCAGAAGCATTGTTTTCACTTTCGGGAGAAAAAAAATTCTGGTCTCCAAAACAAAATTTCCACTCGCATTTTACGTTTTAGGCCACTCTAAACAACTTTGGTTTCGTGTCTGTCTGTTTGTCAGCTATGTGCCACACCCAACTTGCCAGACGGTTTTTTAAATATACCTACAGGGTGTCCCCAAAAACGTCCTCCCCCCCCCCCCCTGTTAAAATCTTTTTAACATATTTATTTTTTTCAATCTTAATGTTTTTTGTAAGGATCTTCAAAATGACAAAATTGCGCATTGCGCTAACGTGCGCAATTGACACCAACTTCGGTATTTTTAATGGGAACCCCCATTTTTTATTGCACATTTGAATTCTACGTGAAATTTCATGAAGAAATGACCCAATCACTCGATTTTCTAAGTTCCATGATCTGTCAAGATTTAGTGCTTAGGAATAAATTTGTTTTTTCTCTCTATTATTTTTATTCTCATGAAAATTATACACTATCCATTCATAGGGACGTCCCTATGTTGCAGGCATAACTGATCAATATGTTTCGCTCACATGGTCATGGCCTCTTTGTTATTACTACTCCATTTGTTATTACTTTCCCGAATATGTGATTGTTGTACGTTTACGATGCTGACTATTACACTGTGAGACAACGTTGCCTATCGACAAGCTATAATATTCAAATAAGTATTTTCCTGTTATGTTTCTGTATGTTTACACTCTTGAATATATTACACACACTCTCTCTCTCGTACTGCATGCCCAAGATTTCTAAGGTGAGCGCACTCCTGGCGATCACTAGTCTGATCAAGTTACAGTTTGAGCTTGATTGTTTCCAATTCTAAATTAAGCTTACAAGAGGAGATTGGCTTAACTGGAGGTCCTATTGGAGTACCTAATAGGAGGACATGCGATCGCAGGAGGACATGATGCGATGACGTCTCTCACAGCTTCCGTATTACGAGTAGGCAACAGGGAACTACTAGGAGGGACCTACTAAACTAATCAAGTTCAATGACGCGCTGGGGCTCCCCGGCATGTGAACTGCACGGCGTCTCATCTGCCGCGGGCTCCCAACGTAAACAAACGCAAACAACAATACACTGCCAAGGAAATGGCACATGAGCTTCCTCGTGACCTTCACAGTACGTCACCATTAAATTCCAGAAAACTAGAAACGACCGGTTCTGGCATCAGGGAATTAATAAGGTGGGAAATTGGTGGGAAAATCTGACCAAAATCCGTTCACAATTGCCTGAGTTATGACCGAAACAAGAAAATTTTGTTTGCGCCTGCGCAGAGGCTACCGTTGATTCGATTATGACGGAACTGATAGGGGACCATGTAGAGCTATACCCGCACGATCCCTAAAAATTTGAAGAAAATCGTATCAAAATTGTGGAAATTACGGCTGTTGCAAGGACCGTAACAAGAATATTTCGTTCACGCATGCGCAGAGCGTACCGCTAATGCAATTATGATGATTATCTTATGGGACCTCAAGGGACCTTACCCACATCATCCCTGAAAATCTGACCAAAATCCGTTCAACATTGACTGAGTTATGACCGTCACAAGGAATTCACGTTAGCGCCTGCGCAGAAGCTACCGTTGATTCGACCATTATGAAGTTGATAGGGGACCATCTAGAGCTTAACCCGCACGATCCCTGAAAATTTGGTTAAAATCGGATCAAAATTGTGGAAGTTATGGCTGTTACAAGGAAATGTGGACGGACAGACAGACATACACGGAACCAAATTTGTTCAGGAGGCTCTGAAACGCAAAATGCGAGTGGAAATTTTGATTTTGGAGCAAAAAAATTGTTTTCATTTCGAAAGTGAAAACAAAGCTTCCGCTGCCTTGCAGTCTCTGAAGCAAAACGTCTGCCAAGCGGGGTGGGCAGTATAGCTTCCTCACATATTGTAACACGAACGTATCTAGAAAATTTCAGATGAGTGCAAGTTCCTCATTCCCAACCGATTTTCGAGATTCTTTCTTTGTTAGATCCAAATTTTAGTTTCGTTGTGCAACAAATCCCGGAGAGAGGTACGCCCATTGGAATTGATCCAGGGAGTAAGGGACAGTGACGGATTAATAGAATTTCGTGGGTGGGGGCGGTAAGTCCACTACCGGGATGACTCCCCCCCCCACCGATAGGTTTTTTTGAAAAAGACCTCGACAAACTAGCAGTCTTGGGGATTTAAACCTACTCTTTATGTTACGTATAAATTAACATGAAAAACACGATTTTTATTTGTACAAATATTAGCTTGGTTACCAAATGTCCATGTACACACACAAACAAATTAAAACCTAAATAAAAAAATAAAATGATTATAGGTAAGTATTTTATTGGCAAAATTATATTGCAAAATGCAGGAAATGACACATAAAACGCTGGAGATATAAATCAATACTACATACCTATAAAGTTCAGTCCTCGTGATGTAATATTATTTATAGATTATATATTTACATTGTAAACACAGGATTAAATAATAATACACTGACACTACCCGCGTAAATCCCCGATTGATAGCCCACGGACACCGCACACAGTTTGTAGGCCTATTAAAATTCAAACAAACAGATTTGTAAATTGGCCGAGACAGATTAGTAAAACCAGTACCTACTATCCCAGTTTCCCCACAGTTTCTTCATCAACGAAAACATACTTGATAAAAGTATGAAGTTAGTGAAACAACGTTGTCTATTTCCACGAAAAATAAAGAGTTACAATGTTAAATCGATTTCGACGGTTAGGCCATCTTCAGTAACAAATAATAACAACAATTGAGTTATTATTTGTCGAAATCGATTTAACATTGTAACTCTTTATTTTTCGTGGAAATAGACAACTTTTTTTTTTTTTTAAATAACTTTCGTTTTGAAATGGGTTTCCACAACTTCGTCGCGAGTGATTTCGTTCGTATACTTGATGACGCAGTTTTCAATCCAGGGAGTTCAATCCAGGGGAAAAAAATCATTTTGAGGCCTAATCGTTTCATTGATAAAGTTAGCTAAAAATAATAATAATGTGATTTTGGTCTAATGGATGGTAATTTTGCATGAATTTTATCAAAACCCACGTAATATTAAATTTTATATTATATTTAGAAACTAGGAAGGTATAAATGACGGTATGTTACTCGGCTTTCAAGTTTCACGGCCATTTTTAAATAAAACTCACTGTTTCAAATTATGCAAATTGCTACCGAAAATTGAAAAAAATCAATACTTGCAGAGGTTTGCAGAATAAACGGGTTGAAAATTCTAATTCTGCATTAAATTCTGTAAAGAATGCTTCTAGTTTCGAGACTTGACATACCTACCGGTACTTTTTTTTTTTTTTTTTTGCGAACTTTTATTATTATCTTTTTCTACCTGAAACACATTAGTCGAAACACTGTGTCGCGTGATTCTTTTCTGTGCATTCCCTGGCAAGCATTTTTTCTTCTGCGTCTCGGGGGGGGGGGGGGGGGGGCGACCGCCCCCACCCTTTAATCCGTCCCTGGTAAGGGACAACCCAAGCATGAGAAAAATTCACAACAAAACTTTGACGATATAATTATTTTGGGAAAAAGGTGAATTATTTTGAAAAATGTGTAAATTTTTACCGCTTGCACGGAAAAAAACTCATGCATAGATATGTCTTTCGTAGGAACCATTATGCTACTTAACTTGTAGGTAAGATAAGAAACAGTAGGTGAAATCACTTAAATTAAAAATTCGAATTGTTTTGTTGTTGTTTCGTTAATTGCTAAGAAATAGTGACTTCCTCATTTTCTGGCTAGAGTAGCGTGATTAGTAACGTAATGAAAGTAGGTACCTAACAACTTAGTTACCCATTACATTTTGTGATCACGATCACGCTTGTTTTGTCATGACCCCCAGCCAAAAGACATATGTATGTCAAAAGAATAAATTGCACAGTTGAAGAACAATGTACGAGTCAAAATTTATACTATTTTATAAGAATGAAACTCTGTCTGTGATTCTGTCTGTCTGTGAGCCTGTGTCGCTTTCACGACCGAACGGACGAAGGGATCCGAACGGGATTTTTTTTATCGTGACCGGAAATCTCCCAGTCAGAATATAGGCTATGTTTAATTCGTTTTCCCCCACTCTTTCGACCTTAAAATTCCGTTTTTTACCTAAATTTTGACGTTTTCGGGCGCTTTATCTATCCAAACGGCCGTCAAAAATTCCGGAAAAATGCTGGTTTCATAGGTTTTTGTACGAAGAAGACGACGGCGTGATCGGATTGCGAAAAAAGTATCGGGAAATGTGTCAAAAAATTAAAAAGAACGGACCCGTTTTCTCGAAAATTTCGACGAAAAACTTCGTTTTTTTTTCTTTCATTAAAATTGACCCCATAAAGAGACGTTTTTCGGGACGGTGTTTGCGGGCGAAATACATTTTTGATTCCACCGAATCTGAATCCGAAATCGGGTACCGAAAAAAGTGACGGAAACTTGGACAAAATGCGAGGGGAAGGGAGGAGAAGCGATTAAAATGAAAAGTTAATTGAGTCCGCCGTATCAGGAATCTGCGATCAGGCCCTTTTCACCTGAAGGGGAACCTCTTGAAGGAAGGAACCTTTCCGTTTAAAAGACATTTCAACAGAATAGTAGACGGGGTTTTTCCTAAACATATACAGCCATACCGAGCGAGTGAAGCGAGCAACATCCCCAACACACATTAAACCTACCCCTAGGATCTACCGTTTGAGAGCGAAGTGAGCAACATCCCCTACATGTTTCAATTGTAATACACTTGAATAGGGGGGTAAAATACCATCGCATGTATACAGCCACACTTTACGAGCGAAGCGAGCAACTTCATGGGGGATCCATTGGTCTTGCCCCCCGGCTGGATGTGGAGGCGAGCGAAGCGGGCCGGAGCAGCTAGTAATTGATAAGTCACCGTTATAGGAAATTAATTTTTGCGCATGCGCAGACTAATATTATTTCAACGGCAACGAAATTCAAAGGGGAAGGTCTAGGAGCTAAACCGCACAACCCTTGAAAAATTCATAAAAATTAGTCCATTAGTCTAGGAGTTCTGTCTGTGACAATCAATTTTAATTTTGCGCATGCGCTGTAGTTATTAATCCTCTCCTTCGCGATATAATTCATAGGGAATTTTCCTGGAACATATACCCATCTACTCCCCGAGTTTGAACGAAATCGGACCAATAGACGATAATAAATCGACGTCATGATAAATCAACGTTTACGCATGCGCACAAACTACTAGTTATGTGACGGCAATGAAAGCTATTCCGCACGATCTCTGAAAATGTCATCAAAATCGTCCCATTAGACTCGGAGTTTTGCCTGTCTCATATTAGTATCGCGCATGCGCAACGGTTATTACTCTACAAATCGCGGTATAATTTATAGGACGTCTTTCTAGAACATGTACCCAACTACCTACCGAGTTTGAACAAAATCGGACCAATAGATTATGAGAAATCGACGTTACCGAAAATTCACGTTGCGCGTGCGTTGAAAATTATAGGGGACCGTCTAGGAGCAAACCAGCACAACCACAGAACATTCCATAGGAAAACGAGTGAAACTTGGTATAGTTTTGAGTGGATAGGATTTACCACAAAAGGACAGCCAAACAGCCAGACAGACACGGAACCGAAATTGATCAGCAAGCTCTGAAACGCAAAAAGCAACTGGAATTTTTGGTTTTGGAAGACAAACATTTTGCTTCCGAGTCTACCTTAAGGTAGCGGAAGCATTGTTTTCACAAGGGAGAAAAAAAATTTTGTGACTCTAAAATCAAAATTTCCACACACATTTTACGTTTTAGACCATTTTTAGTGTTTGTCGTGTGTCCGCAAATCCTAGTAACAAGCTCATTTTTCAAAGTTGTCATCCGATTAGGATGAAATTAGACGGTCCCCTGTCAGTTTCATTGTAGCCAAATCAACACTTCACTCTGAGCATGCGCAAACGTAAATTCCATTGTGCTTCATTTTTTCACGCCCTAGTTGTCCAATATCGCTCAAATTTGGATGATAGTTGGGCGATTACAATTTGATCATCCCATATAAATTTCAACATGATTGTATCATTTATAGCTACTGCGCATGCGCCTATGTGAAATCCTTGGATTTCCACTGTTTTCATCCGATTTTGATGACTTTGTCAGAGAAAGCGCGGGCTAGGGGATAAGACCCCGGGGTTTCCCGTTGTATTATACCATTAATTTATGAACGAAATCCCAGTTAAAATAAAGCAAGAATGCAATAAATAGGAGCCTGAAGTGGTGATTAAAATAGTTTAATAGAAAATATTAAAATGATCTAGTGAAGCAGTATTTGTATTCTAACCTAGCATATTGCTGGTTTGAGTTTGTTTACATTTCGTTATGTTTCTTGATCTCGTTTCATGCCCTGTATTTTATTTTGCGTTGGTAGGTACTTATATAATACGATTGTGTGATATTGTCCAGAAAAAGTTATTTATTTTCGCGCGGAAGTAACAAATGAGGATAAATCTGTAAGAGAGCAAGTCCACATAGGTATATGAATTTGCCTGCAGTAAGTCTTGTACAATAGTATAATAAATAGTAAGTGTATTATATAGTCTTGTATTATAGTATAATAAACCTAGTGCTCCTCATCGGTAGGTACCTATTCGTATTTATCGTAGTTTTTAACGTTCTGATTAGTTATTTGGATAATATATTTTCTAAGTAGTATTATGCTTTAATAATCCATAGGTAGGTTTATGAATATGAAAGCGTCCATGATTTCAGATCATTACAAAAAGCCATTGAGCACCTACTAACTTATATGAACGTTAGACAGTTTATCAACAGTTTTCGTATACTGCACTAGAAATTAATACTAAAACTATAAAATAAAATGAAACCCTCGACTGTTTCCCCTCCATGCTGCCCTCAACCAAACCCAACCTACTAAGGACAAGGCAACAATCCATAACCAAGATCAGTAATTATAATAAATTATTAATACATTAATAATATCAACAAGATATCAGGTACATAAATGTTATTATCACATTAATTAGAATATCCTTACGAGAATGGTGGCGACGAGGTTGGCCCGTGCGCGTTTTTCCTCCCTGCGTTTCCACCGCCTTCTTACCCGCAGTTTGTTCCACAGGATGTACAACCACATGTCAGTAAGGCGAGAACGACGTCTGTAAAGCGGGAACGACGTTCGTAAGCCGAGAACGACGTCTAAGTCTCAGAAATCAGGGGTGACGCTTCGAAGGCACCTTGACGATTTGCGATTTCACAACGTCGATTATCACGAACAACGATGGTAAATCGTGAACGACGACGGCATATCGGAACCACAGCGGTGAGTCGAAAACTACGCCTAGATCGTCGGGAAACGAGGACGACGGCCTAGAGAGAGAACAGCGATGGATTTTACAAACGTCACGAAACCAACAGTAAAAACGAACGGAGGTTACAAACGATATCGTTGATTTTTATCGTTAAATCGGAGCGACTTTGTTGTAGTTTAACTACAGCTCGATAGTTCTAGATAATCGCACAAGACGAATTAGTGAGTTGAATCGGAATTTTAAACAATAGATGAGTTGATGTAACATACAAGTAAACTTTACTACATAGTTACAAACGATATTGTTGATTTCACCGGTAAAATACGTGAGCGATTTTAGTATTTTTGTATTATATAGCTTGAGAATTGCTAAGGACGAATGGGTGAGTCCGGAATTTTAAACAATAGCTCTCCAGTGACTACAGCTTGGAAGTAAACTGAACGATAGGGTCACAGACGACGTCGTCGAGTCACGGGGGTCACGAACGTCGGGAGACGTGAGGCGGCGGCTGGGGCTCGAAGGAGTAAACTCACCTGTTTGGTGTCGGCGGCGAGGCGGAGGAAGTCGGGCGGGAGGGGGCCGAGGAGAGGGGGGTTCCAGCCTTTCGTCGTCCGCAGGGCCGCCCCCGCTCCGCTCGCCTCCCCGGAAGACCTGTCAACAATCAACACGCCAATCATAATCAAGAATCAACAATCAACACGTCAACCATCATCAACAATCACGTCATCTCATCAGTAAGGAATCGTATTCTTAGCTGTCCCAAATATAAATTATAATTTGACAAAAAGAATTCAACAACGTTCCAAGTCAATAGTTCCAGTCAAGCAGCATGACCGAATGAGCAAATTTTCTTAAATTGCTTCCGAGTCTACCTAAAGGTAACAGGAGCATTGTTTTCACTTTCGGAGGAAAAAAAAATTTTTAGTCTCCAAAATCAAAATTTCCACTCGCATTTTACGTTTTAGACCATTCTGAACAACTTTGGTTCCGTGTCTGTCTGTCTGTGTATTGTGTCAGTCGTGTGTCCACAGTCGTGTTTTCCACAGTTTTCATCCGATTTGGATGAAATTTTCAGGGGATGTGCGGGCTAGGGGGTAGATGGTCCCCTATCTGTTTCATCATTGGCAAATCAATACTTCACTCTGAGCATGCGCAAACTTAAATTCTAAGATTCATCATTTTCTCACGCCCTAGTCGTCCGATCTCGCTTAAATTTGGATGATATATTGGACGAATTGATCATCCCATATCAATTTCAACATGATTGTATCATTAATAGCTACTGCGCATGCGCCTATGTGAAATCCTTGTAACGACCTCAATTTCTACTGTTTTTATCCGATTTCGATGAAATTGTCAGAGAATGCGCGGGTTAGGTTGTAAATAGTTCCCTATCAGTTTTATTGTTGCCAAATCAATACTTCATTCTGTGCTCAAACGTAAATTCCATTATGCTCTATTTTTTCACACTCTAGTCGTTCGATTGCTCAGAATATTGAGCAATCGACCCGGGTTGCTGGGGTAGGGAAACTGCCGGTGTTTTTTATCTCTCGGAGCACCTTCATATCCCTACCCAAGTCATGGTCATACATCCCCGTCGTGCAACCCGGGCGCCCTCTGGGTGAACAGAGGGTGGCAGAGTGACCCGCTGACGATTAGGGGGGAGGCTCATGTCGACGGGCTTGTACATGAGGCCACAGCGTGAAGTTCACTCTGCTGTGCGCTCTTGGCTAGGCTTTCAATCTGGTGTCCCAAGTGCCTATATCCACGCAGCGGTCAGGGCCGGTGGGCTCGGTATTGTCTCTCTCTCAGCCATTATTTCTTCCCAGTGGGTGGAATGAGCTTCAGAGGGCATTGGGGCCTGCGGCTACCGCCATTTTCATGCCGTCCGGGTGGCCACATTAGCCACCTCGGTGAGGTGTTCACGGAGTAGTCGTGGAACAGTGGGCACCCTATGCCGTGCCTGTCGGGGTAGAAATGAGAATCTTTATCATGTGGTGCAGCAGTGTCCTCGTACTCACGGTGGCCACATTCTCCGTCACGATGCAGTTGCCAAGCAGATAGCAAGCGCTTTGTCATCCAGCGGTTGGGCACATGCCGAGTGACTGGGGCAAAAAGCCTGATATCGTTGCGGTCAAGCCCGATGGGTCTGCCATAAAAGTGGATGTCCAGGTTGTCAGTGGCAGCATGGGCATGGAGCAGACTGGCAGGCTAAAATAAATAAATATGACAGGAATGACCTGCTGCAAGCGATTTCCGAGCTAAAAGGAGTGGCGACCAATAATATCAGGGTTATGGCTGCGACCCTGTCATGGCGCGGGGTGTGGTGTGGGAAAAGCGCCACGGAGTTACTCGAGTTGGGCATCTCAGCAGGAGTGCTCCGTGGTATCACCACCCGCTTAAACTGGTGGTCATTTTATAGGGACACTTCCTTTCTTCCCATTCTTCCTCCTCATCCTGCAACATCCCTTAGCCCTAGAGCCGGCATCGGATAAACCTGGGCGTCCTCCTCACTTTTTATTGATTTATTTTTCAATTTAATGGAGTGCCCCCTCCGCCTTTGAGGGGAGTTTTGTTTAAAAAAAAAAAAAAAAAAAAAAAAAAGTGTGTGTCTTTCCAGATGATATCTCTCATTAGGATCGAGCTAAAAATTCCGTTCTTGCGCCAAAAAATCAAGCATTCCAAACGAAAGGACGAGTTCCAGCTCTTCCCAGACTCTTCCTGATAGGATGGGAGACAGCTAATCATAAAAAGGGTGCAAAGAGGTACATGGTGTTTCCAAAAGGGGTATTTTGGGGGTATATATTTTCAGCCATATTGTATAATTTCAACCTAAACATGATCATTGTTAACTGAAAATTGTCAGAATAAAAAAAGGCTACCAAGTTGGGTGTGGCACATAGCTTCCTCGTTCAAGTAACATTAATGTACAGATAGTTGAAGAGTTCTAAATGATCTTGAAAAATTCCGTAGCGGAAATGAGTAAATCAAGAAGTAGCGTGAAATGTCATATTTGGTCAATTAAGAAACGAACAAAATAATACTAAATGTAATTTACGTTTGCGCATGCGCAGAATGAACTGATGAGTTGAGAACAATGAAATAGGTACGGGACCATCTACAACATAAACCGCGCATTCACTGAGAATTTCATCAATATACGAGTACCTGTGAAACCAGCTCTGTCCAGTGCGTGGCGAAGGCCACTACAATGGTTAATACAACGCCCTCTATTGCCCCTGACATAATTATGAATGAACTTCACTAGGATCTTCACTTTAACATGAAATTGTAACGCCAGAGTAGATGGACGTACAGTGAAGTTAGTTCGGCTGGTTGAGTGTCCAATTCGTCAGCGGGCGCCTCCTCGAAGTCAAATTCCTTCCTGATCTTCTCATTCTCGTTGTCGGAACTCATCGAAAGCAGCTGGTCTATCGTGGCATCCACGGCTCCTTGGTTCGACCGCAGCACCGCCTGCAAATTGTCAAATAATAAAGTCATTCATACAAAAAGCGCTAATCCCTAGGATTCGTTTCAGAATGCCTCAAAACGGATTTCAATAAAAAACAAGTTCGAAAATTTTCATTTAAAATTTTATGACGCCATTGTTATAATAAATTCGCTAAATGAAGAAAGCGGAAGTCAGTGAAGAAAGTTGTCTATTTTCACGAAAATTGAAAAGTTGCAATATTAGATAAATTTGGACGGTTTGTATTAGAAACACACAGCATGTATTAGAAATATCACAGCTCATATTGTGACAGGTAAAGGGAGGTTGAATCCCTTTGGTCGAGAGAAAGAAAGTGGCCGGGAGGTACATAAGAGAGAAGGTTACATTATTGTTTAGGAGAGCCTATTCCTCGTGGACTGCACTTTTCCCCCCGCCGGCAAGCCGGCGGGACAGAACTCTTGCCCTACGAGGAGGGCGAGAGGAACGGTATTACTCACCGCTCGTGAACCCTTGCTCAGAGCTTTCCTTGCAAGGTACCTACAAGCCAAGGCACTGCCGGTGGATGTAAACCTACTAGCTGGGAGGACCAGCTAAGGCAGCTGGCATCCAAGTTTATAACAAAACTTACATGCCGAGACACATTACCAGGTTGCGAGTCCCTAAAGCGATCTCTACCCCTAAGCACCCTTGCCCCCGTGTCCCAAGGCTAGGGTGCGCTCAACCACTGCCACCACGAATCCTGTCTCATCAGGGGGCTGGTGACACTTTGGCATAGTGCCAGCAGCCTAGGGCTCCCCCAACCCGTGGTACCGGTTTTGGGATGGGAGATTACCATGTTACTGGACTCTCCGCTGTCTCCAGATGCCTGACCGGGTAGCAGGCCTGAGGGCAGAGAATTTGTACCTGCCCTCTAACTGCTCTACCTCCGCCTGAGTGAGGATATTCTTCCCCAAACTCAGCCCAAACAATATGGGTGTGCGGAGGAGGGAGGCTCTTCACGAGCGCTCCTGTGCCCAGTGGCCGGGAAGGTACAGCCAATCAAGTGCAAACAATAATAATAATGATGATAAAACATGCTTTATTATTACAGAATATTAATTTTCACATAAAACTGAAGGGCCATAAGCAAATCTGGAACAGTCACTGGATTGACATATAGAGTTCGCCAATAGAATAGTACACCTCTTGAAATAAGGTAGAAATATACTGATGAAGATGTACGCACCATTTCACATCGCGATCGTGTTGATGATTTTTTCTCCTGTCAAAGTTCTAACCCTTAAGAAGAGCGAACGGATGAACGTACAGCGATTTGGGTGGTTTCGTTCGATTTTTCCGGATGACATCAACCAATAACAACCAAAAAACACAACTCTTACCTTGAAGATTTTAGAGATCTCGATGTTTTAATTTCATCCTATAAGTTCCCTTTAGGGTTGATAGAAAGTGATGCCGATGATACTGGCTCATCCCCAGCCAAAGTTTCATTTTTGAGCCAAATTTCATCAAGTTTGGTTCAGTCGTTTCAGAGAACAGTTTCGGAAGGCATACGGTGAAATTTTAAATTAGATTTTTGGATTTTACACATCTTGAGTGGGGTTAAATAAAAATTTCTTTGTCGACTACCAAGGTTCATTATTGGAAACAATAAACCAAAAATTGGACACAATTTTGCTTCCTCACTACCCAAGCCAGTAAAGCTTTGTTTTCGTGCGAGAAGTCGAATTAAATTTCGTCTTCTAAACTCAAAATTTTGGTTCAGTGACAACCTGTGTAATGCCCAAAACTATACCAAGTTTTAATCTGATTTTGATGAAATGTTCAGGCATTGTTCGGGTTAGCTCCTAGACGGCCCCCTATAAATTTCTTTACCGTCGGATCAATAGTAGCCTATGCGCATGCACAAACGTAAATTTCCTTTAACGTCAATTGCTCATTATCTATTGATCCGATATCGTTCAAACTCGGGAGGGGTAGTTGGGTACATGCTACAGAAAGATGCCTACCCAATGAATTATATCGGTAGGTTTAGAAATAATTATTGTGCATGCGAAAAACTAAAACTGAGTGACAAGCAAAACTCCGAAACTAATGAACCGATTTTTACGAAATTTTCAGGGAATTGTGCGCGTTATATTGATTGCCTCTCCCTTATAAAAGACATAACCACGCAATTTACATAAACACGTCATGAACACGAAGAAGCTATGACAGGGTGGCCCCCAAATGGAAATTTGAAATTTCCCTGACTTTTCCCTGATCGAACTTCAGATTCCCCTGACAAAAAAATATCGAAAGCAAATGATCATTTTTGACATTTTTACGAATTTTCAAAGAAAAATTGAGCTATTTAGATGTCTTCAAAATTTAAAAATTGGGAGGAAGGGGGCGAGAACCCCCTAAAAATCCATTTTGTACATCATAGAATATATATATATATATATATATATATATATATATATATATATATATATATATATATATATATATATATATATATATATATATATATATATATATATATATATATATATATGTATATAGTTGATTGAAATCGAAGATTTCGGGAGATTATTGAGGTGCAGTCGATAAAGGACACTGGTTTATTTTACCAACGTTTCGTACGTTTATTCGTACCTCTTCAGGGTTATGAGTTGTGTTGAAAGATGAAACGCACAATTTCACTAAACATTTATGAAATGAAAATTCACTACAGTTTAGAGTGAGTACCTACACCCAACGATGTCTAACACGAAACGTTAGTGTATTCCCAGAAACTCCCTTAAAATACGGCTTAAAAAAATCGTTCCTTCTTGGCAAAAGACAGGTCGAGTTCGTTGGCCAGCCCGATCGCCAAATTCAAATTTGCAATTTACAGTGTCTCAAAAAATTCAAAAAAATCAGTTTTTTGACAATAGGGCATGTGGGGTGTCACAGTCGAAGTATTTTTCAGCGCTGATTCGATTACGACCACTCCCTGATCTCTAAGATTCACAAATAAGTGAGAAAAATAGATTTTTATGTGAAAAATGCCCATGTATCTGCGTTAACACGCACCACGCGACCAGTTTAACCACCACTTGTGATAATTATTTTTGACATAACTCAACTATGAAATAATATGTATTAAGATAAAGTCGACCGTTGAAGTTCGATTGTCCAGGAGTTAGAATATACCTGAGAACGCTGCGAATTATTACACAAAGTTTTCATTAAAAAAATTCCCTGACATTTGGTGGTTTTGCAAAATTTCCTGACATTTCCCAACGCTAAGAATTCCCTGACAATTCCAGGTTTTCCCTGATTTTCCAGTTGGAGGCCACCCTGTATGAGCAACACCCAACTTGTGTAAACGATTTTGTATTTTTTCACTATTGTAAGTAGTAGTATATTGTACCACTCCGTAAGGCATCTGACATAACAGCCTTTACACGAGAAGAAAACTTGAGTAACATTTCGCGGAGCGTCCATTGACTGCCAATTAGCATAAAAGGATTCTACTCGCATTGTGGTTGCAAGTTGCGTAACGAGTATAACTGATCCACAAAGGCGAATACTCGAATAGCGAGAACTCCTATAGCCAACAACCTCCTAAGATCTGCAGTAAACGGGATGCTCCCTCTAACAATATCCGGCTTTGGTGTCAATAGAGTTTCATGAATTCGATATTTTCGATGAATAGGTAGCAGTGAGGCTGGTGTTGGCTTGATTTATTCCCGGTCAGAAACAAATATATATGTTATCAAACAGACCATATTTAGGAACAATAGATGATTTAGAGTACGATATCTATGTAGATACCCTGTCACACAGAAAATTCATTGTTAACGAAAGGTTTGTGAACCAAAATTAATGAAACTCAAGTATGGTGAAGTAAGCAATACTAACAAACATTAGTAAGTAATGCATGTATTACAGGGAAGTCCCTAGAATGGATTGTACATAATTCTGGTGAGAATTAAGATAAGAAAGAAAAAAAGTATAACGATTCCTCGGAAATCCCCCCCCCCCCCTCTCACACCATTTAACCCCTTTACCGACGGTATATTTGAAACTTCCGAGGTAGCATAACTAGACTAAAATCTGGATCGAACAAACAATAAAAACAGCCATGAAAAGTCTGATGAATCTGATATCACCATTTATCGTTATTACCCCCTCTATTCACCACCTTCCATCATGATATATAAAACTCCTGTTACATGTTTCAAATCTAGACCAAATTTCAAGTTGAACAAAAAATAATCACAAAAATCGGACGAGAATAGTAAAAACATCACGATTTATCAGTATTACCCCCTCCAGTCACCCCCTTCCATGATGAAATTTGAAACTCCTGTTACGTTTTCCAAAACTAGACCAACTTCAAAGTTGAACAAAAAAAGAATCACGAAAATCGGACGAGAATAGTTGAAAAATCATGATTTATCAATATTACCCCCTCCATTCACCCCTTCTCTTGATGAACTTTGAAAATCCTGACATACTTTCCAAAACTATATCGAGTTAATAATGGAACAAAATAAGAATCACGAAAATCGGTAGATATTTTAAGGTTGGGCAGTGTTTGACAAAATCGGTAATCCCCCCCCCCACCTTGACAGTAAATCCGAAATTTCCGAGGTTTGTTGCACGACTAGACCTTGAATCATTTTGGACGGCGCAGAGGTTTACCACTCCTTCAATACATATTAGTCGTGCGGGTTTTGCATACCTGACTCCCGCACCTTCAGACCTGTATGTTCTGAGAATGAGATAAATGGAATACCCATTCGCCCCATTTTTTGATAATTTACGTTGATCGCCACAAACAAACTCATGTTAATAAATAATTGGTGGGTAAATGGCAAAATTACAAAAATACATAAATCTCTAAAGGATGAAAACGCCTGTAACTGTGTTACTTCCTCATGCTCACAGCATGATTTAGTTTATTTTGATTCAATTCAATTGACTCTGATTTATGAAATATGCGTAGGACACCGATGTGTATAAACCAATATGTATATATGTATATATATATATAAAGATATTACATATATATTTTTACCCAACACTGCCCACCAGTGCCTCAATGCCATCAACCAATGACGTATTTTCATTCACATTCTACACGTTTTTGCTCAACCAATCAGGTTTTTAGCTGAAATTAGGCAATCGGGGTGGGGGTAGGGGGTTCCGAAAAGCCCTTAATTCAATTCTAAGAGATGACAAATTCTGGCTTCACAAGCTCACCCCCCCCCCCCCCCCCCCTCCAAATTTGAAATTTGTTGGTTTACGTTGTAAGATACGCGTAGATTCCAAAAATAATAAATATTAAAAAAAAAACAAGGTTTTCGCGAAACTACTGGACCGAACTTCATGAAATTCGGCTCAAAAAACTTACATCTGACGAAGATGTACCACTTACCAGTAATCTCGGCATAACTTTCGATCAACCCCAAGGGGTCGAATTCAAGGGCTGAAATATTCAAAAATCGAGATGGGGTTCTCTGTTTGATTTATGGACAAGGGGGTCAACTGAACCGAATGAGACCATACGGGATGCTGTACGTTCATCCGTTTGTTTCTCATAATAAGTGGAACTTTACTGGGTTTATTGAACCCAGGCCTGTAGGCCACAAAGGAAGCTAATCTAAAAGCTAAATCTATGTAAAAGGCGTCGTTACTCCAGATAAATCATTAATATATTTGTATTAATTTATTCTTCGATATTCATTTATTTTCTTCCGGCAGATGACATCGTTCACGTAGTTATATTTCGATAATGCACAGCAGACAAAAATCAATAGATAAATTTCTATAGACCAGTGATCTGCGAAGAAGGGCTATACTAATTCAGAAATAATAAACCTTTTCAGATTACTACGTTATTTTGACGCGGACGCTAAATCAAAAACCTAGTTGGTAGGCAACAGTTGAGTAGGACTGATAGTTTCTATTTATAAAACTGATCTTCCAATATGTTTTCCCTTTTTTCATTTGATTCAAGCAAAATGCTATTGGATTAGGTTATTACCTACAGCTTTGTTCAAGCATTTTGATTTCTAAGTCATATTGTTTTATAAATACCTATATGTAAAACTACGTACCTACATAAAAATATGTATTTTTTTTTTAGAATTTAAGCCGCGTCTCAACCGGAAGGGTCATTAGCGGCAATCAAAAAGGGGTTTCAAAAGGACACTGCAACGGGCACGATTCTAAGGGGAGCCATGTCACTAAACGGATTGCCAACACGGACTCCACTGGCAGATCGGAGGGGGAGAAATAATAATAATAATAATAACCCGCAAAACGAGGCATCGCTGCACTCTGCCTCAAGGGATACAGCGATGACCTCTTTGTAACCCCTACAGCGGATAAAAATACCCCAAAATAAAAACTAAACTACGACTAGATTATTCTTACAAATACATAAATATTATCGATAAATATATAATAATAAATACTATACATCTTGGTTAAATAAAGGTATGACTAGATGTACATAAATAAATAAATATATCACAGATCAGAATATCACAGCTCGTTGTAAAGCTCAGTGGCTTTCAGGTACACCAAAAGGGACTGAACCTTGTCTGGTCCTCACAGAACATCCACCCACTGAGAGGGTGAATGCTGGACTCTGAGGTCCATGAGGGCTGGGCAATCCTCCAAAAAGTGGCGGATAGACAAATCACCCCCACATCCCCCACACACAACATCACGAGCTACTGGATCTAGCAGGTGTCTATGAGTAAGACGGGTAAGGCCAGTGGCTACCCGATTTACCACTATTCGGTCCCTCCTTGGAAGGTGGGCGACGAAAGGATCTACCGGGCAAAGGTCCTGAAGAACTCCACGCAGACCAGTGACCTTGCCCTGCCATTGCTCGAGTCAGATGGAATTGGCCTTATGCTGCATGTAGGAGATTTGATCCTCAATGTGCATAGGATGGAGTCATCACCAATGGCTCTCCTTGCTAGGGCATCAGCATTCTCATTGCCGTCCATACCAACATGGTTTGGCACCCACATAAAAGTTATGTTTGTGCCTAATGTTGTGGCTCGGTGTAGTGACACACGCAGGCTTTGTATTAGGGGATCATATGAATATGTGTCCCTAATCGTCTCGATGGTACTCAGTGAGTCATACACCTATCTATTAAACGATTACCTACCTATGATTTTTCAAGTCACTAAAAAAATAGTATTCGACTGATCTAAGATAAGGTATTCACATACGTGTTTCTGAATGCACACTATTGAAACGAAAGAAACTGAACACTGCAGTGTGCCTACCTGCTATTCAAGCGCAATAACCTCTTTTTTGTTAGGATTGTGAAGACTATCAATTGATAATATCTAAACGTACAAGAAATAAAATAGACTGCAAAGGGAACTATTTACTTCTTTGAAAAATCATCTGTTGTGAGGCTTCACACAACTTTCCCTTGCGATAAGTACATGAGTACCAAACTAGCTGGGTATTATGCACACGTTATGGGTGTTCAACGGAGAAAACGGTAGTTTTTTGAGATATTTTTTGAGTGTCAGCCCAAGTGATCATTACCTCCAATTCTGCTATCTACTAACAGGAAACTACCTAGTATAAAGTACTCATGAACTTTTATGTACAGTTGAAATTGAAACTTAAGAGAAGGATAAAAGGATCGTACAAGAAAACTCCATACAGAGCCGGTGAGTAGGTCTCCGTACCTAAACTATCCAACATTCTGGTCAATCCCACCCTATCACTATTATTGCAATTCCACGTAATCATATTTTTATTTATTGCTTCTATTGCAGGCAGCACCTAATATTGCTTGAGATGCGTAAATGCTAAATTATAAGAATCCCACCTAATAATCTGTAAGTTGTACCTATCTTCAATACTGTTTACCTTTACATGTAAACCAGACTTATTTTAAGCTTAATACCTATTATCTAGACTGGTGTTGTCCCACTCGACTATTTGGAATGTGAATAATATCTGTACATATAGCTACATACCAAGTCAGCTGCACTATGAGGAACAGCCAAATTTATTCCTCCCCTCAAACCTCGCATAACAAATATAATTACTAATTATATTATGTCTTCAGTAGGTACATACTTGCTAAGTGAAGAATTATAAACAACGCCTACTCACCTCAATCACATCGTCATCCATCGAAGGGAACATAGTTTTGAAATCTGCCATCGCCTGATGAAACTCGAGCTGAGTAGTTGGCTGTTGAACCGTGGCCATGATTTCGCTGGTTTTTAATCTATTTAATGAGCAAATATTTATAAAGACACCTCAAAGAGTAATAATCTTGACAACGACCGACATAAGAAGGATTTATGGGCGGGTATTTCGCGAAAAACAGCGACTACGCTCCAGCGAAACAGAACTCCGTTGGTTGTGGTGGTAGATTCAAGAGAATTATTGAACTTACAATGAGCTAACGAGGAAGAAACGCAAAAATTAATAGAGTTCTCCCATTGCGGTCAGCGAATCAAGAACCACACAAATTAATCAACAACTAATCGCCACAAGAAAAATCGGAATACTCAACTTTGACATATAACTAAAACCTGCCACTGAGAAACCTTCTTCGTGGATGCTCTCATAACAAAACGAATCCACGAGTGATCAGTTGTGTATGACGTCATGATGTGAACGCCAAACCTTTGTGTATTTGAAGAAAACGAAGTTAATGAACGTTGTCAATTTACACGAAAACTAAGGAATTGCAATGTCTGATCGATTTCAACGGTTAGGTATCATCAGTAACAAAATAGCTCAATTTTAACTTGCATTAAGTTAACATTACAACTCTTTAGGTTTCTCTCTCCAGAGGGATAGTCCCGAATCAGATCAGGGGAGTGTTCTATAACTTTTGGAAATATAACTAACAGTAGACTAGTTTTCCACTGGACTAATTTTCCACCAACGGGCAAAACGCGGGCAAAGCAACAGTAGTAAACGAACCTCGAGTATTTAGTTTCAGGCACCACCGCCATGGTTCATCTCCGATGAATACAAATTTCTTTTTTTATTTCAACATAAAGGACTACAAAACTCAGATTACATTTATATTCAATACACAAATTATAAAAAAATATAAATCAATGAATTACAGAGTGATATAGGACAAGGATATACCAAAATCTCATTGTAAATAAGCTCAACTTCATCTTGTAAATCTTATTACTAGCTATGGAGGTAGAGAGAAAGTTTTCGAGAGAGGAGAAGATAACTGCCTTACAGAACACCTGGAGAATTTATCTACGGCAAAACATGGCAGTATATTTCGAGTTAGAGGCTTACAGAACACCTAAAGAAGTTCTCCATGGCAGAAATGGCGGCGTTTCTCTACTGTGGGAAAGTTTTCCCCTCGAAATAAAGTTACAGAACCCCTGAATTGACCCCCCCCCCCCCCCCCGATTGGAACAAGAACCAATGGAATGGAAAAGGGGAGGGGATAGAGGCGTCCAGGACTGTTAATTCCAACTCCAGTTATCCGAACGGATTTTGGAAAAGGGTGGTGGGAGTCAAATCTGTGGTACTTAAGCGTGAAAACGTCTACTGCGCATGTCCCGAACTAAAGGTTTGTCCAGAGAAACAGTTCCATACCAGATTGGAATCGAACCAGAACTGAAAAGGGGAGGGAATAGAGGCATTCAGGACTTGATTCCAACTCCAGTTGTCCAAACGGTTTTCAGACTAGGACTTCGCGGGAGTCTTAAATCGGCAATAAGTGTGAAAACATCTACTGTGCATGTCTCGAACTGAAAGATCTGGCAAAAATCTCGAACCACTCTTGAACTAGTTCTCAACTGCTCTGGTCTACTTCTCTGGACAATGTACTTGAGGTGCAGTCAGTCCCAAACAGTTTGGGACTGCTTCTCCAGACAAACCTTTTATTTTTCGTGGATATAAACAACGTTCTTCCCAGACTTTCGTTTTCCTAATTGAAATGGATTTCCACAAATTCGACGTGAATAATTTAGTTTGCATGTATTTACTTACTGTAGTGGATTTAGATATGTTTTACTTGGCGTAGGTAGGCCAAGTCGGACATTTATATCCCGGTTATGCGGGTTGGTCCCCGGGTCATTCCCGCGAGGAATGTGAGCGGATCCGCCAAGGTCAACTGGTTTGGCGGACTGAAAGGGGAGATAGTTCGTGTCGCAGCCGCGTGGAGCGCTGGGCTCGCGTAGCAAGTGCTGGGTTCGATCAGTTTGGTACTGAGCCGTTTTGTAATATTCCGGCCTTAGATTTATATCTGAAAGGGGAATATGTTGAGCTTGGTTGAGGTACTGAAAAGTATCCTTCGCTTTTTGTGCATTTGGAGTGTATTTGACACTCGGATCGGCCGGGTAAGCCTGCGTCGAATATCGTGGGTATTCGGACAGCTTGGTCGAATCGTAATGATCGGCTTCAGAGCGAGTCTGAAAGGTTTCCTCGATCTTTTGTATAGGCAAGGCTTGCTCGAACGTTTCTTGAACGAATACGTCGGGCGAGAAGGCGATCCGGACGTGAGGGTCGCGCCTTGCGCTGTCGCTGGGTTCAGCGGATTCGCCGTATAGCCGGTAGGGAGCACTACGTGGGCTACTCGGCCCGGCTTCGCCGTCGTCCGCCTCCCCTTGCAAGGGGAAGTAGGACGGCCGACGTTCCATCGAAATGACCGAGTTTTGGCTCGTTTCGATGCCTCTATGTGTAAAATATAGAGGGTTTGGGAGGTGGACTCGCTTGACAGAGCGTCTTTCCAATGCTCGTATGTCAGGGTCCTACCTCGTAGCCTTGACAAAGGCTTCCTTAGACGGTAAATTAGAGCGGAGGAGCAGAGTAATTTACCGGCGTGCCCACAGCGGTCGGTTACGAGCTTAATGCTACGAAACCCGGGCGACACGGCTCGGAACGTCCCTCGGGCGTACGAGCTAAAGAGAATATCGATAGCTGTACCGGGTGGCGTCCTGACAGATGAACTACGTTGGGCAATGAGCAGGATGAATAATCACTGGACTCGTAGATGCCAATGCGAGATCTGTGTGGAGAGAAGGTCTGGCTTGTAGAAAGCAGTAGGAAGCCGTTCTTGAGATGAACTCGTGATGCAGAAGGTTCGTCAGCGTAGAGCGTGTAGAATTCTTCGTACTTCAGAGGTGTCGTCGTCGAGAGCGGAGAGTGGAATGAAATTCGGAGGGCTCCCAGCGGGGTATTTATAGGGAGGTGGCCGCCTCCTGCCGCCTCCTGGTTGGTCCGCTTAATTTCATAAATTCGACTGTGCAATCTCATTGGTTCGCACAGTGTTTTCTCAGTATCTGTGCATATGATAGCTGAGTTGGTCTTTCGAGGTGGTTTCCCTGCGTCCGTCGCTGTGACGGGGTCCCCGGGGGTGGCTGAACGACCTTGAGTTTTCCTGTTTGAGGTTTCTCATTCAAGGCGACTTGTTTCGAGATGTTTGTCGCATCTCTCTCGCCCAGTAAATGTTTAGGGAGGTCGCCTTGTGTGTTATTCTTTAATATTTCACTTTTGAGAGAGAATTTAGTATTTTCTCTCTGGTGAAATATTTTGTTTGACGGAGTTATAACTCGACGTCTTGTAAATATTTTTGTGTTGTGTCTACCTCTTTTTGGTAGCCCTGAAAAGGGCTGTTGACAAGAGGGGGTGGATTTCACCACAGGGGCCCCCCTAAGACGTCGTGTTATTAACGACGACGCCGGCTGGGGCGTTTCGAGCGCCGTTACCCACCTCTCGTCGAATTTGGTAGAGGGGACGTGCCTTCTGGCGGATTTTCGGGGAGTTTTCTCCTTACTTTCTGCCTGATTTTGGCCTTGTGATACAGCTTCGTCCGAGTGTAGAGTATAAGCTGGTTTTATTTGCTGTTTGGGAACTTTTTTAGTATGTTCGCCAATTTGCACTGTAACCGAAAACTTATCTCTTTTAACCACTTTGAATGGTCCCGTGTAAGGACATTGCAGAGAGGTGAGCTGTGTGGGCACTCTGATATAGACATGAGTACATGTATCCAAATTTTTGGGCATGTTTACGGCATATTTCGTATTATTATGTTTAATATGCGTAGGCCGGAAGAAAAGAGGTTCCGAAAGGTTCGTAGAAGTTACGAAAATGTCTCCTGGGAGTGGTACGTCAATTCCGTAAACTTTTTGGAAAGGCGTAGTTTCGGTCGCTGGGTCTACTGCCGTACGCATGGCGAGTAGAACTTTTGGAAGCGCGTCGAGCCAATTTTCGTTTTGTGCTTTGAGAGCCTCTTTCAAAGATCTATTTCTGCGTTCTACCATTCCGTTTGTTGATGGTTTGTATGGTAACGTGTGAGTATGTTTTACTCCGAGACGTTCCATAATGGAATTGAACAGATCTGATTCAAATTGAGTGCCTTGATCACTTGTGATGTATTTAGGTACGCCCTTTGAAGCTACCCAAATATTGATAAAGGCGTTTGTGATTGTGGTTGTTTCGATGTTGTTAAGAGGGACTGCCTCTAACCAACCCGTTGCTCTATCAACCATCATCAAAATGTAACGTTTCCCTCCTTTAGCTAAAGGTAAGGGTCCGGTAATATCAACGTGTACGTGTGAAAATTTGTTTGCCGTTTCAAATTCGGAGTAAGGGAGCTTCACGGAGCGCGTGATTTTTGCTCGTTGGCAAGTTTCGCATGCTCGGACCCAGTTTGAGACATCTGCACGGAGTCCGTGCCAAAAATATCTTTGTTTAACTTTATACACTGTAGAGTGTATACCTGGGTGTCCCAAATTGTGAATTTGGCTTATTATTTCTTCCCTTATTTCGTTTGGAATATAAGGTCTAGGGTGTCCTAGGTCTAGGTTACACCAAATTTCTCCTTGAGAGAATTCAACTCGTGTGAGTTTCAATTTGTCCTCCGCGGTAGGGGGTGAGCGAATTTGTGAATTTGAAATGTGCAGTAGAAGATTGCATTCTATTGCAGCCGTAATTTTTGAAATTTCGGCTATGGGTGGACCCTCGTCCGTCTGGGTTGAAATCGATTTCGTTTGAATTTCAACCGGATCGAAGGGTCTGGAGAGTGCGTCGGCGACGACGTTGCTCTCTCCGGAAATATGACGAATGTCACTCGTCATTTGAGAGATGTATGTTAGCCATCTTAATCTCATTTTAGAAAAATGTGCATTTTTCTTAAGCATCGTGCCGAGCAGAGGCTTGTGATCCGAACAAATATGGAAAGATCTGCCGTCCAAGTCATTGTGCCAGTGAATGCACGCTTGGTAAACGGCGAACATTTCTTTGTCGAACGATGCTTTGTTCTTCCATTGTTCTGGAATTTCTTTACTGAAAAATCCCAATGGTTGGTACGATTTCGAGCCATGTTTGTCTGTAATTTCTTGTTCTAGTGCCGCTCCGATGTGTGTGTCGGATGCGTCACAGACTAATCTCCACTCTGCCGTAGGGTGTGGGTGAGCAATGTTATGCAATGTTGCTTTGATCATTGCTTGTTTTAAGCTGTTGAAAGCTTTTTCTCTCTCTGATGTCCATTCGATAGGTGTTCTGTCATTTTTTTTGTTTGACTGAATGGAGTCATACAGGGGTTGTGCCGTGTGAGCGAATTTGCTTGAGCATGCTCGGTAGAAACCACACATTCCTAGGAATCTGCGTAGACTTCGTACGTCTATTGGCCTAGGAAATTGTTCTATGGCTTCTATTTTATCTCGTTTAGGAATTATACCTTCCTTCGAGATAGTGAAACCTAGGAAATCGACGGTAGGTTTTGAAAAAATGCATTTATCAAAACCTACTCGAAGTCCGTGTTCCCCTAGTTTGTCAAAAATTTGTCTGAGGTGGTTCATGTGTTCGTTATAATTTTTAGAAGCCACCAGGATGTCATCTAGGTATACAAATGCGAAATCAAATTTTCGCATGATGCTGTCCATGTATCTTTGCCATGTTTGAGCCGCTCCGGCCAAACCCATGCTCATTTTCTTAAACTCATAAAGACCGAAAGGTGTAATGATTGCAGTTTTATGAGCGTCATCTGGGTGCATCGGAATATGATAATACGCTGATTTTAAATCTATTGTCGAATAGATTTGCGTATCATGTAAATTCGCTTGGAAAGAGCGGATGTGAGGAGGAGGGTAGGCGTCTTTCTTCGTTTTCGCGTTGAGGAAACGGTAGTCGCCGGTGATTCTCCATGACCCGTCTTTTTTTGGCACACAGTGTAACGGGGATGCCCATTCGGAATCCGATGGTGCAATTATGCCTTCTGAAAGCATTTTGTCAAAAGTACTTTTGACTTGAGCTCGTTTTTCGCCCGCCATGGGTCTTGCTCGGAAGTGTACTGGTGTTCCTTCCGTGGTTATACGGTGGTAAACCCCGTTGTTTTTCCATTTACCTTGAATTTTGCTCATTTTATCATTGTATTTGTCAATGATAGAGCGAATGTTTTTGTCCTCCGTGATTTGCACGTCCTCTGGTTGAGGAGTATTGTCACGATGAGGGATAGTAGCTGCTATTTGTTCGTCAGTGAACTTTTTGTTCATGACTGCAGCTATTTTTTGATCGGCATAGCACTTTATTTTATCTTTATAAATGTACTTGTGTTTGACCCGTATTCCGAAATATCCCAAGACTCGAGGAAAGGAATACCTAGGATCGCTAGATCAACTTTCGTGATCATAAACTCGGTGGTCATGTCCCCGAGGCCGATGTTAATTGTTGTGTCAGCTCGCCCTAGTGTGTCTATAGGGGCTCCGTTAGCTGCTGTGAGCTTAACGTTGGACTTAAGAATTTTCAAGCCCAATTTTTTTGTGACATTGTGGGGCAGAATGTTCACTTCTGCTCCCGTGTCAATGAGAAATTCAGTGCCATTTAGTTTGCACTTGAAAAAGAGCCTTTTATACTCAGTAGACTGCCGGCGTATAGGCTCAGATACACTGGCAGTTATTCGTTTTCCGAACTCTCTGTGTCGGAGGTTGGAACGGTACTTTCTTGTACCGATCGCTGAGTATTTTCGGTAAAAACCCGGTTTTTAGGCTGGCTTATAGACGCAGCCTTTCTGCTAGTTTTGGAAGCAGTGTTTGTCTTCCAAGTGCAGTGTTCTGGGTCTGCACATTTGCGAGTTTCGTTACCGAAACGTGCGTGGTTTCGACAGACATAGGCCGTCGGTTTGTGAGGCTTACTCTCCCCTGGTTGGGGTTTGAACTCAGCTTGTTTCGAGAGGGCCTTTTTGAAACCAGTATTTATGGGTTTCGAAAAGTACCCAACAGCTTTCGAGTACATTTCGTGGTACTTGGTGCTGGGTTTTTTGGTGAGAGATGCGGGGTCCTCGAGTGCGAGGAGCCTGTCCTGTAAGGACAACCCATATTCTCGCTGGAGGCGCTGTTTGGCCTCTTCGTAGGGTGCGTGGGGTGCCGTGAGGTAAGCTGAGTCGATAGCTTCCCTCATTTCTTCTGGTACCCACTTGTATATAGCTGAGAAGCATTCGTTCTGCGTTCTCAGGTGTTTTCGCACGCAGTATTGATCGAACTCGGCGAGTGCACGATCTATATTCTTCTTTTGGAAGATTGGTTTTTGATAATCTCCCATCTCCTCTAAAAGTGCTCGAAATCCACTGTTTGTAGAGGGATGTTGCGTGAGATGTGGGGCGTATGAGCCCGGCGGGGGTCGCACGCCCGCAGTGGTTCCCTGAAATCCACTAGCTTCATAAGAGGGAACGAAATGCTCCGTGTTAAACCTGTTCAAAGGCGGGGTCACCATTTGTAGTGGATTTAAATATGTTTTACTTGGTGTAGGTAGGCCAAGTCGGACATTTATATCCCGGTTATGCGGGTTGGTCTCCGGGTCATTCCCGCGAGGAATGTGAGCGGATCCGCCAAGGTCAACTGGTTTGGCGGACTGAAAGGGGAGATAGTTCGTGTCGCAACCGCGTGGAGCGCTGGGCTCGCGTAGCAAGTGCTGGGTTCGATCAGTTTGGTACTGAGCCGTTTTGTAATATTCCGGCCTTAGATTTATATCTGAAAGGGGAATATGTTGAGCTTGGTTGAGGTACTGAAAAGTATCCTTCGCTTTTTGTGCATTTGGAGTGTATTTGACACTCGGATCGGCCGGGTAAGCCTGCGTCGAATATCGTGGGTATTCGGACAGCTTGGTCGAATCGTAATGATCGGCTTCAGAGCGAGTCTGAAAGGTTTCCTCGATCTTTTGTATAGGCGAGGCTTGCTCGAACGTTTCTTGAACGAATACGTCGGGCGAGAAGGCGATCCGGACGTGAGGGTCGCGCCTTGCGCTGTCGCTGGGTTCAGCGGATTCGCCGTGTAACCGGTAGGGAGCACTACGTGGGCTACTCGGCCCGGCTTCGCCGTCGTCCGCCTCCCCTTGCAAGGGGAAGTAGGACGGCCGACGTTCCATCGAAATGACCGAGTTTTGGCTCGTTTCGATGCCTCTATGTGTAAAAAATAGAGGGTTTGGGAGGTGGACTCGCTTGACAGAGCGTCTTTCCAATGCTCGTATGTCAGGGTCCTACCTCGTAGCCTTGACAAAGGCTTCCTTAGACGGTAAATTAGAGCGGAGGAGCAGAGTAATTTACCGGCGTGCCCACAGCGGTCGGTTACGAGCTTAATGCTACGAAACCCGGGCGACACGGCTCGGAACGTCCCTCGGGCGTACGAGCTAAAGAGAATATCGATAGCTGTACCGGGTGGCGTCCTGACAGATGAACTACGTTGGGCAATGAGCAGGATGAATAATCACTGGACTCGTAGATGCCAATGCGAGATCTGTGTGGAGAGAAGGTCTGGCTTGTAGAAAGCAGTAGGAAGCCGTTCTTGAGATGAACTCGTGATGCAGAAGGTTCGTCAGCGTAGAGCGTGTAGAATTCTTCGTACTTCAGAGGTGTCGTCGTCGAGAGCGGAGAGTGGAATGAAATTCGGAGGGCTCCCAGCGGGGTATTTATAGGGAGGTGGCCGCCTCCTGCCGCCTCCTGGTTGGTCCGCTTAATTTCATAAATTCGACTGTGCAATCTCATTGGTTCGCACAGTGTTTTCTCAGTATCTGTGCATATGATAGCTGAGTTGGTCTTTCGAGGTGGTTTCCCTGCGTCCGTCGCTGTGACGGGGTCCCCGGGGGTGGCTGAACGACCTTGAGTTTTCCTGTTTGAGGTTTCTCATTCAAGGCGACTTGTTTCGAGATGCTTGTCGCATCTCTCTCGCCCAGTAAATGTTTAGGGAGGTCGCCTTGTGTGTTATTCTTTAATATTTCACTTTTGAGAGAGAATTTAGTATTTTCTCTCTGGTGAAATATTTTGTTTGACGGAGTTATAACTCGACGTCTTGTAAATATTTTTGTGTTGTGTCTACCTCTTTTTGGTAGCCCTGAAAAGGGCTGTTGACAAGAGGGGGTGGATTTCACCACACTTACCTTGCTCTAAACATCCAATACCTGAGAATCTCTAAAACAGGTACCTACCTACCTTTGTAACATCTTGGTTAGATAGATATTTGAAGTGAAAGTAGGTTGATAGCAACTGCAAGCACTCTGATAAGCTAAACCTTGACTAGGTTCATATTTCACTACAATTTATGGAATTTTAACCCAAATGTTTTTATCGTTTGTATTTGTGTCAAACAACTTTTTTCAATTATACCAATTCTGACCCATAGGGGGGGACCCTTCAGGACCTACAGGGTTGGCGTCCCTGCAGCCCCGAGCAAGCGTTGGCTCACCCCAGGTGATAGGCCTAGATGATGATCCAACGTGCCCTCCATGTTTGTTCCTCTGATTCTTAAGATATCGGGTGAACAAGCATGTTGGGTTGGAAATCCTTCCCTCCCTCTTCTTTCCTTCCTCCTGTTCTCCCTTCAACTCTCCCACCATGGTTCTAACACAACACAACACAAAGACACTCATACTACACACAGGGGCAAGGATTGTGCTACAACCCCTGGCGGCCCCTGGAATGTGGAGGAAGGAGCAGCAGGCTTGGTACTCCTGCCGGCGGCGGTAGCTGTGGGTTCCGAAGACGGCGCCTTGCCAGTGGTCCATGGGCTGGCCCAAGTAACGTCCGTAAAAATCCTCCATGTCCTGTAGTACCGGTTGGCAGCCGGGTTGGGATGAAGTGACATTCTGGACTGATGGGATCATATGATCATACTGTGCAGAAGGGAGAAGGATCAGAGAAAGTGAAGTATTTCAATTATTCGCTCGTTTATGTTTTATGGTTTTCTTTACAGAAATAAAGATGAAAGAAGAATACACCTCTCATTCAATTACCTTTATTTTGAACATGTGGGAAATGTTAATTTTAACATGTGGTCCCATCTGCCCAGCCTAAAAGCAAAGGACATTGTGGGTTTGATACTCATTCGTTCCTGACGGCCCGATGAGATCATATGATCCCACACTCAAGAGGGGGTAAAACTCGTTTTTAAAAATACTGAACCACAAGATACATCGTAAGAACAAGAAAATAAGCCATTTTTGGTAACACAAGGTAGGTCTGGTTTTAAGTTTCAGTGTTCTACAGTTTATATGGGAAATGTCTGCATGCATTTCCAGGCCTCTGATGGTGCTTATCAATCAACTTCAATTTTGGACGAACGTAGTTTACTGACTCAGTCTATGTGTGTGAGCGCGTTCCGCTCTACAGGCCACAATTTCGGAGCTATCAACTTGAAATTCGGTAGGTTGACTCTAGGGCATCCAGAATCAGCTGTGTAGTTTTTGGTGACAATCCGCCGACAGGAACTAATTAGTGTTAGCTTTATCGTGTAAATTCCTTCAATAAATTAAACGAAGTAATTTTTCTTCTTGTAAGTCTGTTTTAGGCCCAGACCGGTTACAGCATGTTCTATTCCTTAGGCATTTCTTATTATAATCCAAACAAGACCCAAGAACGAGCTGCTTGCTCAGATTCTAGTAGTAAAGCATCTTCATGACCCAAATCGCCACTCCAAAAACAGTTACAACTTTCTAACAATTACTTGTAAGTACAACTTTCGTCGCTATGAACATGCTTGGTTCAATCACAAGCTTTTCGAGAAGTAGGTAACATTGGTAGATGAAATAAGAGCTCTGGCACGCTGCAGTCTTTTCAAAGATAGATCTTTGCCAAATACCATCAGCATGTCTGCAACACCTGGTCCAGTCTAGAAAGCATAACGATGAAGCATTATAACCAGAATAAAGTTGTTATCCTAGAAACTAAATTGACAATAGGAAGACTCTTAAAAATTGAGAAGTCGAAAAACTAATTAGTAATCAAAAAGTGATGGAGTCGTAAAGTTCTCTCGCTTAAACATCAAAAATAAAAATGTAAGTAGTGCCTCTTGCGATGATTGGTGAAAACCTCCTAACTAGGTTATAAATAATAAGCAATACAATTATTTATATTTAACAATAACTTTAAGCTTCAAACTTGAGAATTTGAACAACTCTCTGGGCATGTCAGTAAATCTGAATTACGAGTAAGACAACCGTGTCTTATCGATAAGCATGTTGCACAAAGCAGCCGAAAAGAACGTTGCTAACTTTTGATGATTCTGAACTAGACAAAGATGGCTTCGAAATGTTAAAAGTGGGTTTGATGGGTTGGGGATCCCTTACGAATCCGTTTCATACTTCAAACAACACAATCCTAGATTTTAAAGTCGTATATAAATATACATCGTATATATTTATAGGGTGTATTTCTAGACGATAACTCCCTTTAAAAACGGCATAAAAAATTCGTTCCAACGCAGAAAAACCCTTCTTGGTCAAGTTCGTTGGCCAGCCCGATCGCTCTAGAATTTCAGGCTCAAATTTGCAATTCAATGGCCCAAAAAATGCTGAAAAATCTTTTTTTTTTTTTTAATTTTACAAAAGGGCATGTGGGGTGTAACAGTCGAAGTATTTTTTTTAGAGCTAAGACGATTGCAACCACTCCCAGATCTCTAAGATTCATAAATAAGTGAGAAAAATCGATTCGCACGTGAAAATGCCCATTTTTGAAGTCCTTTTCCCTATGTTTTATCTCCTAGATACAAACTAAACTCGCAAAGAATTTGTGGAAAACTCGATTCAATGAAAAAGGGTTAATGAAGAACGTTTTTTATTTCCACGAAAATAAAGATTCAGAATGTTAGATCTATTTCGACGGTTATGTCATCAGTTATTGTTTGCTAACGTCATGAAAGGTGATTTTAGCCAATTTTTCTACTCATTTTCATGCTCTAAAAATTTAAACATGTATTGTATCATTCTCTGTAGACACACTGTTGAAATTAAGAGGCACTGATATAGATATTTTTTCAGAAATTTTTTTTCATATTGTGGCTGAATTAACCTCATGAAGTGAGGTGATTTCAGTCAAGCTTGTTTTCTCCATGAAAAGTCGAATTCAGATTTATTCGAGGTGATCACATCTGCAGATTGGCGTTCTTCACACAAGCAAAAAGGTGAACAACCAACTTTTTCTTTTTTTATTCTGATTATGTGATTTTTTTTCACAGGACAAATTTTTTATTTATAGAAAGGTGGTAAGAAAATTCTTGTAGAAAGAGTGAAACTTGAGCCTCCGTAGACGTTCTACGTAGTGTTTGGTATTTTTTATTGTTGTCGTGTTGCTGCGCCATTGTAGAATCCTATTTGTTCTTCACAGCTTCGCCAGCGTTTTCGGGATCCATGCACGCACATGCTTGATGCACCCAAAATCGCAAAATTCAATCTCGCGCGAATCCATCCACGCACTACACTTTGCGGTTGTCCCCACCGATCACTCAGTCGCTCAGCCAACACTTTCAGAAAACTCACATCTGTGGTGCAAAATGGGCATCAACCGAACAGACCAAGGGGGTGAATGAATATCGTCTATCTACACAAGCTGCCATGTATTTTCTTTTCTTCTCTTCTTCTGCAGCAGTAAAAATGGATGCAACAGGACGGGAAACGTTAGAGGGAGCGTCTGTGTCTGTGACATGTACGTCAAATAACGCCTCTCTCTGTGGTTCCCACACCCCTCTACATACCAAATCCCCTTTGAGGCCTGGTGATTGCTCAGTGGCCTCTATGATGATCGGCTCCTTTACACAGTTGCCCCATGCTTCTGTCATAAGCTCTCCTAAGAGATCCCTTACTTCATAATGTCACCGAGTGATTAGGCCTCCCATTTTACAGCTTAATGCGTGTTTCTTGGTGAGAAAATCTCATTACCATTAAGAAGGTATACAACTAGGGATCAGGCGGGAAGGAAGTTTTTGTTTCTTCGACCATACAGTAGGTAGAAGTGCGAAAGGGTGCAGGTACCTACTGGCTGAAACCACCCCGCATGGCTGAAATCGCCCCAGATGACCCGTACTGTTGATGATTTGAATCGATATAACATTGTAACTCTTATATAAAAAACAACGTTCTTCCTTAGCTTCAGTTAGTTTCCCAGATACAGCGCATGCTCCCTTGTTCAGAAATGAGCACCCATTCCCACGGGTCAATCTTTTTCATGGCTTGACGATGGATGGGTAACATCCATTAACACCGGTAAAACAGTTTGCAAGGCATGGATGAAGTGTTTCACAAGATAAAAATCTGGGTTTTTGGCGAGTCCAGAACCTTGAGCCCTGCACCTGCCAATAGTAGCTACCCCGGCAATGTGCCATACCACCGATTGATCGCTGAGTATGCATCCTACATGCATGGCCTGTAACTGCAACATTGATCTTTGCAGATTCTTCAGAATAGTATGCTTTCAACTATCAGCTCGAAATGCTCTAATAGTAGGTATATTTTGTTGACCATTGTACAGTAAAATTGCACCTCAACAATACAAATATATTCTATTGATTTACAAATTTGAAATATGAATTCCAATATTTATTTACTAACCTCAAGACCGCTGAGAACTTTGCGCATAATGTGCATCAAATTTTTGTAGGCGACTTGATTCTGTAATGCCAAACTCTTCATACAAGAAACCAAACTCTTTTGATCGAACGGACAATTGTCTAGTTCCGTTTCCACAGCTCTAAGAAGACCTGTAGACATCGATCACCGATACCAATTAATTCTTGAAATAGTTATTTACAGTACCAATTTACTCAGAATTGGAAAGCATTTTTGTGAATGCAGGTAGAAATAAGAGTGGAATAAACGTACTGGGGTCGATGCCGGATAACGAGGAGGCTTTTGGCATCACCCAAAGGAATTTGAGATTGTCAGAAACTAAATCGTTCAGCTTTGTGACACGAGGGAGACACCAGTGAAGGATAGTTGAAATGTAGGACTCGTCGGGTCTCACCACTTCTGAATCATCTCTGAATAAAAATGTAATCAATAGACAACGTATTTGTAAGTTAATAAAAGAAAATATTATAATAACATCAGATACATACGAGAGAGCTGAAAGTTTTTAAAGCCACAGACATCAATGATGTCAAGTAAGTATGGGTACCTACCAATCGATATTGATATTCTAGAACTAATTAAAATCAATAATTATAGAAGAAATGTTTTCATCTTAAAAACTTGGTGCTCTGCTGTGAAGTAGTAAATCAAATGATGAACAAAAGTTACGTACGTTTCACAAAATGTGTTGGCAACAAGTTTTTGAACATCAGCAACTAGCTGCTTTCGATCGTGAGGGTCGCTAACTCTGCGGGTCAGCTCTTTCCTGTTGAAATCCGGAAGTTTTGTGAAAGGCAATCGACACGAGGTTGTGGATACCTTGTCAATCTGAAACTGAGTTACAAATCGTGAAATTCCAATTTTTAAAAAGGCCAGCAACAGGAAAACGTTGAGATGGTAAAGGAAAGATCTTGATTTATCTACAAAATAAAACCTGTAGGTACTGCTTCCTTGCGCTGAAATTTACCTTGAAGTTCGCACTCCTGCGTATAAATGAATACAAACAGCACGTTCTCAGTTAATGAGCGCACAAATGATGAAATTTTAAATCTAGGTAAATTATTGAATTTGAAATTTCTATTTAGGCAATTTTTAAAATTATTTTTCTCCTGAGTACCTTCATTGCATTCCTGATCATAAATACTAACATGACGCGTTAAAGCTAAGTGGTCAAGCACTAATCAGATCAAAACGATCAAAAAGAGCAACAAAACAAAACAGAAAAAAACAGATCAAGCTAAGAGCACAAGAGGTCAAATTTTAAATTCCCGCTTTCGTTTATTCATTATTTTCCCCTTGACATTTCCTCATTCTTTCCCCGTCCCTGACTCACCCCTACAGTGAATTACTGATAATTTGTTCTCTCTTCCGGAATCGGTGCACCATTCGACATTCTTTCTCTGTGCCTAAATGGTTAGAGATAAAATCAATGAGGCTCAAATGAAACTTGTGAAAAGTGAACTCCCCAGATATAGGGTGGGATTCATAGACAAAGCCTGAGTGTGTGTGCTCACTTGCACTCACCTAAATGGAGGGTCACCCTCAACTCACCAGTTCAAATTCATACTTGAGTGGGGTGGTTCACTCAACAGTTAGGGGCACACTCAGATTACAGGAACTCAACAGTGCACTCAGGGCTTCTCAGGGGATCTCACCGCTTTTTCAACATAAGTTGGCAGCCCTGACAGTATGTTGCAGGGGAAGTTTCTCTGGTTTGAGGGAAAAAGGACGGAAAAATTCCCTCTCACATTCCGCACTGATCAATGACAGTTCTCAAAGGTTACTCTTTTCTTTGGGTTTTTGCTTTTTATGCTATTATCCTTGTTCCTTGGGGAGACAGGACATAGGCCTTATCAGACAAAAACCAAAGTTATTGGTCCTCCCGCCTGGATCGGGGCAGCCATAAATAAGTTGAATTGAATCCTTGTTGCTTGTTTGTTGAAGTGCTGATAATCTGTTTATTATCTATTGATTTGTAGTATTGAATTGTATAATTATGTATAGAGTTGTGACAGAAAAGAAATGAGAAAACAATGATTGGCCTGTTAGTTTTGAAGAACAGATATGTAGTTGAAAATAAGAAGAGTTATAGGTATAATGATACTGTGACAAAAAGAAGGCATGAGGTTTTGGGAGAGCTTCAAGCAATCACATTTTCTTGGAATTCTCATTGATTGTACATCCTGATGGTTGTACTGACAACTCATTCCACAAACCAAGATAAATCGGAAAATCATGCACTACAAACTTGCTATGTAGAGATCACATAAAATCAAAGAGCACTTTCAGCTGTGGTCGTTATAAATCCTCTTCATTTATTTTAGGCTCCTTTAATAGCAAAAGTTATCAGTTGACGCACTTAAGTGACCTCCTCCGTTACTCAGGATATTGCAACATTGAGCTAAGTGTGACACTCAACGCCATTTTTTGTTTATGAATCCTGTTGAGTGTGCATTTGGATTGCACACTCAGTGCACGCTCAGAGTCATCCTCAAATCTCATCTATGAATCGCACTGGCTGCATGAATCCCCATATCGATACACTTAGGGGCCTACTCAGACTCAATTCCCGTCTACGAATTCCGCCCATAGTGTTTCTGATACTGCCCGAGAAAAACACAAAGTATATGTTTCAATAGCTCACAACCCACTCACTACGCCTTCTGTGAATGGGAAGTTATCGAGCATGAAGTTGATGCCGCATGGCAGAAGGAATTGGCAAAGAAGAAGATTCTGCAGGGATTCTTACAACAACTTTTGAAGAGCCGAAAGTCCGTTCCTAAGACCCACCAACAGCCTCTCACACATTTTTCAAGAAAGTGGAGAACTTACTTGATGTCAAATTTTCTCTGGCGGAAGTATCCCTTCTTAAAAAAGGGATGTTTCTCAATTCAAACTTCAGCGACTCAGGACAGCATTTTCTATTGAGGCTTCAAATGGACCTTCAGCAAATAAGGTGTTCCAGTTCTCATCACTATCAAGACTGCCACCAGGGAAAGAGGAGACTGTTCCACTGACTTGGAGGAGAAGTTTGCCCAGAGCCATCATGTTGTCTCTCCTACCATTACCAAAGCATCGTGAGGTAATTATGTAACAAACGTTTTTTTCCAACCGCCACAAAAAATTGAAGAACCTGTACTGAATCTCAGTGCTACCAGATTCTTCCTCCTCCCTCTCTCTTGATTTTTTCCAATGATTTTCCCCATTGTACTTCAAACTGCACTATTTTTTTGCTGACGACTCAACACTTGACGGTTGATGCTAATCTGATGGATTTGCAGCGGAAAGCTGATGAATCGATTGCTTCAATTCATGAATGACTCCAGCAATCGACTTGCAGTCAATGATTCTAAAACGGAACAAACGTTTTTTGGACTTAGGGCTCTTACGAATATTGAAAGTAACTGTGATATTGTCAGAACTCTGGGAGTATATATAGACCCAATTGAGCTGGAAAGTCATTGTGAAAAACTGGACTCATCCTTGAGCAGCATGAAATCAGCCTAGCCTGTTGACTCACTAAAAAGCTGTTGAAATCCGCGGTATTGACGTCATATTATGCGGTTTTCCAGAGTAAGGCAACTCTAGGCAAGGGCTGGGGTCACTCACCTCTTAAAGGCCTGCTTTTTTCTAGTCAAAGAGCGATCAGAGTGGTAACGGGTCTTTCCTACCGACACGAACATACAAAAACAAAGTGCCCCAAGAACTATGAATTAGGTACCTTCAAAAACTAAGGGAGTTATAAGCAATTGAACTAATTTTGTGCGAGTCCTCTCCTCCTCACATCTGGATTTTTGCCCTTAAAAATCACCTAGTGACCTTAACATTGATCCGATTGAAATCTTCAACTCATTCATCTCTTTTTGTATGGAGCACGTGTCAGTCTTCCCTACCATTTCCCACTAATTTACAGCATAAAACCCCATTTCCGCAAATTTCAAAAGTTCTGGTCACACAGTGTGAACAGATGAGCAATATGAAGATTCTGCCTCAAAAATACGGGACTGCTAATACTCCCAAATCAACAACCTCGTTCAAGAATACGATAATGTAATACGAATACATTTCACAGCATATTAATATCGGTATTAAGGTTGAAAAACTCCATGAAAGTATGATTTCTAACATTTTGGAGACCTTCTGGTAACTATAACTTCCTAAAATAATTCACTAATGAGTTATTGTTAACTAATAATATAAGATACTAAGCATAAACTAACTTTAGAAATTAGTTCTTCCAAGGTACTGGAACTATCAACTTGCTCGTTGAAGCCGCTACCAGCTTGAAGCACAAAATTGACTAGAGCTCTTGGGAGGATTCCTTGCTCTCTGAGGGCTTTTATGCTCAGGTCCCCTTGGCGTTTGGAGAACTTCGACCCATCAGAGTTGAGGAGAAGAGGTAAGTGGGCAAACAGAGGTGGTTTATAACCAAAGGCCCTGAAATTGGATACAATCAAAATATCAGAATTAGAGGAATCACAAATCCTAAATTGCAAGCAGTTATTGGCAAAATTGTAATCATCAATATGATACTAAAATAAAATTACAAAGAAGAGATTGTTATTATGAATAATAAAATCATATTGAAACCAAGAGCACGATTCTTCTCATCTTCACAACTGTTGTAAAAGTTTCTTGCCCTACTGATAATTTTCGCCCAAAATCAGCTTTAAAAAATATTTTCTTCTAGTAGTAATTTTGAACAACTATATGGCCAAAAAGAAGCAAAACACCAAAACTCTCTAAAAAGTTTTTAGATTGCCTACAGACTTTATAGGATTTTTCACGTTGAATCGAAAGGAAACAAAATTACAGATATGTTGTGAATTCAACTTCGAGATATTCGAAAAGAGATTTCTATTCAAACTGACTAACCTAGCTCTAGTGAATGTATACTATTGGTAGAATTCGGAGAGTGAGTAAGAGGTTAAGGTAGAATCAGCCCGGCAATACAGACTATCACCGTAGTACGAGGTAGAGTAGTTGGATAACAGAGTGATCAACGCCGACGCCCCCTCGTATTCATCCCGACCCTGGTCCGATGTTTCAGGCGAGGCCGCAAGGGCAAAACATAGGAAGTACGACGAAGCAGCCGAAGATCTCCGGGCCTCCTTCACTCCCCTCGTGTGCTCATGTGAGGGGGTACTCCACCGGGAATTTTCGAGGTTCCAAAAACAGCTCACCGAGGCACTGGCAGAAAAGTGGGAAAAGCCTCGATCTCAGATCGCCGGTTGGGTACGCGTCAAGATCCAGATGGCCGTGATTCGGGCAGTTTCGCTACGACTGAGGGGAGGCAGACGGCGCCTTCAGTACAACATGTCCGGTACAGTGAATCCACGAGTTGACAAGGCCACCCTAGAGCGTGGGGATTATTATTGTTAGGTGTTATTATTGCTATGGTGTTATTTGAACTATTGTAAAATCGTCTTTGTAATGTTATCCAAAATAAACATGTCATTATTCAAAAAAAAAAAAAAAAAAAAAGAGTAGTTGGTACTTTTAAGTTTGGCGACTAAAGAATCACCGTTATCTTTCATTATCAAATACATGTAGGCAACATTCAGCGACTACTTATCAATTACCGCACACCTAGAAGGAAAGGCTGTATAGACTTCTAGCAACCTGGCTACTAACAATCATCGTGGGAAGAATGCTCAATGTTCGGAGACTGCTAAGCAATCACCGTGCGCTTAAAGCAAGAAAAGAAGGTAGGAAGGATAAGGAGGTAGGTTGAAGATGTAACGGTTGATACCTCGAGAGCTTACAACTACGGGAAATTTCCCGTAGGGTAGGGTAATCAAACCTCTTCGACTGTGAGAGTTACGTCAAATACCAGCCGTCTCGGTTGGTTTGGGATTGTACGAATGACAAAGTGAAACTACAGGCCACTGGCTCAGCAGATGCTCGCTGGAACAAGTCAGCAGTCGAGTGAGGTCATTGCCACAGTGTGTTTTGACTCAAGAGAGCGAGGAAGTGAAAGGTGCTAACAACAGGAAATGTGATGTTTACAGTCTTTTGGCTCGAGAGGGATTTAATTATTGTTTCGTATGATTTCAGTTCCTATTTCGACTGTACCACCGCAACGGGCCTAAAATAGTTGATAACTCGACAGGAGTTCAAACTTGCGTCCTTACAACTACGGCAAATTTCCCGACTGTGAGAGTTATATTCCTGGAGCGTAACAATGAAGTACAAGAGTTTTATTAAGGTATGAAACGAATATGAGTGTGAGGGGAGTGGAAGGTATGTACTTCAGACTCACCCCACCTTCTGTCTATAATGCGTAAACCATTTGTGGTCAGCTACAATAGGCCATTGCGGCCTCAGTAGCTTAATATATTTAAAAAAAAAAAAACCATTTGTGGTACACGTTACAAGAATTTACAACAAGATATCACGTTTTTGTAAGATTTTCAAATAGAAAAACCCAAAAAAGGCACACGATGAGCCACATATTTTCATTCTAGTTAACTGTGACATAATAAAAGTTTTAAGAAGAAAAACCAATTTGATTTCTTCCCAGCCTCCTAAAAATCTAGCATTTTAAATAAATTAAAAACACCATTGGAATAGACTCACTTATAAATCATGAGGTGTTTGTTGGTACTGTGCATCCACTCGACGCCTCTGACGACGTGACTGATGTCCATTTTATGATCGTCAACGACATTAGCGAGGTGGTAAGTCGGCCAACCGTCAGTTTTCAGAATTACAGGATCGCCTTCTATCTCGTGAACTTCATGATTGATCTTTCCGTAAACCAGGTCTTCAAACGGCTCAGATGGAACTAACTGTATAAATGAATAATAAAATGGTTTGAAACCCGAATACTTGAATAAATTAAATAAAATTAAAATAAATAAACTAATTATGATGATATGATAAAAATTTATGAATTTTGATTATTGTACGCATTATATTTAGATGAAATTTTTTGAAATGTTGAGCTTTTAAGAAGCACAGACTGTCTACTATCAAAATTGTGAAAGAGAAAAGTTCCAATCATGCAGCATGATCGTATTAGCGAATTTTTGTTAACCAACGACTGACTATATGCCAAATAAACTCGTACTAAATAATATTCAACGATTCAACACAAACATTTGATTTTTGGCAATATTTCAGATCTTTAATCGATTTTTCAGCAGATATTAATGAAATTCAAAGACATTTTTCTGCATATTGTTTTGTGTAAATTTATTAGTGTTCTAATTCGTTGTTAATTAACTATTTTTGACTAAAATTTTGCTAAAAAATATAAAATTAACAATTTTAAGCCATTTTTAGTGATTTTTCTTTTTTAGTAGGTGCATCTTTTGAAATGTTACCAATTCAATGTAGGTACTTAAAAAGTGATGGCTAACAAACTCATCCTTTTTTTTTTTTTAAAGCTTGGTTTTTGGCCTAAGAACGGAATTTTTATCCCAATCCTAAGGAGAGTTATCATCCGGAATGACACACACGCACACGCACATACGCATGTGCACACACACACACAAACATTTTTTAATTTTTTTCTTTCTTTTTAAACTCCCCTCAAAGGCAGAGGGGGCACACCATTAAATTGAAAAATAAACAAATAAAATAAAAAAGTGGAGAGGATGCCCAGATTTACCCGATGCCGGCCCTTGTGATCAGGGAAGCTGAAGGAAGAGAAGGGAGAGTGGGATGAAAGGAAGGTCCCCTATAAAACGACCACCAGTTCAAGTAAGAACCCCTCAGGACGCGGGTGGTGATACCACGGAGCACTCCCGCCAAGATGCCCAACTCGAGTAACTCCGTGGCACTTTCCCCGCACCACACCCCGCGCCATGACACGGTTGCAGCCATGACCTTGATATTACTAGTCCCCCCCACACACACACATGTATATCAAAAAGCGTTAAGCTCTAGGATTCGTTTCAGAATGCCTCACAACGGATTCGATTAAGAAAATGAAAATTTCCGAAAATTTTAATTTTAAATTCTTTGGAGCCATTGCAATAGCAAGTTTATAAGTACAATTTTCTACAAAAAGTTGGTAAAAAGTAGAAATAAATAAAACAAAAGCACATAGTACTCTGCTCTTCAAACCAATTGAAGGGATTTTAAACAATCCATTAATTTTTTTAATATATTTCGCAACCTATTTAAATGAAACCCAAGTACATTTTTCATCGAAATGTTTGAATGGCCTAGTTCATTGTTCATAAACTTTTCCTTGGCAATTTTCCACTAAAATAACTATAAACAAATAGGTAATAATTATAAATAAACAGTATTTAATGATTTAATTTAATCAGTAAAAAAATAAATATATGGAGGCAATTAAAATATAATTTTATTGTAATAAATATGAGTTATTGCAATACTCAACTTTCATAAGAAATTCTGATACCTATTTGCTAATTAATTCCTACTTTCTGGTACCAGCTAGTAAAATAATATCCCGGACATCTATTAGAAAATTGGAAAATGCGCTAGATCAAAAATTGTTCAATTGAGATTAGCATACCTTAAATCTTATGCATTTTTGAGCACCAGACGATATTTTAGCTTTCACTTCATCAGGCAAGAGGTGGCGACACTTATTGTCATACTTAGGCACCACTCTGTTGCGTACCGCATCTTTTCTCAATAGTTCCAGCCTGTGTTCCGAACAGAAACAGTAGTAGGCAGCTTGGCGTTTGACTAGCTTATCGGCTTCTTCTCTGAAATAACGAAGAAACGGTGATTTAGGGTTTGTTAGTAAAATTTCTTCTCTGACCAAAGTGATACAATTGCGAGCAGAGCAATCCATGTTAACATTGTTTGCCTACCTCTACATTGATGAATCCAATAAGTCTTATATGTACGTACAGGGTGGCCCCCAAATGGAAATGTTCAATATCCCTGACATTTCCCTGACCGAACTTCAGATTTCCCTGACAAAAAATATCAAATTAAAATTTTATGTTTTTGTTTTATCTTCATTTTACTGTACCTTTAACCCTTCAGTACTCGCGTGGTTTCCACTCACGTTAGTACTCGCGTCGGGTCACTGGTGACCCATAATGAAAATTATCGAAAAATAAATTAATAAAGGAGTAAAATAATAAAGCAAGCACATTTCAAGCCACAAGAATCGATAATCTTTAATAAAAAAATACAAAACTTCACATAAGTACTTCAATCATAATTTTTTCTTTGATCAGAAAAAGTCCCTCGATTTTGCCAGTTCTCCAAGTTTACCTTTTTTCAATTTAATGCCGAGAACCACCAGAAGATTATTCGAAGACGAGTCAATTAAAATATTGAACCCCTACATCTAGTTTACAAATGAATTCCTCCAACATGAAGAATAAAATGTTTTATAATAGCAAAACAAGTCCCAAAATTGAGCCATCTTTCACATTATTACGAATACAAAATAAATCGAACAGCCAGTTAGGAACTGCAAAGCACTTAGCTTTTGTGCAAATAATATTGTCTTGGGTTATATCTATTTCCAAACGTAATTTTTCAGTAAAGTATTAGTATAGGTATAGAGGCTCTATAGCTTACGAGCTCAATTTCAGTAGATTATAGTGGTTCCGCACGAAATTATATTCTACCTGTCTTATATACATAGGCCTTGTTTCAAATTTCAGCTTCAGAGATTAAATACCATAGAAATCAGCTTTATAGTCATGCGTTGTCTAGTACTTATCAGCTGCTTATTTAGCAATATTAGTTTATATCGTAGAATAATAAATCAGCTTTCCTTCACACTACAGCGGCTTAGGGATCATGCGGTGTTGTGATAAAATGAGAGCATTCCAAAAAGTGGCGAACGATTCTCCTGCTATGAAAACTGAGGGAGTTACACTTCCCTAGCAACGCATTGGTTGTAGGTGAAAATCAATAGAAAGCATGTCGGCTCGCGCTGAATTTCGCTCAATTTCAAACAAAAAACCCAGTTTGGTAAAACATGATACTTGCTAATATCTTCATTCGTGGCAAATACCGGGATAGACTTTATAAACGTGAGGAAATTGAATGAAAAATGAATTACCTAGTTCATATCAGGTGAGGTACGGTTGTACTCGCCTCGGGTCAACACCTGGTAAAAACGAGGGACGTTACCACTCGCGTCGGGTCAGATTAGTGATTGTGAGTAAAGTGTGCCCTGTTCAAAGTTCGAAAGGTAACTAAACTTATCATTTCCAGGAGCTAGGAGAATACAAGGAGGGTCGGGGGCAAAAACCGATAGGAAGACGTTGAAATTAGAACTTGAAAGTTGACCGGGTCATTAGGGACCCGACGCGAGTACTGAAGGGTTAATGCTTATAAAACGAAAATCGTATAATTTAAAGAAAAACAAAAAAAAAAAAAAAAACAACTTATATGAAGTCTACTTACATTTAATAATTTCATTGCCCTAGAAGTGCTCAAATATCATAACAATTTAATCTAAATGTAATACGATAATTTACCGAAATTCACCCATACGATTATGCTGCATGACTTTTTATTTAATATTTTATGGTCTCTCAATTTGTGATCTGAAGCTATTTTTTGTTGAAGTACATTTTTCCTTACATGGATTTCTTAGCTCTGGGGATAATTCAAAATTTTCATCCGACAGCAAAAAATATCACGCTTTTTTTCACCTACAACCAATTGTTGCCAGAGAGAGTATAACTTCCTGATTTCCCATCCCACAAAAATCGTTTGATGGAAAGTTGCCTACCACGCCCCCCTTACATAACTAATGAATGGTTGTGAAAAAAATGCAATTTTTACACTGAAAACAATTTTTTATTTGCTATTTATACAAAACACGATTTGGTAACACGTTAGCTTTTATGAAGTAGCCTTCAAGATAAAAATAAGTTAATCTTAATGAGATGGATGGGCTTGTATTTTCTTTACTAGCGCTGGTATTCTTGGTGAAATTTTGGCAAGGACACAACGTAAGTCACTAGCAACATCAAGTTTGTTCCGATTCTTTGTTTTTATGGATACGAGTGTTGAGAATGCTTTTTCACACAAGAAGGTGGTTGAAAAAGGCAAAAATAACCGAAGAGCTTCCTGTGACACTCTGAGATACACTTGGAAGTATTTGATCCAAAATGTTGACTTTTCCATTTTTTCGAAGTCATATTTGGCAGAAGAATCATTTTTTATTTCCAAAAATTCTTCTTGCAGGGCTTTTGGAAGATGTTCAACGTTGACATGGAAAGGATCTGTTGAAAGTCTGTAAATATGTTCGTCAGCAGTGTTAGGGAAGTATTTCCTGAATTCATCAGTGACCGTCTCCAAATGGTTTGACACTTGTTTTGACAATTGTGATCCTTCAAAAACCTCCTTGAATTCCTCAGTTTTGGGCAAAAACGAGCTCGCTCCTAGAGTTGGCTCGATGTTGCCCCAAAGAATGGTCGAATGGTCTCACGCCCCCCCTGACCCGTCTTCACGCCCCCCAGTTTGGGAATCCATGCTCTAGGTGATGTAGTTACCAGGGAAGCCAATGGCATATCTTTTCACTTTTTATGAGCGTGTAGCGTTGTTACTTTTGAATAGTTTAACCACAACTCTTAATAATCATTTTTGTCATTCGTATAACTCACCTATGAAATAATATACGTACATTATGATAAAGTATGCTATTGAAGTTTGATTGTTTAGGAGTACCTAAAAACGCTTTAAATTGTTACACCAAATTTTCATTTAAAAAATTCCCTGACATTTGGTGGTTTTTGCAAAATTCCAGGTTTTCCCTGACTTTTCCAGTTGGGGGCCACTCTATATCAACATATTTACCTGTAAATGTGAATTCTTTCTGATTGGACGTAAGGGCCATATTCTCCGCCTGACGCTGGCCCTTCATCAGGATGTAGCCCTGCCCATTCCAAGTCATCTATTAGCTGTTGTATTGCTCCGGGCACAAGACGAGTTTGGTCGGTGTCTTCTATCCTAAGAATGAAGGACCCCTTCTTTGACTTGGCAAAGAGGAAATTGTACAAAGCGGTTCTGAGCCCTCCAAGGTGTAAAAAACCTGTAATGATCATCAAAGTATGTAACAGTACTGTTAAGTAATATAAAGTGAATGTAGGTACACAATTATAATAGGAAACTCTATATGAGTTTCTGAACAGAAGCACATGTAGAGAAAACAGGGCTCATCAATGATAGACTACAATACTTTGACCAATCGCAGTGCTTCCAGAGAGTCTCTCAGCAAATCCAAGGAGACACACTGGACATACTCTGCCTAATATCGACTTGAAACTGATTTTTGAAAATGCTGGACATCCGAATTTGAAAGAAAACCACGCATTTCAGCCATACGCTCAACCTTTACGTTTCTTACTCACTTCAAGTTTTGTTTTGTGGTTACTATGTCCATCTAGTTGTTGTTACAGTATTAGGAAAGTCTATTCGGCATTACCTGTAGGACTAGGAGCGAATCGTACGCGAACGCTAGATCCTGAGGAATAGGATCTGCTGGCTAGGAGAAAAACTCTGCAAGCTGCCATAGAATCAACTGATGTTCGAATGTTAATTGAGTTTCATCAACTTATCACAAATAAATGCGTAAATGGTCTTGTAGCTGTCGTTTGGTCAGCCCACAAATTTATCACTGATGGCATTTTTCCAAATAAATCTAGAAATGTGTCCTCTCAACATTATAAACACATAAAAATTAAATACAGCCTAATCTCAAGAAAATGCAAAATTAAGGTTCAAAACAGATAGCACCTTCCTGGGGAGGGCAAAATAGAATTATCAAGAAAACCAGATAAACATTAGTGTTATCATTGTTATCACAAATGCAACTCTTACGTCATTACAATATAAAGGGATGCTCATAACCTTGACTGGATGGAATATCTTCTTCGTGGTCCATAGTGGTGGTTTATGGTTACCGTAGAAAGAAATGTCATCGCTCAAATCTCCATTAATTTATACTCTGGGTTAATCAATTACTTGATTGAATAATTAAACTGACATTAAGGGTAGTAATTTTTCGATTCCAAATTGAATGTCCTCAATCCAACGAGAAACAAGAATAGTTGATCAAAATGACAATAGATAGAGTTACCGTTTGGACTCCATGACACTTCAAAGCGGCGGTTTTCCAGAAGCTAGGTTATTATGCCAGGTTCGTACGACAGCTGATTTTCTAATAATTCCACTGCGTTTCTCAAGTAATTTTCCCAAAATATGGAATTCTATTTGGTCTCTACATCCATTTTCAAGTGATTAAAATATCTTCTCAAGTTTCGACCTTTTAATGGAACGGAGTTAATAGCTGTGAACTAAAATGGTAAGTTGCTTTCATCATCCGTTTCCTTTCTGCTGCATTCGTTGTCATTTTCGTATATCCTGAGTTTTTCTACATTTCCATTTGTCAAACGCACCCTGGAGTTCTACACGCTGTTTCTGATTTGTTCTAGCATAAGTTGAAATCCTCGCAAAGGGATAAAGTCAAGAAGTTCATAGCTTTCACGCAAACTGGCGAGTCCACTGCCATTTACTGCCTGTCGCAGAATGATTGGAAGCTCGATCTAGCATCAGACAATTTCTTTCAAAATCCGGATGTGTACTTCAAAGAGCAAAAAACCACAGTTGATCGTAAGAAGCTGGATCAGCTGTTTTCGAAGTACAAAGGTACGTGTTGATTGAAATCAGGTAGAAGGTTATGTATTACCTATGTGTACACTACACTACTTACCTATCTGGGGTTTTCAGCATTCAACTTCGATAACCCCTTGTATTTCTATATTTTTTCGAAACTTTTGGATGACTAAATGCCTATAATGTGGGGAACATGTTGAGTGAATAACATTTCTGATTATTTACTTACATTAGTTATCAATTATTAGGTTCGAAGATACGGAACGGGAGGTTGATTCATAAAAGAGTACACAATGTAACTCATGGCTGATATCTTTTCGCTGTGAAAGGAGATAAGAACATAGTTTTCTTTCGATTACAAATTTTCTCGGTAATACCTACCCAGAAAAGGATGAGAGATCACTTTACGTCAAGTTACGTAATTGTCCTTCCCCAACTTTCTCGGAAATGTGAAATCGGCCGTAGATGTTGGGTATTCCAGTTAGATGGTTGGAAGTTTTAAAAATGAATTCGTTCTAACCTGACTTTAAAAATTAATTCGTTTGAACCTGACTTATGATATTGTACTATTGAATTAGAACCAATTTTTACAGCAAAAGTATTTTGATCCCTAGCAATTACTTAACATAATTATACTTGACGATTTACGTAAATTTACCTGTAGCAGGTTGGCCCCCAACGGGAAAAGTCAGGAAAAACCTGGAATCGTCAGGGAATTCTTAGCGTCGGGAAAGTCAGGGAATTTTGCAAAAACCACCAAATGACAGGGATTTTTTTAAATGAAAAATTTGTTTGATAATTCGCAGCGTTCTTAGGTGTATTCTAACTACTAAACAATCGAACTTTGGCAGTCTACTTTATCATTCTACATATTATTTCGTAGGTGGGTTATCCGAATGTCAAAAATAATTATCAAGAGTGGTGGTTAAACTGCTCAAAGAGTAACACGTAGATACATTGTGACATCGATAAGTCTTTGGCTCTCGGTTACTACAACACTTAGTAGTAAACCACATGTAAGAAAAATCAACAGAGTATTGATCTAGGAGTAAGCCCAGCAGAGTAGTGGATTCATCCGTTGAGAGTCCCAACTACTAGTTTGTATACATAACTTAGGACTTCTCAGGAAGGTAATGGAGGGGGAAATTGGCCCATTGAAATGCGGAGTCATGTTTAATGCTTTCCAACGAAATATTTTTTAGGTATGGGGAATCAGGAAGTTATATTATCTCTAGCAACGATTGGTTGTAGGTGAAAAAAAGCGTGATATTTTTTGCTTCTTGATTAAAGTACAACGTAAAAGGCAGTTTTAGCGAACCCAAAATTAGCATGATTTTCAATTCGCTCATTTTAAGAGATAACTTAGAGATTTTGGATCAAATCTTTTTTTTTATGCTCTACCACTTCGCTATGTATAACAATTTCTGTAGGATGCACGGTTTAGGAATTATCAGAGAAAAACTTTAAAATGGGCAAATTTAAGTCATTTTGTATTCCACCAATGTTGAGACGACAAAGATTTTCTCACTCAGAATGGCTACATTTTCAAAATCTAATCTAAAACCTCAAATTACTATCTATTTTCGGCCTTGGCTTCTGGACTAATAGGCACATTTCCTCAAGATTTATTGATAGAATCCTAACTAGTACTTCTCAAGTATTCCTTTTTAGTTATTGCTGAACGCTACAATGTGCTTGATCACGTGATATCAATTCAAGAATGGATAGGATCACATCAGAATCACTGCTCAAACTTTTGACGACACTTTCACTCTGCTCGACAGTAGGCAACGAACCTGGAAAAATATAGCGATTTATTTTGTGGGAGACGACTTAAAATCGCTATTACTTACTCGGTTTTTGGGAGTACTTAGGTAATCTATTAAATGTAACGGAACACTCCTAAATTTTAACGAATCAAAACCTACACCGTTTACATAGTTACCTAGCCTTGTTGTTTCAGACCCGGCTGAGCCAGACAAGATGACAGCAGACGGTATTTTGCGTTTTCTGGACGATCTCGCCCTGTCACCGGATTCGAAATTAGTTCTTATCATTGCATGGAAGTTCAAAGCAGCAGCGCAATGCGAGTTCACGCGAGATGAATTCATCAGTGGGATGGTTGAGATGGGGTAAGCTCTGGTTCTATGATTAATTGATGTAACTGTAATTGATTCTCCTCAATTTTCACTTCCAAGTAGCAATTATATATATTGATTGATTGATGCGCTCGGAAGCCATGATAGCTGGAAAAAACAGTGGGTCACCATTTCCTGTACATTGTATATGGTCCCTAGTTTAGGTATTACCGAAGTATCCTCATAGGTCTTCCAAAATTCTATTCATCTACTCTAGCATGAATATAATTTTAATACAAAACAACTGTAGGGGTTTCATCTAAGGGTCTAAGGGTGGAATTCATAGACAGGGATTGAGTCTGAGGGGGCCCCTAAGTATATCGATATGGGAATTCATGCACTCAGTGTGATTCATAGACGTGATTTGAGGGTGACCAAATGCACACTCAACGAGATTCATAAACAAAAAATGGCGTAGAGGTGAGTGTTGCCCTCAGCTCAACGATGCACTATCCTGAGTGGCGGCATGAGGCCACTTAAATGTGTCAATTGATAACTTTTATTATTATTTTCACGTAGGTATAAGTACTAGTAATATAGTCGTTTATTTTGTTCTGAGTTTATTAAAAAATAGCAGCACATGAGAGTAGGTAGGTACTTAAATGGTAGTTAGGTAGATGTTTGATAGTTAGGTACATGTCTGATATGGCCAACAGGTCCCATTCGAATGTTATACAATAAACAACGAAATGTTTCGCAGACTATTCCAATGCAGAAAAGAGACAGTCATGGACAACTACTGAAGGAGCCTAAAATAAATGGAAAGGATTTATAACCACCACAGCTGAAAGTGCTGTTTATTCTTTGAGTTTGTGGGAACATACCAAGTTTGTAGTGCATGATTTTCTGATTCATCTTGGTTTGTGGATTGGAACCTACCTTCCATTCATCAGGATAGTACAATCAATGAGAATTCCAAGAAAATGTGATTGCTTGAATCTCTCCCAAAACCTCACGTCTTCTTTTTGTCCAACACTCTCATATTATACCTACCTACAACTCTTCTTATTTTCAACTACATCACTCTTCTTCAAAACTACTGGCGAATCATTGTCTTCTCATTTTCTCACTTCTTTTCGGACACACTCTATACATAAACACAAATTATCAGCACTTTTACAATCATGCAACAAGGATTCAATTCAACTGTGGGAGCCCGATCCAGGTGGGAGGACCAATGACTTTAGTCTTTGTCTGGTAAGGCCTATGTCCTGTCTCCCCAAGGATCGAGGATAATAGCACAAAAAGCAAAAACACAATGAAAATAGTAACCTTTGAGAACTGTTATTGATCAGTGCAGAATGTGAGAGGGAATTTTCCCGTCCCTTTTCCCACAAACCAGGGAAACTTCCCCTACAACATACTGTCAGGGCTATCAACTTAAGTTGAAAAAACGTTGAGTGTCCCCTGAGTGCACTGTAAACACGTGTAATCTGAGTGCGACCCTAACTGCTGATTGAACCACCCCACTCAACTACGAATTCGAACTGGTGAGAGGAGGGTGACCCTCCATTTAGGTGAGTGTGAGTGAACACACACAGGCTTTGTCTATGAATTCCGCCCCAACAGTTTCGACATCGAAAAGTGGCAACACCGTACTGGCTGCTTAGCGAAACATCCTTATCAATAAAACACGATTGTCATTCTCGTTATTCAGACCAACTGATGCATCAATAAAGTTTTTAAAATTATCGAGTTTTAACTTTGTAGATAGTTATGATATTACCTATACTTATTTGATTTACAATTAATTCTATTATTTATTATTATAACCTGGTTAGGAGTTAACCTGCCCTGATTTGGCTTTCATCGATTCCCGCCGAGGACTTGCTTAGCATTTCTATTTTCTTCTATGAGAGCCTCGCAAAACACATCACGTAGTATCCATTAATTTGATTTTCGAAGATTCCATTTACGAAATAGACCAGGAATACCCTTTGTGATTTGATCGATAAAGTTTCAGCATTGACGAAACAAATGCACTTTTATTTTGCTTCTTTTCTTTTTGGCTGGTAATTGTGTTTTTGTAATTAACAAATTAATTGTTACTCAGTTTGGTAATTACGTTATATTTAAAACAATGTTTTCCCATTGCAAAAGCTTAATTTTTTTACGAACATATACAAAGCTACAGTATTCTTACCGCTGTAAAAAACTGGCTCGAGGCTTCACTCACTTATAATTACTTAAGTGCCTAACTACATGTTAATCTTCGTATTTGTGATTTCCTAATTATTTCAGAGTGGAAAGTGTAGAGAAACTGAAGGCTCGCCTGCCCTCTCTAGAAAGCGAATTGAAGGATGGCCTCAAGTTTAAAGATTTCTACCATTTCACATTCAACTATGCTAAGAACCCCGGTCAGAAAGGCTTGGAGCTCGACATGGCCATCACTTATTGGAATATAGTCCTGCAGGGGAGATTTAGGTTCCTAGATCTTTGGTGCCAGTTTCTGCAGGTACGTTCACAATTTAATTGCTTCTCCCCTAAAAGTACATTTAGACTGAGTGCGCACTGTTTGCAAACCGGTCTGCATCTCGCATAACGCTTAAAAAAGCCAAAAAGGAGGGTGCGTTTACATTGCTGTGCTCGGCCAACTAAACAGTTGTTCTTGCGCATTTGTCTTGGATCCACAAGTTCCTTCCACGTCCTTGGCCGTGGAGAAGGGTCTTGTTCTCAGAATCCTCAAGCCAGCTTGTTTTAACTGGACGCGCAATGAACACGAGCATTCACGGAAAAACCAAAGTACCCGGAGCGACCCCACACACGTACGAATGCTGCTCACAAACATTGCTCAGTGCAGGTGAGTGTCTTCATAGCACAAACCATGTTTCTGAATGGTGCGGGCTCAGTGCAAATGTATCTTCACATTTCTCTAGAAATACGTTACATATTAACAAATAAAAATAAGGTCAGAGTTGACACTATATTTTTCCAATCCATTAGACTTTATCTTAACCAGCCATCTTGGGACCACAGCCTGGCCGGTTGGTGTTTAGGCCAGTAACTTCACGTGTATTCAACATACCTACAAGGGACGTGCATACTTACTAACACAGTATAAGGAGTATACAGTTCGTGAACAATTTATTTGTTGACTGCAATCTGGAAATATCTTTTATCTTAACTTTGAGTTCTGAGAATGTTTGCCCGCAAATGGGATTGTTTACATCACATAGTGTGGGGAAAAAGTCTTTCAACCTATGAATTAATGTAATTCTTTTATTTTTGGATCACCTTAGCCCCGGTGCACACGAGCGTCAAAATGACGCGTGACGCCGCGTCATTTTCAATCGGATAACTAGAGATACACAGCGGAGCATGGTGCGGTGCACACGGGACGCCGATACCTGCGTTGACGCGGATAGGTATCGAAGTTGACGCAGGTTTCTGTGGGACGCGCGTCACGGGCGATAGGTATCTTGCCGCCCGATACCCCTAGCAGTACTCAGAAGTCAATCGTCCGGTGCACACGTGCAGCTGCGTCACTTCGCGTCAACCATCATTTTGAAGATTTCGGCCCACGATTTTTTGAAAAACTTCAATTTTCTGCACATTGATTCATTGTCAAAGGATACGAGAAAGCTACGTGCTATGCCCAACATGCCGTTTTTAGCGAATCTTCGCAGAAAATTGCTACTGCAATTATAAAATAACAATTTTCGAAAACATTCTTCATTGAAATCCGAGTCCTAGCTCCGAGGTCCTTCCAACTTTTCGTCCAACCCCAACCAAAATCCATATTCATATCAATTTCATATACGTATACATATGGGCATGTATGTGGGAGTATGGGGATGTTATTTAGAAAAAGTTCCAGTCATGCAGTATGATCGAATGAGCGAATTTTCTTAAATTACATGTCTTATTATATTATGCTAAATTGTATCGAAATTTCAGCAATTGATTATATATATACCTATGTATATGTATATATATATATATATATATATATATATATATATATATATATATATATATATATATATACATACATCATTCCAGACGATAACTCACCTTAGGATTGAGATAAAAATACCGTTCTTGGGCCAACAAATCAAGCATTCCAAACGAAAGGATGAGTTTGTTGGTCAACTACGTATTTTTTAGCCCATTAAATTGGCAAATTTCGAAAAATGTACTAAAAAAATCACTAAAAATGGCTAAAAACAGCCAAAAAGCGTTACATTTATAAGTTTTAGCACAATTTTAGTCAAAACTAAACTATAAACGATTAACTAGGACATTTAATAAGTTTTGCTCAAAATTATGCTGAAAAACGTAGGTACTTTAATTTCAATAATATTCGCTTCTTCAGTACTTCCGATTTCTGCCCTCTTCTTTGCGAAATACTTGTGCACCAAATACGAAAAAACCACTTTCTTCTTCAATATCTGGGTACAGATCCATTCTCGTAGTTGGCGAGCGAGTGACTGACACGTCATGACGCGGCGTCCTGCGTCCTTTTGCCGCTCGTGTGCATTGAAACTCAGATAGGACGCAGATAGCGATTCCAAGAAATGACGCGGCGTCACGCGTCATTTTGACGCTCGTGTGCACCGAGCCTTGCTGTGATTCATAGAAAAAAGGAGCGAAAGATTTTTCTTTTCTTCTCATTACCTTCCAGGAAGGCCTTGCTGTTCCGAGATACATTTGGCTTAACTCAACTGACTACAATCAGGAAATACTTTTCTTCGTTCATGTTCCAGGAATGTTTGCCCCCACATGTAAACCACATAAAGCCGGGTTCACACTTGTATCAAATGTTCATATTGTACCACCGTTGTGTATCAAAATAGTAAGCAACACCAAGCAATAATTATGTGAAAGATGACCTCCCTTAGAAGTTATTTAATTGATTGACCTTGGGAAGCCATCCTTAGGCTTGCCTCAATGCTGAGGAGTGGATATAAATTCTGCTAATCTATCAAAAGAGTAGATTCAAATCATAATACATTTCATGGCACAGAAATTCATTCATTGGCTGCTCAGTTCTTTAACGAGTCTTTAGAATGAGATGGGGGAACTTGTGAGAAATCTATTAATCACTATGATAATTTGATAAGAAACTGCTAATGTTGTTGTTCAGGAATTTATCTTGGGAAGCCAACATTTTGTTCTTCATGGACAAATTTTCAGTGATTCTTGGACACAATGAAATATTTTCGCATAAACTTTTCCCAAACCTTAACTAGCCCCGGGAGTGAGAATTTTGATTTGACGTTTGAATCAACGTGGTGAAAGATAAATTCTTAACGCCACTCCCAATCCCCTGTTGGTTGAGGGCACATTAGCGAAGATCACCCTTAACTTTACTTGTGGCATGAGGAATTGTTCACTGCAACAGCTAACCCGTACAGCCATCACAGAATAGTAATTGCAATTTCTATTAGATCAATGGGTAATCCTCATCTAAGAAAATTTGTGTGCATAATTTGTCAGTTCTACTAAATTATAATCTTCTGCTCAGTGGCGTAATTTGAGGAGGGGCAGGGTGGGCAAAGCCCCCCCACGATCACAGAGGATGTAGAAGTTATTCTTGAAACAGATGCTGCGGGAACAATAATTAATAATTTCACATAACTAACGTCAGTACCTTAAGGTAAGTTCGAGAATGCAACCCGCAAAGCACGCCTGTTATGTGGGTCCAGTTACCTAGCAACTTAGAAAGCTCCTCCAAGGCTGGTTCCAGGGAGGGCCAAACGCCGTGCATAATATAATTGCCCATCCAACAGAAGCGAAATAACTACAGTGAAAATGATGGAATGCTGGATACTATAAAGTGTGGACACTATAAACTATGGTGAAACTACGTCGTCCCTCCACTTCTTTTTGGGCTCGCCAATCCTCATTTTCCTGTGGAAGCCATAAGTCATTTTGCCCCTCTCTCACTGCCCCTAACTTTCCCCACCTTTACAGCCCTCCGATTCACGTTCGATTGATCGATTCAATGCAGTAGCATCAATTGCGTCCTTCTTTCCATCAATAAGTTTTCTAACTCATAGAAGTCTTCAATATTGTCCTTGATTTTTGGTATGAGTCCCAGTAGAAGTAGGTAAGTAACGGTAAAATAACATTAATAGAATCTTACACAGACTAAAACATGTCTGTGCTGTGGTGATTGACATATCCATAGTCGAATGGAAACGATTGAAACAATCGATATCTGAACCAACCGATAAATGATTGTACCATACCATAACCTTCAAGCTGGCTTCGGTTTGTTTACCTTTTGTGATGTCTCTCTCGTCGATGTTCAACGCCCTGTATTTTATTTCGTGGTAATTGGCGTACAATGTGTAACATAAAAGAAATTGTAATCAATGTAAAAGTGAGTGCTAAAGTTACGAGTTATGAACCCCTTGGAGAGATACATCCTCATAGGTATACAAACACGATTGGATTGGAAGGGGTAAGTCAATGATAAGCCTAGTGTTCCCAAGTTCATCAGCATTTTCATATAGCAAGACAGATTTAGTTTGGTAAGAATGTTTTTTTTTTGTGTCCACCAAGAGAAGGGTTAATTACCTTAATTTTTAGATTGTTAGGTTATGCTGTAAAAATAATACAGTGTGCCTGCTCTTCCCTATTTATTTCCCTACATGATTACGTTCATTTTCTCTCGGTTGATAGGTAGGTATAATACATAGGAGTAGATAGATAGGTCGGTACATAGGACTCAAATTCAAATTAATTCTAAAGTGATTGTTTTCGCTCTTTCATTTTTCAATAATGAACCTTTGTAATCGACTAACCTTGTAACCTTTAAGTGGGACACCCTTTATAGGTGCTACAATGCCCTCTTTGTGACTAGTAGTACCCACCATATTTATATGATAGTTACATATATATATAATTTTTGACTGTTGTTGCTGCCCCTCCATGATAAATGGCTTTGCTACGCCACTGCTTCTGCTATAATGATAACTGTAATATTTTTACAAAAAAGTATCCATTTGGCTTCTTTTTTTTTAATGAAATTTGAGAAGAATTTTCTGTAGGTAGTATTTTTTTCCATACTTTTACGGATCTTTTACCAGTACAAACATTTAATCAAATCCATCCATCTTATGGTTTCCATGTCTCTTGTGCAGGAACACCACAAGCGGTCCATCCCGAAAGACACGTGGAACCTGCTCCTAGACTTTGCAAGCGTCATCAACGACGACATGTCCAACTACGATGAAGAGGGCGCGTGGCCCGTTCTGATAGATGACTTCGTGGAGTGGGCGGGGCCTCAGACCCAGAACCTCCCCACCTCGACGACCCAGGGCTAGTCGACCGACCTTCCCCGCGTCCCCCCAAATCTTCCCTCCCCCCAAATCGCACCAAGGGGTTTACCTTCAACACTATTACATTGTACATTTATTATATTATCTATGATTGCAATAACCGTCATATTTGATAAGCTAAGATTGTAATGGAGGACGGACGAGTTTCGTTAATAATCTTTTCTCTCCCACATTTTGGTATTCACTGTGCTAATAAATATCACGTACAAATTAGGCAATCTTGATTAAACTTTTCTGCAAGGCCATTTCCAATTGTTGACACCACGGTTATCTTATAAAAGATCTTTCGGCCAACCATCTTGTATAAAGTTTGAAAATCAAATTCCACTATCTGTTTTCAAATTATCTCTGCTTATGATTATAAACATTTCTCGCCCCATTCGTTAAATGAATTTAATGAATGCTTGAGAAAACTTGTCTCGACCCAGTAGCATTCCTTCCTTTTGCTCTATCATTATATGGATGCTATTAACATAAAAATGCAAATCTTCATTGGGTGAAACACTAATATTTGAGTCAGATGTCACTAAATTCCGTCGTAGATGTACCTCAAATTATACTCCGGTCTGGGCTCTACAATAATTAAGGCAATCATGGTGTTTTTTGGGAAGCTTTTTAAATGCATTTTTGTTTTATTAGCTTATTTTGACAGTGTGTTAGAATTCTCAATATTTCACGGGTGTAAAACTACATAAATCTAGGGATATTATCAATGGAAATTACCTCTTCTTTATGTTGCCAGAATTTAAATACCGTATATCGGCCGAGTTTGCTTTTTAGTTGGCCTGACTGTTACTGATATTCAAAACTGAATTCTCACTTTGTTACCTCCTGAGGGATGCTCTGAATACAATTGCTAATTAATAGTTGAATATAATCAAACCAAATTGTGAAAAATCACTACGCCGAGTTCATTAGTCGATTCCAACTTTGAAATTATCCTTGAAATTTAGGCTAAAAAATAATGATCAATACTTTTTCTGTTTCGACAATGTTTCTGGAATTCTCCAAATCTGAGGGAATGGAATTCTATTCTGCTTTTATTGTAATTCTAATGAATAGATTTTAATATCGCTTCAATTTTTCAAGAAAGTGTTGAAAATCATTCAATTTAAAATTTCAACCTTAAGAACGAATCACCACTTTGAAACAAAGAAAAATATCACAAGTACCAATTTCTTTTGGGAAAAGATTATCCTCTGTTCTGATCTTTGAATTAAAGTCTCCTCTACCCTTCTCATGCCATATTAAGTGAATTATCTCCAAGCCAGTGGGGAGTTGGGGTTATAACGCGGGGAATATAAAACAGTGACTCTTTCCACGACTAACAGTCAAAAGTTGCGGATTGGTTTGAAGGGGAGAAAATATTTGTTTGTTTTTTCTATTATGGGAAAATTTCTCGTTCGATTGGACTGAGCATCGCCTCAATACCAGCTCGGTCACACTGTCTCCCCTTTGAATTTAAATCGATGTTTGTTTTTCTCTTCGTCGTAGGTTTACAAAATATTAGAACAAATTAATTGTACTAGTTTTCATTCCTTGAAAAGTATGTACCTACTTATGTAATAAATTGTATGTCGTATGTTGAAAATTTGGACAGCTGGATGCATCTGCTGCCCTCTTTCACTGTTGATCCTCACGTCCTTGTACGATATTTCGTTATGAATTGATGATGTGTCCAGTTTTAATTGGGTAATATCTTTTTTTGCTAAACTTATCTTTAAAAAAATATATATATAAAATTTTTTCGAATGTTGGTTTATTTCTGTACAAGCTAGTAGTTGATACCTTGGAACCGTTATGTGTTTCAGACAGCATCCTATATATAAATTCATTCATTCACTTAAGGGGAGCATTAATTGGAGGTTTGTAGCCAAGTCATAGTTTTTCTGTAGTTGGCTACGCTTTTCCTACGGTGTTAGCAACTCAGGATTGTAGAGGTGCACCATCACTGACACCAGGAAGCTCGTCCGCATTCCTCCACTACTTCCATGCTCCATGCAGGGCGAATAACAGCCATGCTCATATAAAACTAATGGGTTCGACCAGTCGGGTGAAAAGAATTTTGCCATCTCCTCTTGAGCAGAAGAGAATACAGTTGCCATAATGTGTGGGTGTAAGAGATAGCATCAGTGTCCATGACGCGGATAACAAAAATGCCTCCCTCTGCTGTTCCCACACACTGCAACAAGCTAGATCACCTCATAAACCAGGGTAGGAATCTGGGGTTTTACTGGTGAGAAGCTCTTTAGTACCATTTCCCCAGGCCTTCAGCGACAGCTCACCTTTCACATCCCGAACATCGTTGTGGAGACTAGCCCCCATGCACGGTATCTCAAAGTATGTTCCATAGAGAACCTCATACCACAACCACTGCATGTTGCTGGCTCTCACTTAGCCCGGTCCTCCACTAGAAGACGCGTATACATCCCTATACAAGCAACTAATCCCATTGAGTTGAAATCCATTAGGGGGCCTCCGCTGTATGCTATGTAAGCGATCCGATTTCACGAATCCGGATGAGATTCGTTGTTTGTATATCTGCGACTAGCTCCCACTGCCCACAGTGATATGTAGAGGAGTCTATCCAGTAGTTGCTAGCTATGAGCCGCTTGCGTCACACTGTAATTAATCTTTTGAAATTCGATCAGGGAATAGTAAAATTCTCATTTGGAGGCCACCCTATGCTAGAATTAAATGGAATTGCGGTAGTCACACACCTGGTGGGGGAGATCAGAGGGTTTCTGGGGAATGGGGCTCCGAGCATGAGAAGCTCGGGGTAGAGCACAAAACACGTAAACAGGGAACTTACCGATTTCCTCTTCTTTTGTTGCCTATAAGGGGGCAGTCGTCACGGAGACAAGTTGCTTTTGTTTTTTGTGTTCATTTGTTATATCATTTTTGACCAATACTGTTGAGATTAATGGAGTGGGGAACGAATTACAGAGTGAAAAGGGGTGACACGAGGTATCAACAAGGGGAAAATCATGTCAACCACCAAGTTCCTTAGGACCTTTGCCCCCTAGCGCTCCTTAGGTACACTGTGAGAAGGAAAATAATTAAAACTGCTAATGACGCGACGCCTCCTAGTGGTAGTTAAAACTCATTTCTAGGGAGGTACCAACAATAAACTTGGAAACTTTCTACCATGTAGAGAATAGAAAACCCCGTTTAGAATCACAATGGCTCTAGACGCACCATGTGCATTATCCGCCTGGCAGACCGAACTAGATACGAGATCTGCACTGCATGTGTTAACCCCCTCCATCTTTGGATGCGTGAATTAGAGGGTAACATATGAAATGGCTATCAATGAATGGAATCTGAGTGAATGATGAGAAATTCTGTACCCACTATTATGCATATTGGTAATAATAATGTACTATATGATGCTTTTGTTATATGTACCTAACAGGTGCAACACCTCTGAAAACTATGGAACGATTCTATAGCTATTGACAAGCTCCTGTTAGACAATTATGTAATGCCAAATGAAGAGTTGCAAGAGTTTGTCATTGTAAATTATGTTACAAATAAAGAGCCAGTAACCCAGATTTGCCAGAAATGAAAATACAGAAACATGAAGACAACCTGTTGACCACTCGTGTCGATCGTATTGGTTTATTCTACTTTGAAATGATTTGTGTTCCCCAGTGGCAATTTGGAGCCCAGGCACAATGCAACAGCAACGCAAATATAAATTAAGGAGGAAAATGTAGATGAACAACAATGCAAGATAACTTTCAAGTACATGTAAACGGTCTTCCCGTCACCGCGTGCCATGCCTCCCAGTGGTCGAAGCAGGGTTCGCCAACGCCGCTGTTTTTGTGGTAAATCTACAGTTCTGCTATTGCCGAGGTGACTACCCTATGAGATGAATGGAATCTTTCCATTGGTCTTCACAGCTGAACATCAGCTTTGAACCCGATCAGATCTATTTTTACAAGCTCCTACTGTCACAGTAATATTGTGTGCAAGTATGAAGTGTGTTGAAATGAATAGTAGGTTCGTCATTTGGAAATTTATTCCTCTCATGAAGATAACAATACCATTTTGCTTAAGAATAATGTCAATAATCAATAAGAGATTAATAGTAACATGATATAATTGGCTGCAGTTCCACGTCGTAAGCAGTGTTGGTACGAACAATCAACATACAATATTAATAGATTTGAGAATTAAATAAATCTGCAATCCTCCCAATTGATTGAAGAGTGTAATTTGCCGAAAGTGCAAGCACGATAGTGATACCTATCAACAGGTACCTACTGGGAACCAAAGAAGATCTGGATTAGTTTGCCACGAAATTATAAATTTAAGTGGGAGGATTTGAAAAATAGAAAAAGACAGTAGTAGTAAATATACACTAGATAACAATTAAAAGGGACATACTTATTGTTCAGAAGGATAATATTGATGAATGAAATATTTCTCAGTAATGAGAGCTGATGATGAATATTAATAGTACTTCAGCACCCTTCTCCTAGACCAGATAGTGGGAAATCCGGAAAATTTGATCAGCCATAATCATTATTAGTCTAGTACAGGTTTACGGGGCCCTAGTATAATACATACAAGACTCTATTGATCTAAGCTACATCAAACGAATTGAAGGTACATTATGCCTAAAATGACACGGTGAGAAATGCAATACAACGAGAAGGAGATCCTAAATGAATTCACGTCCCCATGAAGACTAATCCAGGTGGATGCCTTGAACATGGGAACCTACATTACGGTTATAAAGGTAGCCGTGTAGGAGGTTATAGGACCATGGCGAGCCAGCCGAGGATGAAACAGGTACCTCCGATCGGGGTGAGTTTGCGGAAACGGTGATCACCAGTTATGGAGCTGTAGTAGCAAGTGCCACAGAACATGAAGAGACCAAGAGTGAAGAGGCTACCACTCTGAAAATAGGAAGAACTATGAAGAATTTCCTAGAGTGGAAAATAAAAAAATCGTAGAAAATGGAAGTGTTTTGCGCACAGCTATCAACCATGGTAGTTCAAGTTTTCCACTAATCCTCACAATAAAAAATTAAAATAAACAATAATAATAATAAAAAGTCTGAGCATGTATCAAATCATTGTCGCAAGCGCTCTGCCTGTAGGTAGTCCACCACACTTTAATCCAAAACTAAGGTTTTTAAAACAAATAACTAGGTAACAACCATGCACTGAATTGAAAAAAAAAAAAAAAGTTCCAGTCATGCAGCATGATCATATGACCGAATTTTCGTATATTATAACTTTACATTCTTTGAAATTTGAGCACTTTGAGTGTAAAGAAATTGTTAACGACCAATTTTTGGGGGAAAGACTCATTCTAAATTATTTCTGCAATTCAAAGAAGATTTTGGATTTTTAGCTTTTATTGATAGTTTTTATCGATTTTTCAGTAAATACCTATTAATGAAATTTAAGTAAATTTTTCTGCATAATTTTGTCCATACTTTTTTTAATGTTCTGGTTCAATGTTGATAAACTTTCTTAGACTAAATTTCTGCTAAAAATATAAATTCAACGGTTTTTAGCCGTTTTTAATGATTTTTTGAAATTTGACGAATTTAATGTGTTCAAAAAGTGCTGGCCAACGAACTCATCCTTTCTTTAGGAAAGCTTGCTTTTTTTGGCCAGAGAACGTAATTTTTATCTCAATCCTAAGGAGAGTTATCGCCTGGAATGAAACACACACACATATATCCAGACAATTGAGATTGAGAAAAATCAAAGAAATAAAAAATAAAAATATCCAGCTTTCCAAAAGAAGGATGAGTTTATTCGCCAGGATCATGCAATTTCTTCAGAGTAAATTCAAGGAGAGAAACCTCAATGCAAAACGGAATAATACTCACAACAACTGGGTAACGACAGAGTGGGACCCCAAGTAAAGCAAGGCTGTGCATCGAATGATACGTATTGGCAGTTTGGAATGTTCGTTTGACAACGTCGTCTTTTTCCTTGTCTGGTATTATAGCTGAAAATACAAATATAATTCAAACATATAGTAATTGAAAGGCCCAAGCATAACCTTATTCACTGTTCGTATTGAGGGTAGATGGTGAGGGTGATAGGCTCTTCCAATTGTAGGAGTTATTAGCTTAGTACTTTCGCCTTGAAGGAGTCATCAGAGCTTTTGGATATGTGTTTGAAATGTTCTCCACCCACCAAATTTTGCATTTTTCTCAATTTAAAATTAAAATTGACTGTAGCGAGGCAACCAGAAACAACTGGTTGCCAGGTACACGATGAAGAAGGAGGACCCCCTTACTAAACTACCAACGATGCTATCCTATTATACACATATCCAAAAGCTCTGATGAGGCCTTGAAGGCGAAAGTACTAAGCTAATAAACTCCTACAAAAAGAGAAGCCTATCAAATTCTCACCCTCACCATATACCCACCAACATAAGGAATAGGACAACCCACCAAAAATATAAGTATTCCTATTGATGTAATAGTATCGGGTAGTATTGGGAATCTGCCTAATTACCCTTAAATTTGACCAGTAATATTCTGTTTCCAAGTAATACAAGAATGATTTACCCATAAAGAACATATGGGTTCGTAAGGCCACAAAGAAATTCCAAAATTTGGTATTGATTTATTGGTGGTCTGTAAAGTCTTATTGAATGAACCTTCAAGTTTCTTCTCCGTACAGGATTTTGTAATGGTCAAGACCCGTTGCCGTTTGAGTGGCCATGAATGGAGCAAGTAAAAAGCAGTGGAATGTTCACGAGTTAACCAACGACAGGTGTTGGTGAAAGAAAAATCGATCTAACGTCTGATTAAGCTCAAACATAATGCCGCGTTAACGCTAATTTTCGATTAACTCAAACGATGAAACTGGCACTTAATAATTAATTCTGGTGGATGAGGGTAATAGCGTGCAGGCAGGCGCACTATGGCCACACGCGTACCTACCTATTCTCACACATTTTCTCTCTAAATCTGCAGCGATAAAGCGGGACGCAGTGCACTATGGACGTGCTAACGAATGTTCCAGTTATTGTTTGTTACTGACGATGAACGAACCATCGAAATCAATTTTCAACATTCTAACTCTTTTTTCGTGGGATTAGACAATGTTCTTCTTCAACTTCCACTTTTCATTGAAATGGGTTTACACACAACTTCGTCACAAGTGATTCAGTTCGTAATAAACATGTTACATTATTGTCACCATTAAATGGATCAATTGTCGGGGCTTACTGTGAGCGCCGTAAGCTCCCAAAATTACAGCCAGTGCTCCGGAAACCCCAGCAGCTCTCACGAAGAAACCGCTGGAAGACGCCAGCTTCCAGAGCGGCTCAGGCGCCATTTTGATGATCTGAGTTTGAGGTTTTGGAGTCATAGAGGACCACGAAGATTGAAGCCCTTGCGCCTGAAACCAGGAATGATTTATCAGAAATTTTTTCAAGTTACGTTATTAGCCCATAATTATGCGGCTGAATGTAAGGCTAGGTGACTTGCAAAAGAACGTTTCCCAAAAGCCCTAATTCAGATGAATATATTCCTATAATTTCTCAAAATCTGAAAAATGCAGACTCTTACCCCGACCTATCCTTACATAGTTAATTAGAGAGCACAACGATACGATGGAATAGAAGACATTCACTAGGCTGTACACAATACACGTCTTACTTTAATTGTAAAATGTACACATATACAACGTACTGCAGTAATGTTGAAGAAGAACAATTGTAAAACTAGATTGGGCTCTACTCAACCGTAAAGCATTGCCTACTAGAAAATTTTGAAAAAAAGAAAAACTACAATAGCTGAAAAATTCTAACCAATAATACAATTTTCCAACATTTTCTTTGTGGAAATAGTTTTTGAGTTATACTGAAACGATTTCTGGAGTTTGATACTATTTCAATTATACAATATATACGTATCATGCATGTGTTACGCTCCAGGAAAACAACTCTCACAGTCAATGAGGGTTGATCACCCTGGCCTCATAGCTCAGATCGTTGGAGTGTTGGAACTAAGGGGAAATTTCCCTAGCTGTAAGGACACGAGTTCGAACTTCTATCGAGGAATCAAATATTTTTGGGCCGCTACAGTGGCGCAGTCGAAATAGGACCCGAAATCATACAAAACAATAATTAATTAAATCCCTCTCGAGCCAAAAGACTGTAAACATCACATTTTCTGTCGTTAGCACCTTTCACTTCCTCACTCTTCTAAAACACAACATGTCAAAACATGGCAATGACCTCACTCGACTGCTGAATTGTTCCAGCGAGCATCTGCTGAGCCAGCGGCCTGCAGTTTCACTTCGTCATTCGTTCGTCCCCAAACCAGCCGAGACGGCTGGTATTTGACTCTGAGGAAATGTTACGCTCCAGGAAAATAACTCTCACAGTCGAAGAGGTTTGATCACCCCGGCCTCATAGCTCAGATCGTTAGAGTGTTGCAACTAGAGATGGGTGAAACGATTCTTTCAACTGAGTGATTCAGATTCGATTCACTCACCAAAAAGAATCGATTCTTTTGATTGATTCTTCGATTCTTTTTTCAATAAACCTTTTCCGATTCTTCCAGATGGTATTTAAAACCAGTGAAAAATACATTACGTCATGTTTTAGCATTAAGTACTAAAATACGTTGATTTGAAATCTTAATATTGTTGAAACTTAATTAGCGACAATCTGAATAAATAAATAATTTACGTTAAACAAATAATTACGTTGATTGTTCAAATCAAGCTGACGGAAGAAAGAACGATCCGAACACCAAAAAGGATCGAAAAAAGAATCGGGAGTCGTCGGTCTAGTCCAGGTTAGGAAAGGGTAACTATGACTTGGGAGTTGGAAGATCAAAAGAATCGAAAGTCCGGAAAAGAACTGGTGAATTGAAGAATCGACTCAATTGAAGAGTCGTTAGGAGTTGAAGAATCGGGAGTCCGGAAAAGAACTGGTCACTTGAAGAATCGTCTCATTCGAAGAGTCGTTATGAGTTGAAGAATCGCTAAAAGAATCGAATCCCAAAAGAGTCGAATGACTAAAAGAATCGCAAAGTGAGTTAAGAGTCGGAATCGGGATCGGGATGGACGAGAAAGTTGAGATAGTGGGGGAAGGCAAGAAGAGTCGCAGTTCTTTTCAAGGAATCGCTCAGAAGAGCTTTTAGGTGAACGATTCAAAAGAATCGATTCTCGATTCTCTTGCCCACCTCTAGTTGCAACTAGGGGGAAATTTCCCTTGTTGTAAGGACACAAGTTCCAACTCCTGTCGAGGTATCAAATATTTTTGGGCCGTTACATGTGCCATTCCAGAGGATAAACTCTCCATAGGAATGAGATAGAAAAATCCATTCTTTCGCCAAAGAATCAAGAATGAGGATGAGTCAAAATGAATCAAAAGAAAGGATGAGTTCGTTGGCCAACAGTTTTTGAGCTCAATAAATTGGTAACATTTCAAAAAGTGAGCTGACAAAATCAGTAAAAAACTCCAGTCATACAGTATTTATTGATTTTTACAATATGGGCAGCGCCCAAATACATAGAAGAATATTAATGATTACGAATACAGAACAGGGGAAAAGGATGGTTACAATTCGATATATAAAAAAAGTTATAAGGAAAAATTGAAAGAAAAAAAGTCAGAGAAGAATGAATGAGTGTGGTAAAGTGATTGCCTAAATGATTATGAGACTTGCGAAATGACTGCCGATGCTGGAAAATTCCAGTTTCGGATTCATTTCGATGAGTAGATTCGCCATACGAGGGAGCCTATGCAGAAGGCTGTTCATCAAATACTCAACCAATTAAGTCATAATATGATATCTCAAATGAAAGGGCATGATTAACTGAGAGTTCTTTGACTTAAACGAACATTGTATCTCAGAACCTGAGGCATCAAAGGACAAAGCTATAAAAGAGGGCAAAGCTTATTATTTTCAATGCTTGATGATAAATCTATGCGTAAATACAAATCTGTGCATAAAAAATGAAGGAAATCGGCCGGATAGAACGGCCATACTAACTGCCATTAGATTTCGTAATTTTTTTAAATATATAGGATTCCTCATTGTCATTATAACTATACGTACAGGAACACCAATAGCACGCATGCAGTAGGAATGCTACTTAAGCAAGACTCATGGGAAACTAGCGTGAAGCCTCGTACCACATATTCCAAGTGCACGATTATTTGTAATTTGGAAGCTGTTAGAAGCTGAACGCTCACAATGGTCTCAGTTCTAAGTGATGTAGTTTCCAACAATTTCCAAAGATTTGACTAGAAACATGCATACCATAATTTATACACCTACACCATTTATACCTACATTACATTTCCTCACATGTCATTCCTTCTTTTGGCTCGAAAGATGTATTATTGGCAGGGAATCAAGATTAATTTATACAATAGTAAGAAATAACAAAATGTGTTACCAACTCCAAGGACGAGAAAAAGGTCTTCTACCGACTGAACCAACCGAACAAGAATAAAAGAATAATACGCCACTAAATCAGCTCTGATCAAAGTGGAAATGCAATAGATGTTTTGAGGTTTAGGACGACTTCAATGCCCAACTTACCGGACAGGCATTATCCTGAGCAAACGAGCTAGCGAATGCAACCGCCAAAACACAGACAGTAAGAAATGAAAAACGCGGTTTCATTGCAGAGGTGGCACTAAATCGGTAGGAGGCGTTTTGGGGGAATTCACTTCAATACTGAAAAGGAAATAAATATTAGGTAACAATAAAACTCAGGCTACAGCCTCGAGTGGACATGGGTTAGACCTGATAAGATTTCCCAGAATAAATGCATGGATGTTAGGAACAGAAAATACCCTTGGATTACCCAAATTACTGTTAGACAATTTTCATTCTTCAGAAGTGTCGTGTATGAACGGGAAATTATACAGTCTTAAGTACTTGCGTCACTTTTTGCACTTGATTTTTCTTCAATCGAAACGTGAACAAAACGAATGGCTCATAGATTGCTAATAAAATTAAGGCTTTTGAGGTAGTAGGTATGCGTGCAAGATAGAGGACTCTAGGAGGGAAAACCTTTCCTGATATAAGTAATATTCTGCCCATTTCAGCAGTTTTTAACAAAAATTCAAGTATATTTCTCTTTACAGTTTTGTGGAAAAATAAATAAAAAAGTTTGAAAATATTTATATGTGAGAAACTTTTCTATTGTAATGTTCTGCTGAAAATAGTAATAATGATAGCATTAAAAAATAAACATTGATGGGGCCTTTTCTGTTATATCCCCGCATATTTCCATTGATTCTCAACTATTCATTCATTCTGACCTGTATGTCCAACTAATCTGTATTTTTACTAAAGGATTGACTACTTGATGTTATGTATTTTTGAGATGCGAGCTTGCGAGCATCCAGACCACCAAACTATACCCATCATTCTGACCTAAATGTCGAACTAATCTGAATTTTTACTAAGGGATTGATTACTTGATGTAATGTAATTTTTAGATGCGAGCTTGCGAGCAACCAGACCACTAAACAATACACAGCATTCTGATCTATTTTACGACAGTGGACGTAAAAAAGATTGGGGATCATCAATCCGATCAATCTCTATTCTATTGAAAATAGTTAGTAAATGCGGGGATATAACAGAAAAGACCCCATTTATGTGCCGTTTTTTCCATTTGTAGCAGTTTTTAGCACATTTTTAAATCTGAGAAATTTATTGAGCTCAAAAACATCTGTCCAATAAACTCTTGTTTTCTTTTTGGAATACTATTTTCCAGGCATAAAAAAGGCTTTTATTGAATATCAATGTTAAACACACATTTTCTTCAAAAGTCAGCTAAACAGGTAATTTTCCCATAGACTATTCTTACAAAATGGAGTAGTCGTAATAACTGAAAAATATACTGCATGAAAAATCTCATTGTCCGATTTTTGGATGCAAGCTTCAAATTTCCAAACCTTCTGGTTAGAATCCGAAATGTATATAGGTATATATAAATATGTATGCAAAAAGTACCTGGCCACCATTATACGGGCTTTGATCAATTTTGATGGCATTTGAAGTACCTACTTTGGTTACCAAAAGGAGAAAGTGGCAGCATGTACCTACCTGTGCAAGTTGTTGAAACTTCCAGTGACATACCTACTTTTTCTCTTTCCGTACTTCATTTGTAAGTGAACAAGCGGAAAAGTATACAGGGTGTCTCACTTTTGGGCGTACCACCGGCTAGGGTTCGATTCTACTACCAATTTGTGACTTTTTTTGTCCTATAACAAATATTTTCCAATTTATAAAGACCACTTTTTTCACTTTCAAGATTTCTGTATCGAATGGTAAAACTTTTAGATTTCCTCGACAAACAAATAAGGGCTTTTTAAGGCCGTTCCTTAGGGCGAAGGGCTCAATCTCGTTGTTCGATTTCTCCTAAATTCATCTGAGGATACCATAATGGGAGGTCTGAGTTATTTTGACCCGCACACCTCCCAATGTGTTTACATAACTACCTACCTAAGTTTTGCCCGCTGTCTTGAAAAGATCGTCGAGATTATTGTCGGAATGCTCTCTGTTTACGATTAGATACACGTAAAGTACAGTGTTCATCTGTGTAACAGCCCTAACATATTCGATACCTCGACAGGAGTTTGGAGTCGTGTCCTTACAAATACGTGAAATTTCCCTTAGTTGCAACACTCCAACGATCTGAGCTATCAGGCCGGTGTATCAAAGCTCTTCGGCTGTCGGTTATTTTCCTGGAGCTTAACATTTCCCCGGAGTCAAATACCAGCCGTCTCGGCTGGTTTGGGGTCGGACGAATGACGAAGTGAAACTGCAGGCCGCTGGCTGAGCAGATGCTCACTGGAACAAGCCAGAAGTCGAGCGAGGTCATTGCCACAGTGTGTTTTAACTCAAGTGAGTGAGGAAGTGAAAGGTGCTACGTCAGGGAATGTGACGTTTACAGTCTTTTAGCTCGAGAAGGATTTAATAATTAATTATGTTTCGTATTATTTCGGGTCCTATTTCGACTGCACCACTGTAACGGGCCTAAAATATTTGATACCTCGCCAGGAGTTTGAACTCATGTCCTTACAACAAGGGAAATTTCCCCTTAGTTGCAACACTCCAACGATCTGAGCTATGAGGCTGGTGTATCAAAGCTCTTCGACTGTCGGTTATTTTCATGGAGTGTAACATCTGTTATTGTTGAACAGTCAACCTTGACGAAGGTAGTTCTAGTTGCTTATTACTCTGCGCTGGAAAACCATGGTATCTTTTTCAAATCAGGAGTTCGCGGATATGCTGTTAGTTTACGGGTTCAACAACAGGAATGATGGTGGAGTCGTAAGGGACCGAAGATTCCCCCAAAGACCCGACAAAATGTTCTTTCGAGGGTATGTAAGGATCTGCCGACTGTGATGAGCATGTTCTGTGTTACCTCTGAGCCGAGATGGCTGGTATTTGACTTCGGAGAAATGTTACGCTCCAGGAAAATAACTCTCACAGTCGAAAAGGTTTGATCACCCCGGCTTCATAGCTCAGATCGTGGGAGTGTTGCAACTAAGGGGAAATTTCCCGTAGTTGTAAGGACACGAGTTCGAACTACTGTGGAGGTATCACATTTTTTTGGGCAGGTTACACAGCGAACCACACGTTCAGAACGCGTTGTGACTGTCCGAACAGCCAAAAAGGAGTGTGGCCTAGGTAGAACGGTTCCGAACGGTCTGTCCGAACGAACCTTAACCTAAATGGGCAAAGAAAACACAATCCTAACGACACACAAACGGCTTTCATACATTTTAGAGTTAGGTACATGTATCTGTCTGCATAGCATAATTACGGTTAGGCACTAAAATTAAAACGCTAATAAAATCATAAACACTAAAATACGGATTTTAAAGACAACGAAATTCGGCTAAACTTTCGTAGTGAAATGAAAACCTTTCGATACCTATAATTATGGTATGATGAAGTACATAAATTAATTTTATAAGAACAGTTTACCGGCTATCAATAGTGATAGTTTTATAAGGGCATGATGATGTATCAACTAGCGATTTGGCACACAAAAAGTGCATATCATGCAATATGGAGAAAAAATTATCACACTCAATCCTTTTATGGAAACGAAAAGGGTGCTTCCTTATGATGTAAAAGCTATAGACGTTTTAAGCGATATTACGAAATACCATCACTTTATTTATTGTAACCAGTGCCATTGCTGAGGTTGAATGATTATTAGGTAAGTACATTAGGTAAATTGAGTCTGATAACGTAGGCTCTAGACAGAAGTTCACTGCAGATTGCCGACTTCCTGAATGTTTACGGTTTCTCTACCGACACATTATGGTGTTCCCGCAGGATTTCTATCTACTACAATTTTAACGTGTACAATCTGATCCTTACCAAATTGACCAGAGCGTTGGTTGTAGAAGTGGTGATGGGGTTCGTGAAGAGGACGTAGTTGAAAAAAGATCCCACCCCAGTAGCTTCACCGAGGCTCATATTAGAACGATATTTTCGCGTTTTTTCTTTGAGTTGGGATACGCTGCTTTCAAGAAGGTTAAAACTTTACAAAAAATGAAACAGTTAAATACAGAATAGGCGAAAATAGAAGAACTGTCGGACGGACGAGCAAGACGCCGAGAAACTCGAAAAGGTCGTCCTTCTTCTTCGACAGTTTGATAAGAGATAAGAACTAACCAACTGAACTGAAGCTTTCAGGAGTTGATTAGGCAAAACCTGCAAAGCGCTCAAGTCAAGCTGGTCACATCATCTATTTGGAAATCCACCGAGAGCCAATCTTATCAAGAGTCACCAAGTTAGCATGATTATGATTTAAGGTAGGTAAAAATTATTCTCGGTAGATTTCTAAAAAAAAAGTCCAGTCATGCAGCATGACCCCATGAGCGAATTTTTGAATAAATCTTCGACATTTCAGTCGCTATTGATCGTGTAGAGAAATTTTAGTTTATGATTTTGATAGACAAACATGGAATCAAATTGTGGAAAACCTGCAGTCAACGCGGATTTATATTCGGGAGGAAGAGCTTAACATTTTGAGGGAAAAAAATATCGAAAAATTCGGAAAAATGGTCGGGAAAACCCCAAAAAACTGAGATTTTATACTTCAAAACCTGCAGTCAACCAGAAAGAGGTGTGGAAAACCTGCAGTCAACGTAGATTTATATTCGGGAGGAAGAGCTTAACATTTTATGAAAAAAAATTTCGGAAAATTCGGGAAAATGGTCGGGAAAACCCCAAAAAACTGAGATTTTATACTTCAAAACCTGCAGTCAACCAGAAAGAGATGTGGAAAACCTGCAGTCAACGCGGATTTATATTCGGGAGGAAGAGCTTAACATTTTATGAAAAAAAAATTTCGGAAAATTCGGAAAAATGGTCGGGAAAACCCCAAAAAACTGAGATTTTATACTTCAAAACCTGCAGTCAACCAGAAAGAGGTGTGGAAAACCTGCAGTCAACGTAGATTTATATTCGGGAGGAAGAGCTTAACATTTTATGAAAAAAAAAATTTCGGAAAATTCGGAAAAATGGTCGGGAAACCCCCAAAAACTGAGATTTTATACTTCAAAACCTGCAGTCAACCAGAAAGAGGTGTGGAAAACCTGCAGTCAACGCGGATTTATATTCGGGAGGAAGAGCTTAACATTTTGAGGAAAAAAAATATCGGAAAATTCGGAAAAATGGTCGGGAAAACCCCAAAAAACTGAGATTTTATACTTCAAAACCTGCAGTCAACCAGAAAGAGATGTGGAAAACCTGCAGTCAACGCAGATTTATATTCGGGAGGAAGAGCTTAACATTTTATGAAAAAAAAATTTCGGAAAATTCGGAAAAATGGTCGGGAAAACCCCAAAAAACTGAGATTTTAAACTTCAAAACCTGCAGTCAACCAGAAAGAGGTGTGGAAAACCTGCAGTCAACGCGGATTTATATTCGGGGGGAAGAGCTAAACATTTTATGAAAAAAAAAATTTCGGAAAATTCGGAAAAATGGTCTGGAAAACCCCAAAAACTGAGATTTTATACTTCAAAACCTGCAGTCAACCAGAAAGAGGTGTGGAAAACCTGCAGTCAACGCGGATTTATATTCGGGAGGAAGAGCTTAACATTTTATGAAAAAAAAATTTCGGAAAATTCGGGGAAATGGTCGGGAAAACCCCAAAAAACTGAGATTTTATACTTCAAAACCTGCAGTCAACCAGAAAGAGGTGTGGAAAACCTGCAGTCAACGCGGATTTATATTCGGGAGGAAGAGCTTAACATTTTATTTAAAAAAAAAAAATTCGGAAAATTCGGAAAAATGGTCGGGAAAACCCCAAAAACTGAGATTTTATACTTCAAAACCTGCAGTCAACAAGAAAGAGGTTTGGAAAACCTGCAGTCAACGCGTATTTATATTTGGGAAGAAGAGCTAAATATTTCATTTAAAAAAAATTTCGGAAAATTCGGAAAAATGGTCTGGAAAACCCCAAAAACTGAGATTTTATACTTCAAAACCTGCAGTCAACCAGAAAGAGGTGTGGAAAACCTGCAGTCAACGCGGATTTATATTCGGGAGGAAGAGCTTAACATTTTGAGGAAAAAAAATATCGGAAAATTCGGAAAAATGGTCGGGAAAACCCCAAAAAACTGAGATTTTATACTTCAAAACCTGCAGTCAACCAGAAAGAGGTGTGGAAAACCTGCAGTCAACGTAGATTTATATTCGGGAGGAAGAGCTTAACATTTTATGAAAAAAAAATTTCGGAAAATTCGGAAAAATGGTCTGGAAAACCCCAAAAACTGAGATTTTATACTTCAAAACCTGCAGTCAACCAGAAAGAGGTGTGGAAAACCTGCAGTCAACGCGGATTTATATTCGGGAGGAAGAGCTTAACATTTTGAGGAAAAAAAATTTCGGAAAATTCGGAAAAATGGTCGGGAAAACCCCAAAAAACTGAGATTTTATACTTCAAAACCTGCAGTCAACCAGAAAGAGATGTGGAAAACCTGCAGTCAACGCGGATTTATATTCGGGAGGAAGAGCTTAACATTTTATGAAAAAAAAATTTCGGAAAATTCGGGAAAATGGTCGGGAAAACCCCAAAAAACTGAGATTTTATACTTCAAAACCTGCAGTCAACCAGAAAGAGATGTGGAAAACCTGCAGTCAACGCGGATTTATATTCGGGAGGAAGAGCTTAACATTTTAAGAAAAAAAAATTTCGGAAAACTCGGGAAAATGGTCGGGAAAACCCCAAAAAACTGAGATTTTATACTTCAAAACCTGCAGTCAACCAGAAAGAGGTGTGGAAAACCTGCAGTCAACGTAGATTTATATTCGGGAGGAAGAGCTTAACATTTTGAGGAAAAAAAATTTCGGAAAATTCGGAAAAATGGTCTGGAAAACCCCAAAAACTGAGATTTTATACTTCAAAACCTGCAGTCAACCAGAAATAGGTGTGGAAAACCTGCAGTCAACGTAGATTTATATTCGGGAGGAACAGCTTAACATTTTAAGAAAAAAAAATTTCGGAAAATTCGGTAAAATGGTCGGGAAAACCCCAAAAAACTGCAATTTTACACTTCAAAACCTGCAGTCAACGAGAAAGAGGTGTGGAAAACCCGTAGTCAACGCGGACTTATATTCAGGAGGAAAAGCTTAACATTTTATGAAAAATAAATTTCGGAAAATTCGGGAAAATAGTCGGGAAAATCCCAAAACACTAAGATATTTAACTTCAAAACCTGCAGTCAACCAGAAAGAGGTGTGGAAAACAAGCAGTCAATGCGGATGTATATTCGATAGGAAGAGCTTAACATTTTATGAAAAAAAAAATTCGGAAAATTCGGGAAAATGGTCGGGAAAACCCCAAAAAAAACCATTGGTTTTCGATCCGGTAACATGTCCAAGTGAGAACGAACAATACGAGTGCGCCGTAGCGGGAAGCGGGCGAACGAATGAGCTACCCGAAGGAAGCGAGCCAGTAGCTCTGCGACTCAGTACTGGCGTTGAAACATAGGGGCGCGGTCTCCGCCGAACGCTTTTTGCCTGATATCAGGGCACTTCATATCCACGTGCCCTCCGACAAGGGATACATGAAGCTCTGCCCATCGGCCTGCGGGATACGACACCCTCCTCAACTGTGAATATCTCGATTCACAACTGTACCCTCTTCGAACTCTAGAAAAGGCCCCTTGGCCTACAACTCTTTCAGAGCCAAGCTCCCATCCCAGCTCTTTCCCATCTCAATATTCCCTCGCAGGGATACCTGAACCACACTTATAGTGGACGAGAACCGGATTATGATCCGTCAATGTACCCTTATTCGTTAAGTGAAGAGAAAAACACCAACGGTCCTTTTCAACACCACGACTCGCTTGTAGATATCCCTCTAGGTATTCCCACACCGAGTCAAATGGATCGAGCAACTTTCAGCTCAGACATTTTCCACTTGACTTATAGCATAACTCATAAATGTTTTGTCATTTCACACAAAAAACTCAAAGAAAAGGCGTTTGATGTTCTAATTGGGTGAAAAAGGGGCTGAGCTGAAACTTGCTCGATATGAATGGACTAAATTTTCTAAGTCTAATCCCAATCCATCTCCAAAAATTATTAGCAATTTTAGGCCTCGGCCAAATACGTTTAAATGGAATAATGAGTGTAAAAGTGATGGTGTCCCTTCAATCCTTCTTTTTTCCATTCAAACGTCGTTTTCTCCACTAATTAGCAAAGTAACATTTTTTTAAAATTCCATTCCAGTCATGCAGCATGATATTATGAGCGAATTCCCCAAAATTATCATATTACATTTATGTTAAATGAGTTGCAATTTGAGCAATTTGTGTGCAAAGAAATTGTTAACAATCAATTTTATTGTGAAAAAACTAGTTTCAAATAATAATCTTCTATTTAAACAAAGATGTTGACCTTTTAGCATTTTTAGCGAATTTACCAAGAAAATTAAGCTATTTCAATGGCTCCAAAATTTTTAAAATAAAAATTTAAAAAAATTTTCTTCATTGAAATACATTTTGGATCAATGATTCCTGGATTTTAACGCTTTCATATATACATATATACATATATTTTTTTAGGTTTAAGTCGCATCTCAACCAGAAGGGTCATTAGCGTCTTCGAACAAGGTGTCTAAAGGGACACTGGGAGTGGCATGGTTCTAAGGGGAGCCATGCTGCCATCCTTGACTAAAAAGGAACGCCATCATGGACTCCACTGGCAACTCGGAGGGGGAAAAAAAGAGGGGTACTTACAGTGATGAGCACTGTTTAGCCCTCAAAGTGGTTGAAAAAACTCCCAAAAATAAAATATTACAACTAAGACTAGATGTAAATTATGTTAATAACTATATACATGCTACTATATACAATCAGAAAAGTGAAATAAAACTACGACTAGATGCATATAAATATATCACAGATCAGATATCACAGTTTGTAGTATAGCTCAGTGGCTTTCAGGTACAACAACAGGGATCGGACCTTGTCTGGTCCGGATAATCTCTGCCTTGTGTCACCTAAAGACATCCGGGTATGCATCATTACTGGACACTTGGGCATAATGAGAAGCCAGTGTATCAGCAACGTGCTTGGGTTCTCGAGCCACATCACCTTGAGGTGTGGTGATAGATGGAATAGTTGGTGGTGGGAGACCCTTCATTGCACGTACCTTTCGCCATACATGTTTAGGAGGAGTACCATCCTTAATTTCTCTGACATATGAGCCAAATGATTTGTGCCTGACGCTTGAGCATGCGCTCACGCACTCTGGCTCGCTTAAATAGAGCATAATTTTGAGGCGTAAGTCTACGGCGGAATCTATTTAGTGCCTGACGTTTTGCTTTGTTGGCTTCTCGAACATCTCTATTCCACCAAGGGACATGGTTGCGGCCCTTAGTGGGGTCTGTTTTTGGAATGGCAGCAGATGCTGCTTCAAGGATGGCAGAGGTAAAGTTTGTAACGTCTTCTTCAATGTTTCCATTGAGAGTGGCATGCACCAACTGCTCCCTATAGAGTGCCCAGTCAGCATCCTCCAATTTCCAGCGTGGCAGAGGAGTGAAAGGTGAGTACCAACTTTCCATATCAATTCTGATGGGAAAGTGGTCTGAATGATGAAGGTCCGGCAATGGATTCCAAGCCAATGTAGCTCCCATAGAAGGAGAGCACATTGCAAGGTCAATTGCCGACATTGTACCACGGATAGGCGACAAGTGTATGTTGGGCGGCCATCGTTCAGGAGGAGGAGATCCAATTCTCTGAACGTGGGTTTGGCAGTGGTGCCCTGCCTTGTGGTAGAGTCACAGCCCCACAAGGTGTTATGGATGTTGAAATCTCACAGGGCTAGGAACCTGACGAATGAGGTCAACAAAAGCACCCTCATCCCAAACTCCATCAGGGAGATAGATGGAGACTATTGTCAGGGGGGTAGGGACTGCGATTCTGGCAGCCACTGCCTGGGGGTTTGTATTGATTGGCACCTCCTCCACTCGCACATAACTTCTTATCATAATCATGACACCCCCATGTGCCCTACCGCCGGGCTGGGGCATCACGTCTTTTCTGCAAATGGAGTAGCCACGCACGCTGAACCCATCAAAGGGTTTTAGATGCGTTTCTTGAAATGCTACTGCCAATGGCGAGTATAATCCTAGCATGGATCACAGCTCCATACCATTGGCGTTCCATTGAAGGAAGCACTCAGGGATGGTGTTATTTGATTGTGTGGTCATAATAAGTGTCTATAAATCATTGTGAGAGATTAATGATGCAGTCAATACTGCTTTCTGGGCTTGCCCTTTGGCCTCCCTTCTTTTTCTTAGTGGGGGCCTGAGGGGGTGTTGATGCAAACCCCGATAGAGCATCTTTCCTCTTTCGAACCCGGGTCCAGCCACCACTGACTGGATCCCGGTCGACCTGCATTTCAGAGCCAGAGGAGTTGGTGGAGGAGGAGGTTGAACACATATGTCGCCTCGTCCGTAATTTCTGTTGAAGGACCTTGGATTGGCTCTTCAAATTTTGGCTAGAGCCATCCTCCTTTGTCGTTTTTTGGGATTTGGAGGATGGCTTCAAGAGGGGGGTTGGAGGGGGAAGAGAGATTTGAGTGGGGGGATAATGGAGATAATAGAGTAGGTGGGGGAGAGGGGAGTGGGCCAGACCTGATGACTGGCGAAAAATTAAATAGCCGGTCTTGTGCCGGTGTCCGCTCAACGGCATATGATTCTTTCTTGGAAATAGAATCACTGCACATTTTACGGGCCACAGGATAAGTAATTTTTTCAGTTGCCATCAGGGATTGGATGGCAACTTCTTTTTTGAAGACTGGGCACTCCTTAGAGAGTGCTCCATGCTGGCCATTACAGTTGGCACACTTTTACGGCTTTGAGAATGGTGATTCAGCCTTATTGTGTCTTGGAAGACCACAGGCACACATTCCATGCTCGACCTTACATCTTCCACTAGTATGCCTGAATTTGAGGCATTTGTAGCACCGCATGGGTGGGGGGATATAGGGCCGTACTTGCAGGTCAGAAAGCAAAGGACCTGGTGAAACAGTCTTAGGGTGGTCCTCCATTGGAAGCGACTAAGCGTTTTCGTCCCTATACAAGCGACTAATCCCATAAGCTTAAAACGTATTAGAGCTCCTCCACTGCAAGCTACATGAGCGACGCGACTCGCGTGTTTTGAGGCGACGAGCAACTGATCTGATCCGGATGGGATCAGTCGCTTGTCTTCTGGCGACCTGGCTTCCCCCTCCCTTGTTTTCTCGGCGCACCCTTCGACTGTGAACGGCAAACCTCAACATCTACAGGACTATTATGTTGAACTTTTCACTTTTGAGCCTCAATTACATTACCTTGTTAAAATTAACACTCACTATCAAAAACGTAATTTTTTTTAGGAGTTACGCTGAATTTTTTGTTTCTGTACTTTCAATACATTCCCTTATTATGATTAGCATCAATAATTACGAGTAAAAACGTAATAATTATCTGGTTTTAATACTTTACAATCTAAGAGTCACACTGAAGCGTTCTGCTGGTGAGATCGTGTCCCTGAAGTTGGACGAATTGGTGATCGAAGCATTCAAAATGTAATCGAACGTTTGTAGATCCATCCTATAATAATTTCGAAACTTCTCTGAATCTCCCTTCAGCTCGTCGTGGAGGTGGTTGAATTCACCCAAACTTTGCCTCCTTGTCAATATTGGGTTCATCCAGAACATTCGCCATTTCCTTCTCATCCGAAGTAAATTTACGAGAGCATTATCCAGCAAACAATAACTATCTATGTCGTCCATTTTACCAAAAATAAATGCAGTTTACTACACACCACCACAGACTTTGCTCGACTAAGTCGCCTCCAATGGAGAAGCTCAGTCGCGTCCCAGTCACCTCGTGGAAGTCGCCTTGTCGCTTGAATACCAGTGGAGGACCAGGCTTAGGGGGAGCTTGGAGCGCGAAGGTCAGCAAATAAGTGTCAGATGACCCTTTGATGCGCCTCCCTCGTTGCAAAGGAATGACCTCAATCACCGAGTCTTCCTTGAGGCTTTCAAGGATCTCCTCGGCAGATCGCGATCTAAGATATTGGCAGCGGATGGTGCCCTGTGAGGTATTTAGTTTGTGGTTAAGGGTGACTGCAACTTCAGTCTCCCCTAGCTTAACCAACTTGGCCAGTTTCTTTCCTTGTTCCTCAGAGGCCACTTTAACGTGGACCTTACAGTTGGAAATGATCTTCATTTCTGTTGGTTTGCCAATCAGGCGCACCAACGCATTTCCAATTGTCAGGGGACTGAAGGTTTTAAAACCATCCCCCTTGATCTCAACCGTATAAAAACGGGGAAATGCAGTCCTCTTGAAGAGGTCAAAGAGGTTATTTGTAACCTTTGGAACATTTTGTTGGCCTTTATTTTGTGACTTTTGTGAACTGAGTTCACTGACTTTTTCTCCTCTCAAAGGAGAGGTAGCAACAACAGGGCTTGATGGCCCTGCCTCCAAGGTGAGGATGTCCTCACTATTCATGAGAGTCTCCACAGAGGGAGACACTTTGTTGTCTTTATTGACAGAGACAACAGTCTCTGTATCCATGGTGAGTGGTAGCTCACCATTCTTGGGTACCTCCACGAGGGAAGGCACCGGGTTGGATGGGGGAGATGAGGGAGGTGGAGAGGAAATCTCCACAGCTGGGGTGGGAGCCCCGGGGGAGTTGCGGGTGGCACTTTTAGTACCCGCTATATTAGTTTTGGACATTATCATAGATTTTGGTTTTTTGGTGTGTGCTTACGTGTGTGTATTTTGTTTGTGTTGTGTACAGGGGTGTCGTTTCAGACATTGAGGCCAATGCTACCTCCGCCAGCCTACTGATTATAGCCTCTTCACTGGTCCGTTGTGGGTCAAGAGGGGGGGCCCCCGCATGTCTTGCAACATCCCAATCCGGCCGCCAACCGGTACTACATGACATGGGGGATTTTTCGAACGTTACTTAGGTCAGCTCACGGACTGCTGGCGAGGCGGCGTCAGGACCCACAGCTACCGCCGCCAGCAGGAGTACCGAACCTGCTGCTCCCTCCTTCACATTACGGGGGCCGCCAGAGGTTGTAGCACATGCCTCGCCCCTGTGTTTAATGTGAGTGTTTTTGTGTTGTGTCGTGTATTTGTGCGAGGACCGTGTTGGGAGAAGTGAAGGGAGAAATGGGAGGGAGAGGGATATTAAACCCAACAGTTTGTTCTCCTGAAGAATCAGAGGAATAAATATAGAGGGCACGTTGTATCAACATCTAGGCCTGTCACCTAGGATGAACCAACGCTAGCTTGGGGCCGCAGGGACGCCAACCCTGTACCCCCCCCCCCCCTACGGGGAATATATATATATACAATTGAGATAACAACTTCAGGCATCCAAAAGGAAGGATGAGTTCGTTGGACAACATTTTTTGAGCACATTAAATTGATCAAATTTCCAAAAATGTACTTTAAAAAATCACTAAAAACGGCTAAAAACCGTCAAATTTTTATTTTTTAGGTAAATACTTCTCAAAAACGTCAATCAAACATGAACTAGGACATTCAAACATTTATGCACGAAATTGTAGTGAAAAGTGTATTTAAATTTCAGTAAAATAAGCTCAAAATCGATAGAAACGCTGTAAAAATTGAAAAATTCAACAAATTCATTTTTGCACTGGAATATTATTTAGGAAAAGTTTATTTATTTATTTTTCTATAAAATGTATAATTACCATTACCTTTGTCTTCCAAGTGAGTAAATTTCGACACAATTTATACCGGAACCTTGAATTTTATCGACTTTTTACCATACTTTTTAATGAAATTTAAGTACAATTTTCAACATAAGGTTGAGCTTTAATTTTCAAATTATTCTGTTTGTCGTTTATGAACTTTTATTGAGTAATATTCTGCTAAAAAATATAATTTCAACGATTTGAGGCCGTTTATTGTAATTTTTCGTGATATTTTTAGTACGTTTTTTGAAATTTCACCAATTTATTGTGTTCAAAAAGTTCTGCCCAACGAACTCATCATTTCGTTTGGAATGCTTGATTTTTTGGAGCAAGAACGAAGTTTTTATTTCAATCCTATCGAGCGGTTTCGTCCGGAATAACATACGAGTATTAGACACAAACATTTTTTCATATATATATAAAAGTGTTAAAATCCAGGAATCATTTCAGAATGGTCCAAAACGGATTTCAGTGAAGAAAACTTTTGGAAATTTTTGTTTCAAAATTTTTGGAGCCATTGCAATAGCTTCTTTTTCTAAAAAAAATTCGCTAAAATGGCTAAAAATCGTCAAGTTTATTATTTTTTGCAAACTATTACACAAAAAAAAACTTTATCAACCATAAATGAATGTATGTGTGGTTGAACTTTATCAACCATGTGATTTGAATGTTAAAACTCAAACTTATGCTTATAATTGTACTTAAATTTCATTAAAAATGTGCTAAAAAATCAATAAAAATGCAAAAAATACAAAATATTTGTTTGAATAGAAGAATATTAATTAAAACAAGTTTTATCGCATTAAAATTTATTGTTAACACTTCATTTGCATACGAAGTGCTTAAATTTGAACTCAGTTTAACATACATAAATTAAATACTAACAACGATTTTGGAAATATTGGCTCATACATTCAAGCTGCATGCCAGGAAATTTTTTATAATAAATTTATTTAGTCAGTCAGTCAGTTGTAACGGCCTAGATGCGTGACTATAATAATCACCGAGTTACCACTCACGACAAGTAGGTAGTAACTACTTGGTACCTATTAATAACCATAAACTCACATGGTAGTACATTTGGACACAATAAGAGGAGGCCTCTCCAACAACTTACCCTATCAACACACACTCGCTCATATAATACATATAATATATATATATATATATATATATATATATATATATATATATATATATATATATATATATATATATATATATATATATATATATATATATATATATATATATATATATATATATATATATATAGTATTCATATTAATATTTTTGGAGCTATTGCATAAATTTTATTCATATGGCTCTCTTGGTTGTTATGATCATATCACAACGTAAGCCCTGTCACCACGTCAAGGTGGAGCCATCTTGACAGAGTATGTGGGTTCATTATTTGTCTTATTTGACGTTCATTAAAAAAATTTGACATTTATGTCGTTTAATTTTGTACAAGTAGGTACTGAATTCTGGTCGTCTATTCGAAGTCTATATTTTGTTAAGCAGGATATTTCTCATTAGTTTTGCATGATTTACAGCAAAAGTAAATGTGACCTAGCCCTGTTGGTTGACAGGTAAAGTGGTACCACACCCTGCATCTGACACAGAGGCGAATTATATCATTGTTAGCTGACACTGATGTTTCGTTCAGGTAACATTCCGTATCTCCACATATAGACCCTTGAGGGTACTTGTACAATTCGTACTTTATATCCGCTAATTTCATAGCTTCCACTTTTTTGGGTGTAGGAGGGACATAATCTTTCAATATTTTCTTTATTTGATCAAAAATAGTTTCACGCATGATCCCTTTTTTGTGGATTTTGCAGGAAGTCGACTTTGGTTTAGATTCATTAGCCATCTCCGACCTTCTACGCTTGTAGCTACTAATTTTTTAATGTCATTGATGTTTATGTCAATGAGATACTGAGCATGATATGCTACATAAATTCCACAGTCAAACCCATTTGGCTGGATCAGTGCGTCCTTGGCGTGAACCATTTTCCACTCATTTACATCAAAGTTGGATCCTGCAATTAAAAATGTAGCATATGCAATTTTGAGTAAGTTGTTGAATTCTCTGGTACGGTTTTTTTGTATGCCGATGGTCCTAGAGTTTAAAGCTATAAAGCCCAGGATCCAATGGTAGCCCTCGCTGAATGGGTCTGTGTTAACTACTACTAAGATTAAGTCACAATTAGCAGTCTCGTGATTGTGTAGGAAGCAAATGGGATTCCCAAAACGGCCATGTGCCACGCTGGAATAAATGACAGAATCTAATAGTACGACTTTCCCCTCCATCCCAGTATTATTTATGAGGACATCTATTGATTTATTTAATATTATGTCATTTATAAATTGACCCTCATTAAGGCTTTCATATTCACCGGTAAATTCATAGTGGGCTTGAGGTAATGACATAGGTATTTGGTAGTTTCGAGGTTTGTGGTGAATCCAAGTGGGAGTTGGCACATAACATCAGCTCATCTTGATTGTATTTGAGTGGACAAGGCTTCTTTGGAGTTGAGGATGAAACATCATTAAAAGAAGGTTGAGGCGGACTGTGGCTTGAAGGGTCATAAAAGCGCTTTCTTTTTATATTGAGTCCTATGCTTGTAGGAATAAGAACTGACTTCCCTGTAAGTTCTCCTCCTTTTGACTCTACACTAAGAATTGTAGAGTCAAGTGCAGCCTCCACAAGAGTCAGATTTTCGGGAGCACATTTTTTACCAGATTTCTTTTTCTTTGATTTTTTTACTATGGTCGAAAGTTTTACTTTCTTGGCTTCTGGTTTGCTTTCACCTATAGACAATTTGGCGGCCCTAATATGGACGCAAGATGGCTCTCGACAAGAACATTTTTCTGAAGGAAAAAGGCTGACAACATAATTCCCTTTATATCCCTTAATTACAAAAAGTTGGTCTTGAGGGATCAAACGGATTCTCTCTTCAACAATGTATTGCCTTGCCAATGCAAATTTTGTGTATGGCCGTTCCTCAAGATAGCTCTCCATCTTCACGTCCTTATTGTAAAAACAATAGGGAAGTTTGTCCAGTGGGATATTTGAAGTTGGATAATCCACTTCTTCTGGAAGTAGAGAGTGAGAGGCTTTGAAGTTTTCGTCGAGCATGTAATTACCCAAGCCACATCTTCCTCTTAAAATCTCTTTTTGGTAGGAGAGATCAAGTTGGTGGATGGTTAAAGCCATTACCTGCAACTTGACCTCCTTCTTATCCAAAAAACGCTTTATAATGGCATTAAAACTTTCGGCACAGTTGATGGTTACCCCACTTCCAGGTTTGTACAATTTGAGAGACTGAAGAACCCATTTCCCTGATTTCATCATATCAGCATACAAGTTTTTTTGTATGTATGACTTAAATGGGGCTGTCCAGTGTTCAGAAATTTTCTTAAACTTTTCAATAAACTGGTAGTTGGTGTCACTGTCCATTATGTCCCACACGTGGTCTACCATCACTCTTACATCTGATTTAGGGATGCTATGTTTTTTTAACCAAAACCGGATGTCTTGGAGAATATGGTTCCAGCAGAACACATGGGGAGATTTAATTAAACGTTCGGCTATGGCTTTGACTATAGCTGCTTCCCTATCTGTGACAATTGTAAGGCCATCAATCTCTGGGATGAACTTGGAAACTTCAGTAAAGAAGAGATCATGGATACGATTCGTTTTAGAGTGGTGAAGCAAAAATGCTAGGGGAATAGTAGGACGTGTCGTGAACAGTGGGCAAGTGTATGTTAGAATTGAAAGATAGAAATCCCCAAGATTGAAAGTCGTGTCGTAATACAGGATACATCCGTCAAGCCCACAAATCTCAAGGAATTGTTGTTTCATGCCCTCGGTACATAACACCGCACAAAAGTCTGGCAGTAGAGTTAGGGTTATGATTCCCCCTATTTCTTTATTTATGTCATACAGACCAAGGATGTCATCGCTGGAAGGTAGAGTTTTCTCTCTCTGGCGGTATGTTGTGTTGCTCACCTGTTTGGAATTGCGGGGGAGTAGCACAGGGGCAGCAATAGGATGACATTCCTCTGAACCCAGTTCAACATACTTCTTAGCAGGGGCTTTGTGAAGATTGTCTTTCTGCTTTTGGAGCTGAGATTTGGCAGTTCGTATGAAAGGCCTTGGATTCAAACTATTACCATGTGGTAAATGCTCCACTTGTTCTAAAGATCCAACATAATGAATTACCACTAACCCTTCATCATCTTCTAACAATGACAATACCCTCTTTTTAAAACCATCCCCATGGTAAGGCACGAAATAACGGCATTTAACTTGAGGGTTTGATCTTGGCATTGTTGAATAGTTCCTATCTCGCCAACGATACTGATCTGCCAGCCAGTCCATTGGATTCTCCCTGTTAAAATAAACATAGATCTCCCCAGGCTGGGGTTTGGAGGGAGGTATTTGAATGCATTTATGTGGACTGTTAGGTGCCTCCTTCAGAATAGAAATATACTCCTCCACAGACAACCATTCCTGTGAATATGAATGCACTAGAGGCTTACTAGAGGACTGATGATGGATCATTATAGTTTCTTTGTTTGTAGAATGGTTGAAACTCATGGTGGAACACCGCCTATACACTAGAGATCAACACAAACTTATTAAAAAACTCACCCACTGTCATGTCCATACATTGTCCCAACAACAACCACAACAGTATCCAGCTAGTTCGTTTTCCAATGCTCTATGATGTATATATTTTTCAACTGTTCTTTTTCAATAAAGTGTTCGTGTTCAATTCAATGCGTGTTATTCAAATACAATAAGTTTGGCGACGAGGATGGGATGTTAGTTATCAAGGAAGGACATCTACTGAACAATTATACGTTGTACCAGAAAACTATGACGCTCTTTTAGGACGTATTTGGATTCGTCATTTGGGTATCAACCTTCAAGATATAGATTCAAAACTTACGAACCAGTCAAAAATTCTTCAAGTTCAACCCCTTGACACGATGGAAGCCGTTGTTTCGAGATTCCCTCAAATTTTCAAGGAAACAGTTGGTTGTGTACCGGGTGTCACTGTTTCACTGCGCCTCCGTGACAATGCAAAACCTACGTTTGTCAGGGAACGCGAGGTACCCTACGCCCTCCGCGAAAAAGTCGATAAGGAATTGGATGACCTTGAAGCCCAAGGTATAATTTCAAAGGTGACCACCAGTGATTGGGGATCACCCCTGGTAGTCATTCCTAAGGCGGATGGAACAGTCCGGTTGTGCGTTGATTATAAAATCGGGGTTAATTCTCAATTGGTTAATTCTAGCTATCCAATTCGAAAAATTGATGAAATCCTGAACAGTCTTCGGAATTCAAAATTCTTTTGTCGTCTTGACTTATACAAGGCATACTTGCACATCCAAGTTGACAAGGAAAGTAGTCAAATCCAGACACTCACTACTCATAAAGGTACATATTCCATGAATAGACTTTCATTTGGAATTAAAATTGCACCAAGTGAATTCAACAGAATAATCGACCAAATTCTTAGTGGTTTACCCAAAACATTGACGTATTTTGATGACATTTTGGTACATGGAACTACTAGACAAGAATGTCAAGAAAATTTAGAGTTATGTCTTCAAAGACTTCAAAAATTTGATCTACATCTAAACAGACGAAAATGTTCTTTGTATCAAACAAAAATCGAATATTTAGGACACGTTGTAGAACACAACAAAATTTCGAAAAGTCCAGAAAAAATTGACGCTATAGTTAACATGCCTAGACCAAGTAATCAAGAGGAATTACGTCGATTTTTAGGTATGAGCACTTATTATTCTCGATTCATACCGAGTCTATCAACTATAACGTTTCCTCTTCGAGAGTTATTGAAGAAAAATAATAAATTCAAGTGGACAGTCAACTGTGAAGCAGCTTTTCTTAAATTGAAAAATGAAATAACAAGTGATCGCACACTCACACCATACGATCCATCATTACCAATCATTCTTGCCTGTGACGCTAGCCCTTTTGGAGTAGCGGGAGTCCTTTCACACATTATACATGATAAAGAGAGACCTATTGCTTTTGCATCCAGGTCGTTGACTCCTGCAGAACGCAATTATTCTCAACTTGATAGAGAGGCTCTCTCTATAGTATATTCTGTTGATCATTTCTTCAATTATTTATACGGACGTCACTTCAAATTGTTAACAGATAACAAACCTCTGACGCGTATTTTCCATCAACATTCAAAAATTCCACCCATGACTTCAGGACGCCTATTGAGGTACGCCACATTCTTATCTGCCTTTGACTATGAAGTGGCCTTCAAAGATGGACATCTCAACGTCAACGCAGACTGTCTGTCACGAGCACCAGTAGCCCAAAAGCAAACATCAAGTGACATGACCATTAACGCTGAAGTCCAAAGAATATGTATGGCTTCAATCAACCAGATTTCAACTGACATTCTCAATGCTGAGTCAATCCAGAAAGCGACTACAGCAGATGAACACCTTCAGCAAATCATCCTAGAGATGGAGACAAGCCCTGATCTCTCTTATGAATATACCCTTGACAGTGGTATTCTTTTCAAAGGCCAGCGAGTCATTGTGCCGAAAACCCTACAGAAATCTGTATTGGATGAACTTCATCGAACTCATATTGGAATAACAAAGATGAAGCAGCTTGCGAGACGCTATGTCTATTGGCAAGGAATAGACAAGGATATCGACCGCCTATCAAGATCATGCGAACCATGTGCAAAGATCCAGCCCCCCTAAAGCTCCATTACACCCATGGGATGAGCCGAAGCAGAACTGGGATCGAATCCATTGTGATTATGCTGGGCCATACCAAGATAATTTCTTCCTTATCGTGATGGACACAAAATCCAGGTGGGCTGAGGTCAAAATCACCAGAAATGCCCCGACATCGTCATCAACAATTGAAATGCTCAAAGACATTTTTGCCACTCATGGGTTTCCAAATGTTATGGTGTCTGATAACGCATCCATTTTTGTCAGTGAACAATTCAAACATTTTTGTTCCAAAAATGGAATTTTTCAAAAATTAATAGCGCCTGGTCACCCCTCAACCAACGGTTTGGCAGAGCGAAATGTCCAGACTCTTAAACGGAGATTAGCTGCCATGCGTGATGATCCTGCGCCTCTAAATGCAAAAGTTCGAGACATCCTATTTAGATATCGAGCAACGCCATTGGCCTGTAACAAAACGCCTGCTGAACTCTACCTTCAACGTGATTTCCGCTGCCAATTGGATGCCCTAAGGCCAATCAAACACTCGAAGAATGCCGATCATCCTTCAAAGGTCAGACAACTGAGCGTGGGAGATAGAGTGCAAACTCGATATTACACCAACAATAAATCGACTTGGAAGTTTGGTACCGTTCTCAAAAAGTTTGGTAAACTACACTACCAAATAAAAATTGACAATGAGAATGGGAGCATCAAACGTCACATAGACCAGTTACACAGGACAGAGGTGCAAAATAAATCCGTCACATTCGCTCCTGAGTCCAGTCATGAGCCAACTGACACCCACCTGCCGTTGGACAAAATCAGGGAATAATCAACGCACTTGAAAAAGAAAAAGTCATTCAAATTCAACACAAGATAAAACTAAGGTTGAAGTCCATAGAAAACTGGAAGGTAGTTGTTAATGGTCCTCTGTACGTTGGCTGGGGAAAACAGCATGAAACAGAGGATCAGCTTATTGAGTCAAAGCATGGAGTAGCATGGAGGTGGTTGATGACATGAGACTAGCATGCGCCTTAAAGTTATTTACCACTACAATGTTCGCCTCCATCACTACGTCACGATAAGCAACGTTCCAGTCATGCAACATGATCGAATGAGAGAATTTTCATAAATTACCTATTGTATTAAATTTAAGTCGAATTGTTTAGATACCTAAGAATTTAAATAATGGAAAAAAACGTCGAGTTGTGTATAAAATTTAGCTACTTAAACATATAATTTGCATTTATAACTATTTTTTGAATTGTCAAGAATTTTTATTTATTTATTTATTTATTTTTTTTTTTTCAAAACATTTTATTACCATTTCATCACATAGTTGATGAACGTTTATTAGTAATATTTAGCTATGGAATATGAAATTATCAATTTACATATCTCTTTCGGGTTCATTGCAGGTTTTGAAGTTTAAAGAAGTTTCCAGTTTTCTGAGGTTTTCCCGATAATTTTCCCGAATTTTCCGACATTTTTTTTTCATAAACTCTTTAGCGCTTCCTCTCGAATATAAATCCGCGTTGACTGCAGGTTTTCCACACCTCTTTCTGGTTGACTGCAGGTTTTGAAGTTTAAAATCTTAAGTTTTTTTTGAGGTTTTCCCGACCATTTTCCCGAATTTTCCGAAATTTTTTTTCCATAAAATGTTAAGCTTTTTCTCCTGAATATAAATCCGCGTTGACTGCACGTTTTCCACAACTATTTCTGGTTGACTGCAGGTTTTGAAGTATAAAATCTCTGTTCTTTGGATTTTTCCCGACCATTTTTCCGAATTTTCCGAATTTTTTTTTCCTTAAAATGTTAAGCTCTTCCTCCCGAATATAAATCTACGTTGACTGCAGGTTTTCCACACCTCTTTCTGGTTGACTGCAGGTTTTGAAGTATAAAATCTCAGTTTTTGGGGTTTTCCCGACCATTTTTCCGAATTTTCCGAAATTTTTTTTTCATCAAAATGTTGAGCTCTTCCTCCCGAATATGAATCCGCGTTGACTGTAGGTTTTCCACACCTCTTTCTGGTTGACTGCAGGTTTTGAAGTTTAAAATCTCAGTTTTTTGAGGTTTTCCCGACCATTTTTCCGAATTTTCCGAAATTTTTTTTTCATAAAATGTTAAGCTCTTCCTCCCGAATATAAATCCGCGTTGACTGCAGGTTTTCCACATCTCTTTCTGGTTGACTGCAGGTTTTGAAGTATAAAATCTCAGGTTTTTGGGGTTTTCCCGACCATTTTTCCGAATTTTCCGAAATTTTTTTTCCTCAAAATGTTGAGCTCTTCCACCCGAATATAAATCCGCGTTGACTGCAGGTTTTCCACATCTCTTTCTGGTTGACTGCAGGTTTTGAAGTATAAAATCTCAGTTTTTTGGGGTTTTCCCGACCATTTTTCCGAATTTTCCGAAATTTTTTTTTCCTCAAAATGTTGAGCTCTTCCTTCCGAATATAAATCCGCGTTGACTGCAGGTTTTCCACACCTCTTTCTGGTTGACTGCAGGTTTTGAAGTATAAAATCACAGTTTTTGGGGTTTTCTAGACCATTTTTCCGAATTTTCCGAAATTTTTTTTTTATAAAATGTTAAGCGCTTCCTCTCGAATATAAATCCGCGTTGACTGCAGGTTTTCCACACCTCTTTCTGGTTGACTGCAGGTTTTGAAGTATAAAATCTCAGTTTTTTGGGGTTTTCCCGACCATTTTCCCGAATTTTCCGAATTTTTTTTTTCATAAAATGTTAAGCTCTTCCTCCCGAATATAAATCTACGTTGACTGCAGGTTTTCCACACCTCTTTCTGGTTGACTGCAGGTTTTGAAGTATAAAATCTCAGTTTTTTGGGGTTTTCCCGACCATTTTTCCGATTTTTCCGAAATCTTTTTTCCTCAAAATGTTGAGCTCTTCCTCCCGAATATAAATCCGCGTTGACTGCAGGTTTTCCACATCTCTTTCTGGTTGACTGCAGGTTTTGAAGTATAAAATCTCAGGTTTTTGGGGTTTTCCCGACCATTTTTCCGAATTTTCCTAAATTTTTTTTCCTCAAAATGTTGAGCTCTTCCTCCCGAATATAAACCCGCGTTGACTGCAGGTTTTCCACACCTCTTTCTGGTTGACACAGGTTTTGAAGTTTAAAATCTCAGTTTTTGGGGTTTTCCAGACCATTTTTCCGAATTTTCCAAATTTTTTTTTTCATAAAATGTTAAGCTCTTCCTCCCGAATATAAATCTACGTTGACTGCAGGTTTTCCACACCTCTTTCTGGTTGACTGCAGGTTTTGAAGTATAAAATCTCAGTTTTTTGGGGTTTTCCCGACCATTTTCCCGAATTTTCCGAAATTTTTTTTCCTCAAAATGTTAAGCCCTTCCTCCCGAATATAAATCCGCGTTGACTGCAGGTTTTCCACATCTCTTTCTGGTTGACTGCAGGTTTTGAAGTATAAAATCTCAGTTTTTTGGGGTTTTCCCGACCATTTTCCAGAATTTTTCGAAATTTTTTTTCCTCAAAATGTTGAGCTCTTCCTCCCGAATATAAATCTGCGTTGACTGCAGGTTTTCCACATCTCTTTCTGGTTGACTGCAGGTTTTGAAGTATAAAATCTCAGTTTTTTGGGGTTTTCCCGACCATTTTCCCGAATTTTCCGAAATTTTTTTTTCATAAAATGTTAAGCTCTTCCTCCCGAATATAAATCCGCGTTGACTGCAGGTTTTCCACACCTCTTTCTGGTTGACTGCAGGTTTTGAAGTATAAAATCTCAGTTTTTTGGGGTTTTCCCGACCATTTTCAAGAATTTTCCGTAATTTTTTTTCCTCAAAATGTTGAGCTCTTCCTCCCGAATATAAATCCGCGTTGACTGCAGGTTTTCCACATCTCTTTCTGGTTGACTGCAGGTTTTGAAGTATAAAATCTCAGTTTTTTGGGGTTTTCCCGACCATTTTTCCGAATTTTCCGAAATTTTTTTTTTTTTTTTTATTGTTGAGCTCTTCCTCCCGAATATAAATCCGCGTTGACTGCAGGTTTTCCCCACCTCTTTCTGGTTGACTGCAGGTTTTAAAGTATAAAATCTCAGTTTTTGGGGTTTTCCAGACCATTTTTCCGAATTTTCCGAAATTTTTTTTTCATAAAATGTTAAGCTCTTTCTCCCGAATATAAATCCGCGTTGACTGCAGGTTTTCCACACCTCTTTCTGGTTGACTGCAGGTTTTGAAGTATAAAATCTCAGTTTTTTGGGGTTTTCCCGACCATTTTCCCGAATTTTCCGAATTTTTTTTTTCATAAAATGTTAAGCTCTTCCTCCCGAATATAAATCTACGTTGACTGCAGGTTTTCCACACCTCTTTCTGGTTGACTGCAGGTTTTGAAGTATAAAATCTCAGTTTTTTGGGGTTTTCCCGACCATTTTTCCGAATTTTCCGAAATTTTTTTTCCTCAAAATGTTGAGCTCTTCCTCCCGAATATAAATCCGCGTTGACTGCAGGTTTTCCACATCTCTTTCTGGTTGACTGCAGGTTTTGAAGTATAAAATCTCAGTTTTTTGGGGTTTTCCCGACCATTTTTCCGAATTTTCCGAAATTTTTTTTTCATCAAATGTTAAGCTCTTCCTCCCGAATATAAATCCGCGTTGACTGCAGGTTTTCCACACCTCTTTCTGGTTGACTGCAGGTTTTGAAGTATAAAATCTCAGTTTTTTGGGGTTTTCCCGACCATTTTCCCGAATTTTCCGAAATTTTTTTTTTTCATAAAATGTTAAGCTCTTCTTCCCGAATATAAATCTGCGTTGACTGCAGGTTTTCCACACCTCTTTCTGGTTGACTGCAGGTTTTGAAGTATAAAATCTCAGTTTTTGGGGTTTTCCAGACAATGTTAAGCTCTTCTTCCCGAATATAAATCTACGTTGACTGCAGGTTTTCCACAACTCTTTCTGGTTGACTGCAGGTTTTGCAGTATACAATCTCAGTTTTTTGGGGTTTTCCCTTCATTTTTCCGAATTTTCCGAAATTTTTTTTTCATAAAATGTTAAGCTCTTCCTCCCGAATATAAATCCGCGTTGACTGCAGGTTTTCCACATCTCTTTCTGGTTGACTGCAGGTTTTGAAGTATAAAATCTCAGTTTTTGGGGTTTTCCCGACCATTTTTCCGAATTTTCCGAAATTTTTTTTCCTCAAAATGTTGAGCTCTTCCTCCCGAATATAAATCCGCGTTGACTGCAGGTTTTCCACACCTCTTTCTGGTTGACTGCAGGTTTTGAAATTTGACTGGCAAATTAGGTAGGCCCACATACATACATACATAAAAAAATGCGTTAAACTTCAGAATATGATTCAGAATAGCCTGAAACGGATTTCTGCATAAAATTTTTTCAAAAATTCACATTCTACAAATTTTGAGGCGAGAGCAATAGCTTAATTTTCTTCAAAAATTCGCTAACAATTCTCAATGAACAGTTACTTGATTCACTTGAATAGATTTTAGAATTGTCGAATCGGTAAATAAAGGCTTTTTCATATTGTAATTTTCGCAATCATTTTTCTTAATTATTGTTTGTTGTAAAATATAGGTAGGCTGTCATGGAAGTTTTACTGATATAAAACATAATTTTTAACATACTCATCAAATAATTTAGTTCAAATTGTGTATTTTGGTCTGATGTGCAGCCAGTGGGACGGTTTTTTAGCAATGAAACCAAGTAGGTGTAGGTTGTTCGATGTAGGTACCTATTTAACTAAATAGCCAAATAGGTACCTACATGCCTACTAATAATTGAATCGTTTGTTTCAGAAACAAGCGAGATTTTTTCAACTTTAGGAAAACTAGAAAAAAAATGTTTTGCAGCTTAAGTATAGGTCTAGTCTCCTTCAAATATTTTTTTACCAAATCAAGAACATGCTATAGGCATTATCTATTTTGTTAAATTTTTTTTCTTTCAAGTTTTTGAGTTATGAATTTTTGAAAATTTTGCACTTAGGTGGTTTCTGCAATAAATGATTAAATCCAAAGTGATTTTTTTAAAAATTATTACTTATTGAAATTAAGTCAAACAATTAATTTTTATCGGTTTTGGTATCAAAGGTAAGTAAGAGACACACTTAAGTACAAACAAGAGTGGTTTTTATTAGGCATTAAACGGAAAATACTCGTACAAGTAGACTACACGCTTCAGTGCGCTTGGGCTACAGCGAAGGCGCTTGGGTTCTTTCTGAAATGAACGGATTCTTTTCAAGGCTGTCAAACAAATAGCAATGGTGATAATGGAACATTGGTTATTTCTGTACTAAACGATATATTCACCCCTGAAGTGAACAGTACCACCAAAACAACATTTTTTGAATTTTTGTCGCTTAGGTGGTTTCTGAAATAAACGATTTAATTGTTGAAATATGGAACTCTCACCTCCTACATACCTCATCATATCACCTCATTACCCATCTATTTCTGTCAAAATTGTTCCCGTAGGAAACAGGTTCATCGAAAAATTTAAGGAAAAAATTTGCGACTTTGTCGTTTTTATGCTTTATTTTTCGATTGCACGAGGAAACCTTCAAGATTTTCCAAATTTTTCACTGCCCTCTCGAATGAAGAAACTTTTGCTGATATAGCACGACTTTCATTTTCCGACGTCTCCCTGGAACAAATATTGACGAATTAATCCACAAAAAGGTGATTCGATGATCAGGTACCTAAATAGCTTATTTATCCCCAATGATTATCCCTACTTATCCCCGAAGTGACTTCCTCCTTGATATAATTTTTCAAAACCACGATTGCGCATTGCCCACATATGCTCACGTTAAAATCGGCCCGAAGTTGGTGAAACCAACAGAAGAAACTCCACAAATCCTTAGAACCCCTGAAAATATTATTGGAGTTGGACGGTAATTTGAAGAAATTTCCCTCGGGACAACCTCAGACCACCAGACATCTGTTCAAAAAGCTAAGAAACGCAAAAATAATGCGAACATTTGAATTTTGAAGAACGAATCGTTACTACTGTTTGCTAGATCACAAGCTTCCATATCTCTGAAAGGAATTTCTTAAATTATCTCATATTAGGTAGGTAAATTACATTGTTTTGAAATTTGATGGAAAAAAACTTGTTTTGAATAATATCTGGATTTTTTTTGTTGCAGTTTTTATCGATTATCAGCAAATTATTAATGAAATGTAAGTACCTTTTTCAGCACGATTTCGCGTATAATTTCCGCTTCCGAGTCCACCTAAAGGTAGCGGAAGCATTGTCTTCACTTTCGGGAGAAAAAAAATTGTTGGTCTCCAAAATCGAAATTTCCACTCGCTCTTTACGTTTTAGACCATTCTGAACTACTTTGGTTCCATATCTGCCTGTCTGTGTGTGTCTGTCGTGTGTCCGCAAATCCTTGTAACAGGCTTATTTCCCACAGTTTTCATCCGATTTGAATGCAGTTTTCAGGGAATGTGCGGGCTAGGGGGTAGACGTTCCCCTGTCAGTTTCATTGTTGCGAAATCAATACTCCACTCTGCGCATGCGCCATTATGCTTCATTTTTTCACACCCTAGTCGTCCGATCTCGCTCAAATTTGGATGATGATGATGTTTTAGCTCATTGTTGATAAACTTTTGTTGACTACAGTTCTGCTAGAACAAAATAAATTTAACGATTTGTAGCCGTTTTTAGCTATTTGTACCTAGTGATATTTGTTGCACATTTTTTGAAATGTGAGCAATTTAATGTAATCGAAAAGCCCACGAACTCATCTTTTCATTTTTAATGATTGATTTTTCGGCGCAAGAAAGGAATTTTATCTAAGGAATCCTAAGGAGAGTTATCGTCTGGAATGACACACACACATTTTGGTTTATAATTTCCAATAATAAGCCTATGTGATCGTGTAGCAAAAAATTTTTATAACCCCCCTCAAACTTTGTCACTTTACGTTTCAAGGTGCGTAGAATCCAAATTTGAAATGTCCGTCCGCCGTCCGCCGTCCGGGCCATAAAAGGCCTAAGAATTGACTTAAAAAACCCGTTCTTTCGCACATAGACTCCATTTGGGGTCTAGTTGGTCCTAACGTTTAACCATCCCGATCGCTTTACTCGCATAGATGCTATGGGCCAAAAACGGGCGAAAAAGGGTCTTTTTTGAGGCTTTGAGTGTTAGACTTACGCACGCACGCACGCCTGGCACGCTTGGCACGGGGTCACGGTTGGTGTTGAGGGGGGGGGGGGGGGGGGGGTTAGCGGGGGGTGGAGTGAGAGGAGGCGCCGCGGCACCTTGTGGTGTCTGGGGTGACCAGGGGCGTAGCAGAAGGGTGTAGGAGAATGGATATTTATTACTTTTACGTGTTATACCCATATAATACACCGCGGCACCATGAGGTGGGTAAGGCGTTCCTTCGAGTCATGAATATATGTTTTTTTCTAGGTCATATTTGTGTGTTAATACCAATGCTTTTCCTACGCATATTTAATAACATATCCTTTCGACTTTTCGTACGTACTTAGAAAATGATATTATTAAGGTAATAACTATTTGAATAGATAGGAGCTCAAATCGAGAAATATAAACATGCTTATATAATTATAGAAGTATAGGTTGTGGCAACTCGAAATAGGACACGCCGAGGAGTCTGGACGGGCCTTATGACGTACGCAAGCCAACTAAAACTACGATCATACTCAATTGAAAAAATAATAAACCTTTGTGAAATAATTTGAAGCGTTTTTTTTTAGAAACTCCCCTCAAAGGCGGAGGGGGCGCACACACACACATACCTATATATATATATATATATATATATATATATATATATAACATTTGGAAAACAAATTTTACTCTATTTTACTCCAAGATTTGTTTCAGAATGCCTCAAAATGGATTTCAATAGAGAGAAATTCCGAAAATTTTGATTTTAAAAATTTTGGAGCCATTGCGATAGCTTCATTTTTCCACGAAAATTTGCTAAAATGATTATTACAAGAACAAAAATATGCTTGCTGAAAAAAATTGGGAAATATGGAATTACAAAAAATTAACACAGGATGACAAACTCCCTAGGAAAATCTTAGTTTCACAAGGATAACTGTGGCATTTTAGGAAATAGGTTGGAGCTCTTATTACGGGACGTTCTGAACGAACTGCTTGTTTTATACACGTCGCTTAATAAATAATTTTATCTATTACTTTGCCCTAAATGTGAATCTTATAAATAAAATCTTAGAAGCAATAAATATCGCTTGAAACTTTGAACTTGACATTAGCTATTAGCTTAGCACATACATGATTTTACTGAGTAGCTTCTGTTGATACACTCGTTTCAAGATTTCCTGCCTGGACTCCTCAGCGTTCTTATGGTCGTTTCTGATGCTTTCGATTTCTGATTGTGTTTGATCGAACTGCCGCCGGGACTCTTCAATCGTGTTACATATTTTGAACCCTAGAACGATCAATACAGATTAATTCAAGAAGTTTCAATGAGTGAGCGAAAGATATTTAGCGAGACGCTAGCCCCGCATTGCCAAAAGCCTTTACAAACCCGATTTGTTACCACTGTCATGAATGAGACGCGTCGAGATGTGTAACAAAGTAGAACTTCGGCCCAACTTTGGGCCCCTCCTGACATCAACCTGTCGCCTTAAACTTAATTTTCTTTGCATATCCTGGGAGAGGCATGCCCTCTGAGCCACTAGATACCAATATGTACCTACCTAACATTAGATCAAATCTACAGAAGTTAAGACAAGGCGTCAAAATGCACGTTTTCGGACTTTCTTTTCCTCTCTCTCCTGATTTTGCTTCCGAGTCTACCTATAGGTACCGGAAGCATTGTTTTCACTCTCGGAAGAAAAAAATTTTTGGTCTCCAAAATCAAAATGTCCACTCGCATTTTACATTTTAGACCATTCTGAACAACTTTGGTTCCGTGCGTGTGCGTCTCCTCAAATCCTTGTAACAAGGTTATTTCCCACAGTTTTCATCCGATTTGGATGACATTTTCAGGGAATGTGCGGGCTAGGTGACGGTCCCTTGTCAATTTTATCATTTCTGACTCAATTCTTCGCTCTGAGGCGTTCTCTGTGGCCTAGTGGTCTAAGAGTAAGACGCTACATAAAGCCGCCCGAATGCTGGGGATTCTGGGTTCAATCTCGGGCTGGTAACGAAATTTGCCAGGTCTGGTGTCCCTACGCTAGTACCAGATTTATTGGCTTATATAAATCGATATACCCTAGATTTATTCAGATAATTAGATTTGTTTATTTATTAGATTATTCATTACTTCACTCAGCGCATGTGCAAACGTTAATTTATTCTATGTACCAAGCAAAATTTTCTCACGCTCTGGTCGACCGATCTCGCTCAAATTTGGATGATTGTTGGGGGATGACGATTTGATTTGAACGGGGATTGCAGCTTTGGTTGAAATTGGAAACAATTTTCCAGTCAAAGGGTCCTGCCAGAAAGGCATCCCTATTGAAACAACTGATGCTTCACAAAATGATGGAGGGTGATGACGCAAGGGAACACCTTTCAGCATTTTTCGATGCAGTGGATAAGCTCCGAACAATGGATGTGGAAATATATCCAGATTTATTAACGATCATGCTACTGTATAGTCTCCCTGATAGTTTTGATAACTTTCGATGTGCTATAGAGACCCGTGACGATCTACCGACTCCTGACAACCTCAAGGTGAAAATTATTGAGCAATGGGATTCAAGGAATGAGAAAAGTCGAGATCCAAACGCTTTGCTAGCTAAGAGAAGATTTAACCAGAACAAATAAAGAAAAATGAACATTACAAAGTGGAACGGGAAAATGAATTCAGGTTTAAATGCAACAAGTGCAAAAAGAAGGGACACAAAGCTTCGCAGTGTTTCCAGAACCAGTCAGCTAAGTCATCAGATGAAACATACTTCACCTGGCATAATGAAACAGCCGTGAATGTTTCAACATCTTCGTGGTGTCTGGACAGCGGTTGCAGTTCGCATATATGTGTGCAGAAAGAGATAAATTTGAATCATTGGAGAACAGTGAATTTCAACAAGTTAACCTCGCAAACAGCTCCTCCACGTGTATTAATGGAAAAGGGCAAGTGAAAGTAGGTAAAGGGATGAAAGACTCGAAGCTTACAAACACTCTATACGTTCCCGGATTGCGATCGAACCTCATGTCGGTTGGTAAAATTACTGATCAAGGTCATCAAGTTATATTCACCAAATCATCAGCAGAAGTTCGAAATAGTGCAGGAAAGCTACTGATGGTTGCCAAGAGAGTAAATGGGCTATATCACACAAGTGAGGTCAAGACGAGCGAACAAGCGAATACGTCTGAAACCAAACCCAGAACTAGACTTGAAATGTGGCACCAGAGGTTCGGGCACCTGAACGAAACTGATCTTAAGGATTTGTACATGAATAGAAAAGTCAAAGGAATGGACATAACTGGAAGTAAAATTCTGCCTGACGTACAACATGCGTACAGGGGAAGATGGTCCAGAAACCATTTCCAAAACGATAAAGTAGATCAACTGAGTTATTGGAGATCATCCACACAGATCTATGTGGACCAATGAGGATTAGTTCGAATGGGGGGAGAAAATATTTCCTAACATTGATTGACGATCATTCCCGATGGTGCGAAGTTAGATTTTTATCAAACAAATCTGAAGTAATGGAAGAGTTCAAAAAATTCAAGAACCAGGTCGAAACACAGAAAGGAAGGAAGATAAGATTCGTACAGTCAGACAATGGAAAAGAATACTGTAATAGAGAATTTGATGATTATTTATCCAAATGTGGAATCATTCGAAGACTCACTGTACCACATACGCCTCAACAGAATGGACTCGCTAGAGGAAAAATAGAAGCCTCGTTGAAACTGCAAGATGTCTCATGATTCAAGGCAAACTCCCACCCTCATTTTGGGCAGACGCAATATTTTGTGCAAACCACATCCGTAATAGATGTCCTTCTAAAGGGATCGACGGAGAAACGCCTTTCAAATTTTGGCATGGCAAGTCACCAAACGTACACTATTTCCGTACATTTGGCAACAAAGTTTATTATTTGGACAAAGCACAAAACAAAGAGAAATTTGCTCCGAAAGCAAAGCCAGCAATTTTTATTGGCTATTCTGAACAGACGAAGGGATATAGACTATGGTCTAATGAACTGAAAAGGGTAATTGTGTCAAGAGATGTAAAATTCCTACAAGAATTTGATGACAATAATGATTCTGATCATTTCATTCCTAACGACCTTTTCACCCCTAAAAATCTGAAATCAGAAGATATACAAAGAAGAAAAATAACAATAACACTCAATCAAAACCCGAGCATACCTTCAATTTTAATTAATGAAAATCCGAATGTATTACAAAACTACAATAATTCAGAAAACGAACCAAATGAAGAAGAATGCGAAATCAATGGAAACGAAAACGAAAATCAACATGATGTCATTTCTGATAATGTTGAAAGGACTTCACAGTTGAGAACGATTCGGGGGAGGGGCAGACCTCGTTTGGATAGGTCTGGTAAAGGAAGACCTCGCAAAATCTATTGCCAAGTTCCCGCCCCACCTGACCATTCCAATTCCGAGAATGAGGAAGAATTTCAAGACGCTGTTGATATGTCTGAAATGGCTAGTTTCGTAGATTTGAATCTAAAACAAGCATTTTCCAATTCAGACGCTAATGATTGGAAAGCAGCTGTGAAATTGGAATACTCTTCGGTAATTGAAAACAAAACTTTTAAAATCGTCCCTCGGCCAAAAGACAAGAACATGATCGGATGTGGAATCATCTTGAAGGAGAAACTGAATGCAGATGGAACCGTTGAAAAGGCCCGATTGGTAGGAAAAGGCTACAACCAGAAACAAGGGGAAGATTTCAACAAGACCTATGCACCAGTAGTTCGCATGAGCTCAATTCGGACTCCCATGGCTCTGGCAGTTGAGAAAGACCTTGAAATACATCAGCTAGATGTGACGACAGCGTTCTTGAACGGCGACTTGACAGAGCAAAACTATATGGAAATCCCTGAATACTTCGAAGAAATACTGCACGAAATCGTTGCCGACAGAAACTCTCACAGTATTGTCAAGCAAGAGGCCAAAAATATGCTAAAAAGTCTAAAAATATGAGATAAGGTATGTTTATTGCAAAACTCTCTATACGGCTAGAAACAAGCAGGACGGCAATGGTATTTAAAACTCGATAATAGTGTCAAAAAGTTGGGTCTGAAACCATTGAAAACAGATCCATGTGTATACCATGCTCGAAGAGGGGAAGACATCATAGTGCTAGCTATTTATGTAGATGATCTATGGCTGGCATCTGGAAACCCAAGTTTAATCGACGAGATGAAGAAAATGTTATTGAAAACATTCAAGATAAAATACCTCGGCAAAATCCATTATGGACTTGGTATCGAGTTTGTCCAAGACCAAAACGAGGGGAAGCTATTCATGTCCCAGAAAAATTATATACAGGACGTTCTCAAGCGTTTTGGCATGGATGACTCGAAACCAATGGGTTAAAGCTGAAGAAACCTCAGACATCAAACTCAGCTGAAATGAAAAGATATCCTTTTCAGAGACTGATCGGCTCGTTAATGTACCTGGCGGTTTCTACTCGACCCGACATTGCATACGCAGTGAATTCACTAAGCCAATTCAATACGTTCTACAACCACGAACATTGGCAAGCAGCGAAGCACATCCTGCTGCGGTACCTGAAGGGTACACCGAACCATGGGATATTATTCCATAAAACGGGCAAACCACTTCAGGGTTATGCTGACGCAGACTGGGCAAGTTGAGCTGAAGATCGGCGATCCTATTCAGGCTACTTTTTCGAATTTGGAGGAGCAGCGATTTCATGGGAAGCCAATTAGCAGCGGACAGTCGCCCTATCAAGTGTAGAAGCAGAGTATCTAGCTCTGGGAGAAGCAACCAAAGAATCGATCTACCTTCAGAAGTTTCTCAGCGAACTGAATGTACCACCCTCGGAATCAGGGACAACGATCTTCAATGACAACCAGGGTGCACAACAGTTGGCCAAAAATTCAACGTACCACTCGCGTACAAAACACATAGATGTTCGACATCATTTCATCCGCGGATGCGTTGAAGAGAACATAGTTAAATTCAGGTATTTACCAACGGCAGATATGCCTGCCAATATATTTACAAAAGGGTTACCAAGAAAGAAGTATCAAGAATTTACCAGGCAACTTGGAGTACAAATTGACACTCAATTCGAGGGGAAGTGTAAGAAGCGAATTGAAGCTACTCAATTTATATTATTTGAAGACAGTAACAACGATGTTATGATTAATATGATTTATAATCATATGACCGTTTTTACACAAAAAATATATTCTCTGCTCAAGCTTTGACGAATTAGCACTCTGCTAAATAAGTTATATTTATTATTTCATATTACACATAATCCCAGAAACATCCTTCAAATCAAGAGGACAGTTTCGTGGCTCGGCCTCTGAAAACAAATTTGACGTTCGCACATGTGCAGTAGATATAGCTGATCTAATCACAACGAAATTCATGAGATCATCTCGTGATTATCTTTCAAATACTCTCCAACTTCCAGGGAATGTAAATCGTCATCGTGAGAAATAGGTGTTTCATAGCATTCACATTTGCGCATGCTCACGCGATCCAGTTGGTCCAACAGCGTGGAACCGTTTAATATACTGGGAATATTGGGAATGTCAAATTGCGCAATCCCTGAAAATTTTATAGAAAACTAACTACTTACTATTCAGCAAGCTTCATAACGAGGAATCGATAACAAACATACATGACAGGTACATGATCGAAAGTTGTTCCAGAAGACGTAAAACCCTAAAGTAAATGGAAATTTCTCTTTTAGAAAACAAATAGGTACCTAGTTAAGTACCTACCTATTTTTTAACCACCTGCAAGAACAGAAAGCGTGCCAAAACCTTCGACAGTAAGGAAGCAAAACATGTCTCTTGTGAAATTTTTTTGCATCAATCCATCATCAATCAAAATTTTCTGAACAAGTTCAACCACTTTTACTTCAGTACCTATTGTCTTTTACTACGAGATATGTTCAAGTGTGTTAACTTACTTTTCTGAATCGCCTTGTCAAGTTTGCGACGAATTTTGCCTTTGATGTTTTCGATTTTGCAAATAAGTTTTACTGGATCGTGATTGGTCGGTGAGACCGATGCATCCGCGATATCTTTTTGGAGCCGCGACGTTTCGTCCAGCAAGCCCTGTGACTCGACTTCCTCGTAGACACTATCCCCAGCTCCACGATACATATGCCCGCGATCAGGTTTACTTGGTTTCTGGAGGGTTTCTAGATAATTTCTCAAATACTCCAAGTCGAGAGGGTCATGGATGATGGTAGCAGGAAGTTGGTGGCTGTGGCTCATCTGACACTCGCTCAGCTGCCTCTGACAAACCTCTAATTTCTCTTCGAGTCCTCTGATTTTCAGGAGCAACAGGTTCACTTTGACGGATTTTTGAGTCATGAGCGTCATCATCTGAACATGTTAGTAGTGCTATAATAACACGACAGGTATATTCAATTCAATATTTCAGATCTCATTGCAATTGCAATGCAGGGTGTTCACAAACCGTTTCCCGGATTATCAAGAAGCAGTATTTTCTCGTCCGGTGAGTGAATGGCAATGACCCTACCTACACTGGAAAGACGGAAGTATCAAGTTTTCTGTGGTTGCAGAGGGAGGTCAATGAAGAGAACGGAAGTTAATGAAGAACGCTATCCTTTCCACAAAATATCTATTGGAATGCACTGTTGACTGAACCAAATATTCCTTTCCACGACAACTATGCGTTTTCAGTTTGATAAACTCGCGATTCTTGCTCTTACTTGCAAAACGAAGTTTTGGAAAGCCATTTTAATGAAGGCAACGGAAGTGGATTATAACTTTGTCTATTTCAATAGTTTATTTTCGTGGGAATAGATATAGGCGTGTTCAGCGTTAAATTTCCAAAAATAATAGCACCTTTTAATTGAACATAAATTATCCTGGAAGTTAAGTGATTTTTTCAAAAATGCAGGTGCCGTACCTCAAAAGCCCCGTGGGTCGCTCTCGAAGCATTGTTGGAACAAAGCTAGTTGATGGATCATTGACCTTCACTCAACTGGTCAAGAAGATATTTTTCCTAGGAATCCGGAAAAGAATTTGTGAAAACCCTGTAAAGGTACTAATTTTTTCACTAACTGATTGATATATCAAATTCATTACCTTTCCGATTTGCCTTTCTCGATCCTGAACCACAGAGTCCATCTCAGACAACCTCATTTCCAACGACTTACGCTGCACTTCAGCGATGTCAACATCGGACTGCTTTCTCGTTAATTCACTAGCCATCGCTTTCAGCTCCTCGTCTTTCCTGGCGATGTCAACCTCCAACTCGGCGATCTGTCGGTCTCTATCGGTTAGCTGATCGTTAGTGGCCGCCAGGCGCGTCCTGTAGGTGTGTTTTACTGCGTTCAAAGCAGAATCCATTTCCTAATGACAAATTATTACCACTGGTTACAAAAAATATCTTTAGGTAATTATCATCGTGGCGATCATGTGCGATGTTTGGCTGTTTACAGAATGGGGTTAATAATTTAGAGAGAAAAAAATCGAGCACAAAGCTGCCAAAATCTCTCAGGCCTAATAATATCCATGATCCACTGGTTTTCCGTGATAGCTGAAAAAATTAGTTTCCTTGACATCATTTTGGAATTTAGGCACGTCTTTGTGCATCACTTGGGCGCTAAGAACAGGTAGCTTTACAGTTGACAACCATTTCACATCTTTAGTCGATAATAGCTTTACAGGCACAACAGTAGGATCGCAGTTTGTAAAACGGTATCTTAATTTTGAGACATATTTTGAACTTTACCACGGTAACTGTCGCTACAGCGAGAGTGTAGAAATATAATGGCCAGTATATAGCACATACGTAAGAGTGGGGAGCCCTTCACAGATGGATAGTGGTGGTGCGATGCGCTGGACTAGGATTGATTCATGACCGGTCACCAGCGTGTCCCATAGCAGCGTGATTGGAGATATGTGGTATCCGTAAGTACTTACACCATACTACACTTCGATCGATCGATTTTACACCTATACTCATTATTCTTAAGCTCTCCCCTCAACCTCAATGATTACAATACACCTATACAATGTGGTGGCTTACACAGAAGCCTAGACCACTCTAGATAACAATTAAACCATATACCTATACTGTGGCATTACACAATACCCATGCCTATACCGCTGTATACGTTGTATACAGCATTTACACCCCCCTTAATATGTCATTGCGGATGGCATATATTATACCTATACTGCCGATATGGGCGGCAACACAACCACTTCTGCGAGGTGGTTTACAGTATACGATATACAAAGCGCTTTACATACACCTTACACCTATACTGGGGTCAGGGGACGGTTAAGGGGTCGATGGGGAGACCGTCACATACAAACTACACATACTATTAGATTATACGTGTCAAAACGTATCATATTATGAGATAATGTCCTTATGATATACTCGTACTTAATTCGTACGGCAGAGCTAGCCGTGACGACAGTAACTATTGTACTCGAGATATAGTTTTCAATTCAACAGATAGTGTAAGGAAACGTATACCAGATATACCTAGTAGCTATGTATTATACGGAGATACAAATACATACTTCGGGTGATGGACAAGCTGCGTGTACAGATGACAGCTGATCGAAATCCTTCTTCTGGATAGCTAGCTCTCTTCTTAACGTCTCTATCTGCTCCTCAAGATTCATACAGGATCTGGTTCGAAAGAAATTATTTATGGAGGTGACAAGATTTTACTTTTTTCAGAAGAAAATTTCGTAAATAAACTGTTTAGTTTAAAATTGCAATTTAAAAATGTATATTATGAGTAAAACTGTATATTGCCTGGCAGTGTTAATGTATTCCTCTTCTTTGGCAGTTGACATGGAGATCTGCTCCGATAGTTGACTTAGCTCAGTTCTCAGTTCCTCTATTTCGCTGTCTTTGGTCTCCAGTTGCTCCACCATGCTCATGAAATTGAAATCCTTACAGAAATCACGAACCATACATAATGATCCTATGCATTGTTAAAAACTTCTTATGAGAAATCCTTCATTTTCCCTTCATCTATATTAATAAAATCGTAAGTATGTCTGTCTGTACATTGATTAGGATCATGAAATTTTGCGTTTCTTTTCCGTCTCATGCTATTTGTAGACGATTGGTACAATTTTCTCAATTTATCTCTGTCTGTCTGTCTGTCCGTATGTTGGTCCGCTTTTCACGATTACAGGGGTCATTGGACAACTGAAATGAGTGGGGGGAGATGTCTGTATCAGTCCAACTTAAATTATAGGCTATTTGAAGTTTTTAAAATTTGAGCCAGAGGGGGTGGTTTAGGGGAGGGGGAGGGATGAAATGGGGTATCTTGGACACCATTGAACGAACTGGGGATCTGACTGGGCGAATATATTTGAATTATTCTAACTTAAATCTCAACTTGACATTTTTCAAATCTGCCCCATAGGGAATGTTTTTGGGAAGGGGGGGGATCTTTGTCATCACTGAACAAACTGGGGATTTGATTGTCGAATATGTGTGGATTACTCTAATTCAAGTCAAAGACTAGATTTTTCAAAATTTTCAAATCTGACCCACAATGGAGTGGGAGAGGGTGGGGGAGTTAAAGCGTTTCGAACGTCACAGAACCAACTGGGGATCTGAGTTGTCAAATATGTTTGGATTTTTCTACTTGAATCGCAGACTAGGTACTTGAAAATTTCAAATCCGACCATTAGGGTTGGGGGGGGGGGGTTTGAAATGGGGTTATCTTGGACATCACTAAATAAACTGGAGCTGATTGGTAAGAAATGTTTGTGATACTCTTACTTGAAACGCAGACTTCTTCAAGTTTTCCAATCTAACCCATAAAGGGTGTTATGGGGTAAGGGGGGAGGGGAGGAGATGTGGTATCATGGATAAACTGAGGTCCTGATTGCTAAAATATGTTTGAATTGCACTAACTCTAATCACAGGCTAATTGAAAATTTTCAAACCTGACCCAAAGGGGGTGTTCCATATATATATATGTGTGTGTGTGTGTGTTTGTGTGTCATTCCAGACGATAACTCTCCTTAGGATTGAGATAAAAATACCGTTCTTGCGCCAAAAAATCAAGCATTCCAAACGAAAGGATGAGTTTGTTGGCCAACAATTGTTAACATTAAACAATCAATTGTCAAAATTAAATTGGTCACATTCCGACAAATGTACTTTAAAAAACACTTAAAATGGCTAAAACGGCCAAAAATGGTTCAATTTATATTTTTTGCAGAATTTTAAAACTAAATTATCAACGATTAAATAGGGAATTCAATTTTTTTTCTCAAAATTATGCTGAAAAAAGTACCTACTTAAATTTTATTAATATTTGCTAAAAAATCTATAAAAACTGCAAAAAAAAAAATCTAAAAATCCAAAATCTCTATTGACGCCGAATTTTATTTAAAATGAGTGTTTTTGTCATAAAATTGGTTTTTGTCAAATTTTTTCAACGGAAATTATTCAAATTTCAATACAATTTAACATATTAAAAAACGAAAGATGGTTCACGAAAAGTCGCTCATACGATCATACTGCATGACTGGAACTTTTTAAAAGGTGAAATGCTAAGCATTTTTCACTGTCAAATTATAAACCAATTTGAATATTTTAATATGTTAATGTACATGCGTATGTGTGTGTGTGTGTGTGTGTGTTTGTGTACGTCTTTACCATAGTATTAGCGAATTTTTGAAGAAAATTAAGCTATTGCTCTCGCCTCAAAATTTGTAGAATGTGAATTTTTGAAAAAATTTTATGCAGAAATCCGTTTCAGGCTATTCTGAATCATATTCTGAAGTTTAACGCATTTTTTTATGTATGTATGTATGTATGTATGTATGTATGTGTCATTCCAGACGATAACTGTCCGTAGAATTGTGCTAGAAACTTCAAACTAATTTTAAAATGTTAAGGACACAAAACGAAAGTTCATGTTCGTTGGCCAGCATGATCGGATTGCATCTTCGGGTTGAAATTTTCAAAAATGTAGTCAAAAATTTCAAAATAGCCTGTTTTTTGCGATTTGTTGTGCGAAATAATTTTTTCAGCATACTAACATGTGGTATATTCGGAATCAGCGTAAAATTTCCTATAAGAATATGTATCAAGTTTTCAAAAATTTCAAAGTTGAAAAATCAGTCAAAAATCGAAATAATGCCGTTCGCTAGTTGTAAAAATCGGTAATATTTGCATGAAACATTGTTTGAATAACAGATTATTATTTAGAACACGTTTTTCGCCATTAAATTAATAGTTGAAAATTTCTTTGCACTTTAAAGGCTCAAATTTCAAAATAATTAACATTGTACAATACGATAATTTACGAAAATTCGCTCATACGATCATGCTGCATGACTGGAACTTTTTACCTATTTTCTCCAAGTCTCTTGATTTGTAGGCGCCTGATAATACCAATGCTCTACTTCTAAAAATTGCTGTGTAAAACTAGGGAAAAAACGCCTAGGGTCAGGGGGGGCAAGTGCGTACCTGTTTTTCATAAATCTGACTTTGTGATGCTACTATTTCCCTCAAACTATAAGTTGAATAATGACTACAGTTTTTTATTACATTCCCCAGACCGTTCTACGTCGAAAAACGTGTTGATATAATGAATTGAAGTTAGTAATTCATTAAGAATTGGAAAAAACCTAGGAGCATTCAAACAACGCACTTGCCCCCTGTTGGGGGGCAAGTGCGTACGTATAGTGGGGCAAGTGCGTTTTCAACTTTCTACCCAAAAAATAATAAAAATAGAATGAACCAATGTAGGTAGATGTTAGGTATAATTTGAAATAAATTGTTAATGAAAAATAAATCGCCGCAAAATTGATAATTTCTATCAACTCAACATGAATTCCTGAGTGGATAAAATGGTCAATAAACTCATCCACTTGTTGGCTGTCCTCTGATTCGCTGTCGACTGGGGAATGAGGTTTGCGTGAGAGAGAATTTGAAGGCTCCAGATTTTGGCAGAATTAGATAGGACTGAGGTTTGGGAGAAGCATGCGGTTGTGCGTGGGGGTTGAGGAAGAGGTTCTGAATGGAAACTAGGCTTCAAGACCTTGATTTTCTTATTTTTTCTGGTAAATTCTTGCGGTTTTTGATGAAACGCACTTGCCCCTTATTTAAAAGCGCACTTGCCCCACTGTCAAAAAAATAGGGGCAAGAACGTTTTATTGATTTACTGCAGCAACTTTTGTAGCCTTGAAGTTATCAAGTGCGCAGTTCGTACAGAGACAAAAGGTTGAAAGATAAACAGTGGAATAAACAGGAAATGAAGGGTTTTTAGACAAGAAAACCATTGAAAACTGTACATCCCTCAGATTCTCACTCTGATATCGGACGAAGGCTTCGCGGAAAATGGTTCCAATTCCAATTATGCTTATTTGTTCACCGAGGGTGTAAAAATTTTTATCAGATGATCATAAACACCTGTTCTATCATTTGTGAAGAAACTTATTAAAATAGAGTGGCCTCATAGTGAAATAAAACGAAGAGACGCACTTGCCCCCAAAACGCACTTGCCCCCCCTGACCCTATCTAAAAATGATTTGGTATTATTTTATAGATGGAGGTTTGGTAGGTACCTAGTGTGTACGCTTGCCTGATAATTTTTGTAACTACGTAGTAAAAATATTACCAAGCGTACTTTTATATTGAAGTGGCCATACTTTGAGGATCAGTGCTTGATATGATAAATCCATTTTCAACAACAGAGCATCTGGATTTAACATTGTGTTTAAATTACTCTACACCCATTTGTCTATGGGAAATGGTGGTGTTTGGTTGACCTATCTGGTAGGTATATTATTTCACCATATTCAGTTGAATATACATTATATTCGCTAACTAAACTAGTTCGTTCTTAGATGACAGTACAAAGTTACAATGTAGGTACGCAATGTATTACAACTATGGAAAATTCCCAAAGCAGAGTTTTACTGAAATCGCCTCAAGCGTTGAACAATTCTTTGTCAGTATTGCAGGCATGAAAATGATGCATGACCATATTATGGGTTTTTCGAACTCGTATCTAATCTTAGGCATTCTTTCTAACCTCACAAATTTCTCACCTAGATTACCCATGTAAAGAAATAAATCTGTAAGTAACTTACTGCGTCAAATGTTTCTTCCTTCAGCCTTATGTTCTCCGATGACAATTTTTCTATTTCTTTGGTCAAATCGAATATTTGTTGTTGACTCCTTCCCTCTGCAGCCGCCTACACGAAAAACGCTTGATAGCTTAGCTATGAAAGTGATAGTACGTAACATCATTCTTTTAAATCAAGAATTTAATTCATAAAGTTGAATAATATTAAGTCGTAACTGAAATCATATTGAACTCTTACTCCAATCCTTACTATTGCTGAGATGCTGGTTTCCCCCGGAAACTGAAAATATTTTCACAGAACTTCTTAGAATTTGAGTAGGCAAGACTAACCTAATCGACAATATAGATTATTGTAGCTCATTACTGCTGATGGGTCTTTCCAATTCAGAAACGGACAAACCTCATTTAGGCTTTTCAGTAATTCCTGGCGGCTTTTGATTCTTCCCACGCTGCTTGGAGAGCTTTGAAGGGGTGACATCATATTCCATCTTCCGCTGTTCCTTAGGCTTACCAGTGAAGAGGATTGCGCATAAGTCTGCGGGTCAGAATTGCATTTTGATTTCAGCATCTGCAATGCAAGCAAAAGAGTTAGAAATTTTCTTGAAATCGTTATCAGTCACTTCCCAGGTTGTTTTTGGTATTGTTTATTTTGGATTCATTCATTTTATTAGTTTATTAATTTATTTTCTTTTGGTAGGTAAGGTTGTTCAGTTATGTTTCAGTTTGAGAAGTAATTTTCTTATAGACTAGCGATCTTTGTTGAAGAGATTCTAATACAAAAATAATAAACCTTTGTGTAATATTTTCCATGCATATGTTTATTCTATTACGATCTATTGTCTTTCGGTATGGGGTGGTGCTTATGAAAGGTCTTTTAAGGAAATTGAGGTGGCAATTAAGTCAGTCTTACGCCTCATTTTCAATACTAAATATTCTCCCTCCTCGACTAACCTATGTGGTAGAAGTATTAAAGTATTATTTTAAACATGAAATTCTAGATATCCCCCCTCTACAAGGTTTTACGCGTTTGAATTCATGTATTACGATACCAATTCCATACCCTAAATGTGATTTTTTCGAGCGACAACTTTCTTTTTTAGGCCCTAGATTGTTTGTTGAGTTGCCAGTTCACATTAAACTAATTAACAATTTTATTAAATTTAAAAAAGTATTATATTTTTCAGGAATCTCTACCAAAACGATAATTTGTATTTCCTTTTTCAGCTTTATTTAGCAATTTTGCCCTAATCTATAGAGTTTTCGTTTTTTTTTGACAGAATGTTTTATTTGAAATTTCTTTTGTTAGGTAGAATGTAGTATCATGCAGTATCATTTTCTGTTCTTTATATGGCTTTTATTGCCCTCTTCATGAGTCACGCGTATCGTATGATTGTCATGTGGGGGAACTCTTCTAATTGGGAGAATATTTTCAAACAAAAGAAAGCAGCTGTCAGGATTTTATATGGTTTGGGATACAACGAAAGTTGCAGGGGCTATTTTAAAAAACTGCAGTGCCTAACCATTCCCAGCCTTTACGTGTTCAGCTGCATTAAGATCATTCACAAAAATCCTGGATTAGCGCCTCGTGGATCAGACAAGCATAGCTATTTGACTCGCTTTCGAAATAATCTCCATCCTACCGTGACCCGACTGACGAATTCTTTGAAGTCCAATCCTTTGCAGATCGGTGTGAGACTCTATAATTGTTTACTTAAAAGTATTCGTGACCTTCCTTAAAAGCCATTTATCAAAAACTAAAATCTATTCTTGATGCGGAATTATATGCTGTTTTACCATCAAGTTTTGATATAGCCATCTGTGCCATTTATTATTGGTCTTGTTTAAGTCATTTCATTGCATTTGACAGTTTTTTATTGTTTTTTCTGTAAATTGACGACCTTTTTCATCTTGTATTCATGTATATTTATGTTGAAGTTAGTGTTACTTTTTAGGTTTTTGCAATAAAATTATACTATTCCGTTCTAGTTTGTACTTGTTGTGTCATTTAAGATCTTATTCCTTTACCTTTAATTAAGTCATGAAATGGTGCATATTTGTGTAATGAACTCCTGATCTCAAGACAATTTTTATAAATTTTGGAGACCAGTAACTGCCAAACTTTAACTAAGATGTGTTGTTTTTGTATCCATGGATCGAAATAACAAATACTTCCTTATCTTTTTTTGTGTGTATATATAGGTACTTATATTCTTGTATTAATAAATGACATTAATAAATTTAAATAATATACCTATATAATGACAATAATAATTTGCAGCGTTTTTCACACACTCTTGCCCAGGCTGGACCATGGAATTATGACGTCAATAGGTACCTGGTGCATGCATTGTTAGCCTTGATCTTTGTTTAAAAACAGTATCCAGCCTTCATTATTAAAAATAATAGGCACGAAATCGTTTCTCATTGACGTGAATCGATGGGTTGACACAGTTTTTAATACACGGCGAGCGAAAGGGGTCTTTTAGGTCTAGATTCCGCGTCAACTCGTACCAGTCGCTCAAGGGGACACAATCGATATGAAGTCGGGTAGGTACTGCAATAATATCAACCCAACCCACGAAACTTCAGTCAGTGTCCTCCTAGCATGAACTCTGCGCTCTTCCACATACCGCCAAGTGCAATTTTCACTGAAATCAAGTCTACTCAGTGGAAAAACAACGTGATGATCTTGCAACTTTTCTTTTAATTCTAATTACTACTTAAAATTATTCATTTTATGATATTCCGGTATAAGTAAATATTTCGGGAAAGTGTATTAGAGATGTGATTAGGGCTAGAAGTTTTGATAGAGCATTGAAACTGCTACCGTAGTACATGTTCACTATTGTTGACACAGTTACCTCTTTTCGGATATTATGTAGAACGCAATTTGTCTAATCATCTCTAGACTTCATCAATAGAGGAAAAAATTGGACCCAATGAAACCAAAATTCATCAGTAGAGGAGAAAATTGGACCACATGAAAACAAAATTGATGTCATATCTTTTTGGTGTGGATGTTGATTGGTTAAATTGAACAAGTATTTTAGGAAAAAAAACCTAAACTTGACTTGAAAACTCCAATAAACTGAAAACAATTCAAACGAAAGCAACTGTTGATCGCTGTAAAAGGTGACAGTTTTACGTGAGGGAGAGGGTTGGTTCATATTTCAATAGTGTCTTCTTGAATTTATCTATTCAGAAATACCAGTCTGTACCATTTGGAAGTTATATTATATCAGCCGTAATTTACACAATTACTTCTTGATGTGCGTGGAACTGCAGTGAAAATGGCGTCGTTCGCGGGCTTCGATCCGCGGGAGTGAAGGGATTATGCGTTATGGCGGCATGAAAACGGTCCAGCATGGCGTGAGAGCGCGGAGTGACAGGACTATTTCGAACGATTGGTGAGTATTTATAAGTCATAAATACATTATTTCTAGTAGATATGTTACGTAAAGATCGTAATTGTGTGAATGGTTATCTATCCTAGATACACCCCCGTAAATGTCTAGATTATTTCTGTATTTCTGTATTTTGAAGGATTATTTTGCTTTCTTTAAGACTCGGAAGAAATAAACTCAGAGTGTAGCAAGTAAACTAGTAGTTCAAATAAAAAAGTTATGTGCAATTTTTTCCATCCAGCAATTACTAATTAGTGATTTAAGATCATGGATTTCATTGCCGGTTTGATCAGTAATTAGTAGGCTGGGTTGGTTGAGGGTAGAAAATTTACAGGCTTCTCTGATAATGTGGTTTAATGCTATATGCTGAGCGCTTTCGCCAAATATATGGCCTCTTCAGAGCTTATTATTTGATTGATGATCTGTATAATGTTAAGTAAAAGTTGGAATGCCTCCTTGAATATCTTAGTCATGACCAGTTATGTTTGGTGATGTTACTAGGGCCAATTTTGGGTACTTTTCCGTTATCCCCCCTCCCCCCCCAGTCAATTTGTCTTCAACACGCCCGCCCGATGTTTCTAGGCATTACTTCTTACTTAGATTACATATTTACGTAGAATTGGTGACAATTTCAAGCTGTGGGAAGAAATTATATTATTTAAAAAAAAAAAGGGAAAAAAAGAATTACCGTGTTTTCAGAAGTTGCCGATGTCGGTGAGGATTTGTTGAAACAAATTGGCGTGGTTGTGGTTTGATTGCCTCCACATGAATTCGCACAAGTAGATCAGAATGCTGTGTATAGGTTGGTGGTCTGGATGCTCGCAAGCTCGCATCTCAAATTTACATAACATCAAGTAGTCAATCCCTTATTAAAAATACAGATTAGTTGGACATGTAGGTCAAAATGATGTGTATACTTTGGCGGTCTGTATGCTCGCATCTCAAAAATACATAACATATAACATAACATAATCTAAGTAAGAAGTAATGCCTAGAAACATCGGGCGGGCGTGTTGAAGACAAATTGACTGGGAGGGGGGGTTATAACGGAAAAGTAACTTTTTTGTATTCTCCTCTATTCATCATTTTTGGCGCATGTGCTGAAGACGTTCCTATACAATTCTATTGCCTAATTCAGTTCAATTTCATCTTTTTAATATTGAAAAAGCAAAAAAAAAGCATGCTACAAAAATGCAATGTGGACGCTTGAAATGCACGATGTTGATGAGGCGGACAGTCGAGGTCCCAAAAACGGAAAGCTACTTTCTTACTTCATTTTTGTTGTTAAAAACAGGGTAACAATCTTCGATACACAAAATATCTTTTTTAGCGAATTTTTGAAGAAAATTAAGCTATTGCTCTCTCCTCAAAATTTGTAGAATGTGAATTTTTGAAAACATTTTATGCAGAAATCCGTTTCAGGCTATTCTGAATCATATTCTGAAGTTTAACGCATTTTTTAATGTATGTATGTATGTATGTATGTATGTATATATGTATGTATGTATATATGTATGTATGTATGTATGTATGTATATATGTATGTGTCATTCCAGACGATAACTGTCCGTAGAATTGTGCTAGAAACTTCAAACAAATTTTAAAATGTTAAGGACACAAAACGAAAGTTCAAGTTCGTTGGCCAGCATGATCGGATTACATCTTCGGGTTGAAATTTTCAAAAATGTAGTCAAAAATTTCAAAATAGCCTGTTTTTTGCGATTTGTTGTGCGAAATAATTTTTTAAGCATACTAACATGTGGTATATTCGGAATCAGCGTAAAATTTCCTATAAGAATATGTATCAAGTTTTCAAAAATTTCAAAGTTAAAAAATCAGTCAAAAATCGAAATAATGCCGTTCGCTAGTTGTGAAAATCGGTAATATTTGCATGAAACATTGTCCAAATTCAGATTGAACTACTCTTATGGAAGTATCCCTGTATAACCAATCCTAGAACCATGTTGTTTAAAACGTAGGTAGTAGGTGCTTGTTAAAAAAAAAAAAGTAATCACAACTGATGAGTTTACTCTGTGAAATATTCCGTCCTCCGATTCTCTCGGTCGCTCTCTTTAATGTTTTACGCTCAACTGTTTTAGGACTTGATGTAGCTTTAATACTGACTGTGGCTTAGAAAATATCAGCCATGAAATTATGAAGAAGTTCTATTTATGTACGTACTAGCACGTACGTACATAAATCTCATGACGAAGATTTCTTCAAAAATTCGCTCATGGGGTCATGCTGCATGACTGGACTTTTTTCTTTTTGACTGGTAGATACTTATTACAACGTTTCCACAGCCTAAGTAGTTACATTATCACGTCAAGTAAGTTCTACTTAGAAACATCGTTTGTGTACTCGAAATACGTCAACTATTTAAATTTCTATAATATTACTTCTCAAAATACTTAGAATTGTGATCGTTTGCTTTCGAGAGACCTTCACAGAGGTCAGTGAGGTTGCTAAGTACGAAACAAGTCGGAATACGAGTGGGTACATTTATAAGGATGAAAGTTTAATAATTGACTTAAATTAGCGATCAGTCCAAAGAAATTGAACTTGAAATTTCTTTCGAATTGAGAAGTTATAAGAACGAAATTAAAAGGAATCTACTATCTACCGACTTTGTAATCCGTAATTTTTAGTGATGAATGGGTAACAGACCGCTTCCGGGGCGATGACCGCCACTGGTAAGTTTACCCTACATCACCTCTCATAAAGCTGACAAAGCTCTCCATTTTAATCAGTGGCTCTCAATTCAACTCCCTAGACCAGCGGTTCCCAAACTTTTTAATTGTGAGGCTCAACTATTTTTAAAATAAAGCTTTGAGGCCCATAACATGTTAGTAATTGGTAAAAGATATGTACAAGGGGAAAAAATATCTCAAGTATTTGCAAAGAAAACACCTGTACTTTATTCACTTTTAGTTGTTACATGATGAAAAACAACTATATACAAGTGGTCAAAGTAAAAAGAAAAAGCTCAATGGGATTTTTGACATTGTTTTTCTCCCACGAGTGAATCAATGTCAGGATTGAAACTGGACAGTTTTAGTCTTAAATCGCTTTCAACATTCAGTTTGTTCCTGTACTTATTTTTCAAAAAAATCAATGTTGAAAAAGACTTAAATCACATAAATATGTTGTGGAAAACCCCATCAAGTACTTCAGTGCAATTTTGGCGATTGTCGGATATTCTTCGCGAACTTTAATCCAGAACGGAACTATGGAGTTGTTTTAAAAAACGATGCTAGTAAACTCACTTGTTATAAAAATGCAATTGAATAATTTGACTATTGCTAACACTCAAGTGAGCATGGTTTAAATTTAATTGTTTCCATCTCTATTCCGATATTAATTGTTGAAACTCTGATGATTTTTTAAATATATTTTCATATTTTTGACCAGCATCCACGGCCCACAGGTTGGGAACCGCTGCCCTAGACCAACCAATTCAACCAATCTCTTAGGAAATGTCTAGGACACAGGTTGAACATTTCAAGCTTTGTGGATCGGAGTTCATTGCCGGCTGGGTAACTTTTTGGCCCCATGAATTTTTTATGAAAATGTCTGATGTAAAGTTTCATGATGATTTTGTATTTAGTAGATACACAGGTTTCTCACTTACACGATCGGCTTCCCTCGTTTCTGTTCCGAAAATCTTGGGTGACGATATCCCTGAAAAACTTGCTCTCGAATAAAAAGATTTAGTAAGATCCATTAGGCACGTTCAGATCACGAGAACGGGGAACAGAAATAAAAAATTTAACTAAATGTCTTCTAGCTCAGTCGAGCATTGCACCACTAGTTAGTTTGGGCTGCCTTATCTACGCTCCAGTTCATAGAAAACCCTACGTAAGTATATTGACAAGAAATCAGACTAATAAAATGGACAGAAATTTCGCGTCAGCCAAGTTTCTACGTAGATTGAGTATACATATTTCCAAGGAGAACTCAAAATAAGTGTGATGTTATTACTTTTGAAAAATTGAATCATGGGTAGGTGTTTGAACATAATTTAATTGATACTTCTACATTTCAATGAAAATACTCCTAATTATGTCCTTTGGTGGGCGCTCATTCTAAAAATTTGTTGGTATCTTAAAAATGTGCTGACATGGTTTCCTTGCACAGCCTACGAAGAGGACAGTACGAAGCCTGACAAGGTGGTGGGTAGTATAAAGTCTGCCAGGGAGGGAGGTCAGTATAAAGCCTCCCAAGGAGAGTTGGCAGTACAATACCTCCCCTGGTTGAGAAAGAGGGGTTTACAGTATAGAATATGCTGAGGACAGTAAACAACCTTTCATAAGGGTGGGCAGTATAATGCCTGACAAGGCGGTGAACAATATAAATCTGCCAGGGAGAGAGGTCAGAACAGTCTGCCAGACAGGGAGGTCTTCAAGGACAAGGCCTGCCATAATGGAAGGCTGTACAAAGTCTGCCTTGGAGAGTGAGCAGTGTAAAATCTGCTAGATAGGGAGGCCAGCAGAAATACTGACAAGGCGGTGGGCAACGTAAAGTCTACAATGGTGGGAGGTCAGTATGAAACCTGCCTAGGAGAGTGGGCAGTATGAAGTCTTCCAGGGAGGGAGGTCTGTGCAAAGCCTGCCGAAGGGGTGGGTAATTTAATACCTCCCATGTACGGGATTTACAATATCAAGTCAGCCAGGGACAGCGCACAACTTTCCAAGAAGGTGGGCATAAATCTGCTAAGGCGGTGGGTAGTACAAAGCCTGCTAAATGCGAGGTCAATATAAAGTCTACCAGGAAACACGGTTAGCGCAAATCCTACTAAAAGTTTGAGGAATATTGTCTTGCCGTCTTCTAGGCATTTTATAATTATCAAGAAGTGCTTCCCGTGAATTCATGTAATCAAGTGCAGATTTATTGTTACCAATATACAACAGCCATTCTAGGCAACACAAATAATCCTAGCACTAATAATAATCCGACCAGGACATCTCCCCTTCTTCAAGCTCCGCTGATTAGCATTCTTCGGTTTCGGATGATTACTGCTCCGTCTCTCATGCGAACTTCATATCTTCGCGGCGCTTCTGCCACTTTTCTGACCACTGTCCCATAATTCTTCCTATCTTCGACCCACACATCTTCCCCCTCCTTCAACTCAACCAAGGTTTTTACTCCATGTCGCTTATTGAATTGTATCCTTTGTTTTATTTTACGCTCCTCATCCTCTGTCCTGAACCATTCCAATGATGGCCATTGAGGACACAACTGGCTTGATTCTATAGGAAGGGTACCTCTCAGTTTCCGATTCATCAACATTTCTGCTGGAGACACTCCTTGCTCCAGAGGTGTTGTCCTGTACGATAGTAGACCTAGTTCTAAGTCGCCTTTTGAAACCAATCTTTTCGCGATTTTTACCATCGCTTCCGCGAACCCATTACTTTGAGGATACCTCGGGCTACTAGGGATAATCCGTATTCCCATCTGCTCTGCAAATCGCTGCATCTCAAAGCTGACAAAATTGGTGCCATTGTCACATCTTATGACCTCCGGAATACCAAACTTTGAGAATAGCGATTTGAGGTATTTTTTTATCGCTTCTGTCGTGAGATTTCTAAGTAAATGGATATCCATGTATCGAGAGAAGTAATCTGCTACAACTATGTACCATTGGTTGGCATACTTGAAGCAGTCCATTCCTAACTTAGCCCAAGGTCTTATGGGTAGATCTGTCGTTATTAGTGGTTCCCTTCTTTGTGTTCTTTCTTCTATACAAGCCTGGCAGTGGGATACCTTTTCTGTTATGGCTTGCATGATTCCTGGCCACCACACACACTCTCTTGCTCTTCTCATAGATTTCTTCTCTCCTCCGTGTCCTTCATGAATCCGATTGAGGATGTCATCTTGGATAGCTTTTGGAATCACTACTCTCGTCCGGAACATCAACATATCCTCTTTCAACCATAGTTCATTCTTAAACTTCTCGAATCTTTTCAAGGTCCACTCCACCTTTCTTGGCCATCCCGCCGTCACGTATTCCTTTACTTTTGAAATATCTGAATCTTTCCGTTGAGCCTCTTTAATTGCCTCCAGTCTCACATCCGACACATTTGGCATTCCCACACAATTTACATACACCTCCACATCGTCCTGATCAAAAACATCCGCTCCGTCCTCTGGTTCCTTGGCATGTGTTACACGTGACAAAGCACCTGGTACATGAAAATCTTTTCCTGCCACATGCTCCATTTTGAATCTGAATGGAAGAAGTCTCATTCTGAAACGTTGAAGCCTAGGCGTGAGTTCATCTAATGGTTTTCCTCCCAGAAGCGTTAATAGAGGTCTATGATCTGTCAGAATTTCAAATCGGTCACATCCAATCAAAAAGTCTCTAAATCTCTCACATGCCCAAGTGATTCCTAATGCCTCCCTTTCAATGTTTGAATATCTCTTCTCGCATTTCGTCAAGCTCCGAGATGCAAACTGTACCGGTTTCCACTGTTTATCCGAGTCTTGTTGTTCAAGTACAGCCCCTATCCCCGTGCCTTGTTATGCTCTGTTTCATCTTCTCAAATGATTTATTGTGGTTTTCGTCCCAGTACCATGCACTTTCTTTCTTCAACAACTCTCTGATTGGTTCTGAATCATTTGCTAAGGCCGGAAAAAATTTGGTATAATAATTACACATTCCCAAAAATCGTCTGACATCACTAATATTTTTTGGTGTAGGGAATTTCACGACAGCTTCAATTTTTTCCGCATCTGGCTGAACCCCCTTTTCAGACACCTTATGCCCTAAAAATTTTATTTCAGGCATCCCAAACAAACACTTCTCCTTATTGAGTGTCACCCCATTTTCTTGCATCCGTTCCAGTAATTTTTGTAACCGCTGGTCGTGTTCCTCCTTCGTTGTGCCGTACACTAGAGAGTCGTCTAACAGAGTAATTACCCCTTCAATTCCTTCCACTATGTTTGACATAGCTCGATGATATATTTCTGGCGCGCTTGATATACCCATTGGAAGTCTGTTAAACATGTATCTTCCGAATAGCGTTATAAATGATGTCAACTTCCTTGACTCCTCATGAAGCTCTAACTGAAAATATCCATTTCGACAATCTATCTTTGAAAACCATTTAGCATTCTTAACCTGGTTCAGAAGCTCGTCAACTACTGGGATCATTAGGCGCTCTCGCTTCACTGCTTGATTCAACTGAGCGTAGTCCACACAAATTCTCACATCTCCATTTGACTTTGGTACCACTACCATTCCTGCTACCCAATCCGTCGGGGCCTCAACTTTACTTATTATACCCTGCTGTTCCAGTTTTCTGAGCTCTTCCTTGGTCTTATCCCTCAGCCTCAGAGGAATTCGTCTAGGAGTTTTGATAGCAAACGGTTTGGCCCCTTGTTCAATTTCAATCTTGTATCTCCTCACCTTCATCTTTCCTATACCGTCAAACAATCTAGGATATTTCTGAGGAATTGACTCGTACTCTAAACATCTAACCCATTTTATCAAACCCAATGCTTCAATTGCCGGTCTTCCTAATAGTGGAAATTGCTCATCTTTCAATACATATATTTCTTCTGTGGCTTGCTGATCCTTCCATCTTATGGTTGCCTGAAATTTCCCTAACAGTTGGAGTGGATGCTTCCCTGGCCCAAATAATTTTAGCGCTGTTGTTTTCAAAGGAAAATCCTTCTGAAATACTTTTTTGTACAAAGACCCTGAAATTATTGTAACATCTGCTCCTGTATCGATTTTAAACCCTACGACATGTCTACCTACCTTAATTTCGAGGTCCCATTTTTCTTTTCCGGTTGTTGACGAGTTGATAGTCTGCAAGTGATACTCTAAATCCAGCTCATCTTCAAGATTTCCATCATTCTTGTCTATTGCAATCTCTGCCACTTGTTTTCTTCCTACTTTACACACTCTAGCAAAATGTCCCACAGTTTGACATTTATAGCACTTGGAATTATTTGCTGGACACGAACCTCCTTTATGGGACAAGCCACATTGGTTACACGAGCTCTCATTTTTCCTCGAAGTACCTCTCCTGATTTCTTTGAACGCCGCCACCGAGTGGACCGTGTTGTTCCCTCTAATTGACGCCTGTTGTTTTTGAATCTTCTCTGTATCTCTTACCCTTATTTCGACTTCTTTCAGTGTTATATGCTCCTTCACTTGCAGAGCCTCGGACAATCGAACATCCTGCATGCCCTGTATGATCTTATGCATAATCAATTCTTCTTTAAGTTGGCCAAATTTACAATTCTTGGCAAGTAAATGTAAATCTTTCATAAAATTATCGACTGGTTCATTCACCGCCTGCATTCTTGCGAAAAATGTACTCCGTTCAAATACAAGATTGATTTTTCCTCTAAAATGTTCAGTAAACTTGTCTATCACGACATCATACTGGCTTCTTTCCGTTCCTTTCATTCCTAACCGGTCCAACAGATCATCTGCCTCTCCACCTAGAGCATAAAGAAGCATATTAACCTGGTACGCCTCTGGTCTTTCAATTAAGTTGGACGCTAACCTGTACCTTTCCCATCTTCGCAGCCACTTAGGCCAGTCCGGGTTTTCCCAACTCAATCCTTCAGGTAAAGGCATTGCAGCATGGAATGACGTTTCCTTCTCGTTCTCCATTGGATTTTCCACACCTGACACCATGTCTTGCCTTCTTCTAGGCATTTTATAATTATCAAGAAGTGCTTCCCGTGAATTCATGTAATCAAGTGCAGATTTATTGTTACCAATATACAACAGCCATTCTAGGCAACACAAATAATCCTAGCACTAATAATAATAATAATAATCCGACCAGGACAAATATAATACCTTCCAGTGGTGTGTGAGGTGGATTTCCTATAAAAGCCTGCCAAGGAGTGTGGGCAGTATGAAGTCTGCCAGGGAAAGTGATCAGTGCAAAGCCTGCCAAAGGAGTGAGCAGTATAATACCTTCCAGTGGTGAGCGTGGGGGATTTATCATGTAAAGTCTGCCTAGAAATGTGGGCAGTATAAAGTCTGCTTAGGAGTGTAGCCTGTAAAAAGTCTGCCTAGGATTGTGGGCAGTTCAAATTCTGCCAGGGAGGGATGTCAGTACCAAGCCATCCAAAGGAGTGGGCAATATACCACTCGGATTAAGCTGTAGATAATTCTCAAACAAATACTTCCCTCTGCGCATGTTCAAATGTGAAATCCTTGCAACAACCAAAACTTCTACAGTTTTTATTTGATTTTGATGATTTTTCAGGAATGAGTGGGTTAGGGTGAGGATAATCCCCTATTAATCAATTCATCACTTAAAATACATAGTTTTCACTGAGCATGCGCCAACGTTGAACCCATCACGCCATTTCCTCATTGCCTACTCGCTTGATCCCTCTAAAATTTGGAGGATACTTGGAAAATGATGATTTGATTACCCCATATGTGTTTCATCACGATCGTATCATTAGTAGCTGCTGAGCATGCGCGAGTCTCAAATCTTTGTGACAAGTATTAATTCTACAGTTTTCATCCAATTCCTATGACAATTTCAGGAGTCTAATGGTTTATCTTACATGATTATTAAAACATCACAATGATCTATACATTCATGTTACGGATACGAAGAGGCTATGTGCCCCACCTGAATCGGAAGATGTTTTTTGTTTACTTAGTGGACATTGGAACCTTTCCTACTCTTTTTGTGTGGTGAGGAGTGAAATTGAATACGTAGGTACCTACTCGTAGTTTTCCCCATACGTTCTGTGGAGCAAAGCTTTCTCCAGTTGGTCAGAAACCTCTTCACTCGTACTGCACCCACCTTCCCTAACTGGTGGCTCTCCAAGTCATAAATCGGACGAGTAGCCACAAATCCGGAGAACGTCCTTCTGTCGGCCGGTGGGAATTTGTCTTCCCATGTCCCCGGGGACCTGGCACCGGCCCAAGTGGTTTACTGAGCTCCTCACGTAACAGCGAAGGTTACAGTCTTGTTATCGTCCGAAAAAAAGAGGAGAGCAAAAGAGCTGGTGGATCTCATCGGCCGACATCGGCATCCCGGATTCTAGAGAATGGTGTATTCCTTTTTGTTTAATTTATTTTATTCTGCTCTTCAGTTGTTGAAGCCTAATGGCCAATAATTGGATGCCTAATTGGATTAGAAGCCTAATCGAGACAAAATTATTTTGATTTGTAATTTTCGATAACAAACTTTTGAAATCGACATGGAAAACAATTTTTTTAAAGCATCCCTTCCCTCAAAATTTGTATGCTTACGGTTCAAGATACATAGGTAGATTCCAATAATTTAATAAAAATATCCGTTAGTAATCCGCACAGTGGTGACAAGGTGGGGGAAAAAAGATTTTGGTCTCCAAAATCAAAATTTCCACTCGAATTTTACGTTTTAGACCATTTTGAACAACTTTGGTTCCGTGTCTGTCTGTCTGTGTGTGTCTGTGTGTCCGCAAATCCTTGTAACAAGCTTATTTTCAACAGTTTTCATCCGATTCGGTTGAACTTTTCAGGGGATGTACGAGCTAGGGGGTAGACGGTCCCCTATCAGTTTCATCGTTCTTGACTCAATACCTCACTCTGCACATGCGAAAACGTAGATCCTACCCAGCATCATTTTCTCACGCCCTAGTCGTCCGATCTCGCTCAAATTTGGATGATAGTTGGGGGATGACAATTTTATCATCTCATATCAATTTCAACATGATTGTATCATTAATAGCTACTGCGCATGCGCCAATGTGAAAATCCTTGTAACAAGCTTATTTTCTACAGTTTTCATCCGATTTAGGGAATGTGCTGGCTATGGTGGAAACGGCCCCCTGTCAGTTTAATTGTTGCCAAATCAATAGTTCACTCCGCGCATGCGCAAATGTAAATTTAATTATGCTGCTTTATTTTTGCATGCCCTAGTCGTCTGATCTCGCTCAAATATACATGATAGTTGGAGAATGACATTTTGATCATCCCTTATCAATTTCAACATGATTGTATCATTAATAGTTACTGCGCATGCGCCTATTTGAAATCCTTGTAACGACCTTAATTTTCACTGTTTTCATCCGATTCTGTTGAAATTGTCAAATTGGTGTAGGTTGCAGATGGTCCTGTACCTATTTCATTGTTTTCAACTCATCAGTTCATTCTGCGCTTGCACAAACGTAAATTACATTGAGTATCATTTTTTCGTTTCTTAATTGCCCAATTATGACATTTTACGCTACTTCTTGATGTACTCTTTTCCGCTTTGGATTTTTCAAGAGTCTATACATTCATGATAGGTAAACGAGAAAACTATGTGCCACACCCAAGTTGGTAGACTTTTTTTTTCTTATCAACATCTTAGTCCGTGATTTGGTCCACTTTTGCTATAGACATCCGCTAAATTCTGTCCTACTGTCAGACCTGGACAGCTGAGTTAGTCTCATTCGACGCAAAATGTAATTTTCCTCAATCGTTCTGCTGGAAAAAATTAGCGGTGCTAAAGGGCTGTCTATTGCTAAATATGTTGAAAAACGTGTTTTTCGGTGTTTTTTCGTCAGAAATATATGTGCTGCTTCGAAATAAGGACAAAATGTCCTATTAGAATCGCTCGTAACTTTGCCCTGTCCAGAAATAACACATTTCGCCCCACTGGTTAGTCACCACTAGCCTCAATCTCAACTACTTTCGGTACCAACAAATCTACAGAAGTTGATTGTCGCGGTGAATTGGCGAATGTCCACAATGAATAGATGTGATTGCCATCGAAGCGCAACCCAGAAGTGATAAGTTATTCCGGAGGTCACGTGTCCCTGGGGCTGTTAGTTGCCTGTTGGAACGAGACGTTGTTGTCAGGGCGCCCTCAGAAATTCTCCTACGTCCGCCGCCGGTCACGAAGGCCGAGTATCCGGACTTCCGATCACTGAACTACTTTGCACGTCATACTGAACATACATGACATATGTCTTGTGCGGTCATACATACTGACATACAAGGTGTTTTGCACTTGTAACAACAATTCTGTAAAACTAGACTGAAAATGGAGTGGAGTGCCGTCAACCGCACCTTTTATCTCAATCTGTTCCCAAAAATGATTTTTCATGTTTTTTTTTTTTTTTTTTGGAAAACCGTGCTTTGCTTCCGAGTCTACCCAAAGGTAGCGGAAGCATTGTTTTCACTTTCGGGAGAAAAAAAAATTTTTGGTCTCCAAAATCAAAATTTCCACTCGCATAAATTTTACGTTTTAGACCATTCTGAACAACTATGGTTCCGTGTCTGTCTGTCTGTGTGTGTGTCTGTGTTTGTCGTGTGTCAGCAAATCCTTGTCACATGATTATTTTCCACAGTTTCCATCCGATTTGGATGACATTTTCAGGGGATGTGCGGGCTAGGGGGTAGACGGTCCCATATCATTTTCATCGTTCTTCACTCAATACCTAATTCTGCACATGCGCAAAACGTAAATTCTACTAAGCATCATTTTCTCACGCCCCAGTCGTCCGATCTCGCTCAAAAATATAGATGATAGTTGGAGAATGACATTTTGATCATCTTATATCAATGTCAACACGGTTGTATCATTAATAGTACTGCGCATGTGGCAATGTGAAATAATTTTAATGACCTTAATTTCCACAGTTATTATCCGATTTGAAGAAATTGTCGGCGAATCGGCGGTTTAGGTTGTAGATTGTCTCGTACCTATTTCATTGTTTTCAACTCATCAGTTCATTCTGCGCTTACACAAACGTAAATTGCATTGAGTTTAATTTTTTCGTTTCTTAATTGACCAATTATGACATTTCACGCGACTTCTTCATTTACTCTTTTCCACTTCGGCTATAGATGGACCTCTATCAGTTTCACTATTCCCATATCCATATATATCTCTCTGTGCTTGCGCAAACGTAAATTACATTACGTTTCATTTTCACTCGCCCTAGACGTCCAATCATGCTTACATTTGGAAGATGGTTAGGGGAAGATGATTTAATCATTCCATATTAAATTCGTCATGATTGTTTGTAAATGATTAATTTCCATAGTATTTTTAATTAAATTTTGATTCTGATAAAATACTTAGGGAATATATGGGATAGGCTGTCGCCTATCAGTTACATTGTTCTCAAAACAAAACTTCTCTCTGCGCATGCGCAAACGTAAATTACAACAACAATCATTTTCTTGTTTCTTAATTATGACCGGTTTTGACTTTTCTACGCTACATTTTGATTCGCTACTTCCCCCAATCGTAGAAACCCCGCTATGATGGGGTGGGCACCGGGTGTCCATGAGTACCGCTGCTGATTGGTTTGCATCTAATAAACTTTCAATTAACCAGTGCAAGACGGAATTGATGGCTTTGGGTCTCAGGCCTTTTCCATAGCTTATTAGGAATTCTGAGCCAAGAAAACTCCTCGGCTTACAGATAGATTATTTGATGAGTCCCATAGAATTTTTGTTGCGACAATTACCGCACAAGTTGAGCAAAAAAGTTATAACGGCAGTTTCCATAGCATTTTATTATATGGCATCATAGTTAGGAGACACGCTTCTGGAATATCCGACGTTTTAAAAATTCAAAGAAGAGCAGTCAGAGTTTTAGCTGGTTTGGATTATAGGGCTGACTGTCGTAGTAGTTTTATTAACTTGAAGACAAATTAACTTTGCCATGTGTATATATTCTCCGCTGTCTTTGTTATGTATACATGCTAATCAGGGTAATTACGAGAAAAGAAGCAGTCAGCATCAATATTTTTTGAGGAATAGGAATGATTCAGAAATTGATTTTTTTTAGAATTGACAAGTGCCGCTATTCATTGAATTATTGGGGGATCAAATTTTATATTGTTGTACCAGAGGATGCAAAAGGGCTATTGATAGATCCATTTAAAAAGACCATGACTAGATATTTGCAACAATATGCGTTTTATACGTTTGATGAATATTTTTCCCATGCTGCAAAAAGTAGGTTATTTAAGGTCTAACTCAACCAGTTTTGACACGTAATTGATAAAGTGCATTTCGCTTATTCCTAATTTGATATCCTGTAAAATTTCCACTTCCTTGGGTGAAAGGTGACAATTTAGCTCGCTCAGCTGATCAGGAAAGGCACTATAATTACATTCGTCTTTTAATGACCAGGCAGTCACCCTTTCGAATTTCCACTTCCTTCGGTGAACAGGAGAGAATTTAGCTCACTAAGCTGATTAGGAAAGATACCATAATTTCAATCGTCTCTTAATGTCCCTGAGAGCCACCCTATCGAATTCCAACTTCCTAAAGTGAAAAGGTTGGCAGGCAGTGCATAGAAGCAACTATTTTCTAGTATCTAATACTTAGTAGTACCCATCCATGAAGTGCGTTCTTTTCTTTGGAAAACTAATTTCATAGAACCGTGGATTAACGAAGTTATTATTCCTTAGCGATAGCTCTTAAAAGCATATGACCTTTGGGGTAGAATTTTCGCTGCACAAAACGTCCCGCTTTTGGGCAGCTAGGCCACGGCTAAAGCATATACCATACTAAAAATCTCAATGATTCAACTAGAATTAGTTTCACTTATATCGGATAAATTGGCTACTGTGAGGCAGGAGGGGTGCTTTGGCGTCACCAGTACGCGAAATTATGAAAAAAAACTACTTACTCATTATAGGAAAGGGGGATTAATGTCAAAATTCTTAAGATTGATGTAAAAAAGTCACTGCTTTCGGCTTATCTGATCTGAAGAATGGGGGGGGGGGGGGGGGGGGTCCTGCTCTTCGATTATCAGGAATTGATAACCTTCAAGTGTAGGTTTGTGTTCACAGTTGGGTACATAGTAACAGAAAAATCTTTTGTTGTTTCTGCAGCAACAGAAAGATGAAGAAGGGTTGCTTTGACGTCACCAGTACGCGAAATTATGAAAGAAAACTACTTACTCATTATAGGAAAGGGGGATTAATGTCAAAATTCTTAAGATTGATGTAAAAAAGTCACTGCTTTCGGCTTATCTGATCTGATGAATGAGGGGGGGGGGGGGGGGGGGTCCTGCTCTTCGATTATCAGGAATTGGTAACCTTTAAGTGTAGGTTTGTGTTCACAGTTGGGTACATAGTAACAGAAGAATCTTATGTTGTTTCTGCAGTAACAGAAAGATGAAGAAGGGTTGCTTTGACGTCACCAGTACGCGAAATTATGAAAGAAAACTATTTACTCATTGTAGGAGAGGGGAATTGATGTCAAAATTCTTAGGATTGATGTCAAAAAGTCACTGCTTTCGGCTTATCTGATCTGAAGAATGGGGGGGGGGGGGGGTCCTGCTCTTCGATTATCAGGAATTGGTAACCTTTAAGTGTAGATTTGTGTTCACAGTTGGGTACATAGTAACAGAAAAAGCTCTTGTTGTTTCTGGAGTAACAGATAGATGAAGTGTAAGATAATGTTTCTGTTATTGTTTATGTTGACTTGGTGGACGAGCTGAATGCATTTAGTTGACGGAAACGGACGAGGAACCGCCCGGGCCCGTAACCTGCTGTGGTGGGGAGCCAGCTGACCGCGGAAGGAGCGTCTTCCCCTCCGATTCTTCTTTTACCACCGCACGACTTGCTCCCGGTTCAGTGCACCACAAAACGCCGGCACGTTCAGGTCATCTGTTTCAAACCCCGCGATATCCCCGTATTGACGTATTTTTTCGAGACCCCGTTTCACGGTAATTCGATCATCCCCTACTTCCCCACACAGTTCACCCATCAGTCACCAAACTATTCAGCTTCAAAATAGATTGGTTACTATAGGTATCAATTCTATCGGGAACATTCTACCGACACCGGCCGGCTTCCTACTCAATCAACTACTGGAACAACTCTCCTATCTCGTAAGTTTTTTGAATATAGATACATGACCCTTTTGAGGTCCTTTATGAGGAACATAATGTTCCAATAATTTATTTGTGGCTTTCTACACAACCTAATACTGTCAAACTTTTGCTACTCGTTATTTGAAAACACATACAACTGCAGTAACCCTGAGTTCATTATAACTATAAAATAGTAACCCGGTGGATTGCAAGATTGAAAACTGAACTTTTATATTGGATACGAACATCAGAATTATCTTAACAACATAATCACATGATAGGCACACAACATCTCCCTTTTCAAGCCCTTCCCTGAGTTATCTTGAGGTATCTTCGGTTTCGTTCGCACAATCTCCTGAAGGACCTTTTATGGTATACTTGCGGTATGGGCCTTGTTCCAAAATTTCTCCAGTCATGTCCCATCGTCCTGTTAGGGATTTTGAACCCTGGCAAAGGCCCCTACTGGAATGGGAGACAGGTTTTTAGCTCTCAAGTCATATCTTTCTGCCACTTTCAACTTTTTGTCCATGATTTCATGGTGGAATCTGTCAGATGCTTTTTACCATTTTTTTTGCAAATGATTGATAGTGCGCCGGTACCAACGATCGAAGTGGGTGTCCAAATAATGGGCTAGATGGATTTTGTAACTGCGGAATCGCAGGACTTGGATGAATTGGTAGATGGCTTGTGGTGGCTGTCAATACTGTTCATGTCAATGTTTCTAACTGACTTCTGAATTCTTGTATAGCCGCTTCCACTGGGGCCAATCGTTCTTCCAGCAGCCTTCGTCTTCCTAGTCATTTTCGTAGGTTTATCGTCCTACCGACTGCACGATGCAATAACCCTGAGTTCATTATAACTATAAAATAGTAACCCAGTGGATTGCAAGATTGAAAACTGAACTTTTATATTGGATACGAACATACAGAATCTTAACAACATAATCACATGATAGGTACACAACAACAACGGATACATAATTTGTCTAAATTGATAAAAACATTATCTGCACTGAAATGTTCGATCAAAGTGAACCTTCTCATCAGTCAAGTCGGCCATCCTCGGAACTGCTTGGATTTTTGTGGATTCCGACTTTATTTTATGGATATAACTTCATAATATTGTAGTTATACCAACTAAATTTATGTTGTTATTACATCCATAATATTTGGTTTGAACATCAGAATATAAATTTTGTTATTGCAGTGATAATTTAAAAATATGTTTCTTCAAATCGGACCCGATTATGCATCCCTGAATTTGACGGCTGTGTCTCAGAAGGTACATTTAATTCGAGTTGTCTTTAGTATGACTAGTAATAAAATCATAAAATACTAATAATAAAATAACTAATGATAATATACAAATATGACGAATTTTAATTAATATCTACATATATATACATACCACGCTATACTTGGTACATGCATACCAAGTTGATACTGCTTGTGATGATTATCGTTTACGTACGTAAATGCTAATTTTACTATTCCTACTTGCGGAAATAACCCTTTAGCTTGTAATGATTCCTTTGGTACCATTGTTTGTATTTTTTATAAAATATATTTTGAGATTTTCGGCAAACTTTAGGTTATGGACTTACAGCAAAATTAAATTAAATTTTGGTGTGAACATTCAGAAAATTGTGCCTTTTTTGGTAAGAGGAACGAGAAAAACTTTGTCAATCATGTGTTCGTTTCAATGAAATAAAAATTGTCATAACTTTTTGATCTGCTTTCATCAAGGAGTTATGATTTAAATAAAAAAACTCGGCGCTCCGCGCCTCGCCAGGGGGCAAGCCCCCTGGACCCCCGGTTACCTCTATTTTCATACTTCGGACGAAATTATTGAAACACAGAATGTGTTTGCGTTGTCGCGCAACCAAGTGACAACCAAACAAGCGTCATTGTTTACTATTCATTTATAACATCAATTTATATAGTTATAGTGTGAAACTACGAAAAAAAATACGAAATAAATTCGTGATAAATCAAGAGCGATTTATCAAGTAAATGTCCTAAAGAGGCTACATACGAAATTACAGCTTCCTAGAGTGTAAAGCATAGAAATTAGCTTTAAGAGCCACACATCTGATCCGGACCCTGAGCATCGTCAAGTAAATGTCCTAAAGAGGCTACAAACGAAATTACAGCTTCCTAGAGTGTAAAGTATAGAAATTACCTATTCAAATTATTTAACCTCCGCTTCACAAATTAAACCGTTTTCGTAATACTCAGATCACCTGCTATGAATCAAATCATCGAAACACAAGCTCAATGAAATCATCAGAAATTAACAAGCGGTTGCAATCATGTTCACAATATCAATTATTGAGAATGATCACCTGTGTGTAAACAATTATTTATATAACCATGCTCATAACTCAGTTTGTTGGACACGCACTTCGCAGTAGTTAACATAATATTGTTGGATAAATCGAGAGCTTTCGAACGAATGGTCAACGAATTTTGTGGGATGAAAAACGACGAAGTACCATATCCCTAGCAACGACTCGGTTGTACGTGAAAATCATCCGTCACACATTTCGTTACCATCCCGCGTTCCATTTTCGGCTAGTTAGTCCATGGCTAAAACACATTCTGTGTTAAAATTTTTGGTCTCTAAAATCAAAATTTCTACTCGCATCTTACGTTTTAGACCACACAAATACAGTAGGGTGCCCGCTATTTCGGGAAAGGTGGAATTTTGATGACAACCACCCGAAATTTGGTTTAAAATGTTTGAAAATTAGGTACCCCTGAATTTTTTCAGATTTTTTGCATATACGCCGCGCCGGTAGCTGGATATTTTTTGAAATACGCTTTTTTTAAACGAATATCAGACTTTTGAATATAACTTTTACAAACTTCTTTGTAAAATTATGAAACTTCGTATACTTACGTTTTTGGGGTCGCTGAACAAGTCGACAGCAACAACTTTTGATATTTTGGAATCTCAAAGTCGTCAAAATCATGTCAAAAAATGACAATTTTTCAAAATTCATTGTAAAATTATGAAAATTCGTATTTTTACGTATTTCTGTTAAAATTTTGATTTTTTGAAAGCGAATTTGAGTTCAGCGACTCAAAAAAACATAATAATACGAATTTTCATAATTTTACAATGAATTTTGAAAAATTTGAACATGAATTTTTTGACATGATTTTGACGATTTTGAGATTCCAAACTGTCAACTTGTTGTTGCTGTCGACTTGTTTTGACTGCATATTCTAGTTCAGCGACCCCAAAAACGTAGGTAAGTATACAAAGTTTCACACTTTTACAAAGAAATTCGTCCATTGATTTTTAGTCTACGGATCTAGAGGGAAAATCTCCTTGGTACAAAGAATAAATTCTTGATCCACGTTCCCTAGAATTTAGGATGTAGATTGTAGGATCTTTACCTTTTTTCTTTATTTTGGGAGGTGGCATGTCTCCATGGTCCGGCTGGTTCATAGAAAAACCGCTCCATGATGTTAACACGTATATACAGTGTTGCTACGTCTCATGTGATAGTTCAAAATTTCTCTTTTGCATTACATACATAAATGGAAAAAGTGAATACAATAGTGCATAAAAAAAAGAAAATGCGCTAAAAACGTGAGAACATTATACATGTAAGGAATATACAACGTGCGTTTGGCAACCGTAGGTAAGTGTTCATGTCCAGTTGTCCAGTCCAGCGCCCTGGGGGAGTTGGGAAACACCTTCCTCAGCTCAGCTTCCCGTTATAGGGGTTTTCTATAGTGAAGTGAACCCCTCTCGTCACCTTCACCATGACTTATCTCTTTAGAGGCCGTGACTGCCTTCATCCTACGTCCTGCATTCATCGATCCTCTTGTCAACTGCTCGAGATCACAATACATTTTCAGTGTTCCAACGCACGATGGTCCTTCAGAAGGGGTACAGGAGGGACTGAGGGGGGCCCCTCGCTCTATAGTATATTCTTAGTGCACCTTAACTTGCATCCCGAGTGAGAGTTGCTAAACTGTGGAAACTGGTATATAGTAACATTTTCAGTGTTCCAGCTTACGATGGTCCTTCAGATTTAGTGCTCAAGGTATTGAGGAGGGCCCCACTCTTTATAGTATATTCTTAGTGCACCTTAACTTGCATCCAGTGAGAAAGTTGATGAGCTGTGTATACTGGTATATAGAAACATTTTCAGTGTTCCAACGCACGATGGTCCTTCAGTGGTACAGATGGGACCGAGGGGGGCCCCTCGCTTTATAGTATATTCTTAGTGCACCTTAACTTGCATCCCGACTGAGAGTTGCTAAACTGTGGAAACTGGTATATAAGTAGAAACATTTTCAGTGTTCCAACGTACGATGGTCCTTCCTTGGTACAGAAGGGACCGAGGGGGGCCCCGCGCTCTAGAGCTTCGTTTTCAGTGCGCGTTCTGACAGTTCTAGAACTCATCAGAACTGGGACGAAAAATCTCGTGTTCTGCACTGCGAACGATTCCAGAACTTGGCAGTGAAATAACCTGTGTTGTTGTTTGTAACAAACTCTTCTTCGTCGAACCTTGGCACAATTTCGTCGAAAAAATTCGAGTTTCGTGGATGTGGACGAGATCCAATTACAACTTCAATCTCGTCCTCATCTCTTCAAACCATGAAACTTCACCACCATCGTCGAAACTATCGCTTTCCTTCCTTGACGAGCTACTAGTTGACATTTCGATGAAGAAATTCAAGTGAAGAATAGCAAACAAAAGAACAAAACGAAATTTTACAGGGAAAATTACAGGGAACACGCGGCAATTGTTTACTCCACGAGCTCCGAAAAATTGTGAAATGCGCATGCGTTAACTACGTCCTTGCGTTCGAGTTCTGACAGTTCGGAAAAAAACGGGGACTGTTGGAACCGTTCGGAACTGGGTTCGCAAAACACTACAAACGCTGAACTCGGCGTTCTTGGCGTTCCAGAACTGGGCGTTCTGGCACTGCGAACGACATAACTCGACTGCGCTTGCCCAGAACCGTTCCGAAGTGGTAGAACGCACACTGAGAACGAAGCTGGGATTATTGCATCCCGTGTGAGAGTTTCGGAGCTGTGTACACTGGTATATAGAAACATTTTCAGTGTTCCAACGCATGATGGTCCTTCAGAAGAGGTAAAGAAGGGGCCGAGGGGGGTCCCGCTCTCTAGAGTATATTCTTAGTGCACCTTAACTTGCATCTCGTGTGAGAGTTTTGGAGCTGTGTACATTAGTATACAGGGTGTAAACGTTAAGGATAGACTAACGGCCAGGAGTCGATTCTAGAGCTCATTTCTGATCGAAAGTTTCTTAAAGAGATTTTTTTTAAAACGCGTATTAGTTTCCGAGTAATTCAATTTTTAAGATTTTTTCTCGTGTTTTCGTCCTTTTGTCACTAAACCGATCATAACTCCCTTAATTTGCTGCGTAAATTCAAATTTGAGGATACCGTTGGAGAGAACATTAAATTTCCTATCAGATACCCGACCTTTTTTTATGAATTTAGGTTGGAGATATGAAAGAGCCCTCTGAAAAGAAAATTGTTCCTAATTTGGGAAATCTTGAGTTTTTTCAATCGAGAATAAACTATGAAAACTAATATTTTTTCAAGGTTCAGTATCGTTAAAAACTGCGCCAAGATCTCCCCTTTCCAACGGTGTAGTCAATTTTACTTTTTCTTTGCTAATTAGGGAAGAAAACTATGCTTTAATGTTGAAAAACGTTGTTTTTTCAATGAAATCGAGGGTTTTCTTGAAAATTGACTTACTATGACACGAGTTTAGGGTTGGTTTCTACGTATTTTTTTAACGCTGAATCAAATGGTAACACCTGTAGATCTCTCGAACCCCGTTATAACCAAGTTTTACACTTAAAAACACATAGAATTCAGCATTACGAATAAACTAAAAACTAGTTAGTTAGAGTGAAAAACTCGTTTAGAAAGCTCGTTTTGAAAGCCATATATAAATATCGAGATTTTCAAGACGTTCAACTGTCACATGTGATAGGTACATGATATTTTAGTTATATTCGTATCACCAACTTGGGAAAACACCAAAAAAGCTAAATTTTAGTACTCTTTATGCTGTGTGGAAATGCGAGGGGAAATGAGCACTTCTGGCCAATATTTCGAAGTTTTTCCGAATTGATGTTACCGATACTAATAAACGAGCATCACTACTTGATTCAGCGTGAAAAAATACTCCAAAATCATGTTTCGCATGTGGCATTTGAATATCTTTGAAATCTCGATATTTCATAATTTGAGCACTATTTGCGCGTGATCCTGCACGTTTTTGCTCACTCAAAAATTCAATAACGGGTTATTTGATCATTAAATTGTGCGTAGAATTCAATTCTGATATAAAAAATGTGGGTTCCTATAGAAAAAACAACGTTTGCGTTGATTGCGCATGGTTGTGCGATTGTGCGGTGCCCACAAATGCCATGGTTGGATTTCTCACTAACAAATTGTAAGGGGTACAATGTTTTGCCTTTTTAACTCGCATATTTACGGAGATAAGCCGCTGGTGCATAACTCGTCAGACATCCTGTACAGGGATGAATAAATCAATTTGTAATGTTTTATCATCGTAAAAAGTGTAGATAAGGTGAACTGGATCTGTGGGAAACCTATTGGGAACAAACTGAATGAGGAGGCGGCCCATTTCATTCGTGCTCATGCGCTTGGTTTCGAAATGATGTTGAGACACGTTTCTTTCATCAAGGTTCATCCTAATAGAACTTCCGAACAGTGATAAGAATGTATGATTCAGTTGAAAATTTTTGTTGTTCTCCTTACTGCTGGTGTAAGAACACTATCACAAATAATTTATATCGTTAAGTTTTTTTGATGAGGCGGACAGAGGTCCAACTTGCAAGACCCGGCAGATGAGAGTATTGCAAATTCCAAGGCTAGTTGGAGCCGCTGGGATGAGTTTATGTCAACGGATTCGGTGGGATCTGCTGATAAAGCAAAAGAACTATCTAATGGGTAGCTTAATCAGCATTCTTGACTGCGTCCCACACGATTGCATCACTAGGTGATAAGTTATAGTAAGCCAAATCATTTTTAGATCCCAAGCTGTGCTACTGATATAATAATGTCAAGTTTGCGAATCCTCGTAAAAATTATGTTATTGCTTCGGCTTCAAAAATTTTGAAATACAAAATTGCCCATCATTTTCTCAAATGAAATCCGTTTTGAGGCACTCTAAAGCGAGTTCTGGATTTTAACGCTTTTGGTCTTGTTATTTTCAATAATGGATGTTTGTAATCGACCAAGAAAAAAAATTTTTTTGGTTGTCACATATAGAAATTATTCCAAAGAATCGAATGAAACCACCCGGAATGCAGCCCTAGGAGAACTTTGAGAGTGAAATCATGTGCGAGTAGTGACATCTCTGAATTAGTGAGTCAATAGCTAAATTCCATTAATGACCTCAAAAAAGCTTAAGTGTTTGAAAATTCGGATCACATTTTCCTTGTAAATTCTAACGATCGTATCACCAGATATAATTCCAATGGAATTTTGACTTTGCGAAATCGAGTTTAATATAACTTTGGCCCTACGGATGGACTAGTGAAGTGTTGGTAGGTGTTTTATTTTATCCCATAAATTTTCAGTAGATAGGTTCCTAGTTAAATTCCGTTCTACTTAGATCAGGCGGACTTGTAAGGAATAGATCTATTAATTATATGCATTAATTTTCCCTCTGTAGATACCTATATCTACGTAGGCAAATTGATGACAGTCAGCCTTTCGTCCGACCACCACGAATTGCATTACGCAAACCGTTTACGATGAATTTCTTTCCTAATCAACCTATGGAGCTGAAATTTGAAAAGGGGCCCCTTTGGGACATCTAGAATATCATTTCAGTGCATGTCTTAGGCGTGCACTGATCTGCTGAGGTACCTCTGAGGCTAATTTCACTCTTTTTCGACTATACTTTTTTTTATCGGCTTGGGTTCTACATTTTTTGGCATTTACTGTAAGACGTAAAATTTTGATCCCGGAGTAAAATGATTACTCCTGTTTGTGAGGCGCGAAGCGACAAGTTTTTTTTTTTTTTAAACTTTATTACACTTTATTGAAAAAAAAAAAACATAATAATTGCGCGAGAAAATGACATTATAAAATATTAACATGAAACTTGAAAGAGGCGTCTGTCCACTGATAAGTCCTCAATCTTTTCCTACCCAGAAATGTCGTCTACAGTTCATCAAGGAAATCTGCAGGTCGTTTTCGCTCGAGCCGGCGTGTTGATCTGCACAGTGGAAGGTTGGTGACCAATTCATTCAGCAAGGTTCGAGGAATCTGGTAAATTTGTTCTGTATATCCTCCTTGTCTTTGACCTGAATATATTCAGGTCGGAGTGTAGTACTGAATTCGGAACAAACCACGGGGTACCAGTTATAATCCGGAGAACTCTATTTTGGAACGTCTGAATTCGTTTAACTTTAGAGTGACTGGCTGATCTCAAGAATTCTCCCCCGTTCAGCCACATATGTAGGTCGCAAAATGCTGGGATATACTAGCCGTTTTAGGTGGAGAGGCACTCTTGAGGACGGTTGAAGAAGATATTTCACTTGTTTCAGTCGGTACCGCAGGCGTTGTAATAGGTTTGAGATGTGAGTATCCCATATTAATTTTCTGTCGAGATCGAGTCCAAGATACTTCAGTGAGTTTTCTTCTTGAACAGGTACTCCACGCTAAGAGACAAAGTGGCGATTGATTTTGCGTCTGTACGAGTAGGTGAAGCAAACTAGTGAAGATTTTGTGGGATTCACTTTTAAAACCCGCCATTTGTCACACCATTCGTCAACTGCATGAGTGAAATCTTGGAGCTTTTCACTAGTCCTATCATCAGGACCTTTTACAAGACCTGCCACATCGTCAGCAAAGTGGGCTTGCTTTACGTAGGATGGATTAGGGTAATCGGAACTGTAATATGTATATAGGAACGCACTCCAAACGCATCCTTGGGGGATTTCTGCGCTTACTGATATCGCATTTTCGCACTTGACTGAGATTGTTCTTTTGCAGAGAAATGACTGCACGAGTCTAAAGTGTGCCAAACTCTGTCAAAGGCTTTTTCCGAGTCTAGGAACAAGGTATGTTCCTCAGGACCGAGGTATGTTCTACCTTCCTCGAATGTATCTAGTAGGTGTTGTACAACTCTGTGCAGTTGTTGTGTATATGAATGTTTAGTCCAAAATCCAAATTGCATGTCAGGAATGGCGCTGGATAGCTGTGAAAGAAGGTGGGGAAGCACGAGTCTTTCAAATATCTTTGAAAAACTTGGCATTAGTTTTTATGATATACTACTTATTTACAGGGGTTTAATAATTAAAGACCAATGATTTGCCTAGAAGGGCTATCTAATACAGAAACAACAACCCTTTGTGTTATAATTTGCAGCGTTTTAATACATGTGTGACGATAACTCTACTTATGAGATTTAAAAAAATCTATTTTTAGCCAATAAATCAAGCCTTAAAAAAAAAAGAAAAAAGTTATGAGCGCTATAAATAGGTTAAACGACCAAAATTATGTTGAAAAAATCACTTAAGGTGGCAAAAAAACGGCTAAAAATAAATAAATGTATACTTTTAGCGGAATATTGCTCAAAAAAGTGTATCAAATATGAATTAGAACATCTACTATTTAATGCAAAAATTATGCTGAAAAATGTACTTAAATTTCATTAATATTTGCGAAAAAATCGATGGAAACTGCAAAAAGATTATTAAACTCCATAAATATTGTTTGAAAAGCAGATTATAGTTAGTTTATAGTTGGTTTTCGGTATACAATCGATTGTTATCCATTTCTTTGCGCCCAAAGTTCTTAAATTTCAAAACAATTTTATATAAATATTCCTAGTACGATAATGTATCAAAATTTGCTCATACGTTATTGTTGCTTTTAGCGAACTTTCGAACAAAAAGGAAGCTATTGTAATGGCTCCAAAAATTTCAAAATCCAAATTTTCAAAACTTTTCTTCATTGAAATCCGTTCTGAGACATACTGAAACGAATCCTAGAGTTTAAAATTTTTCATATATATGTATATGTGTGTGTGTGTGTGTGTGTGTGTCCTTCCAAACGATAACACTCCTTAGGATTAAGATGAAAATTCCGTTCTTGCGCCAAAAATTCAAGCTACCCAAACGAAAGAACGAGTTCGTTGGTCAACATTTTTTGAGCACATTAAATTGATCAAATTAAAAATAAATAAAAACTGAAAAAAATAATGAAAAATAGCGAAAAACTGCTAAAAGTCGTTAAATTTATAAATCGTTAAAGAATATTGTTCAAATACAGTTTATTAACTATTAAAATAGAACATTAAAAAATCTATGTACAAAATTATGCTGAAAAATGAACTTAAATTTCATTAAAATGAACTGAAAATCGATAAAAACTGCAAAAAAGTTAAAAATCCAAAATATCCTTTTGAATCGCAGAATATTATTTAGTACGAGTTTTTTTTCCATGAAATTGGTAGTTAATAATTTCTTTTCCCTCAACGTCCTTAATTTTCAAAACAATGTAACACAATATAGTCGGATAATTTACGAAAATTCGCTCATACGATCATGCTGCATGACTAAAACTTTTAACGGTTATGATGGAGTAAAGGTTGTATAATTACATGAATGGGGGGGTGTTCATATTAGTCGTAATGCGAGTGAATTCACACACATCAATTGGCGTTGGAAGGAGTAATGAAATTGGCTAAATTGATCGTGAAAATACGAACCCTTCCGCTCTAATCGGCGCCACAAATGGCCTGCTGATCCGAGAAAACGGTTCCTTTATCACGTAGAGCGTCTTCTCTACCTCATTTCATTGTTTTCATCCGCAACGAATAACCTCCCACGATCTGACGATAACTTCTAAATAACCTTCGGCGCTTCCTTCATAAAAGACAGCCATCCAAACGTCAAATGTTTCGGTTTATGAAACCATTTTATCAGCATGTATATGTATACTTGTGTAAATTATTTGTACCTACATCATTGGGGAATTAATGTATACAAAAAATACCATCAAATCAATCGTAATTATGATAATTATCTAGGTACTGGCAAAAACTGTAAAGAAAACTGTATCTCAGAAAATTTAGACAATTGCTTATAAAAATTGATATAGTTTTGTGTTTAGAAAGTGGTGTGATGTCTAGCACCAGGAGCCTATTTCATAAAACAACAAGTTACAATTGTACAAGTTAACAAGTACAGGTACTTGTAATTCACGGTAAACTAGAACAAGTGTTTCACCAAAACAAAGAGTACAAGTGTAGAAAAATTACACTTGTAGAAGCTAAGTTTACAAGTGTAGCAGAAAAGAAAAATGGCGTTTGGGGACAAAAGGAATGAACAACGTCAAGCGGGATGGCGAAATTAAAGTTTTGTCAGTGAATCATAATATAAAAACGATGTTAAGTACACGATAGGATCTTTATCGTACATAGCAAGGTGTAATGATTGGGAGACAGACAAATTATAAACTGAAAAGTGGAGAAAGTGTGTATTTGATTTCAAGTTATTCTGATGGCTGGCATAAACGGATTTTTCTCCTTTATTCAGCAGGAATGATTAATCAGTTCATCAAGTCTTAATGCTGCTGGGTTAGGAATGTCATCTGTAACTTCAAAATGATCTTTCACACCACTTTGTTCTTCAATGACGGGGAGATCCTCTATACCCGATCAGGAAAAATTGCACAGGGTCACGTACGATTTGGATCTTTCAAGGGTCTCGGAAGACACCCTAAATCTCTAGTTGAACTAAAAAATAACCATGAAATGAGCGTTTATTCGTGGCCGAAAAAATCTTTGGCGTCTTCTACGCTGAATGCTTCTTTCTTGTCTATATTCTTCAGCAGAAGATGATTCCCACATATTAAACATCGACAAATTGTCAACTCACAATGCTGGAAAATAACAAGTTTTCAGGTGAACGGACTTAGGTTAATGATGAGGAAACACTTGTAACTTGTTCAAATTCTCTTGTTAATTTTCACAGTGCATTACAAGTCTACACTTGTACCTTTATGAAATGCTTGCACACTCATTTTTCACAACTTGTAAAAACATAGTTTTGTGTTTAGAAAGAGGTGTCATGACCAGCACCAGGTATTAGGTGATGTTTAGCAGTCTGCCTCAACCCCGCCATCCTATAAAAAGAATTCCAGTGAATCCGATGAGAGGGCCTCCAGCTGACCTCCTAAAACCGTCGCTGTCGCCCTGACCTGACGCGACGGCCAATTTCCAATCGCCGGATCTCCCGACTCGGCTTTGAGGTCTTGCGCGAGTCAAGTTAGCACCTTCGCCCGCTTTTTATCGCGCCAACTCCGTAGGAATCGTCATAACGCTGTGGGTCCCCCGCTCAAGGCTCACACTCCCGCATTTTCACTTTCGAGATGGTCAATTTCCAATTTCCAGGATGACGAACGTCCGGGTTAAGGCTGCCGAATTATTTAGCGCCTCAATATATCGTATCTCGAAGCATTCATATAACTTGTTTACGAAAAGTCCGGGTCAAAATCAGAAATCCTGAAGGACGTGGTCGCTTTAAGCGGATTTTGTAGAAAATGACTTACAGTACTTACAGTAAACTAAGAATCCTGCCCCCTTTAGTACTGCAGTTTTATAGTTTTTTCACTACATGATCTACAATATACAGGGTGCGGCAGAGAGGACGGATGGTTTTAAAAAAATCATAAAATAGTTAATTTTTACTCAAAAACAAATTTATTGATGCAATCAGGTTCGCAAGGAAATAGCATTTGAGACAGTTAAGTGTGAAAAATCACATCAGGCATGTGGTGGCCGAAATTGTTGATGCAGTGCTGGAGGCGTTCTTGGAAGTTCGCCTAGACTCTCTCCTACATACATAACGCTACGTCGTAATGATCACCAACTTCTTTTTCCCTGAATTATGACGGCGACATGTTCCAACCCGACGTGTGTGGTTCCAGCAGGATGGGGTGACCGCCCACACAGCCAGAGCATCAATGGACGATATTCGCCCTCTCTTCCCTGGTCGCCTTATTTCCAGGTTTAGCGATGTTCATTGGCCTCCTCGGTCCCCAGATTTATCCATATGCGATTTTTTCTTATGGGGACGCCTCAAGGCTTAGAGTATACGAGAACAACCCCCGAACTCTGGACGAATTGAACGACCACATGCCTGATGTGATTTTCCACACTTGACTGTCTCAAATGCTATTTCCTTGCGAACCTGATTGCATCAATAAATTTGTTTTTGAGTAAAAATGAACTATTTTATGATTTTTTTAAAACCATCCGTCCTCTCTGCCGCACCCTGTAGAATGAAATAGGACAATAACATCCCTCAGCCCTGAAGATGTCTAATAAATTGGACCAAACGTCGGCGTAAGGAAAAAACCAGATTTATTGACCAACCCTTGAGAACCTCAACACCTTGCTATATATGTATGTGTCCTATCAGATGATAACTCTCCATAGGATTGAGATAAAATTTCCGTTCTTCCGCCAAAAATCAAGCTTCTCAAACGAAAGGATGAATTCGTTGGCCAGCAGTTTTTGAGCACATTAAATTGGTTACATTTCAAACAATGTTCTGAAAAAATCACTAAAAATAGGTTAAAACGGCTAGAAACCATTAAACTTGAAATTTTTAGTAAAATTAGAGTTAAAAGTAGTTTATCAACGATGAACGAGACATTACAAAATTTAAGCACAAATTTATGCTGGAAAAGATGCTTAAATTTTATTTAAAATTGCCAAAATATTGACGGAACTGCAAAAAAGCTAAAAGTACCAAATCTGTTTTGAATCGTGGATTTCCTACCTGGCTACGCAGTAAACAACGCAGGGAAAACAAAACGGCTTGAATACGCAGTTCGGTGGTTGGTTTTATAATTAGTATCTCAACTTCCCGTCTTACAGCTTGGCTATATAATTATAAAGAATATTAACATTGCCTTTTTTGGCTCATTATCTGAATAATGAATGATTTTAACTGAAAAAGGAAATACATTTAAAACCCTCCGCTGTTTACGTTTGAAAATGCGTAAAATCCTCAATACCGATCGCCGTGCCGTCGGTGGATTTTACCACAAGTTACTACATCAAAGTTTATGAGAAAATCATAATTTTGTGTAAAAAATCATGTATGGACACACTATCCCACTTGTAGTAACCATCCATTATTGCAGGCAATTCCTGATTTGGGACACGTCCCACCTGTTTTATTCGTCCAACCAAGATTATAGAGACCAATGTGTTCCATCAGTTTTAACGGGATTTAGAACAAATGTGTGATTCACCATATGTGAACATGATTTGGAACTCAAATATGTCCGTTCTAGGGGTTAATTCGTAGTTTGGCCCACAAGTGTCTCGTAGATATAACCTTCCTAAGAAGATTTAGGACTGATTTGTCCCACTCGTTCTATTCGTCTGCCAAGATTAGAGGCCCACGTGCTTCGTTAGTTTTAACATGCGCTCTATCCGTTTTTCCATCAGATTTGAATTGAAAGCCATAATATGTCCGACCGAGGCGGTTAATTCGTAGTTTGGGCTACATGTATCTCATGAGTTATAACCGTACAAAAATTTGGGACATATAAGTCAAACCCGTTCTATTCGTCTAACCAAGATTAGAGACCCATGCGTTCCGTTAGTTTTAACATGTGCTCTATCCGTTTTTCCATCAGAAATAATTTTTTCTTGAAATTTCTCGTAGAATCCCAATTTGAAATAAAAAATAGGGATTCCCATTTAAAATAACGAAATTTATGTCTATTGCGCACGTTTTGTAATATTTCAGATCTTTACAAAGAACATTGTGATTGAAAAACAAAAAAAATATTTTTTTTTTTTTTTTACTCATTATTAGTCATTATTAACGATTTTCGCAGGGGGGAGGGGAACTCCGTGTATTTGTCTATAATTGAAACAAAAACTGTTATGTAATAATTCGCAGTGTTGTTTTCGTAATCCTATGCAATCTAACAATCATCGGGGGAAATGGTTTAGTAGATCGGTGATATCATCTGAAGACCTTAGAAGTTTAATCGCGTTGGACCCAACGATTAACGATCGTCTGGCTCATAGACCCGGGAAAATCGCTCAGGTCGCGATCATCCTCGGGTTCCAAGAAAAACACGACGTGAATCATCTCGATCTCTCGGAAACAGGCTCACCTTGCTTCCGAAGTCGTTATCTTCCTCCCCGTCTCTATAGAAACAAACAAATTCGGTGCGTTTGCCGTCGATGAAATCACTTTTCGGTCGTTGAAAAATTCCCCGGAGCTGACTCGCCCCTCTGGAAGGAGCTCAATGTCGTTTCGCATCTCGGAACGTCGTCGTCTCGGAAGACGTCGGTTAATTAATTAGGGGGTTTTTCGAGAGAAGGCGAGCGGAACTCGGCGGGGATTCCCCCGGCAGCTGATGTCCCCCCGGGCAACCTTGCGGAGGCCGAACTTCAAGTAGGCGAAGTCTTCGTCACGTGATCGACCCCCACGTCACGTGAGCTGATCACAGACTCCAAAACCCTCAAATTTAGCTCATTTTCGATTAAAAAAAGGAAAACAATTCAAAAATTAATGTATGAATGTATTTTATTGAAATCTTTGAGTCATGAGAATCAACTAACAGCTAAAACTTCCATCAAAATCGGATGAAAGCTGTTTGAATTATGCTCATTTTAACAAGTGATGTACAAAGAACAATGAGAGTGAATTTTTTTTTACAAAGCTTTAAGATTGAATTCTGAAACGGAAGTTAATGAAAAAATCAAATTTCCAGTGTGTTGTTATTTATTCTAACTAAACAACTCTTAAACGAGTTCCACTATCTGCTTTACAAGCAGATACCATGTTACATGGATATGTCTTTGATTGGGGATTTCATAAAGGTTGTCCTCGAGAGTTGGAATAAATTATGGAGTGGAATAGATGATGCTATAGCTTTACGTTAAGAATATTGACATGGATATGTCTTTTGGCTGGGGGTCAAGGAATTATTTGCGCACTTTTTTTTCCCGACCGGCACATTTTCTATTGATTTTCACGTACAACCAAGGCGTTACTAGGGAAGAGTAACTCCCATAGTTTTCATAGTAGGAAAATCGTTCGCCACTTTTTGGAATGCTCTCATTTTACCACGACATTTCATGACCTCTAAGCCATTGTAGTGTCAAGGAATGCTGATTTATTACTCTAAGTTAAAAACTAATATTGTTTGGTAACCATAATGGAATAATCATGTGAAAAGAAGGCACTAGGTACATGGTTGGTATACAATTGAGTAGTAGGTACCAACTGGTAAGCAGTAGGTACTAGACATATCCATGATCTTTTGTTTTTCCCATCAAGGGAGAAATTAAAATGTTTGATTTACACTTTACTTTAATAATGATCTCTCGGAATCGACCATCTTTGACATGGTTGTAACCGGCTTATTCAAATTGTTTATAGTCCAATCAACTTAGTTTAGGAATGTAGCCAGGTACGTAAGGAGGGGGAAATTGGTAGCTTGAGATGTGAACATTTATCACATAAATCAAGCGCTTTCCAACGAGTGGCGAACGATTTCTGTGCGATGAAAACTGCGGAAGTTCCATTCCCCTAGCAACGGCTGGGTTGTACGTGAAAAACACTGAAATTGTCGGTTGACCCCCCAGAGCAAAGACATATCCATGTCAAAATGCTGTCTATTTCCACGAAAAATAAAGAGTTACAATGTTAAATCAATTTGGACAATTAGGCCATCATAAGTAAGAAGCAATAACTGAAGACAGGACACAGCTTTTATAGTCACAGGTGAAGGGAGATTGAATCCCATTGGTCAAGAGAAAGGAAAGGGGGCAGGAGGTACAACCAATTAAGTGCAAGCAAAGTGAAGGGGGATTATAGCTAATTCAGATGAAGTGAAAGGAGGGGAAGAATTACTTTCAACAATTTCAAGGGATAATTCCAAGTTTTACAGAAATGGACTTATCAGTGGTGAAATATATTGAGGGATATCCTCATTTAAACATTCACCAGATCTGTCACTTTGATCATTTCGAATTTTTCAAGTACATTCAACATACCTCCCTTTTGACCTAAATGAAGAAATTCTACGAACCGTATATCTGTTAAATCATAATTGTAACTATGATTGGATTCCTTAACATGTTTCGCGAATGTAGACTTACCCTTATTTTTCCTGAAATCCTCCTGATGCTCGTCTATTCTTTCCCTGAATGTCCTACCAGTTTGACAGCAATATTTGTAGCCACAAGAACATTTTAGTTTATAAACCTCACTTTCATCCTGAACATTGATTTTGTCCTTAACCGATCCTAGTAATGCTTCAAGACTATCCCTTTTAAGACCCTTTCCTTTCTCTTGACCAATGGGATTCAATCTCCCTTCACCTGTGACTAAACAAGCTGTGTCCTTTCTAATGCGTCTCCAGTTATAGTTACTGAGGATGGCCTAACCGTCGAAATCGATTTAACATTGTAACTCTTCATTTTTTGTGGAAATACAACATTTTTCGCTAACTTCCGATTCTACCAATGCAATATCCTACTTTTGATTTTTATTGCCAGGTTATTTCGATTATGCCCCACAGTGCGTTAAAACGTTGCTGGCTACGTGATTGGATGGCCAGCAGTGACTGATTTAAGTTGTAACTGCTACATCATTTTTGACGTTTTACGCTACATCATTTAAAGCATTTCAATGATCTATACCTACATTCGTATTACGGAAACGAGGAAGCGATGTGCCACACCCAACTTGGCTTCCGAGTCTCCTAAAAGTAGCGGAAGGATTGTTTTCAATTTCGAGAGAAAAAAAATTGTAGGTCTTCAAAAAATCAAAATCTCGCATTTTACGTTTTAGACCATTCTGAACAACTTTGGTTCCGTATCTGTCTGTCTGTGTACGTGTGTCTGTCGTGTGTCCGCAAATCCTTGTAACAGGCTTATTTTCCACAGTTTTCATCCGATTTGGATGACATTTTCAGGGGATGTACGGGGTAGGGGGTTTCATCAGTTTCATCGTTCTTGACTCAATACCTCACTCTGCGCATGCGCAAACGTGAATTCTACCAAGCATTATTTTCTCACGCCCTAGTCGTTTGATCTCGCTCGAATTTGGGTGATAGTTGGGAGATGATAATTCGATCATCTTATATCAATTTCAACATGGTTGAATCATTAATAGCTTCTGCGCATGCACCAATATGAAATCCGTGTAACAAGCTTATTTTCCACAGTTTTCATCCGGTCTGGATGAAATTTGCAGGGAATGTGCGAACTAGGGAGTAGACGGTCCCCTGCCAGTTTCATTGTTGCCAAATCAATACTTCACTCTGCGCGTGCGCAAACGTAAATTCCATTGTGCTCCATTTTTTCACGCCCTAGACGTCCCATCTCGCTCAAATTATGATAATAAGTTGGAGGATGGCGATTTGATCATCCCATATCAATTTCAACATGATTGTATCAATATTAGCAACTGCGCATGCGCCTATGTGGAATCCTTGTAACGACCTCAATTTTCACTGTTTTCGTCCGATTTCGATGAAATTGTCAGAGAATGCGCGGGTTAGATTATAGATGGCCCACTTTCATTTTTGCCAAATCAATACTTCATTTTGCGCATGCGCAAACGTAAATTCCATTATGCTCTATTTTTTCACACTGTAATCGTTCGATTTCACTTAAATTTGGATGATAGGTGGAAGAAGATGACTTGATTACCTCATATCAAGTTCAACACGATTATATCATTAATAGCTACTGCGCATGCGCCAATGCGAAAAACTTGTAATGACCTTAATTTCCACAGTTTTCATCCGATTTTGATCAAGTCCAATTATCAATTTCGATCCAATTTTGATGTTTAGGGTGTAGATGGTCCCATACCTATTTCATTGTTTTCAACTCATCAGTTCATTCTGCGCTTGCACAAACGTAAATTACATTATCATTTTTTCGTTTCTTAATTGACCAATTATGACATTTTACGCTACTTCTTGATTTACTCTTTCCCGCTATGGAATTTTTCAAGATCATTTAAAACTTTTCAATGATCTATACATTCATGATCGGTAAACGAGGAAGTGCCACACCCAACTTGGCAGACGTTTTTTGATATATGTAAGTACACGATATGGGGGGGATAGGGACGACCCATTTGGAACGGGCCACCCAGTAAAGATGCTTGTCTAACGTCTAGATGTTGTCAAACGAGCCTTGAAAGGTTGGTTCTGTTTGTGATAAATCAACAGATGCATTCACCTCGATGAGAGACACCATTGAGGACGCCCTTTGAACAGCCCTTTCAGAAAGTACATGAAAGACCTTTAACATTTGAGAAAAGACGGGTTTTTTCCTCAATGTAGAAGTTGTTTTTAATAATTCAAGAGGCGGAAATGAGGGTCGAGAAGAGAACTGAAAGAGATGGGCGGATAAAAATGGGATGAGGAGGGTTGGAGATTTGAATGAAAGCATTCTTCATAAATATCAACTCTATGAATGTATATTTCGTGTTGGGAGACCAATTAGGCTGCCATACCAAATGTGGATATGATGTGGCCTTACACAACTTGGGAAATGCTTTTGAGTGAGATACTTGAGATTGGGACATATTTTTTGCGATAAAAAAATCTAAATCTAAATTTATTTACATTTACGAACTAGCGGGAAGAAAGCATGTTCCATGTTTTAGCATTTTAGCCGTAGGCTCAAAGCAGAAAGCCACCGGGGGGTCCAGGGGGGCGAAGTACACCTGGCGGGGTCAAGGGGAGGAGCCCCTTGCGAGGCCCGAAGGGCCGAGTTTTATTTTGCTTTATTTTAACTGTGATTCAATTCGTAAATGGTATAGGTAATAAAAACGATATACCAACAATCAAAAGTTAATAAAAGAATATGGGAAACAACCAAGCTTGATCAAGTAGGCAGTGAAATGTAGGGGAAGTTCGTAGGGGAATTTGGTGGATACTGAACAATTTCCAGGATATTTTTCTAGGTGAAAATCGCATATGTGCTAGCCCCAGAAGGTAGTGGGAAACGACTTGATTTCAGTTTGCAGTCCACATTTTCGTTTCTTTGACCAGGTGATTTTACTCCTCTCTAAGGGGCTGTATAACATCCGCGCAATTTTGCTCAGTTTTGCCAAACGAACCTAATATGAATTTCTTTATTTCTAAGAGCGTCTGAAGTTGCTAGGCTAACTACTAATAGTAATCGTATTTTACTAATTACATTCTCCAATTGAAGGTGTTAGGTACCTACTGAAGTTATAAGCCTAAATTATTAGGTAATTTAGATTGTATCCGCATACCACAAACTTTTGCATCCTCTGTAATAAATTCATGGAGGGGCTCTGCCCACCCTGCCCCTCCTCAAACTATGCCAATGGATTATACAGGGTGGAACCGGATAAGTGACGAAAACTGTTTGCGTTAGTCTGCATCAGAAATGTAGTCAATTGCCGCCAACCGCATATTTTTATCTCAATCCGTACTGGAGATATGATTTTTTAATTTTTTTTTTTCCCAGGAATACCGTGTTTTTTTCTTTTAAACTCGAAATTCTCCACTTTGCCTCATTTAATTTCAACTTTTGATCTCATTTTCGAAATCGGCGTATTACTGCTTATAGCAATTTCTGAAAATCGTTGAAACTTTACTATTCTTCCAACAACAAAAATTCTGAAACGGGCAAATCTCAAGAAAACTGCATCATCTAATACTCTTTCCCACGGTATAGTCAATTTTACATTTACTTTGTTATTTATGGGAGAAAATTATGTTTTAATGTAAAAAAATGGGAGGTTTTCAATGAAATCGTTGGTTTTCTCGAAAAATTACCCTCTATGAACCTACGAGTATGGGGTCGGTTTCTACGTATTTTTTCACGCTGAACAAATTGTAATGCTTGCAGATCTCTCCAGCTACGTTATAATCGAGTTTTACACTTTAATTAACTAGTTTTACCCCATAACACTCATACATTTAAGCGTAACAAACAAACTAAAAATTGTGAGTTTAAGTGTAAAACCCGGTTATAACGGAGTTGGAGAGATCTAAAAATGTTACCATTCGATTCAGCGTAGAAAAATACGCAGAAACCGACCTCAAACTCGTTCATGGAGGGTCATTTTTCAAGAAAACCATCGATTTGATGAAAAAACCACATTCTTCAACATTAAAACATAATTTTCTCCCCTAAATAACAAAGTAAAAGTAAAATTGACTATACCGTTGGAAAGAATATTAGATGAAGCAGTTTTCATGAGATTTGCCAGTTTCCAGGATTTTTTTCTTGGAAGAGTAGTAAAGTTTTAAAGATTTTCAGACATTTTATTTTTTCAAAATTGTCTATGTTTGAGTTGATTTGAAGGTTTTCGAATGGCATTTTTAAAGAACCCAAGTACACTATTCTTATAAAAAATTCAACGCCGATTTCGAAAATGAGAACAAAAGTTGAAATTGAATGGGGCAAAATGGAGAATTTTGAGTTTAAAAGAAAAAAAAAACACGGTTTTCCCGAAAAAACCTTTAAAAAATCATATCTCCAGTAGGTACGGATTGAGATAAAAATATGCAGTTGTCGGCATTTGACTACATTTCTGATGCAGACTAACGCAAAAAAATGTTTGTCACTTATCCGGTTCCACCCTGTATATATTTCATACAGGGTTTAATAAATATAGACCAATGATCTGCGTAGAAGGGCTAGGTATGTAACACAGAAATAATAAACCACTGTGTAATTATTTGCATCGGTTTTTTCACATGTTTTATTGGCCTTGACCGTATTATCAAAAATGAAATAAAATAAATAAATAACAGGGTTTTGATCAATCCAGCCGCAGATGTGGTTTACACCGCGTTCGGGAAGTGATATTGAATCTGATAGATGCAGTTCCAGCTGATCGCGGCCAATAACTCGCGGTGGGGCCCGACGTCTCCTATAGCGCGACAACCGTTATGACCTCCTGCACCTCCACCCGCCTCCTGATCACCTACCTCCTCCTCCTCCTCCTACACCTCCTGCTTTCCTCCTCCCCCAGACTGACTCCTGTGGGTTCGTGACTCATCCTAAGCGGTGGCCGCTCTTTGATGATCGTCATCCGAGAGCATCCCTCCTCCCCTATCGCCGTCTCCTGTTCCACTCCACCTCCTCCTGCTCCACCTGATCATCCCGAACCCCTCGCCCGCACCTCCTACCTCCCTCACCTGCATCGCTGCTGGTCTCCGTCGAAATGACTCATTACCCACAAAAACGCCTCCCCGATCCAGAACCTACATAACCGCGGGTTTCAATAGTTTGGTTTATTATTGTAGACATCAGACTATGATAAGCAAGGTACAAAGTATGGAAAGTGACACAAACATTGCGTTACGAAAATCCATCACGAGAGACCTCAGGAAGTGTTGTCTAATCATCTGGGTGAGGGATAAATATAATATGTTCTCTCTTATGTAGCCTAGATTGCTAAAATTTGGTGCTCATCCTCTTGGAGACCACAGGAAGTGATCGCGAGGCAGTCAGATCAGATGTGTGAGGGACACAGTTAAGTTATCTCCTGGGTAGCCTAGATTGCTGAAATTTGGTACACAGCCTCTTGGAGACCATAGGAAGTGATCGCGAGGAAGTCAGATAATTTGTGTGAGGGATAAATATAAGTTATCTCCTGGGTAGCCTAGATTACTGAAATTTGGTACACAGCATCTTGGAGACCACAGGAAGTGATCCCGAGGAAGTCAGATAATTCGTGTGAGGGATAAATATAAGTTATCTCCTGGGTAGCCTAGATTACTGAAATTTGGTACACAGCCTCTTGGAGACCACTGGAAGCGATCGCGAGGAAGTGATATCAGCTGGATGAGCTATGAAGGTAACTTATCTCATGTACATCCTCGAGCCCCCGAAGATTTAAATTGGTCGAAAAATTAAACGATTCGGAATTGGCTGATTTGTGGGTATTTGAAATAAGAAAGGTTCTAAAATACGGGAATGACAACGGCAGACGTTTCCTCATGGTGAAAGGTGGGGCAGACGACCCCGAAGGTTGAAAAAATGATCAAATTTAATTGGTAATACTCGAATTTTATGCTTTTAAATATTTTCTACCTTGATCATCTCAGATTGTGCTAAAAAGAACGATTTTGTGGAGAAATTAGGATCTAAAGTTGAGCGTCTCATCAAAACGCACTACCTTATCCCAGTTTGTCAACAACAAACTTATATTCGTAGAGCTAAATTTGTTTTTCGCCAAAAGGAACGTTCCTGTAATGCATGTATTAACTAGCGACTTGATTTCGGTGAATTCGCGATGAATTGGAAACATTTTGGGACTGGGAAAGTTATGTAAAGCTTCTCCCCTATTGTTTTTTTGCAAGAGTCACGGGCTTTTACGTACCGAAGGTCGACAAAATGCATTAAAAGATCCCAATTCAGATATCCGAGTAGGATTTGGCGTGTTGAAATGCGAGATGGAAATCTTCCGATGCAATTTTCGAGATTAAGGTCAATTGCGACGGCTGACAATGAACTGAACGAACTGCACGAACTTTCGCCTGAGCTGTTCAGACCTCCATCAGACGGGCTGCCAACTTCGGATGTCCACATGAAGAAGAGAATCCAAGGACGCGGGGAAAGGATGAGCTCCAAGCTGTGCTGCATTCGCGGTCGAGGATACAACCACATTCTGATTACACCGGAATTTCATCTCCGTTGGAAACATAGAAGTCACGAGCTCCACAGCAGAGGTCACCAACCTCCACGGACAAATTCAGGGAACTACGGATGAAAATTACACAGTCCGGCAAAAATAGAATTCAACTAAAAGCCCCAGTCGTGCAATATTAGGTTTTCTTTTTTAGAGATCCTTATCTCGAAGCCAAAATTCAAAAAGAGCCCACGATCTTCTGCAATTTCTTTTTGGCAAATTACGATCTTAATAATAAGGGGTTTCATAATTGTTTTTTTGCAAGTTAATAGAGAGTTTTTGTACTTCTTGTATTCATTTTCTCGTATACGAAAATGGCCTTTCCGAAACGAGAGGTTTTCGTAACGTGGAAGCTTTTCGAAACGGGAAGAGTCAGCTTCAGTCGTGTTCAGCTTTTTTGGAGAAGTAATTACGAGACGAAAACTTGACCTTTTTCAAGGATAACACTAGAATGATAGAACTTAGCAACTATTGTGAAGTTGGCATGGACTTACACACACCCACACAGCCGATAAAATCGCCTGAATTTTGCCGTGCCGTCTTTTGTTGTTGGTTTAACCTTTGTATTTGTATTTCTTTCGTGTTTTTTCCCCGCACCTCAACCAGAAAGGCCATTAGCGGCATTTTGTTCTGGCTTTCGACGTTTTATCGAACATTTAAGGTTTTTCATTTTCAAGGTTCATTTTACACGTTTTAAAGATTCGTGTTCTTCACGGCTGAATCGTTTTAGCGAATTTTTGAAGAAAATTAAGCTATTGCTCTCGCCTCAAAATTTGTAGAATGTGAATTTTTGAAAAACTTTTATGCAGAAATCCGTTTCAGGCTATTCTGAATCATATTCTGAAGTTTCTCCAGCAGTCTTCTATCCTATGTATATATGTATGTATGTATGTGTCATTCCAGACTGTCCAACTGTCCGTAAAATTGTGCTAGAAACTTCAAACAAATTTTAAAATGTTAAGAACACAAAACGAAAGTTCAAGTTCGTTGGCCAGCATGATCGGATTACATCTTCGGGTTGAAATTTTCAAAAATGTAGTAAAAAATTTCAAAATAGCCTGTTTTTTGCGATTTGTTGTGCGAAATAATTTTTCCAGCATACTGACATGTGGTATATTCAGAATCAGCGTAAAATTTCCTATAAGAATATGTATCAAGTTTTCAAAAATTTCAAAGTTGAAAAATCAGTCCAAAATCGAAATGATGCCGTTCGCTAGTTGTAAAAATCGGTAATATTTGCATGAAACATTTGCATGAAACATCTTCAAAAATTCGCTCATGGGGTCATGCTGCATGACTGGACTTTTTATATGATGTATAGGTAAGTGTAAGTAGTCGCTGTTTCTTAATTCATGTTATATTTTGGAAATTGTCTACTGTGACAATTGAGTTTTGAGTAGTGATTCATTACAAGAGTCCCATTAACGTCTCTATAAGAGTTACCCTTCTCTCGGGCGTACGAAAACGCTACGAGAAATCGATGCAAAAAGATTAGCATTCATCGTGCTCATTCTAACAGCTTGTTTTCGTGTTTACGAGAAATACAAGAACTCTTCAGTAATGAGTACCAAACTATTAGGTCATTGATGACGTAACCAATTCCATGACAATAACATTCTGTTATGGCAATACGTGAACACAGCATTAGTGCGGAATCGACATATATATGTCCGGACTTTTAATTAATTCTAGATATTTTCAAGAAAAAACCACCTTAAAAAAAATCTTAAGTGAGTACCTGCATCTGTAAAAGTCGAAAAGTAGAATCTTAGGTGGTGTTGAATAAATCTTGTTGCCATGGTGATGTAGGTAACCACTGCACATGCGCATCAGTGAAATTCATAAAACTCGTCCAACAATTTCTGCAAGATTTATATGGAATTTTCAGAATAATTATTTGGGTTAGGTTTATATGGTGCCTTCTCGATTCCTTGGCAGTGAAATCAGTGACAATCATTGACTATTGACATCCCAGCCAATTTTAAGGAAGTTTTCATGGATTTCGCTATTGTAAGGCAGCAGATCGGATGTCAATAATATCGTTTTAATAGTTTTTGCATATTAATTATCACAAAATAGTTCTGTTATTGATGTCGTATCCAATCCCATTTAATCTGTTGTGGCAATAGGTAAGATCCTCTCCAATTGTCGCATGGAAATCGTCTTTTTCAAGAATAACAACATAATACCCATTAAGTTTCTTCCGATGGAGAAATTTTGGTGGGGCTCAAAAGGCGACATGTCGGAACCCAGTATTGTTGGAGTGACAGTTAGACATTCACAGAGTAGGTATATCCCCGCCTCCTCGATGCAGAGGCGAGATAGCCTAGTCTTGATACCTAAGATCCTAGATCGTCTTTTATGAATCTTATTGTCATGGGAATGCAGATAGCCACTGCAAATGCGCATCAGTGAAATCCGTGAAACTTGTGCAACAATTCCTATGAGATTTCTATGGCATTTTTCGAATAATTATTTGGGATAGGTTTATAAATATGGTACCCTCCCGAATCCGTCGCATTGAAATCATTTGGTCTAGAAATCAACAATCGCCTTTCGTGGGTCAGCCACATGTCTCGCTGTCTGGCAAGCTCTCATCCTGCTTATTCATGCTTCGAAGGTTGATGGATGCGGTGTCAGAAAATGTCATTAAAATGGTGTACCATCTTATGGGGTAACTCTCCTCACTCGTCAACGATTTTTAAACTTCAAAAGAAAGCCATACGGATTATGAGGAAGCATGAATGGAACGAGTTTGTCAAGGCCATTTTCGAGAACTTGAAATCCTGACGTTGCCCGGTGTATACGCACTCTTGCCTTATGCACGTTCACCGTAACGCCGATCATTTGCACCGTGGCACAGACAAACATGGGTATCCCACGAGAACCTGCAAAAACCTTCGACCCCCTCGACCTCGCCTCACAGCAACAAGAACGACTGATCCAATACAAGTTGGGACTAGACTCTTCAAACCTTCTGCCCAGGTCGACTCAAGAGCTCCCGGAGACGTCATTCAAGAAGTACCTGAAGAAAACTTTGATACACGCAGAGCTATATAGTATTGACGACATCTCCACGATCAGTTTTCCCCAATTAGTTTTGTTTTAATATTCATTTTTCAGCATGCTGAGGAATTTTTTGTACTAGTACTCGAGCATGCTCTTCTAGCCTAGGACTATTGTTTTATTTTATACTGTAATTTTGTTGAATTTTGATACTGACTATTGTTCTACTTATTATTGACTACTCTATTGTTGACGTTTGTATTGCCCGATTGGGATTTCTACAAATAAAAAAAAAAAAAAATCAGTGACAGTCATTGACATCTCAGCCAATTATGAGAAAGTTTTAAAGGATTCAGTTAGGGACAGTTCTTGTCGTAATGGAGGCAGATAGGCCCTACTGCGTATTTACGAACATAAAGTCTCTGTAATGAGGAAAAAATCCGATTCTGCTCAAATTCTGCTTAATTGTAATCCGATTCTGGAGTTAGTTGGAGACAGCCTTTGGTGGTCTCCTGAAACTTTCACACTGATAATCTAACATGAAACGAACCAACTTTCCGTTGGGTTGCTGGGAAAGTAATGACGAATATCACAATCCGTGAATATTTGCAATAACTTGGTTCTCTATAACAAAGCTAGGAGGTTGAAAGCTATAAGTTGTGCATCCCGTAGACGGACTGAAAAACTATAATTTCCAAAAGAGTAAACCATGGTAAAGGGATTTTTCTTTCCAAGTTTCATCCTCGAGCGGGCACGTACTCCGGATAATGACTGGCTGTCAGGATGCGCTCGAAATTATCCGACAAAACCCAGCAAAACGAAGAGGAAACGGTGGAGTGGGGAAGAGGTGGGGGAGGGAAAACGAAAAAAGACGATCGTCCCAACATAAAGAAGACATTATCCCTGCGGAGGCCTTGAAAGGAATAAAACCTTCTGCGTGATATATCGGAGGAGCTGCCGGCCCACTCGTAATTGGTCGGCGATTACGGCGGCTCGGTCGTGATAGTGCCTCGTTTTAATTGAGCTCCGGTGTTGCTATGCTGACCTGAGGAGCTCGAGATGCTTCCGTTGCAGGACATTTGGGCCAATTCTTTACGTTTTGTTTACCGCAGAGAGTTCCTAAACGATAAGGCATTTGGGATAAGGTGCTTGGGGAATTTATCATCTGGGGTGAGCCACTGCGGAGTCTAACCTGATAAAGTCAAGAGGGTCGAATTAATAGAGTTCCTAGTCGAATCGTTAAACACAATACGTCGTGCGATATCGAAAATTGAGAGTTTTTGGCGACTTCAACTTAACGTCACCCGTTACCGTAGTCTTGAGGGAGCAAATGAAGATGCTAACCTAAATGGAACCGGGAGAACGGTTGCCTTAATTTTGATGTGACGTTAACGGTGGTTGGGCATCGCGATATCCCCCCCCCCCCCTCCACCAGCTGTCTTGTTGTTTACTGGTTGACTAATCAATTTCTTCATTTCGATATGAAACGCCGATTTTCAATCCTGAATTCGAATTTCATGTTAGTTTCAGTACTATTAGGGCTCTATCTTAGTTTTCAATTTGTAAACAGCGCATGGATTTAACACAAAGATAGTAAGCCTCAAGTGTGGAACACCGTGGTTTAGTTGCACTTATAGGTCATCAGCCGTTACGAACTTCATTTTTTTTGGGTTTCCCGTTGTGTATGAACAAGTATGAAAAAGTATTTATCTCTATGACAATGAACCAGTATTTTACCTGACACAATCATCAGTGCAGGCAGCACTTCATGCAATGTTCACAAGAAAATAGCTGAGAGATCAGGCAAACTAAGAACAATACTGCGAAGAAGAAGTGTCTTAAAACTCAGTTTTCTCATTTAATATATGTGAAATAATGATGGAAAAGAGGCTCTAATCGACCAAATAGAGCCCGTGCGCAAAATAACGGATTTTCGATCGAGTTGAAAGCTAGTAAAGCTAGACAGCAGAGGCGGACTTCAGATGGCACATTCGGTTTCTACGCTACTTGAAACGTAAAATAAACAAGTTTGAGGGATGTTCAAAAACCTACCAGTTACATCAACATAATTAGTTGGTAATGAGGCATTTGAAAAGAAAACTATTATTTACTTCAACAGTATTCGAGTAATTCTGAGGTGCCTAGGAGTGTTACATTTACAGGAAGGTTAGGCTGGTGTCGTTAGGTCCCCAAACGGGTGACGTTAAATGAGCCATTCTAACGTACGACGTTGCTAACGTCCCCTCAAGGTCACGTACTCTTGGGTACGTTAGGGTGACGTTGGGCACGTTAGTGGTCACCAAAAACTCTCTAAATACGGCGCCGAAACTCTGACGCAAAGAGTTTGGTGACGCATCCTTCCGTACTGATACGTTAAAGGATCGCAGACGCAATCCGTAAAAAATGTAATCCTCTATAATCTCATTCCATGGACTTTAATAACCTCCTAGGGATAATTTTCCTCCTTCCATGGACTTAGCATGACAACTCCATTAAGGACAGAAAAGTGAGCATAAGTTGCGGTAAATTTTTCTCGTTACCGCTCGCCGTATTGAGATCTACGGATCTACTAGGAACTCACTAGTGTCCTATCTTAAAGTGACGCTACTTATCTTCAAGTAACGCTGAACCACCAAGGGGATTCCTCGCCTATCCCGTGTGTTCAGTTTCCAGCATTTCTAAGTTTCCTAGTTCTTTTCTTATTCACGAGTAGGTTTGCAACGGCAGATTTTGAAAATTTATGACCAAGAAAATTATTATAATTTTTATGAATCATGAATAGGTACCAAGAAATAAATATTACTGTTATCGGTAGATAAGGTTACTTTGCGATAGGGAGGAAGACAAGAGATAGAGAGGTTCGGGATAAAGCGTATTATGGTATAGGGTGGAATAAATCTGTCTTATTGGAGATAAGGCGCCTCATCTCCATCTCCCTATCACTTTAAGAGCTCTCCATTAACTCCGCAAGTTCCCTAAAGTTTTGAAGAGACAATAAATTTCCGTTAATAAATTCAGCTTCCGTTTGCGAAACAAAGCGGTTCATTTCCACACGTCCTTATTTAACTTGAAGTATTTACGGCGATCTTGAGGGAATTTACGTCGTCCGCTCTGAACTTTTCGAGATTCTCTGGAAATCGCTTAGTTCCTCTGGCGCAGCCATTCATCTGAGATGAGCTACGATCTATTTTACTGGTGCGTCAACCAACTACAAAAGAGTTCCAACGTTATGTACTTCAAGGGCAATCGGATCATTACTACGATACGGTTGTAAGTTCTCATAATCAGCCCCTACTGTAGACTGAAAACGCCTGCCAAGTGGGTGGGCAGTATAGCACCCTCACATATTGTAACATGGACATATAGAATTAATTGAACAACAAAGTACGAGTCCAAATGGTTGATAAGTCGACGTATCAGAAATTAACGTTTGCGCATGAGCACAGACTGCAATTAATCCAATGGCAATGAAATTTATAGGGGAACGTCTTGGAGCTAAACCGCACAATTCTTTAAAATGTCATAAAAATCGGTCTATTAGTCTCAGAGTTTTGTCTGTCTCGATAAATTTTAGTTTTGCGCATGCGCTATCGTTATTAATCCTCTAATTGCGATATAATTCATAGGGAATTTTCCTGGAAAAATCCCGCGTTTGAACGGAATCGGACCAATAGATGATAAGAAATCGACGTTATAATAAATTAACGTTTGCGTATGCACACAGACTACTGTGGCGACAATGAAAGTTATAGGGGACCGTCTAGAAGATTTCCCGCGCAACATCTGGAAATTTCAACAAAATCGTTCCATTAGACTCGGAGTTTTGCCTGTGTCAATCAATAATAGTTTCGCGCATGCACAATAGAAATTAATCTACCAATCGCGATATAATTTATAGGGCATTTTTCTAGAACATATACCCAATTACCTACCGAGTTTGGACGAAATCGGACCAAAAGATAATATAATACAGTGAAACTTGGATAATTCGAACCTCAAGGGACCAGTCAAAAACTTCGAATTAACCAAAAATTCGAATTAAAGAAGTTTTCAATAAATTATAATGAATTATATTTTAACAAACTACAGTACGAAGTAAAGTACATACAGTATTGAATACTGTATTGAACAACAGAATATTGAACAATAAATATAAAGATAACTGGAATGGTACTGTATTTAACTGCAACCATAAAAAACAATCTATTGTTTTTCAAAAAAGGATGATATTTTGGCCTGTTTCCTTGAATGAAGTGTCTCGGCCATTATAAAAGATTCCAACTCATTCAAAAAGTTGAAGTATGAGTCACTTACATTAATTCGGCTTTCAAAAAAACGTCTAAGTTCTTGTACGTGATTTATGGCGTCAGCTGCACTCGGCACCGGTACTTCTTCTGCTGATGATCCAGCGATCTCGTCTCCCGGACCGTCTCCGTCGTCGTATTGCTTCTCGCTGTGACTTGCATGCATTTGGTCTAACGCAAACCTGTTGCCGAATATCGTTACTAAAACGTATTTCCCGATAAATTTACAATTATTTTGAGTCGCAGCTTAAAATTTTTTCCTTAATTCCAATTATCCAAAATTCGAATTATCCACTATTTTTTAGCATTGTTTAAATATAAAATGCTAGGAACCAAGAGAAATATTCGAATTAAAGAAGATTTCGAATTAAAGAAGTTCGAATTATCCAGGTTCCACTGTATCAAAGTTAAGAGAAATTTACGTCTGCGCATGCGCACAGGCTTCTGTTGTATCAACGGCATTGAAAATTATAGGGGACCATTCAGGAGCTAATACGCGCAATCCCTGAAAATTTCATCGGAATCAGATTAAAAATTGGTTTAGTTTTGTGCGTGACAAGGATTTACCACAGATAGACAAAAACGGAACAAAAATTGATCAGCAAGCTCTGAAACCCAAAAAGGAAGTAGAAATTTTGATCGGTAAAAGAGGAAGCTATGTGCCACACCCAACTTGGCAGACGTTTTTAATATGTTCAAGAAAAAATGGTCTATATTCTAGGTTCTATATACGAAAATAACAATGGCAGAAGCCCCCAAATGTTGAAAAAATTGCCAAAAAATTAAACGATTCTGAAATGGCTGATTTTTTGATATGTGAAAAAATAAAGGTTCTATATTCTAGGTTCGATATACGGAAATTTCAATGGTAGAAGCCCCCGAAGGGTGACAAAATAGCCCAAAAATTAATAGATTTTCGGTTTCGATCATTGAATGATTTCGGGTTTATACTATTAAACTGTGGGACTTCTATGCCTATCAGATTTCTGGGATTCAGGTTTCATGGAATGAAAAATATATCTGATAACCATTTCAGTACAAGAATTATATTGTGGGATGATGGAAGCTCAACAAATTTCGTTGTGAAGGAATTATTCGGAAGATACGATATATTACGAAGATAATTATATGGGTATAAACAGTTATTTGTAAGATGAGTTCAACATGTAAGGTATGTAACTAACAAATGGACTGGGTATAACTTTCGAGAGGATTCAAAAGGACAGTGACCGTATAAGCTAAGCCATTAGTCTTGGCATATACTACATATACAACCAAATTGTCAATAGGAAGTAATTGGCTATCCAGAACATTGCATTTGCCGGTTCGTGGGGGCGAGGGGCAACTGGGGCGACGACCCAGCACGTGGAAGGGTTAACCTAACCGCCAGCCAGTCATTACTTCTCGATGCTTTTATCGTCCACTTTGAGGCGTCCCACAGCCCCGTCTTCACTGCCAACATAATCGCTTCCTGCTTATGGAGAGCTCAGTGCCCCCGGTAGGTAGTTGTGGGTCGGGATGATGCTTGATGGCCTAATCGGCTGTGTGCCCCGCGTGCGACTTTGAAAAGCAACTGGTGTCAACGACTTGGGAACCCATTGTGAGGGGTATTGAATGAATCACTACGTGTGTCTTGATGGACCCTGACAGACAGCCGTCTCAGCCAAAAGAGCGAGTACTCTACGTCGCCTTAATAATATGCCAACGTGAATAATAGTTTATATAATAAATTCCTCACCCCTCATACATATGTGTTTCATAAAGAACAAAAGCTTCACATTTAATCATTGCAATCATAACATATTTTGCATAAAGTAGCAATGAAAGATCTGCCACAATTATAGTCCATGGATATGTGTTATTAAAATAACCGAAATTAGTAACTCAAACAATATCTTTAATTTGCTATGTTTGTTCTCTCTTTCACAACGTCTTTCATTTAGCTTGTGCGTTTTGTGATTATTAGAATCCACACAAAAAATATAAATAAATAAAAAAAATAAAAATAAAAATAAAATTAAAAAATCCATTTCAAAGTGGTTGATATTTGGATTTGTCGACCTTCCTCAGTATTTGGCGACGCGTTAAAAAATGAGGGCGGATCGATGGAGCCCACTCGTATATTTATAGCTAGAATTCGCAAAACGAACTTGAACTGATACGAATCTCGTTGGGTTTGACAGGGTCAGGTCATCAGGCCATCGGGAATTAATTTTCATTCGTCGAAAATAAAATCCGTCGAGTGAATACGATCGATTACAAATTATCGATTATAGTTTTACAAACGCGATACCAATAATTAATAAACAAACTATAGTTGAAAATATGGTTAGGTACCAAGAACCTTTCCGAAATTAAAAGCATTTGGTAGGGAGCCTCTCTGGGACCTCGAAAGACGAATAAAATGATGGGCTCTCTCCTGGTCAGATGGGTGGCCTAAATTATCTCCGTTCAACCTTGGAAATTGAAATTTGATAGGGCGACTTTTTGCGACATTAAGAGCCGGTTGAAAAGATGGGATAATTTCTGATCAGTTGAGTGAGTTAAATTCTTTCCTTTTCACCCTATATATTTGAAATTTATTAGGGAGACTCTATGGGTCTCGAGGAGACTAAGAACAACGCACTGGTTGTATGTGAAAATCGATAGAAACTTCGCGCTGCGCGCTTCGCAAGGGGCTTCGCCCCTTGACCTCACTGGTTAGGCCCCAGACCCCTTTTGCTTTCACCTTGAGCCTCGGTTAAACATTGGAGGAACTTGGAACTCGCTGCATTTAAAATTACAGCTTCAAAGGTTGAATAGCAAAGAACTTAGCTCCGGATCTCACTCAGCTGAGCTGGGGGGCTCTTGACTTCATGACTCGTTGCTACACGTCCCATGGGTTCTCTATTTCAAGAGGTTGAATAGCAATGAAATTAACTCCAGAGCTCACTCAGCTGATCTAGGAGCACTCAGACTTTATAATTCATTTCGAGATGTTACACGAGACCTCCATTTCAAATTTCAGCTTCATAGGTTGAATAGCAAATAACTTAAACTCGGATCTCACTCAGATGATCTGGAGGGGCTCTAGACTTCATGATTTGTATGTAGACGTCCTAAGGGTTCTCCATTTCAAGTTGCATAACAAGCTTTACAAAATAGGCGTCACATAAATTTTCATATTAAAAAATGCGAGCTTAATATGGTATTGATTCCTGTTGGCTCAATAGGTGCAATATTGCAACAAATGGGATAGCTCGGGTTAAATGAGGAAGTTGCATGTCAAAGGGTTGTTCTATATAGGCTTCGAATAATCAATAAGGGAGTTATTGATGTGAAGGCTATAAACCTAAATGAAGGTCTAACAAATTTGCACCTCATCGTTTGCGACTTATAGGGGCTGTGAGGTCAATTCATTTCGTAATCGCCTTACGATGCTGAAATTTGATATGGAGCCTCTAGGACACAGAATTGAATTAGAATTTTCTCTTTTATTGCCTTAAGACGCAGTCATTAGAAACGGAGTCTCTCTAGGACACTTAGAATAGAATTGCAACATGCAGAACCACCCTGATCAGATGAGTGAGATGTTATTTGATACGAAGTCTCTCTAGGACATGTAGAATAGAACTACAATGTGAGAAACCACCCTTATCAGCTTGTTGAGCTCTGATACTAATTTCTTTCCTAATCGTCATACGCTGCTGAAATTTTATATGAGCCTCTCTTGAACACTTAGAGTAGAATTACAAAACGTGAGGTACCATCCTGATCAGCTGAGTGACTTGTGAGGACAATTCCTCTCTAGTCACCCTACGATTCTGAAATTCGATATGAAGCCTCTCTAGGATATGTAGAATAAAATTACAACATGAGAATGAAATCAGATGTGCGAGATCAATTTCTCTCCTAATCGCCCTACGAAGCTGACATTTGGTATGGAGCCTCTCAAGGACACATCGAATAGAATTACAACGTAAGAATGAGATCAGATGTGTGAGCTCTGAGGCTAAATCTCGCCTAATTACCCTAAGCAGCAGTCATTAGAAACGGAGTCTCTCTAGGACACGCGTTGATTAGAATTGCAGCATGCAGAACCACTGTATCAGACGAGTGAACTGCAAAGGAATTTCTCTCCTAATCGCCATACTTATGCTAAAATTTAACAGTAAGAATAGAATTACAGCATGTGGAGTCACTCTGATAAGCCGACTGATTTGAAAAATATTTCTGAGTTTATCAATAATAACTTCTCACATTTCTGCCATAGGACATAAATTGATCTTGGTTTTTCACCAAAGGGAAAACCAACTCCCATGAAAGGGGATCTTCCGACTCTTCCTAGTTATAATAATACTTCGCATAGATGTATCAATGGTTGATTATGATGGACAGGACTCACCCATAACCTTTAGCTTTCTCCAAATAGGGGACATTCGGAAAATTTCGAATTCTACTACTTCTCACAGCTTCAGAAGGTCGAGTCTTGTTGTCTTGACTCAAAGTCAACACCGCAGCGATGTTACGGATCGGGATAACCTGTCGGAAGGTTCCTGGTTGTTTCAACATGTCATGGGAAAACGCGATCAGCACAGCGTGAATTGGACGGGTCACGGCTCGTCTGCTCCGCCTTCTTCGAACCTACGTCTACTGTGAGGACGAAGATAATCGAGGCTTCAAAGGTTAACTGATGTCCGACAATTATGTCAAGAAACACATTTTCTGTGAATATTTTCAGACATCCAGCTTCAAGTTTGTTCCAAGTACTAACATGGAACATGTTTTGCCCACATAACCCGGCAAAAAATGAGACAAAATTACCGTTACGTGGCATTGCGTTACGCTCCTATTGTGTGATGATTATCGTTTACGACCATATCGTTGCTACGGAAATGTATCTTAGGCCTTTATCATCGTACAAAAATCGTTCGCCAGTCGTTGGAAAGCTCTCGATTTACCTAACCGTATTATGTTAACCACTGTGCAGAGCGTGGCCAACAATCTGAGGAGTGAGCGTGGTTGTCTGAATAATTGTTTATATACAGTTGATCCTTCTCAGTTAATGTTGTAAACGTGTTTGCAGCCTCTATTAGACTGGGAAGGATAATGCACCGTGGACTCAGTTCGATAAGTTATTATCTATAGACCAGTGACCTGCCATGAAGGGCAATCTAATACCGAAAAACGAGGAGCACTCGTAATAAACATTTTTGTTATAATTTGCATCGTTCTTCTCTTGATTTGGGAGTCACATGCGGAAGCCCAGACTTCGAAGCTGTACATCCATATGGGAGGCAGTGACGTATATGGGACGTATATTCTCCGTTTCAAGTGTAAGGGAGTGGGCGTAGGTTAGAGAAAGAATCGAAGTTGGGCTAGGCAGGAACGTACTCTCTGAACTAAGTATGAGATATGGGTTTCCCGAATGAGCTTTCCAATCGAGATTTACGCCCAGGTACTAGGTCGTATTTGATCGTGTCTTCTCCAGATACATATGTTGGATACGTTTGATTCGATAGGAGGTTTCTCGGATTTGTATATTTACATGTAAAGAAGCTGTTTTGTGACTTCGAAGGTATGTTCGGAATCTTTCATTTCTGACTATGCAGACAGGGCACATAAGTGTGAAAGGAACGAAGTTTTTGTCCATCGCCGAGTCAACGACAAAAAAGGGTCGGATTGTGGTAATCCCCCCAGCTCGACAGCTCTAGCGAGATGTTTTCCCTAGCTGGGCAATTAGGGACGTGTTTTTACGAGTTGCTCGGGATTATCCAACGCTTTTAATAGTTTTCCAACGGCGCCGGCGCCGTCGGTTCCGCGCCTCGGTGTTTTCGAGCGCCGCCGTTCCATCAACAGAATTACCAGTCACAGAAATAGGTTTCGTTGTCGTGAGAAGAGGCCACGAAAACGGGTTAAAGTCTCCAAGTCTAAACTCAAGTTAGGCGGTTATAACTAAATATTCGTAGAAGGGCGACGATAAATGTTGCGAATTTTCGTAAAAAAGAAGCTATCGTAATGTCTCAGAAAAAATTTAAATAAATTCTATAAAACCATGGTCCCATCAGATGGAAATGGATAGAACATCGATCCGATTGGTGGCCCGTCTCCGTTAGAATCATGGATTGTGTTCATCATAATAGAATCGAATCGGACTGCGAGAATCATCAATATGCACAAAATGTGGCTCCCAGGAAGAAACGCTGGAACACATGCTTATGATATGCCAAACCTACACCGCAGCTAGAGGTAAAATGTTAGGCTCAATCACCCAACATCTGGAGAACCCCGTGCATTACCACCAAATTATTCATTCGAAATCGCAATCAATCTACAGAACTGTGTGCGCGTATATTAATGACATTAAAGTGAAAATTGACAGCATTGATGTGGCAACCCTGAACATTATTAAGGTGGCACCACTCGTCTGAAGACTCTTTACAGAAACGAAGGCAACGTCCACTAGTATAAGTTTCGCTCATGTTTAATACGAATGTATTGATAAAGTTATAAATGTTAATTGTTCAGTTTTAATAAATAAAGTTTCTTTGGTTCATACGAATTTCATTTGGAATATAAAGAACGTCTTTGGTAAGTAAAACCACAAGTTTAGTTGAATATCCCGATAAAAATTTAATACTGTTTAATTGTAATAATTCGTGTCATGACGAAATGTTTATGAAATATAGATCTTCATGGCTGTTGAAACTGAAGAAAAAAAAACTTTAAATAAAAAAATTCAAAATTTTTTTCTGGAAATCCGTTTCAGGGCATTCTGAAGCGATTCCTGGGTTTTCACGCTTTTTCATTGATATGCAGAGTGTCCGTGAAATAGTGTGGATTCCTGCATTGTAGCCCTTCTACGCAGATCATTGGTCTACAATATTATTAAACCCCGTATACAGGGTGTCCACAGTAATTATGGGACAAACTCAAGGAATCGGTTTTAGAGATCATTTCTGATCGAAAGTGACTCATAGAAATTTCTTTTTAAACGATTTGTTTTCAAGTTATTCAATTTTTAAATTCTTTTCATGTTTTGTACCTTATACTATTAAAACGGTCATAACTCCCTGTATAATCACTGTAAACTCAAAACTAACTACACCTTTGGAAAGACCGTTAAATTTCCTATAATCATAATAAAAATTAAAGTTGTTAAAGTTAGTTTAAATTGGTCAAAAAAGGAAAAATTACAAAATTAGAAAAAAATGTTTAAAGTCGACGTATTTCCTTCCGTTTTTCTGCAACCGGTAGGGGGATCCTTCGGCATGCTCTCTTCGGAAAAAACTTTCTCAAACTGTCAGCTTTTGAACGGTCGGGGGAAAAAAGTAGGTATGTTCGTTTGTTGGAAAATCATGGTTTTTTTTCTCCCAAATCAAGGGTTTTTAGAGAAAAATGACCCTAGGTGAAAATAAGAGTTTGGGGCCGGTTTTTACATATTTTTTCACGCTGAATCGAATGGTGGAACTTGCAGATCTCCCCAACTCCGTTATAACCGAATTTTACACTTCAACTCACGAATTTTTAATTTATTTTTTATGCTCAATTTCATGTGTTTTTAATGGTACAACTGGTTAGTTAAAGTGTAAAACTCGGTTATAAAGGATTTTTTTGGTGATCTACAAATGTTACCATTCCATTCAGCGTGAAAAAAATACGTAGAAACCGTCCCTAAACTCGAATTTTCATAGAGGGTAATTTTTCACTAAAACGCTCGATGTCCGAGAAAAAACCACGTTTTTCAACGTACGAACATGCTTTTCTCCCCCAATTAGAAAAGTAAAAGTAAGATTTACTATACCGTTCAAAAGCTGACAGTTTGAGAAAGCTTTTTCCGAAGAGTGCACGCCGAAAAATCCCCCTACCGGTTGCAGAAAAACGGAAGGAAAAACGTCGATTTTAAACATTTTTTCTAATTTTGTAGTTTGTCCTTTTTTTGACCAATTGAAACTAACTTTAACAACTTTAATTTATTTAAGGGTTATAGGAAATTTAACACACCAATTTGGACACCGTTGGAAAGAACAGTAGGTATATCCTACCTCCTTGACGCCAAACCAACCTTTTTTGAGCCTACATGATCCGTAAAAGAAGAAGCTAAAATGCAAATTTAAATTTTGTTTTTAACAATTTGACTTTATTCTATCTTTTGTTAGCACCTGATTCCTACTATTTTCGAGAGGTACTTCTTATTAATAACTTTTTGACGGTCTTTAGCAGTAATGCTACATCGAATAGGAATGCGTCGTGATTTCTTTTCACCCGAGCATCTCTCCATACGCTGACCAGATGTCTTATAGGAGACGCAGAACAGCCGGTCGATCCATTGTATAAGGCGGTCGGCGTCGAAGTAGGTACCTATCAACCTACACGGACAAGTAATAGGTAGATACCCGTTCAACTCTGAGGTCAAGGGCGGGGATCCCTTTGTTTTCGACGTTTCAATGGATGTTCGGCACAATGAAGTTGTATCCAGCTGGTTCTTCTCAAGTCCGCTGCATCGCATCGCCTTTCCTCGTGTCTCTATTCGGTGGTAGTCATTGAACCAACCTTATTCTTCTCTTCCGGGTCGTGGAATCCCCTTAGAACCTAATATAAGTAGGCGAAAAGATTGGTGCACATGTAGGTAAAGTTTCAGTAGGCTTTTCAACTTTGGTAGTCGATCCCTTAGGGCCAGTTCCACCAACGGGATTTTTCCTTAGATTAACCCAGGACCATGAGTTTTCTCGTCAAAACGGCGAGAAGACCGTTCCACCAACGCTTGACTCGCGATCTACTTGTAGTGGCTTCTATCTCAGTGTGCGTCCTGCCAGTTCGGAACGGTTTTGGGCAAGCGCAGTCGAGTTTTGTCGTTCGCAGTGCCAGAACGCCCAGTTCCGGAATGCCAAGAACACCGAGTTCGGCGTTCGCAGTGTTTTGCGAACCCAGTTCCGAACGGTTCTAACAGTCGTTTTTTTCTGTACTCGAACTCAAGGACAAAGACGTAGTTAACGAATGCGCATTTCACTATTTTTCGGATATCGTGGGGTCTCTCTTCTTCTTCATCGAAATCATACTTTAGTCTCTATACGTTAGTACAAGTACCTATTCTATCATTGAATTGTCAACTAGCTCGTCAAGTTCGGAAAGCGATAGTTTCGCCAATGGTGTTTCATGGTTTGTAGACGATGAGGACGAGATTGAAGTTATAGTTGGATCTCGTCTACATCCACAAAACTCAAATTTTTTCGAGTATACTCCTCAGTCATCGTGGATTTTTTTTATTGCCGTGGGGTAATAGTTAAGTAATATTCACGGGCATAATAAGTAACTTATTTACGGGCACTAAAAATATTCTGAAAAGGAGCACCAGAAGGTAACACGAGTTGAGTGAGGCTACAAACAACAACACAGGTTATTCCACTTCCAAGTTCTGAAATCGTTCAATGTGAAGAACGCGGTTCCACAAGTTCCGGAACGCCCCGGGATTTCCCGTCCCAGTTCTGATGAGTTCGAAAACTGTCAGAACGCGCACTGAGAACGAAGCTTTTGGTAACGCACGGATTCCGGAATCCACCTGTTGGGGTGGGTTAACCCACGGATCAGCGCTAATCAGCAACTTTCTCACAGCCATCTTGAAAAGTTGTGGACCTAACCCTGTTTTTCCGTTTGTTTTTCCATAACACAACCCCGCCGTTTATTTATTTATTTTTTCTATTTTTTTCTATTATTATTTATTTTTAAGGTTTAAGCCGCACCTCAACCAGAAGGGTCATTAGCGGCATTGAACAAGGTGTCTAAAGGGACACTGGAAGTGGCACGATTCTAAGGGGAGCCATATTGTCATCCTTGACTAAAAAGGAGCGTCATCATGGACTCCACTGGCAACTCGTAGGGGGAAAAATTAGGAGTACAGTGATGACCACTGTTTAGCCCCCAAAGTGGATTTAAAAAACCCCAAAAATAAGGTGATAAAACTGAGACTAGATGTAAAATAGGCTAATAACTATATACATGCTACTATATAAACAATCTGCAAAGTGAAATAAAACTACGACTAGATGTATTTAAATATATCACAGATCAGATATAACAGTTCGTGGTAGAGCTCAGCGGCTCTCAGGTACAACAACAGGGATCAGACCTTGTCTGGTCCAGATAAAACGTCATCCCACTGAGGGGGCAGATGCTGGACTCGGAGGTCCACAAGGGCTGGACAGTCCTCTAGAAAGTGGTGGATGGACAGATCACCCCCACACCTCCCACACATAACATCTCGAGCTTCTGCACTAAGCACGTGTCTGTGAGTAAGACGGGTATGGCCAGTGGCAACCCGGTTGACCACTATTCGCTCCCTCCTTGGAAGTAGGGTTACGAAAGGGTCCACCGGGCTCAAGTCCTGATGGACACCACGCAGACCAGTGACCTCACCCTGCCATTGCTCATGCCAGATGGAATTGGCTTTATGTTGCATGTAGGAGATTTGATCCTCTATGCGTATAGGCAACATATCAATGGAGTTATCACCAATGACTCTTCTTGCAACCCGGCCGTATTTCCGTACCTAGTTATTTATTTCCTATTCTGTCGTGACAACGAAGAAATTTGTATTCGGAAGCCGATGTTTTCCAAAGATGACCACTTGCATAAGATGATGGGCAATGATTTTGACATTTTCATGTTTTTTACTTTGGCCCACAACGGGAAAAATCCAGTTTTGACAGCGATATGTACTTACGAAAATTTCTGCGATGATTTTTAATCACAACGCTGCCGTTCCCAGGGAAATGTACACAGCTCCATCAGTTCTTATCAGACAGAAATCTTACGTTGACTACACCACTCCGCAAATAAAAGCAGCTGAGCTACACAAAAAGTTATTGAGTAATAAAGTATAAACAATCCTCGAGGTAAGAGTGTAATAAATTGATTTGCCAAGTAACCAGCGAAGGCGAATGTTTTTGATCGTTATCCACGAGGGCTATTCATTTTGTGCTTTTGTGCTATTTTTTGTGCTTTTGCCACTTGATAATGGAAAAAGTTTCGTACAACACAAAAAACAAAGTAAAATAAAATTCACCGAAAAAAAACAGCGATCAACTTTCATGGGGTCTTTCTGAAATGATTATGATAAACTACCAGAACATAAACATTGCCGCCAGAGAGTAGTTCGCCGCCAACCTGTACTCGGCATTTTTCATTTTGATGTCGGAAGGACGATGTTTGGCGGAAAATACTGTAGCTCCACTTTCATCAGCTGTTGTTCACTGATTTTTGACTTAGGACAGTAACTCGAATTCTAACTAATAGATCCAAGGATCGGCTAATCAAGGATTAAAAGTTGACGGTGGAACAGTGAAAACACTTGACTCGCGGTTGTTATCAAGATCCAGTGTTACTGGACTCGAGAGTTAACTCACGTTTGTGAAACTGGGCCCTTAGAGTCCTTTCTTTCAAAATTCTGTCCCTTCTCTGGCATCAATTTAAGAAAAGGATGAGTTAATTGGAAAATTACTTAATTTAATATAACAGCATTAACAAGTGTTGCGACATAACATACACAACAAAACAGTAGTAGTTTTTTCTCAAGGTCGATTACGCAGGTGTTTTATTGAAAAAGTTGAACTCTAATATGACATAAATAGAGTTATATAATTACGTAGTAGAAAAAACCTATGGTTAGTATTTTATTGGAACTTTTATTGTATTATGAACATTTTAAAACAGTTACGACAGGTATTATGGTCAAATAAACTAGTTATGTGCATGATACAAAAATTTCCAATGAGTTTTATTGGCCATTATCCTCAACAATGAAACGTAAACATTCAACGCAATTTGGCCCAAACAACCACTATAGTATTCTTAAAGCATAAAACTATCATCGCACAGGGATAGTTTATACATGATAGATAGTAATTGTGCTTCTTCTAGAAAAGTTTAATGCTTATGAAAGTAGTTGCCTGTTACCTACAAGTTAAGTTATATCATTGAGCTTCGTTATTGACGTTTAACCTCTCCTTTCACCAGGTCCTATTAAGTTGGATGTAGTTGTCGTGTGATCCTACAGGAACGCATGGAGAGAATCTTAAATCTGATTCCCACAAAAGATTTTGCCAGTTACTATGGGTCTAAAGAATGCTTATGGACTGTCACTGCTCCGTCCCCAATGACAGTTTCAGCTGAACTAACCAAGACAGATGTCGCTTCTCGCATACAGTCAAGCGTTGTAGAGGTAACATTTAAAAAGGGAAAAAAATTGTAATGAACTCATATTTATTGGGTGGCGGATGAATCTTGGATTTGTGCAAAAAGGACGTTAAATGGGATTTTAATGAAGGCACCGAGATGTTGAAAAAGTCATCTCAGGGAGAACAGAGGGTACAGTTGTATAAATAGTTGAGAATGGGATAGAGAACAGGAAATTGGATCCTGTGGTATATTGAGGGACCTTAAATATTTAAAAGGGCTAATACAGATGGGCAGTCTAAGCCGTTAAGCAGAAGCTTGAGGAGGAAGATGATTCCAGCCACCCTATCCTCCAGAGTAGACACCCGTTAAGTATTCCAAGCCTAACCTAGAAAATCCAGGTTTTGGATGGTATGCCAAGCCTGTATCCAAGATACCTCAGTAATCACCGCTGAACTCTTTCTGATTGCGCTTTGTAGACACTGTAGTATAGAGAACAGTAAACAGAGCCATACCCAAGAATGGGCTGTAACAGAACTATAGTTTTGAGGTAAGAAAATCACGGGTATTGCGCTTGAAAAACCCTAACATGATTGAGTGGTAACTCTGTTAGTTAATATTGCAATTGCACTGGGTTGGAGGTGCATAATGCCGATCTGAAGGCCTTCTACCGGCTTTAGTTTGCAGCTGTGGATTTCATCTACTTACATGTGATTGGTGGGTCTATATTTGAGGTTTCTTCCTTCAAGCTTCTTTTCCCCCGTGGTCGACCAAGGTTTTGGGCTCCTTGTGGGTTCCAATCAAGCGCCTTCCTTGGAATATTGTTTGTTTCTTTCTGAAGAGTGTATCCACCCATCTCCACTTTCTTTCACAGATGGTTTCAGAGATGCTTTTGGTAACATCATAGGTGCATTTTTTGATTTGAGATCCAGTTTTCTGGCCACCAGACTCGGACAATCGTGCGCAGGCATCAATTGATGAAGGCTTGGAGCTTAATGTTTATTTTTGCTGACACCAACCAGGTGTCACATCCGTACAGTAGGGCAGACTGCACATTCGACTCATAGGTACAGAGCTTTAGATAACTGTAACTATAAAATACCGATTTTGATAGCATAGTCAGGGATAGTGCCAGTTAGCTTGCCTACGTATTTTACCTGCTGTTCTATTCTACATTATATGTATAATCATGCTATACCGTCCACCCAACTTGGCGTATAATGTAGTTCCTATAAATGTTAGAATTTAGGTAGAAACTCAAAACAGGTAGTTGTAATATATTTATTGAAAAACAACACTGACAATATTCAGAATCGTAAATGCCGAATATCTGGGTAGTGCTATTGTTTACAAATTAAATGTCTTCAATACCACAAAAAGTGAGGATACCTACTTACAAAGTAATTGGGAATTCAGAGTCGAAAAGCCCAATCGTGGAAAATTTACCTTGGAGATTTGCCCCTTCAGCTTCCAATACCTGACAATTCGCATGAAAGGACGAGTAAGTAGAAATTACGAAAAAAGAGAAAACTTAAAATGTCCTAGGGTATGATGTAATGGTTTGTTTTGAGAAATTTAGTCGTGCTAAGGTCTTCCGACAGTGTTTCGAATGTAAAACACGGCAATAGCATGGATGGCCGTGACTTCGTTTTCTCTAGCCGGTATTTGAGTGTAGTTCTGTGCGGATTTTGAAAAAGGAGCACGTTTCCGGACGAGGTTTTTGAAGGTGGAGGATGCTAGATGAATAGCGAGTGGACAGTTCGTAGCCTTGTGTGCTTTTAGGTGACTCAGCTGAGCGGTTGTTGGGTATGGCCACCGCTTACTGGTGTCTGCGGATATGATGTCCGTCACCTAATTGTGATTGGATTATTGGAATTTGAGGTGATACACTCAAAACCAACAGGAAAGAGCAACATACAGGGCTGCCGCACATTCCCTCCTCCAATCGCTCTGCCCTGTAGACTTTCACACCCAGTGGCGTTGTTTGAGGAGGGGCAGGGTGGGCGCAGCCCCTCCTTGAACCATAGAGGGTACAAAAGTTCGTTGTATTAATACAATTAAAATGAATAATTTCAAGTTTCTAATTCCATTAGGTACCTATCACATTAATTGGAAAATGTAATTCGTTAAAAACGATTAAGTACTATTATACGAATCCGCTTGCCTAGCAACTTTATACGCTCTTAGAAATAAAGAAATTCTTATTAGGTTCGTTTGTGTAAGGGTAAAATGGCGTGGATATTATACAGCCCCACGGAGAGGAGTAAAATCACCGTCAACGAAACGGAAATGTGGATACTACAAGCTGAAATCAAGTCTTTCCCACCTACCTTTAGGGTCTAGCCTGAATGCGATTTTGCCCTCGAAAAATATCCATAGTTCAGTACCCACAAAAGTTCCCCTACGAACTTCCCCTACTTTTCACTGCCTACCTGATCACGGTTGGATCTTTGATCCAAAATAGTTGCTCTGATTCTTTTATTGTTGATATATCGTAAGTACATATTCTACCATTTACGTATTAAATCTCAGTTAATAAAAATGATTAAAATATTTTTCATTATTTACGTTCTAACTTTGCATATTGCTGGTTTCAGTTTGTTTACATATTTGTTTCACACTCTCATGCCCGGTATTTTATTTCGCGTACCTATATAATAAGATTCGTGATATTGTCCAGAATAAGTGTTTTTTTTTTGCGCAGGAATGCCTAACAACTGAGGATAAACAGTAAGGGAGAAACGTACACAGATATGATTTTCAGGTAGTAAGTCTAGTACAATACGATAATAATAGGCCTAGTGCTCCCCAATTCATCGCTACCTATTCGTGTTTATCGCAGTTTTTAACGTGTGGATTAGTTAATTGTCTAATATTTTTTTCTAAATAGTATATGTTTTAGTAAACAATACCATGAAAGCTATTGAATGAATATGAAGCAATGAATATGAAAGCTTACGTACTTTAAAATCATGACAAAAAACCATTGAATATGTATAAAGCGTTTGACAGCTTATCATACAATCTTCGTATTTATATTCAACAACAAGTACTATAAATTAATACTAAAACTGTAAAATAAAATGAAATCCTTGACTGTTGCCCCTCCATAAGAAATGACTTGCTACGCCACTGTACCTACCTATTGTTTGCTACAGAGAATGGATCCAGATCCATCATTGCTATTTCCCAAAGAGGATTGACCACCACGTTCATAAATAACTGGCCGAGGAGGTTTTGGTGTTCACAATTTAATGTAAGGAGGCATCTACACAACTAACTTGCAGATTGAACTGATAAGAATCAGTTTTACGTTGACAGCGTTCCGAATTTCCAATTCCCCGTGAGCTCTGCCAAAACTCCCATCATGTTCAATAGCAAAGAGAACATCGTATTAATCTACATAATTTTCACTTTTGATAAAATCTACAGTCATAATATCTCATCTCACGGTACCTTTCCAAGTTCCAAGGTCTCATTTTATAAACATCCCAATCGCCATGCTTATTCTGAATGAAAAAGAATAATATGCGACTCCCAGGATAGTTTTGGCACGAAGAAGGAATAGAGTGGATTCCTATTGTGTGGTACATCGGAGCGACCTGACGGAATATTCGACCTTGCTCCCATCCGCGCGACATCGCCCCCGAGGTTTTCAAGTGCCCATTTCCACGGAATGAAAAAAACAAATTAAATATTTTTTTCTCAGTCGTGCAATTCTTTTTGTACCGTGTGAGCTGCTCCGAATCTCGCGACCTTTGTCTCTGATACTTGTGAATTACTACCGTGAAACGACAACATTGATACGAAAGTATAGAGTTTGAGGTTCCAAAGGAAAATTATAGTGCTTTTCGCGAGCACAGCTGGATGATAGCTGGTTTTAGCAAAGTTTCTTATGAAATGCAGGCATAACTCGGCCCTTCGGGCCTCGCAAAGGACTCTGCCCTTTGACCCGGGGGGGATTACAAATAGAATTGAAATTCGAAGGAACTACCTAGGTAGGTAATTTTCTGTTATGGTGCGCGTCTACAATTACTATAACCAAGATCAACTTCTCAACCAAGTGACAACTAAACAAGCGGCATTGTTTACTATATCAATTTATAACATAAATAAATATAAAACTACATACATAAATCAGAAGAACAAGTACGAAAGAACGTGATAAATCGAGAGCTTTCCAACGAGTGGAGAACGATTTTTATCCGGTGAATACTAAAGAAGTTTCATTTCCCCAGCAACGGCTTGGTTATACGTGGAAATCAAAAGAAAACAACACCTAATTTGTTTATAGGTTGCGTGACGTTTTTTTCTTTGTGTAACGAAATTTCGACTAAGACATTTTCAATGACAAAATTTTGTGACACATCCGTGTAACGTTTTTCCATGCTAAAAGACAAACTTTCGTGACATCCGCGTAACGTTTTTCGCTAGTTAGTCCAAGGCTAAAGCATGTTCCATGCTAAATGTTCAAGTTGATACCTTTCATTGTATTGAACGGTGAAAAATTTGAGAGCATGAATATATTTTCATGATACAATAAAAAAAATTTTCAATGTCGTAGAGCCAAAAACTTAGTAATTGGGATGCACAAGCTTACTAAGCTTACATTTACGTTTCCATGGAACGGCGAGGTATATTTATGCCAGTTCCTCTTTCAGTAATTAATAAAAGTTGGTATTAAGTATTAAGTGTCATAGTTAAATATATATGGTATACACTCAGTAAAAGACAAAACAAAAAAAATTTCACTAAAGTTCATTTCCACTCAATTTAACTGTTTTAGAGGCTGTTATAACTGAAATTTTGGTTTCGGCATTGAACATTATTGGGACGAATTAAAACGCCGCACCATTATGAAAAGGGTTAATCGGGGTTAATAACGGCCTTATTGGAAGAGTGGTTAATGATACCATGCAGAGTGGCTTTTTCAGTTATTGATATTTCGAGGCTTTGTCAATAACACAGTTTACATTCCTAAGAAATCAATTTTTCACTGTTCTAACAACTTCCAATGTAAGTACACGCATAGAGTAGATATACGGCAGTAACTAGGCTTATTTCATGACGAATCGACGAAATTTTTGTTACGAATGCATACACTTCTACATTCAAGAGCAGCAGACTAGGGAATCAATTTAGAGGAAAGAGGAGGTAGGTGTATCTGTGCGATTTAATTTAAAACAGCTTAGAAGTACGAAGAAATTTTTACTGAGTGTAGGTACGGATAAGGTAAAATATCTGTACTTATATACTAACTATGAGGTGTTACAATTGCTGAGTTATATGTACCTACTTTTCATGACTATTTTGTCTGAAGTAGTTTGTGTTACCTATACCTTGAGCTGTAAAACATAATTGTATCGGGCCACTAGTCCGAAGCCCGGTCATAGTATTTTCAACATATTTCCATGAATCTTTAATTTTAAAGTTTAAAAGCAGTGTAATACAATACTGTAGTGGATTTAAATATGTTTTACTTGGTGTAGGTAGACCAAGTGAGACATTTATATTCTGATTATGCGGGTTAGTCCCTGAGGTATTCCCGTAAGGAATGTGAGCGAAATCGCCAAGGTCAGCTTGCTTGGCGGGATGAACTGAGGGGTAGTTCGTGTCGCAGCCGCGTGGAGCACTGGGCTCGCATAGTGGGTGCTGGGTTCGATCAGTTTGGTACTGAGCCGTTTTGTAATATTCCGGCCTAAGATTTATATCTGTAGGAGGAATATGTTGAACTTGGTTGAGGTACTGAAAAGTATCCTTTGTTTTTTGTACATTTGGAGTGTATTTGACACTCGGATCGGCCGGGTAGCCTTGTGTAGAATATCGTGGATATTCGGAAATCTTTGTCGAATCATGATGATTGACTTCAGAGCGGGTCTGAAAGGTATCCTCGTACTTTTGTGTGTGTGAGGCTTGATCTAACGTTTCCTTCGTGAATACGTTAGGTGAGAAGGCGATCTCTTCGCGAGGATCGAGCCTTGGGCCGTCGCTGGGAACAGCGGACTGGTCGAGCAGCGGGTAGGTAGCGCTGCGTGGGCTAAGAGGCCCGGCCGCGCCGTGTTCCGCCTCCCCTTGCATGAGGAAATAGGACGGGCGGCGCTCCATCGAAATATCCGAGTTTATTAACTCGTTTTCGATACCTCTACGTATAGAAATAGAGGGTTTGGAAGGTGGACTCGCTTGACAGAGCTTCTTTCCTTTGCTCGGATGTCAGGGTCCTACCTTGTAGTCTTGAAAAAGACTTCCTTGGACGATAAATTAGAGCGGATGAGCTGTGTAATTTATCGGCGTGCCCACAGCGGTCGGTGACGAGCCTAGTGCTACGAAACCCGGGCGACACGTCTCGGAACGTCCCAGCGGGCGTACGATCTAATGAGAATATCAATAGATGTACCGGGTGGCGTCCTGACAGAAGAACTACGTTGGGCAATGAGCAGGATGAATAATCACTGGACTCGTAGATGCCAATGCGAGATCTGTGTGGAGAGAAGGTATGCCTTGTAGAAAGCAGTAGGAAGCCGTTCTTGAGATGAACTCGGGAGCAGAAGGTTCGTCAGCGTAGAGCGTGTAGAAATCTTCGTACTTCTAAGTGTAGTCGTCGAGAGCGGAGAGTGGAATGAAATTCGGAGGGCTCCGAGCGGGGTAATTATAGGGAGGTGGCCGCCTCCTGCCGCCTCCTGATTGGTCCGCTTAATTTCGTTAATTCGACTGTGTAATCTCATTGGCTCGCACATTGTTTTCTCAGTATCTGCGAGTATGATAGCTGAGCTGGTCCTCCGGGGTGTTTTCCCCACGTCCGTCGCTGCGACGGGGTCCCCAGAGGTGGCTTACGAGCGTCCGTTGCGGAGACGACGACCTTGAGTTGTCTTCCCTGCGTCCGTCGTTTAGACGGGGTCCTCGGGTGGTTTCCCTGCGTCCGTTGTTCAGACGGGGTCCCCGGGGTGGCTGCTGGACCAGAGGTGGTTGCTTGCCGCCTCCTGGTTGGTTCGCCTATTGTCTCTCGTGTAATCAGTGTTTCTGATTGGCGAGTAGGCTTGTTAGAATTGTCCTTGTTAGTTTTAGAGGACGTTTGATTTTCTGTTTGAGTTTTCTCATTCAAGGCGACTTGGTTCGAGATACTTGTCGCGTCTCTCTCGCCCAGTAAGTGTTTAGGGAGGTCGCCTTGTATGTTATTAGTTAATATTTCACTTTTGAGAGAGAATTTCGTATTTTCTCTCTGGTGAAATATTTTGTTTGACGGAGTTATAACTCGACGTCTTATAAATATTTGTGTGTCGTGTCTACCTCTTTTTGGTAGCCCTGAAAAGGGCTGTTGACAAGAGGGGGTGGTTTTCACCACAGGCGCCCCCCCAAGACGTCGTGTTATTAACGACAACGCCGGTTGGGGTGTTTCGAGCGCAGTCACCCACCTCTCGTCGAATTTGGTAGAGGGGACGTGCCTTCTGGCAGATTTTTGGGGAGTCTCCTCCTTATTTTCTGCCTGATTTTTGTTTAGTGACACAGCTTCGTCTGTTTTTAGAGTGTAAGCTGGTTTTATTTGCTGTTTGGGAACTTTTTTCGTGTGTTCGCCAATTTGTACTGTAACCGAAAACTTATCTCTTTTAACAACTTTGAATGGTCCCGTGTAAGGACATTGCAGAGAGGAGAGTTGTGTGGGCACTCTGATATAGACATGTGTACATGTATCCAAATTTTTGGGCATGTTGACGGCATACTTCGTATTATTATGTTTAATATGCGTAGGCCGGAAGAAGAGAGGCTCAGAAAGGTTTGTAGAAGTTACGAAAATGTCTCCTGGGAGTGGCACGTCAATTCCGTAAACTTTTTGGAATGGTGTAGTTTCCGTTGCTGGGTCTACTGCCGTACGCATGGCGAGTAGTACTTTTGGAAGGGCGTCGAGCCAATTTTCGTTTTGTGCTTTGAGAGCCTCTTTCAAAGATCTATTTCTGCGTTCTACCATTCCGTTTGTTGACGGTTTGTATGGTAACGTGTGAGTATGTTTTACTCCGAGACGTTCCATAATGGAATTAAATAGGTCTGATTCGAATTGTGTGCCCTGGTCACTTGTGATGTATTTAGGTACGCCTTTTGAAGCTACCCAAATATTGATAAAGGCGTTTGTGATCGTGGATGTTTCGATGTTGTTAAGAGGGACTGCCTCTAGCCAACCCGTTGCTCTATCGACCATCATTAGAATGTAACGTTTCCCTCCTTTAGCTAAAGGTAAGGGTCCGGTAATGTCAACGTGTACATGTGAAAATTTGTTAGCCGTTTCAAATTCGGAGTAAGGGAGCTTCACGGAGTGAGTGATTTTTGCTCGTTGGCAAGTCTCGCATGCTCGGACCCAGTTGGAGACATCTGCACGAAGTCCGTGCCAAAAATATCTTTGTTTTACTTTATACACTGTAGAGTGTATGCCTGGGTGTCCCAAATTGTGAATTTGGCTGATTATCTCGTGCCTTATTTCGTTTGGAATATAAGGTCTTGGGTGTCCTAGGTCTAGGTTACACCAAATCTCTCCTTGAGGGAATTCAACTCGTGTGAGTTTCAATTTGTCCTCTGCGTTAGGAGGAGAATGAATTTGTGCATTCGAGATGTGCAGTAGAAGATTGCACTCTATCGCAGCCGTAATTTGTGAAATTTCGGCTATGGGCGGACCTTCGTCAGTTTGGGTTGAAATTGATTTTGTTTGAATTTCAACTGGATCGAAGGGTCTGGAGAGTGCGTCGGCGACGACGTTGTTCTCTCCGGGTATATGTCGAATGTCACTTGTCATTTGAGAGATGTATGTTAGCCATCTCAATCGCATTTTAGAAAAATGTGCATTTTTCTTAAGCATCGTGCCTAGCAGAGGCTTGTGATCTGAGCAAATATGAAAAGATCGGCCGTCCAAGTCATTGTGCCAGTGAATGCAAGCTTGGTAAACGGCGAACATCTCTTTGTCGAATGAGGCTTTATTCTTCCATTGTTCCGGAATTTCTTTACTGAAAAATCCCAATGGTTGGTAAGATTTTGAGCCGTGTTTGTCTGTAATTTCCTGCTCCAGTGCCGCTCCGATGTGTGTATCGGATGCGTCGCAGACTATTCTCCACTCTGCTGTAGGGTGTGGATGAGCAATATTATGCAATGTAGCTTTTATCATTGCTTGTTTTAAGCTGTTGAAAGCTTTTTCTCTCTCTGATGTCCATTCGATAGGTGTTTTGTCATTTTTTTTGTTTGACTGAATGGAGTCATACAGAGGTTGTGCTGTGTGAGCGAATTTACTTGAGCAAGCTCGGTAAAAACCACACATACCTAGGAATCTGCGTAGACTTCGTACGTCTATTGGCCTAGGAAATTGTTCTATGGCTTCTATTTTATCTCGTTTAGGAATTATCCCTTCTTTCGAGATAGTGAAACCTAGGAAATCGACGGTAGGTTTTGAAAAAATGCATTTATCAAAACCTACTCGAAGTCCGTGTTCTCCTAGCTTGTCGAAAATTTGTTTGAGGTGGTTCATGTGTTCTTTATAATTTTTAGAAGCCACCAATATGTCATCTAGGTATACAAATGCGAAATCAAATTTTCGCATGATGCTGTCCATGTATCTTTGCCATGTTTGAGCCGCTCCGGCCAAACCCATGCTCATTTTTTTAAACTCATAAAGACCGAAAGGTGTAATAATTGCTGTTTTATGAGCGTCATCTGGGTGCATCGGAATATGGTAATATGCCGATTTTAAATCTATTGTCGAATAGATTTGTGTATTATGTAAATTCGCTTGGAAAGAGCGAATGTGAGGAGGAGGGTAGGCGTCTTTCTTCGTTTTCGCGTTCAGGAAACGGTAGTCGCCGGTGATCCTCCATGACCCGTCTTTTTTTGGCACACAGTGTAACGGGGATGCCCATTCGGAATCTGATGGTGCAATTATGCCCTCGGAGAGCATTTTGTCAAAAGTACTTTTGACTTGAGCCCGTTTTTCGCCTGCCATGGGTCTTGCACGGAAGTGTACTGGTGTTCCTTCCGTGGTTATACGGTGGTAAACCCCGTTGTTTTTCCACTTTCCTTGAAGTTTGCTCATTTTATCATTGTATTTTTCAATGATAGAGCGTATGTTTTCGTCCTCCGTGATTTGTACGTCCTCTGGTTGAGGGCTGTTGTCACGATGAGGGATAGTAGCTGCTATTTGTTCGTCAGTGAATTTTTTGTTCATGACTGCAGCGATTTTTTGATCGGCATAGCTTTTTATTTTATCTTTATAGATGTATTTGTGTTTGACCCGTATTCCGATATCCCAAGACTCGAGGAATGGTATACCGAGGATCGCTAGATCAACTTTCGTGATCATAAAATCGGTGGTCATGTCTCCGAGGCCGATGTTAATTGTCGTGTCAGCACGCCCTAGTGTGTCTATAGGGGCTCCGTTAGCTGCTGTGAGCTTGACGTTGGACTTACGAATTTTTAAGCCCAATTTTTTGGTGACATTGTGGGGCAGAATGTTCACTTCTGCTCCCGTGTCGATGAGAAATTCAGTGCCATTTAGTTTGCACTTGAAAAAAAGCCTTTTATACTCATTAGTCTGCCGGTGTATAGGCTCAGATACACTGGCAGTTATTCGTTTTCCGAACTCTCTGCGTCGGAGGTTGGAACGGTACTTTCTTGTACCGATCTCTGAGTATTTTCGCTTGAAAACCAGGTTTTAGGCTGGCTTATAGGCGCTGCCTTTTTGCTAGGTTTGGAGGCAGTATTTGCCTTCCAAGTGCAGTGGTCTGGGTCTGCACACTTGCGAGTTTCGCTACCGAAACGTGCGTGGTTTCGACAGACATAAGCCGTCGGTTTGTGAGGCTTACTCTCTACTTGCTGGGGTTTGAACTCAGCTTTTTGTGAGAGGGCCTTTTTGAAACCAGACTTCGTGGGTTTCGGAGTAGATTCTACTCCTCGTATGTTGAGAGAGGGGTTCTCTGTTTTGTACGCGTGTAGCGTATCAGCTAGGTCGAGCCGGGCGGTCGTGGTAGGCTGTGCTGCGACCATACCTCGGGCTTCGATAGGTAGAGTTTCGATCCACTTTTGAGTGATCAGAGCCTCAGAGAAGTACCCAACAGCTTTAGAGTACATCTCGTGGTACTTGGTGCTGGGTTTTTTGGCGAGAGATGCGGGGTCCTCGAGTGCGAGGAGCCTGTCCTGTAAGGACAACCCGTATTCTCGTTGTAGGCGCTGTTTGGCCTCTTCATAAGGTGCGTGGGGTGCCGTGAGGTAAGCTGAGTCGATAGCTTCCCGCATTTCTTCCGGTACCCACTTGTATATAGCTGAGAAGCATTCGTTCTGCGTTCTCAGGTGTTTTCGCACGCAGTATTGATCGAACTCGGCGAGTGCACGATCGATATTCTTCTTTTGGAAGATTGGTCTTTGATAATCTCCCATTTCCTCCAAAAGTGCTCGAAAGCCACTTTGTGTAGAGGGTTGTTGAGTGAGATGTGGGGCGTATAGGCCCGGCGGGGGTCGCACGCCCGCAGTGGTTCCCTGAAATCCACTAGCTTCATAAGAGGGAACGAAATGCTCCGTGTTAAGCCTGTTCAAAGGCGGGGTCACCATTTGTAGTGGATTTAAATATGTTTTACTTGGTGTAGGTAGACCAAGTGAGACATTTATATTCTGATTATGCGGGTTAGTCCCTGAGGTATTCCCGTAAGGAATGTGAGCGAAATCGCCAAGGTCAGCTTGCTTGGCGGGATGAACTGAGGGGTAGTTCGTGTCGCAGCCGCGTGGAGCACTGGGCTCGCATAGTGGGTGCTGGGTTCGATCAGTTTGGTACTGAGCCGTTTTGTAATATTCCGGCCTAAGATTTATATCTGTAGGAGGAATATGTTGAACTTGGTTGAGGTACTGAAAAGTATCCTTTGTTTTTTGTACATTTGGAGTGTATTTGACACTCGGATCGGCCGGGTAGCCTTGTGTAGAATATCGTGGATATTCGGAAATCTTTGTCGAATCATGATGATTGACTTCAGAGCGGGTCTGAAAGGTATCCTCGTACTTTTGTGTGTGTGAGGCTTGATCTAACGTTTCCTTCGTGAATACGTTAGGTGAGAAGGCGATCTCTTCGCGAGGATCGAGCCTTGGGCCGTCGCTGGGAACAGCGGACTGGTCGAGCAGCGGGTAGGTAGCGCTGCGTGGGCTAAGAGGCCCGGCCGCGCCGTGTTCCGCCTCCCCTTGCATGAGGAAATAGGACGGGCGGCGCTCCATCGAAATATCCGAGTTTATTAACTCGTTTTCGATACCTCTACGTATAGAAATAGAGGGTTTGGAAGGTGGACTCGCTTGACAGAGCTTCTTTCCTTTGCTCGGATGTCAGGGTCCTACCTTGTAGTCTTGAAAAAGACTTCCTTGGACGATAAATTAGAGCGGATGAGCTGTGTAATTTATCGGCGTGCCCACAGCGGTCGGTGACGAGCCTAGTGCTACGAAACCCGGGCGACACGTCTCGGAACGTCCCAGCGGGCGTACGATCTAATGAGAATATCAATAGATGTACCGGGTGGCGTCCTGACAGAAGAACTACGTTGGGCAATGAGCAGGATGAATAATCACTGGACTCGTAGATGCCAATGCGAGATCTGTGTGGAGAGAAGGTATGCCTTGTAGAAAGCAGTAGGAAGCCGTTCTTGAGATGAACTCGGGAGCAGAAGGTTCGTCAGCGTAGAGCGTGTAGAAATCTTCGTACTTCTAAGTGTAGTCGTCGAGAGCGGAGAGTGGAATGAAATTCGGAGGGCTCCGAGCGGGGTAATTATAGGGAGGTGGCCGCCTCCTGCCGCCTCCTGATTGGTCCGCTTAATTTCGTTAATTCGACTGTGTAATCTCATTGGCTCGCACATTGTTTTCTCAGTATCTGCGAGTATGATAGCTGAGCTGGTCCTCCGGGGTGTTTTCCCCACGTCCGTCGCTGCGACGGGGTCCCCAGAGGTGGCTTACGAGCGTCCGTTGCGGAGACGACGACCTTGAGTTGTCTTCCCTGCGTCCGTCGTTTAGACGGGGTCCTCGGGTGGTTTCCCTGCGTCCGTTGTTCAGACGGGGTCCCCGGGGTGGCTGCTGGACCAGAGGTGGTTGCTTGCCGCCTCCTGGTTGGTTCGCCTATTGTCTCTCGTGTAATCAGTGTTTCTGATTGGCGAGTAGGCTTGTTAGAATTGTCCTTGTTAGTTTTAGAGGACGTTTGATTTTCTGTTTGAGTTTTCTCATTCAAGGCGACTTGGTTCGAGATACTTGTCGCGTCTCTCTCGCCCAGTATGTGTTTAGGGAGGTCGCCTTGTATGTTATTAGTTAATATTTCACTTTTGAGAGAGAATTTCGTATTTTCTCTCTGGTGAAATATTTTGTTTGACGGAGTTATAACTCGACGTCTTATAAATATTTGTGTGTCGTGTCTACCTCTTTTTGGTAGCCCTGAAAAGGGCTGTTGACAAGAGGGGGTGGTTTTCACCACAAATACCATGATGCTCCAAATTTAATATGAGAAGCTATATGAGACAGCGGGCATCACCGACAAACACGCCGCGCCGGTTAGTTATAGCTACCTACCTACCTACTTCTTGCGAGTTTCTCTATTCCTCAGATCACTTCGATGGAATTTGGAGGTACCCATTCAGTAGTATCAGTTATTTAGTAGGTACCTGCCTTTCCTAAAGTAGTATCTACAGTACCTCCAATTTTTTTTTCTTCCGATTTTGAAATCTAAGTATCTTGAAAAGTAAACAACTTAGATAAGAACAAACTAGGAGGAACTTTTGATCAGAATTGAGCTCTATAGCCGACCCCTGGAGTTTGTAACATTAGATTAGAGACATCCGGCTTACTTATAACAGGTCGTTCCATGTCTGTAACTTTCCGAGAGAGCCGATTGGATTCCTCCACCGTTCCATTAAAACTCTATTACCGGTAGTTACATCGTTTTGTTTCAGTTATTTCACGTATGAAATGTCCTATTCCTAAACGGGAGGGTATTAATATAATCGCCAGGAACATCTTTTCGGGAATTAGGTAACTCTTTATTACTAGAAATGCAATAGTAGAAAATAGATACAACTTCTAGGCCACACGTGATACGACTGACGTTTCTCTTTTACTCCGACCAGCCCCACTCCTACGCAAGCGCCTTATATAAGTCTATCATAACAACACATCAATGTATATAATTATTGTGAAGAATATAACACCCCCCCCCCCCACCCCATCTACTTTATGAGCGGAATTTCTAGAAAAAAGGTTAAGGTTTGGATAGTGTGTGAGATCCCTTCTCTACTTCCTGCAAGACTTGAAAACAAGTTGGGTGTGGGTATGACACATAGTTCCTCGTTTCCGTAATAAGAAATATTGTTCCAAATTGGACGAATAGGCCATAAGAAAATGACGCTTGACCGATTAAACGTTAGCGCATGCGCAATAAAAACTATTGATTGGTGAGTGATGAAATTGATAGAGCCTCAGCCTAACCCGCTCATTCTCAGAACATGTGATTGAAATCGAATGGAAACTGTAGAAGTTATGTTTGTTGCTAAACACACACACAGACAGACAGACACGGGACCAAAGCTGTTCAGAATGAATAAAATGTAAAATGGGAGTGGAAATGTTGATCTCCCGAAAGTGAAAAGAATGCTTCCGCTACCTGTAGGTAGACTCGGAAGTAATGTAGACGGCACAAAAGCGCACAATAATAGAAAATGGTGTAAACAGTAACACTCGATGTCAGAAACTCAGACGGAAAACTGCAAAAACTCCCTAATATCGCTGGTCTTTCTCCGTGTTTGAGAAAAAACCAAAAGAATAGGGTACATCCCATCTCCACTAGGTACCTGATCATGAGATAGTTATAATGTGAACTTTATCCTATTGATCTGGGGTCGATGGCGTCTACAAGGAAAAGTGATCCCTTAATTCTTTTGAGATATAATTTTTTAATTAGCTCAGTTTTAGGATCCCGAGAGTCGGTCAGGATAATAAACTTCAGGTCTTCAAAGCCAACGTTTCGATGTATTTATACATCATCATCTGGACTGGGAGAATTCAGGCAGGTGTCCACAAAGTTATTTCGTAGTTGATAGCACATGTAGTATGTACATCCATGTTATGTACCTACATACATTGATTAGTAAAAAACGTAACAAATTAAAATTTTTTTTAAATTTAAATTTCTTTTTAATTAGTCACGTTTTTTACTAATCAATGTATGTAGGTACATGACATGAATGAACATACTACATGTGCTATCAACTACGAAATGACTTTGTAAAAAACCTACCCTGATGATGATGTATACATACATCGAAACGTTGGCTTTGAAGACCTGAATTTTATTATCCTGACCGACTCTCGAGATCCTAAAACCGTGCAATTATCACCTAGCGGTCAAGAAACTAAACCAGATTTATAATTTTTTAATTTATACGCATGACACATGTAATATTACTAGCATTTTGGCCTCTTAGATAATGTCCGTTTAATACTGATTTGGTCTCAGAAAGACGCACTGGCCCTTCAACGTTCAACTTTCGAAACTCCCCCCTTCAGAAACACCGTTCACGATGGTCTATTAATAATGCCCCATTAGACCTGTCGTTTGTCCAGTAAACAGATCGCCCCAATTTTCACTTTAATAGTTTTTCTTGTTTCTCTACACATCTAACACGCACGGCATAAGAAGACGTAGTCACATTTATACAGGGTGTCTACAGGTCACGAATTCCCGGAAAGTCCCGTAAAAGTCACGGATTCAATAGTAAGGCACAAATATTTCCGAAAGTCACGGATTTTAATATAGAAATCACCGATTTTTATGGCGTCGGTAACCAAATAATCATAATATAATGCCAGTACCGGGATTCACAAAACATACAAAAGAATCAATTGAGATTTTTGAATCTATAATATTAAATATTTTGTACATTGTATTTTACTAATATTCTGTAAGTAGTCTTAAGGCCCGATCACACAGGACGCGTTATAACGCGACGTTAGGCGTTCCAGTAACGTCGCGTTACCGAGATACGGTACATTGAATTACCCCCGTCACACGGCGGTACCTCTCAGCGATACTTTCAGTAACGCGACGTCAGCCAAGCAGGTTGTACAAAATTACAAAATATCGCGCGCTGAGGGCGTTCTCCTCGGTCCTTCTGGTTATCTTCTGGATATTCACCGCTAGTAGTTCATGTAGGCCCTCGAAATTTTGTCTCGACATGCGGAAATAGTTCACAAAACGATCTTCATGTGTGCGCAACTCCCGACAAAGACGGTGGTATTCCCCAAGCTCTTCCCTCCTTTGATTGATTGGGTGCACCCAATACCGTCCATTCATGCGATCTACTAGCGCTAGAAGAAGTAGAGCTTCTTCCTCATCAGAGTCATTGTCAGAAATCATTATAGATTATAGACAAATTAGATAAATAATAGACGCCGGGAACCGCGAACCCCTTGAGTAGCACAGACAAGACTGGGTCTCGCGCCCTGATAACGTCCAATAATAACGCGGTGTATGTGACGTTGCTATATCGCCGAACGTCGGGGGAACGCGCGTTCCTATAACGTCGTGTTATAACGCGTCCTGTGTGATCGGGCCTTTAAGGTGGTCGTCCACTAGGTCGGCAGAGCGGCGCGGCGCGGCGCGGCGCGGCGCCAAAATCTTTCTCTAGAAATATAATGTAAATGAATGGCAGTCCGTCCACCAGGTCGGCAGCGCGGCGCGGCGCGGGTGAGTCGAAAAATTTCCGCTCTCGACCGCTCTCCAAACTTCTGGAACGCGGCGCGGCGCGGCGCGGCGCGGCCCCACCGACCTAGTGGACGAAGGGCGAAGCGGAAAATTTTCGACCTCGCCAATTTTCGTTAGCGCTCGTGCGACCTCGGCCATTTTTAACTTCCAGACTTAATAAATCATGGAAAAGGTGGTTGTGTTCCCCCAAGTCCAATCTTTTTGCGTTGATCGGATGGATCCATTGCCTCTTCCTGCTTTCAGGAAAATTTCAAAAAATGTTTTGAAAAAATCACTAAAAATGGCTAAATACGGCTGAAAATGATTAAATTTATATTTGTTGGTGGAATATTGCTCTAATGAAGTTTATTAACCATAAAATAGAACATTGAAAATTTTACGTTCAAAATTATGCTGAAAGATTTAATTAAATGTTATATAAATTTGCTTTAAAAAAAATCTATAAAAACTGAAGAAGAAAAAATCCAAAATCTCTTTTTGAATAACAGATTATAATTTTGAATCGTTTTCTGCCATAAAGATTAATAAGAATAATAGCCAACAATTTCTTTACACTCAAAAAGCTCAAATTTTAAAAGCATTCAACATTAGGTATACAATACAATAATTTACGAAAATTAGCTCGAATGATCATGGTGCATGATTAGCACTTTTTCGCTCCTTCTTTGGAATTGACGACGAAGCTACCATTTCGCCTGAACATCAAGAATTTGTGTTACGAAAATCTGTCACGAAATTACGACAATCAACTATACTCAAATCGGAAATTCAACTATGAGAATATTTTTTCAAGATGCAGGAACGGTAAACAATGCGGCTAGACCTTTTCAAGGTCTAGCCAATTTGACTTTTACTTCCAAAGATTCTTCCATTAAGTGAGGAAGCAAAGGAATTATTAATTTTGCAAAAGTTTAATCACTTAACACTCATTTAATTATTTTGTAAAGGTAGGTACTGTATTTAATACTGTAAAGTCTGTCCGTAGACCTCCTGAAGATGATGGAATAAACCGTCGAAAGCTCGGGAACAAAATGTAATCAATCACCTGACCGAATCTCAATAATCAGCAACACACGTTGCCGAAGCTAAAACCTACCTGTATAATATACCTACATACATATTTATAAAGAAGCCTTAATTCGAACAACCATTATCACCGTATTCCACGACTTCTGTCTGAAACGAAAAAGACAACTTTTTCTACGAAAAGTTGGTAAATGATCAGTAAATTTTTCACACCCTTTCCCACTTTTATTAACTTTAATTTTTTCAAAAGTCACAAGATTTAGTGCTAAAATAATAATTTTAAACTTCAGAAAACATAATTTTCTAATGTATTTTTGTATTCTGAATCGAATGAAACCATTCCCAAGTCAAAACACTCTTTCATTTCAAAGATAATGATTTTTTTTTCCAATTTTTGGCCATTTGGCCCCACTGTGCGACGGTTGACGCGGGACTGGCAAAACGGCGGGTCGAAAAATGAAATCCGCCCCATAGTGGACGAACCTCAAGATTTTAGCGCCGCGCCGCGCCGCTCTGCCGACCTAATGGACGACCACCTTTAGACTTCTGTACTTTATAAGTAGGCTAGAATCAATAAAAAAAGTTATGAAGATCTAATTTTATATAGGCAACTAGGTCTACTACTAGTAGACCTACTGGTAAGTATTTCGGTACGCTATTCCTAGAGAAATTAAAGCCTGTAAAAGGTCACCGATTTTTAAAATTTAGAACCCCAAAAGTCTCCATAAGTCCCCGATTTTTATTTTACAGATCTAGTAGACACCCTGCTGTGGTCTCGAAATGCCCAGGCTTGAGAAGTGTACGTACTGTAAGGCGTTTGTAAAATCCTAAATTGATTGAGGACATACACAACAGTAATTAAAGAATAGCATGTTAACCACATTAATATTTTCCTTCCCCATTCCAGACTATGCACAAAATTGTACATGCGCAATTACTGAGAAATTTGTTTCCTGTGACAAAACAAAACGCCTTAATTATTATTAACAGCTGCATATGCGCGAACCACTAATCCTAGTAACAACCATGAAATCTACAGTTTCCATCCGATTAAGATACAATTTTCAGAAGTTGAACAGTTTAAACAATAGATGGTCCCCATTGAACTCCATTGCTTCCGAATCACTATGATTTTTGCATATGCGCAAACCTGACATCTATCAAGCATAACTGTTTTATTACCTGATTGAGAGATTTTGCTCCTTGGAATCTTGCAGTTATTGTAAACATGGGTACTTGTCGGTTAACGGGAGGCCACTCACCAATCTTTTAACACAGAATGTGTTTTAGCCATGGACTAACTAGCCGAAAATGGAACGCGGGATGGTAACGAAATGTGTGACGGATGATTTTCACGTACAACCGAGTCGTTGCTAGGGAAATGGTACTTCGTCGTTTTTCATCCCACAAAATTCGTTGACCATTCGTTCGAAAGCTCTCGATTTATCCAACAATATTATGTTAACTACTGCGAAGTGCGTGTCCAACAAACTGAGTTATGAGCATGGTTATATAAATAATTGTTTACACACAGGTGATCATTCTCAATAATTGATATTGTGAACATGATTGCAACCGCTTGTTAATTTCTGATGATTTCATTGAGCTTGTGTTTCGATGATTTGATTCATAGCAGGTGATCTGAGTATTACGAAAACGGTTTGATTTGTGAAGCGGAGGTTAAATAATTTGAATAGGTAATTTCTATACTTTACACTCTAGGAAGCTGTAATTTCGTATGTAGCCTCTTTAGGACATTTACTTGACGATGTCCAGGGTCCGGATCAGATGAGTGGCTTTTAAAGCTAATTTCTATACTTTACACTCTAGGAAGCTGTAATTTCGTATGTAGCCTCTTTAGGACATTTACTTGATAAATCGCTCTTGATTTATCACGAATTTATTTCGTTTTTTTTTTTCGTAGTTTCATACTATAACTATATAAATTGATGTTATAAATGAATAGTAAACAATGACGCTTGTTTGGTTGTCACTTGGTTGCGCGACAACGCAAACACATTCTGTGTTTCAATAATTTCGTCCGAAGTATGTAAATAGAGGTAACCGGGGGTCCAGGGGGCTTGCCCCCTGGCGAGGCGCGGAGCGCCGAGTTTAATAAAATATAGAGTTGGACAAAGCAAAACGCAAAAAAGTTACTTTGTCCGAGCTTGATAGAATTATTAAGGATTGTGAGGATTAGTGCCTATTTTTATGACCCGCAGACCAATAGTTTTTAGAAGCGTAAGCGCTAGTGCAAACGTAAATTTACTAAGGGCCATATCATACGAGCGCTATTGCCGTCGCGCAGATGCCGTCGAGATAGCGCCGGAAAAAGTGTATGTCATATTACGTGACGGCAAATGCGTCGCGTTGATGCCGTCCCGCCAACGCCCGCATCCGGGCGCATTTGCATTGACAGGGTCCCGGCGTCACGTGCGCCGCGTCGCTAGCGCGACCGTCCGCGTTGGCAGCGCTCAGCGTCCGGCTAACGCGGACTCGCCGACGGCATTAGCGTCCGTATGACATGCTCCATAAGAACCCCATTGCCGGGTTGGAGCGTTTTTAACGCGACGCTATCAGCGCGACGGCAATAGCGCTCGTATGACATGGCCCTAAGACAATTTTTTTTCTCACGACTCAATGCCCAAAATTATCTTTATTTTGTTCTTTTCCGAAACTACTAAACCATGATGATATAAGATATAATCAAGGTGCGTAGAGCTATACAGGTTAAGGTTCCAATACTTTCCAAATCTTGAGTCAGCATCCCCAGACCCACTTGATTTAACATTTCGCACGCATAAACCACGAAAGTTGACACAAATCTTCCATTACAGATAATCTGTTATATAGCTATGAGGATTCGCGGCTTTGGTATGGCATAGATTACCAAACATAACAATAACACTCTTAGGTAAAAATGCCTAAATTGGCACTTGGCGGTTTTGGCTTTGCGTTAATCGATCCAAACTGGTCCACCTGGGGATCACAACCACGAAACGATTCCAGCTGATACGTCATAACTCTATTTGTTAGCCCTTGTAAACTGTGAAATGAACATTCCGGCAAACTATGAAATCGCTTTACAAATTACCTTCATCTGTCTGTTTTTTATTAAATGTATAGTTTTAAAAGAAGTGAAAATAATTCATTTGTGCACTGCACACTTACAGTTGTGAACTTTACAATGTTATTTTGCATACCTATTATTCAAGCGGCTATTTCTTTTTTAACAAACACTTTTATGATTTCAGGATGGGGCAACAACTCCACGTCTTCCTCGTGCTGCTCCTGTTTGCGTATTGTTTTGCAGGTACAACATTTATAGCTTTTCCTAATCAAATTCAACATTCAACATTCAGAGCAAGAATGACTTAACACAAAAGAACGTGGTAATGTAACAAAATTTTAATTGGAGATTTAATTGGAGACCTCTTGTCTATTTTTATTTTATACTTCTTTCAAAAGAATCAATAAAAAAACCCTACATTTTCTTTATTGAATAATTCGCCCAATGGTATATATTGATAATAACTACTGGACTGCATCTGATTGCGGAGAACTGTGTTAAAGAAAGCTTCTTCTTGTTCTTTTATCTTGTTTTTTCTTGCTATAGAGGCATCAAGGCCCCATCTTCAAGTCTTAGGCATCTCACCTTCCTTCTACATCCTCTTAGGCGCATGGAGACTGCCCGCATAACACTAATTTGAGTTTTCACTCTCACCCAGTATGTAACTTGTGAGGGGGGCTTCGTCCGCTTGTCGGCGAGCTTCTCGGTTGAATTTCATTGGGAAAATTTTGAATTACATCGGAAAAAACTTTATATTAATTATTCAATTGGATGGTAGTTAGTGGCTGTTTTATAATTGTGTTGTTGGAATTGGTCGGGATGCGGCCCAGGGATTTTATAATTTTTATTCTCGTTTTTTTTTTCCGTTTTATAATTGGTTCTTACAATCAAATTAATACAATGTGATTGTCCTCATTCAACATTAATATGTTAAATGAGGATATCCTCATTAATCTCACGTTCCAGTGATCTATTTATGAAATAATTTGTAAAATATAATGAAACAGATGTGCTTCACCCACTTGTTGAGAAGTTACATGTGAAACAGTAGAGCATTACTTACAACAGTCGATAATATGAAGCTAAACCATGTAGGTATAAGCACCATTTTGATTTCGTGGTCCGAAATGAAGTGAATATGAATGACAAGCGAATACAAAACTATGTTAATACGGAAGAAATTCTGATATATTTATTAACAAACGAAAAATCCCAAAGGCAGGACCACCAGTGGCCAGGGACGCACAGGACACCCAACTGTGAATGAGCTTAGACAATGGCCTGGGGAGGGGGATCTTTATTTTATTTTCCTACGGAAGAAAGTAACTTTGGAGTTTTAAGGAAGCTTCATTTCAAACTTTACCATCATCGTCTAAATATGGGTGGAATTCGATGCAAAGTTGTGCTCCCATAAGTCAAAAACGGGGAAAAAAATTTTTTTTTCCGTTTTTATTTGTATAACATTTTGCAGATTTTTCCAAACATTTTGGTGTTTAACATCATTAAATTTGAGCCGTAGAAAGTAAAGGTATGATTTTTCAAAGATTCAGGAACCGAATTTTACTGTTTCCATAGGATAGCGGATTCCCGCTACAGGTGCTCAGCTGCTCAACATGTTTTATAACTTTCCAAAACTACTTACGTTCTTCCGGTCCTTCAATACCTACTATTTCTGATAGATACTACAGAATCCCTACTCCAAGTTACAATCATTAGTTTCTAATAGCAGGACAAGCATACGAAATCAAATTAGTACCTATCATAAGAAACCAAACAGAAAGCTAGGTATGTGGAAATTCGAAATACTTTTGATAGGATACTACTCTATTAGTTGCATCGTTCTTGACATAATACCTCACTCTGCGCATGCGCAAACGTAAATTCTACCAAGCAACATTTTCTCACGCCCTAGTCCTCCGATCTCGCTCAAATTTGGATGATTAGTTTGGGGGATAAAAATTTGATCACCTTATATCAATTTTTATTATTTTTTTTATATTAATAAAATTATATTAATAAATTAATAATAAATTATATTATAAATAAAATTAATAAAAATTATATTAATTGTATATCATCTTATATCAATAATTTCCACATAATTATATTATTAATGGCTACTGAGCATGCGCCAATATGAAATCCTTGTAATAAGCTTATTTTCCACAATTTTCATCCGATCTGGATGAAATTTTCAGGGAATGTGCGGGCTAGGGGGTAGACAGTCCCCTGTCAGTTTCATTGTTGCCAAATCAATACTTCATTCTGCGCATGCGCAAACGTAAATTCCATTATTCACCATATTTTCACACTCTAGTCGTTTGATTTCTCTTAAATTAGGATGATAATTGGAAGAAGATGACTTGATTACCTCGTATCATTAATAACTACTCCGCACGCGCCAATGTGAAATACCTGCAATGACCTTAATTTTCACAGTTTTCATCCGATTTTGATGAAATTGTCTACGAATGCGTGGTTTAGGTTGTAGAAGGGCCCGACGGGAAGGTCTAACAACTACTAAAAAGCTCTGAATACCGAACTACTCCTTCCAAAGACTTTCGTCTTTTTGATTTTTGGCCAGGAAATAGGGGTTTCTGCTGCGTCCTGAACTGAATCTTTAGAGAAGCAAAACAACGGTGGCGCAGGTGCTCAGGGTGGAGGGGAAGGTTGGGGGACTGACAGACCGGAAAGTCAACGACACAGCGATGTCAACAGAGAGTCCCGCCGCGGTCGCAAAAGGAAGAGGAAAATAGGATGGGAAAAAAGGAAGAGGAGAAGAGCAAAAAGGCAGCAGCGTCACTGGGCAGGCAGGCACTGGTCATTCAACCACAGGATTCATAGCCTTTGGACACGGCGGCTTTTTCAGAGACTCCGTCTCCCTGCAGTGGACTTAGTGGCGGCTAATCTTGACAAATCCATTGCAAATTTTGTTTTGCACAAAATATGTAACATCTAAAAAGTATACGAGAGAGCTAACGTTATTTTGAATAGGTTCAGCAGTTGGCTTAAATCTCATTGACTAAGTACATGAAGTTTGGGCATGGAGGAAATAAGGAGGTCAGAGATGGTTCCATCGTAATTCACTGTTATATGGGAACTGGTAAATGCACCTGTGTAGAAATTGAGATGGTGGAAGACTATAAATACCTTGGTGTTATGATGGACTCCAAATTGTCATGGAAGGAGCACGTGAACTTCGTACTGTCAAAACTCTCCAAATTTGTACCTATCTTTTACAATACCCGTAATTTGATAGGTCCCGCCAATTTAAAGCGAGTTTATTACGGGCTTGTCCAATCCATCCAACAGTATGGAGTAGTTTTATGGGGTGGAGCCTATTCTGCCGTGATAGATAGTTCATCCGTACTTCAAAAAACTCTCCCAAAGATAATGTTGGGCCGGCCCCGAAGGTACCCGAGTAGCCGGCTGTTTGAAGCGCTATCGTTGCATAATTTATTTATTAAGTCTATTTTATTGTATTATTACAAAAATCAATATCTAGTTTCGGTTTTCAACAATCCCCATGGCTATCAAACCAGGTTTCAATTAATGGGAAACGTGGTAAATCCCAGTATCCGACTTACTGCCACAACTAGAAGTCCGTTTAATATTCTTTTTATAATTCATAGGGCTTTGACAGAAGAGTTAAAAGACCTGTCAAACTTACACTCCCTGCTTATAAAAAAAAGTTATTTCATGGGTCATAGGATTGAGCGTATAAAAAGCCAACTCAATTATAATAAGTAGTTTGTTAACACCGTTCTCAAAGATCACATTGTCATTTCTCAAAGGTCATATGTTCTCAGACTTCATGTAGTTTTTTTCTTTTAGCATTTAAATCGTTTTTTCCTCTGTATCTAAATATTAGGCAATCTTAGCAAGACTTCATTTATATTTAACGTGTAAGCAGCTGCAGCTCTTGTCTCGTCAACACGGGTCTTGCCTATGACGAGCAATATTGTTCAGAATAGTGTTATTTATTTTTTGTACATTTTTTTAAATGAATAAAGTCTCTCTCTCTCTCTCTCTCTCTCTCTCTCTCTCTCTCGCTCATTGCTCCCACGTGTCCATATGATCCTACATATCAGCGAACCCTAACCTTTTCCTCTCCAGTGTTTTGTCACAATCTCAAATAGCGCACCTCCAGACATTAAAAAAAAAACAAGTTGGGTGCCGCAGATAGCCAGAATATTGCTCAAATCAAATTTAAAATAAAACATTAAAAAATGTATGTACAAAATTATGCTGAAAAATGTACATGAATTTCTGTAAAATTTGCTATACAATTGATAAAATATTTTAAAAAGCGAAAAATTCAAAAGCACTTTTTGAATAGCAGATGACTATCTGTAGAATACGTTTTTTGCCATAAAAGTAGATGCTAAAATTTTCTTTGCACTCATAGAGCTTTAATTTCAAAACAATTTAACATAATAATTATAATATGATAACTTGAGAAAATTCGCTCATACGATCATGCTGCATGACTGGAACTTTTTTTTTAATTGATTTTATTTTTGTTTTTTTAGGTCCAGTAAGAGACGAGGTTGTTGTTGCTTCCACGCCAGCCGATGATGGTAATCATAATGTTTTGTTTTCTTAATCTTACATACCTACACCTGCCATTCAGCAATTGAATTGAATTGCAAAATAAATCTTTTTTATTTAAAAAAAAAATGGCATAGTTGAAATCGGGTTTTGTACGCCCAACACACACAATTAAAGAAAAATAGGTAAAATAAATAAATAAAACGGCGACAAACGAGAAGCTTGCAGTCGGAGCATTCGTAATGAGAACTTCTCAACAAGCTTCCTAAAGCGTTGACGTGAAGTTTCTTGAATTGAAGAGAGTTCATTAAAAATTTAGTGTCGTTCTGAAAATTTGGCGATCCTTGGTGTCAATCGTTTGCGAATGATAAAATAAAATGAAACAATATTTTTGAAGGATAGCTGAACAATTCGATAGTTTTCGGGTTAAAAACTGGCTACAAAAATGCAATAAAATAAGTTGAAATCAGGAGATGGACAACATCAGGTGATTCAGGGTTGAAGAACACAGCAAAATCGTGTGTCATATAAGAAGTTTGTACTTTTCGTTGAACGCAAAATTATAAACGTTGTTGTTTTCAGTTTGCACAGTCAAGAATGAAACGTTCGTCAGAGGGGAAGTGGTGCCGGACGTGGCTCCTTGTGAGACGTGTATTTGTGAGCCGCCTGACGTCAAGTGCAACGTCGTCAAATGTCAGGTGAACAACGGCTGCAAGATCATCCAGCAATCTGGAAAATGCTGTCCAGAGTACAAGTGTGGTAGGTTACTCTTCGGAGTATACAGTTACTGTAATATTACTGTATGAATATTATACTTAGCACCTCACGGGGGAGAAGGGTGTGCGGGAGGGGGGAGGGAGGTAAACCTTCCTGCACCCATAAAAATGTCTTACTTGAGTGAAGAGATTTAAGATGAAATCATTGTTAACAGAGAAACAACAGCGAGAAGTAAGGAAACTAATTTGAGGCTTCACATCGGTAAAGAAATGAGGAATGTAATGATAATGACTAACTTCACTATTTCTATGGTATTGTACTTTTGTTAAGCTCAGCAGGTTTTTCTAAAACCCTGAAACATGGAAGTAAATCGTCACTGTTTTTTTACTTCTCATATTTTAAGATCATTCAGCAATCTGGAGACTGTTGTTCTAAGTACAAGAGTCGTAGGTTACCATATAGATTACACTTTACTATAATATTACTATGTACTGTATACATAGCGAATCGCAGGGAGGCCCTCTCTGCAACCATAGATCTAACTCTTTAGCATGTTCTACTGAAGCGAAGAGATGTATGATGAAGTCATTCTCCTGAGAGAAATGACTTCCAATGGTTTTACAGCTGTAAGAAGTAAGGGAATCAGTGTAAGTCCTCACATCGGTAAAGAAATAGGTAAGGAATTTAATTTCAAACTTGCACTCTTTGGTTTTACGCAAGTAGCCATTCGGAGATTCCTCGCTTCTGAACGAATAGTGAAATAACTTTGTGGCCGCTGTCTGAGCGTTTTTGTATCGCGGTGTCTGAAATGCTATGCTTTTATTCATTTTAGCTTAGTCGGCTTTATATGATCCAAGAATATTGGCATAAATCGTTTCAAGGGGAGTCCAGGGCAGATAGAAAGGAAGCTTGTGAAGTTGAAAGCTTAGGAGTTCATTCGAGAGCTCTCTTCTTATGTTAACATATTGTTTTGTAGATTGCGAGCACGAAGGGAAGTTGTACAACAATGGAGAGAAGCTGGACAACCCTACAAGCCCTTGTCAAGTCTGTTACTGTCGAGGCGGGGAAATCATGTGCAACTCCATAACTTGCTACCGTCGGGACGACTGCGAACCTCAGCACGTAGAAGGGCAATGCTGCCCCAAATATGGACACTGCCCACCCAAAAGTAAGTCTTATGATATATGAAGGCAATGAGAGTAGAGATACAAATTTACCTGTAGTACCTACTATCAAAACGGTGGGGTGTGAGGTATCTACGCTATGCAGAAAATATGAACGTATGAGACACAAAGTTTCCTTAGTATTTTCTGGATATGGTCAAAGTGCTCATAGCACCTAAGTAAAGGGGTCAATTAAAGGAAAAATAGTCATTTTATGACAATTAATTTTAAAAATAATAAACCAAGTAACTAACTTGTGCACTAATATACTACCAGTACCTACCTACGAGTATATTTATAATAAAAAAATAGGATTGAACCTTGTCCATAAAATCCAAGTAATGTAGAGGAAGTGTTAGAGCGGAATGCAAGAATTTTTAGAGAAAAGAAATTTGTCTACATTGTACCTATCCATGTGTAGCTTCTAGTTTAACGATTCAATATTCAAAATGAAACTCAAATCTTGCAGGTGTTGTCATCTGAACACTAATTACTAATGGATAAGTGTAAGCTAAGTTTCAAGTCTTAAATCTTAATCTAAAGTCCTTAGGATTAAAATGATAGGTACTAAGCCCGCTGATACTCATTCCTGCTGAGTAGACTGTTTTCCCATACAGGCACATTAAATGAGAATTAGGTGCTGCACCCCCTGTTTATGGTTAGGTTATTCTTGCAGTCCTGCATAGTATGTTGGTACTACTTGAATATGCAAGAGATCCTGTACCGAATATATAGACTGTCGTCAGTGATATGGGTTGGAATTCATCCATCCATAATTTCAAACGTCATACAGATCCTATTTGTGTACAGATTAGATACTTTTTTTCAATTAGGTAATCGGACTAATAGACGAGGAGAAATCTGAAAACGCTATTTTGAGAAGTTGAATTCAAAATTTGTGCTGTAATAGTGCATATAGATTTGATAGGTAACGTTTATTTGGTGTCCGTAAGACGTGGAATGCGGAAAGAATAGCGTTGATGCGAATACATTGGAGTAAGCAGGAAGGTACCTACCATTATCAGTGAGATCGAATAGAGCTCTCTCTATTGTTACTATCAACAGCCAATATCTAATTCAGCAAAGGTTTTTCTAGGCTTCGCCAATTGCCTTGAGATTCATCTACGCGACTTTCAATTGTATTGACAACAGACAGTGGGATGGGAACAATAGCATGAAACGTAAATTTTCATTATTACTAGTTGGTACCTACGCTATAACCAAGTTCCTCACAAAGTTTGAGATAATTCACAAATTTTTGCTACCAAACTCGATTGTTGGTGATTTGAGTACGACTGATGTCAGTGACAACGAGGATGTCATCATACTGCCGTCAAGGACAAATTTTAAAGCTTTTATAGTGGTTTTAGTCGATTCTGTGTGGCGAAGACTATTGAAAACGATACCGAATTCGATTTTCGGTTGATTTGATAAAAATCGTCGTCGCCGACGACAAGTTTCTGTCGTTGGAACGTCACGAATAACTATGCAACTAATTACAGATGTTTGAAGAGCCTACCTACCAAATTTCAAATTGATAGCTCCAAAATTGTGGCCGCACGCTGACAAATGCTTGCCGAGTGTTGTAGAGACTCACTTCGTTCGTTTAGATCTGTGAAGCCTACCTAGTGCTTTGATTGGGAATTTCACTGAGTTTGAGACTGCAAACATATAGTTATGTTAAACCGCAATACATCCAAGTGTTACTGGTTTCTGATACGAGATTGTAAGGCGACGAAACTCATGTTCTACTCAATAATACAACTCCTGTAGTGTTGTAAACGTGAACGTTCAGCGCATAGGTACTCGTAGAAAATGAAACTTGAAATAGCTGATATAAATATAGCTATTTATAGCTGATGTACCTATTGCTGATAGGTATAGTTACTTACTTAAGTACCTACATATAGTCACAGTTTCATTTCATTCTATATATATATATATATATATATATATATATATATATATTTTTCTTTTCTTGTGAACGGGCTAAACTGGTCCTATATTTATACGCTGCACGACTGGAATTTTTTATAAGGATCATCACATTAATTTTTGAAGAACTACCGGCTATTCCATTAAATTGCCCTTAGATTAATTTCAACTTCACAATCATGCAAACGCATTATAAATCGTGACTTGTTGTCCTCTCGTGACATTTGTGATTTGACAACTGCTACCTCCTGCTTTAAAATGATCTCTTCTAATCTTATTAGCGAAGTACCGACAGCGAATTTAGGTGGTCCCATATTGCGTGACCGGTGCAATTTTCTGCTAATCTGGTTTTCCCGAGTCCATTTGGTTGATTGTTACCCTTAGCTAAAAAAGACGCATCACTCATAGTGGTTATATAAGGAAACAAAGTAATATTGATTTAGAATATTATAATATTGTTATATTAGAAATGCAGGTCGAAATAAAATTAAAAGTTCCAGCATGGTAATACAAGCAAATAATTGTAAATCATCGTAATCATCATCATTTTAATCACCATATTTACGATTATAATATATTATAATACCGGATTGTTATATTATTATTTCATGTATTATTTATTATTATTATATAAAGTTATATTGTTCTGAAATTTGAGCTATAAATTTTAAGGCAATAAACTTTTTAAAAGTAATATTCAACTTTACAAATAAATGTTTGGATTTTTAAAGTTTTTATCGATTTTTAGCCTATTTTAATAAAATTTATGTAAGTACATTCTTCTGCATACATTTTTTAATATTCTAGGTCACAGTTGAATACTACTTCTGAGTATCGAGCGAAACCCTAGCCTCCTGGTAAATTAGGAGCTGATTATGTCCTCTGAGGTTTATAAATTGTATGAATGACTTCATTTTGTGAAATTAAAAATTATTTTTTATTTAATTGTACGAGATAGATCTGATGATCGTGCGATATTGATGGGCCGCTGACATGGAGATGTTGGGTTTGGGAGGGATGAAATACGGCGCGCTGCCTCAATGAGTGGAGGGGTGGGAGGGGCAAAGAAGATTTAACAGGTCGCGTGATATTTCCACAGACATTGAGGGAATTGTAAAACTTGGTAGTGGAAAGCGAAAGTACCATTTGGAAGTGAAAGTACTAAGTTACTATCCAGGTTACAAAACGTTCGAAAATAGCACATATAGAATATAACAGTTGACAATAGATTTTAATCCAATTAAAAACTGAATGGAAACGAAAACCTCAACTGGTCTGTCGTATATTTATTTTCCTTTGATAATCCATCATCAAATATTTTTCTCTTACATTATAAAACCCTTGCTCTAATACCGTTTTATTGATTTTTACAGCAGCTGCATAGTTTTGTGTGCATAACTACTTTTCCCTTGATTATGACCATCTAATACTTGTGGATGTTACAGATTCAAGCAGCGTCGTAGCGGTGCCAGCCGACCCAACTGCTTTTAGTACTAAGCGCGAAATGCAGCCCTGGCTCCTCACGAAGTCAGTGAACCTCCAAACCACGGAAACGCCAAAGTATCCTCAGACCATTAAAATCGTGGAAATCTTACCAACCCAAGCCCCTGCCAGAGCTGGAGAGGTCAGCTTGGTGCCCCGCATCATCACCAATGGAGGCCTCGACTCCAAGTCTACGTCGTCCTTGGAGCCTGTGACTGAGAGCTACAGCGAGAGTTCGTCAGTGTCTGCTGAACTTAAATCTTCCGTAGAGCCCCCAGCCTCTGAAGATGAGGAATCCGTACAGCCGGATTCTGAAACGTACACAACACTGCTGCCTCACATGGTTGACGTTACAACGACTTACGAAGAACTGTCTGCTCTAGTCAGTGCAGGTACTGAGGGCACTGGATATGATATTGAGACTGGAGGTACGTTTTTCCCTCAAAGCACCAAAGATGAAAACTCCAGTGAAGAATCTAAAGAGAAGACTGATGACTCCAGTGAGGAGCGTAATAGCACCACCCCTAGTCCAACAGAACATACAACCAACATTTCGGAAAAGAAGCCTAATTTGGTTGAAGGAGAAAGTTCTGAAAACCAAACAATGAGTGCTAACATGGAGTTGGAAAATGTAGGAAAAGAGGAAGAGGATGATTCATCTGAGGACACGAAGCCAACTTCATTAGGTACAGTTTCTGCAGACAGCAGCGAAGATACCTCACAATCTGAAGGTATGGTAACCAGGCACGGTTTGACGATACCTCCGATTTTGAATTTAAACCATCAGCTCCACCATTTGACACTAGGAGGCACTGGAGAAGAACTTGAAGACAAATCAGTCGTCAGGATAGGCGTGTATGACCCAACGAAGCCGGGAGAAAAATCAAATTTGGTTACTGTTATCAAAAACGACGAAAGCAGTTCAGATACTGATGATGTGACGTCGGCGGAAAGTGCTACTACTCAGATACTGTTGACGCCTCAAGACCTCAAAACTTTGGCAGAAATGATCATCAAGGAGAAGGTAAATCAAACTAAGGAAATAACTTTCAAGAATAGAATTTACACAATATATGGATTTTGCCCGATAGTCAAATTGACGTATTTTTTAGTTATAGATTTAGAAGTCTATAAATTTACACATAATATTTCAATGAGGAATGCTGTTGAATAATTGCTTACAAAAATATCGATGGGAGGGGTTTTCCCTATATCCTCCATAATAAATTATGTACGTACTGATATTATCAGCCGGCAGGAACTCATTATAAGAGATACAAGCTTGTTTCTATTTTTAAATTTAATAGGGAGGGGGTGGGGTATAATTATGTTGGTGTAGGTTGCTGTCATTATCTCTTGATTATTCTACATCTACTTGTAACATATCCATTTCACCATAGATGTTCTTGTTAGGTAGGTAGGTACCTATACTGTTTTGTCGTTTGTGACGGAGTTTACAAGAGGTTCGCGTTTGAAGGTAATCATGATGATAATATTATTGAAATTTAATGAAAATATTAATTGAAATGGGACCAACAAAATACATGTGAGGGCAACATAATGATAAGGGAGATTATCAAATTAAAATTTTACTATCAACTTATCACAGAAAAAATAGGGTACGAGATCTGTAAGTATATAGAATTTACTTTAATTAAAAATGGATTGCACATATGATTTGATAATCCTAGCTATTGTAGCAACGAACCATAAACCATGATGATGAGCTATCGCGAGATATATCTCATCGATCAGACAAGTCAATTTAATTTTTTTGTTAACCCATTTAACCCGATGGTACCTATCATCCGATACCAAGCTGGTGTTTCTACTACTCCGGTGGCATCATACGATGTCTCGGCTTAGAGGTGACACTGATCTTTCAACCTATCAGGCTGGTGCTGGAGGAGGTTTTAAAACCTTCATCTGGCTGTTTTTCGATCCCCATCTTGTGCTCGATCTAGATAACAAAATGCAAAGCGTGAAAGCTCCAACCCGAAGGGTTAAAAGAGATCAGTGTCACCGTGGCATCATATGATGCCCTGGGCTGCTAGACACCCCACCTTGGCATCATTGGGGTCACACCCAACATTGAACAAAAGTTACCAACTGCAACATCAAACTCGAACTTCTAATGCAACTCTACAGATGATTAGTGAAAGCAGATTCATCTCCATTAATCCTCTACCCTATTAAACCTCTATTAATACGATTCGTGATATTCAACTATTTCTCTACATTTCCTACCAATCTGACTACAATATTCAAGCCCACATGACTACTGTATAAGTTATACATGACCTGTATAACTTATAGTTTTCGCTTAATAAACAGAATACAAACCGATCGGTCTGGACCCAAATGGCTGCAAAGTAAATTGGAGAGGAAAGTGCAACTTGCCCGAGAGAGTGACCCTATAAAAATGGATATAGACCAAGTGAAGCTACCATTCTCACATTCGAATTTTCATCTTCTTCTTCCAAACCGACCTGCACACCTTCTCGACGAGACGGTAACTTAGCAGTTCCAGCTCTTCCAAGCTCTTACCTTGAAAGCTTTCCGAGTTTTCAATTTCCACTGAGGGTATCCTTCTTTCCAAGTACCATGGTGCCCTGGTTGATCCAAACTATATTCGTCCTTCCGGATGTTTTTACGATGGTGCCTTTAGGTTAGTTTGTTTCATGCCCACCCGTTTCTAAACTGATGATTTATCCGACAGTTTGCTGACTGGCTGCTCCAGGGAGATGACCAGACCTAATTTTTCAAGTTAACTTGAAAGAGCTTTCAAGACTTTGTTTGATAGAGCTTCCGTTTTTGTTTTTCAATTTTCAACTCACTAGACTCACTTAGCCATTTTCTCACCATTATCCTGAACACAACCTCAACAACTAGGTACTACAACTTGTACCTAACTCTCACTTTTACCCTGATGGTCTATTTTTTTCTTTTCTCAAAAGATTTAAGATTATGAACATTTCAACACCTTAGGTACTCTAAAGCCTCTAGTTAGATACTGAACTTTTCCGATTTTATCTGGAATTAGTAATTAAGTAGGCACCTATCAGCTGTTGAAATCCTGTAAGTACCTTCACCCACCTGTAACTACTAATGTGTTGTATCCTATTTTAAGATCAAAGCACCGAATGAGAAACTGGTGGATGCTGCTGGGACCACACCCTTACCAACAGAGTCCTACGAGGAGACTTCAGCGGCTAGCCCGGTAGAGTTGGCATCAGAGGAAGTAGGAACCAAAACACCATCTAGCTCAGCAACCCCCGAAGAGACGACGCCTAGCGCAGAATCAAAAAGCCTCGGTGTGAAACCGCACAATTTGACCAAAGAAGAAGAAAAAGCTCAGGCTGTTATCGACAAGTGAGTAGTACCTACTTATTGGCAACAAAAGAAGGGAACCTAAGGTACTTGTTTACTTGCTGCGCTCTACCTAGAGCTTCTCATGTTAAGACACTCATTACAAGCAATTGACCTGCTATCACCGACAATCATCTCCCAGTTCGGATTGGACTGCCCAGACCAACACAAGTTGTGGGCACTAATTGGTGAGGCCCATGACATAATGGAAAAATTTTGCATTCCGCTTCGAGGCAAGACGGGAAAAGCGAGAAGAGAGCCCATGAAGCTAGAAAATAAAGCCTTGAAAATCACATGATTTGGTTAGTTGTACATAGCTTTTCCTTTTCGAGTTTAAATTATCCAGGTCAAGAACATGAAAATACTCTCTCTTGTTTGCAGCCTTGACACCTCCTCATTTCACTTCAAGTTTGCCCAGTAGACGACTGAATTTGTGTCCTCCGATCCCGAAATTTCTACTTGCTTTTTTGGTTTTTGGGTTTTTAGTGAATTCTTGTTCCGAGCGAAAACGAAAATACACAACATAATTACAGTCTGCACTATATTGTTGTTATTATGGAGAAGAAAATTAGAATTGTTATTGCATTAGGTGCCTACCAAAAAATACCAATCTGTGAAAATGCTAACCCAGTAAAAATATGCAATGTGAGGGTTTTCTGGATTCGTTCTTTAACAAAGAAGCTTTCTTCTTTTTTTGTTTTTAAACCTTTTGCTCAGAAGAAGAGAATGATCTATTCAAAAATTGCGGACTTTATGTATACTAATATAAATATACATGTTATCACTCTGCACTTGCTTAGGAAACCTTATTTCTTTTAGTAGGAAAGAATTGGACATGCAATGTATAATTTTTTTCTTTCAATTTCATCTCAACTTTAGATTGCCATAGGTACACACTGTGCGCCTAATTTTTTCAAACACTTCACTATAATTTCATGTTATATCGTAGATTTATGTTCAGACTCAAAACTGTATCTAGATATCATAAATTGTCCATAGGTTGATGTCCAATATTCAACGACCCCTGCAGGGGATTGATGTGGTAGATGCCAACGACACAACTACAGAACTCCCTGTGGAAGTCGTGCCGGCTGTCGGTTCGAATCCCCCGCCCGGGAACAAAGACGCTGAATGGGTTGAAGTCTCCAACAGCACGCAGGCCGACAGGACTGACAAAGCAGTCGAAGACGAGACGTCCCCCGAAGATGGACTTGGATCTACTGAAGGGGAAACGCCCACGAGCAGAACTAGTATTGCGGAAGATTTCGGAGAGTCTACAACTGAATCCAGTTCCACCGTTGAGTCAGTAACGATTGGTGAAACTGGTGAGTCAAAGGGAAGAGTTCAGCTGTAGAAGGAGTAAGGGTAGAATAGAATAAGTTTATTTACAGTAGTTGTTATAGAATTTTTGGAGGCCTTCAAACTGGACCAAGAGGACGTGAGCTTGAAGGGGCGTTAGCAACGGGCACGTTAGAATGGCTCATTTGGAGAGATCGAACTCGACTAAGCGGTCAGGTTTTCCCATCGAACTTGGCAATGGTCAGAAATGGGTTAAGGGATTAACTAGGTCGAACCCAGCGACAGCCCCTGAAGTTTAGTCAGATCATTCTGATCTACATGTCCAATTTCATAATCTGAAATTTTACTAAGGGATTGACTATTTGAAGTTATGTACCTATTTTTGAGATGCGAGCTCTAGAGCATGCAGACATTGCTCTAGAAACTATACACAAACTATACACTCGGAGGGCTAGGGATTCATACTTAGGTCTGACCACCGCCGAGTTCGACCAACCTTCCAGAAGGGTAACAGTGACCGTGAACGAATTCGTTGTCATCCGGCTCATTGACGCAGGGACGGGTAAGTTTTCATATTTGCCATCCATAGGCCCTATTCTGAGGGTTGGGTTGGTGTTGATAAACCTAAAAGTTATTGACTAAAATTTTATTTAATTACCTAAGAATTAAGAATATTGTTTAGTAAGAATTGATATTATTTAAAAATATACGTACCTATAAGTATCCCATTTTTATAATTAATAAAAAAAAAATAGATGTTAAAACTAGCAAATCTATATGCATATCTTACCGTGCACCTGAGTAAGATATGTATATGATGGAGATAGATAAGATACAACCAAATCAGCAGAAGTTCAGCATACTCCTGCAGCCTACTTTCTTATCAATAAGCAGGCGTGTTGTCGACTTTATTCCCATTTCAACACTTTTTAAATCCTCTTGGAGCGCTCATAAACAAACTGAAAAAGTACCTATCCTTTTATTCCAAATGTTTCCGATATTTCGGAGAATGCCCAGTTTCGGAGAAAACTCACAATACGTTGGCCTGAGTTATTACAAATAATTTTATTGCATGCCATAGGAATCGGCGGGAACTGTAGGTAGTTTGCGTAAAACTCAGATTTGTGTTAATTGGTGTTATTACAGAGCTCGTAGATCAATAATTTCACGTTTTGTTTTGCATTTCATCCATTTTTTACTTTGCTATACTATTTGACGTCTCCCCGGTTTTTTCTAACGATTCACAACTAGGTATAAGTACATACCTACTTATCAGTCCATCTAAAGCGCCCTTTAGCGCCCATCCACCAGTGGGGAATTCGTCCCTGCATTAACTTCACCCGTATGAGAACCTAAAGGCGCTTCTTACATGCCTAACCTTCCTGTAAAAGTAATACTACTTTTCACCTGAACATTAAACGAAAACTAGCTGAAGTAAATAATATTAGTTCAATAAAATGCCTCATTAATTATGTTGAAATAGCGGGAAGGTCTTTTGAACACCCTTCAAACTTTGTTATTTTATGTTATAAGTCGCATCCGTATTTGCAATCTGAAATCCGCCTCCGCCGTCCGGGCTTTAACTTGCCTTCAAATCGATCGAAAACATCCGTTCTTTTGCGCATGAGTTTGGTCGATTAGATCTTAATTTTATAATTGATTTCACATATTTTAAATCAGACAATAATTTTATGCGATATTGTTCTTAATTTACCTGATCTCAAAGCTGTTTTTCAAGAACAGTGCTCGAAGTGATAGGAACCAGAGAGCTAATCGAGGATTTAAGAATAGAATAATTGCATACACTTGAAAATCCCCCCCCCCCCCCCCCCCCCGGGGTGATAGATGATCATCAGGGAAATTTCTGGTTCTTAGTCATATAGATAAATACTTTTCCAAACCTGTTGATGTGTTGTTACCCAACAGAAAACCCAAAAACACGAAGGTTGTCTGCCTTGAGGCCCACTAATGCAACCCCGGCAATGCCACGTTCTCCCAATAGAGTGCTCTCGTGTGAGCATGACCTATAGGTTATTTTGAGCAGGTTTAAATTGAGATGAGGTGTAAACCTACATATATGATGAAGTAGTTAGATGAGGTAGTTCACTAACTTCCGTTATGAAGTATCAAAGTTTAAATTCACAACAATATTATAATAATTTAGTATTCTCCTTAACTGATTACAGGTAAGCCGAGGGGCTCCTTGCGTCAAATGGACGACTCAAAAGAACCCAGCGATAGAAGAACCCGAGTTACATCCAATGAAGAGACGTCAAAACACGCTTCGATCGCGAGTTTGGACGAAAGCGACCGTATGCTCGTAGAGAACTTTTTCAAAAAAGCTCTCGATTTTCAATAGTCAACTTTGGAAAGAAGATCAAACCAAAGCCTACTAGCCATATACGGAACTGGTGAAATATTATCATTAATTAACTGTACTCTTGCGTTTGTTAGGATTATTTATTTTGTTCCATAATTTATTGTTAAATTTAGTGTTGTTCTGTGTATTTCGCGGAAGGAGCACATTTTTGCGTTCCTTCAAACTGTGCAGGTACACCTACTCGTTCTTTGGCAAGTGCTGTATAACTCATCAGATATGATGCCAATATTGCGTGAAAACCAGTAAATCAGACCAATTGAATGCGATAGCAAAAACTCATCAACCATCACCGTCATGAACTGTATCTGTACAGTTGCTGAGCTACTTCTGAATAAATAATATTGTATTAGATTAAAATATTAGATACCTAAATGAAAAATTTCGGTGAAAATGTTAAGGAGAAGGCATTCCTAACTAGGTACAACACAAGTAAGAAGAATTATACTTTTCCTAGAGAATATAGTACAACCTGCATTTACCTGTACCAATGGTGCATTCCGTCTAATTTTCAGTAGAATGATGTTTCATTTTAGATTCGGATCATTCTGATGAGACCTAAGTAGTTCGTTTCTACCCAATTGACTTTGGGTATTCATGCAATTGAGATTGAGAGTCTCATATTGAATGGGGTTTGGGTGGTCCAACCCGTTTTCAATTGGGTAGATCTGGTGGGCCAGCATTAGAGGTGGTGGGAAGCAAATGGTTAAAAAACGGTTGGTTCATGGCGAACCGATAATTTCATGTTCTGGTAAATAACAATAAATCCATCGGCAGAGGTGACAGTGACAAATAACGATGGTTTGGATTTGTTAAAAGTCTCATGTAAGAGTTAGGGGAAAGAAAGAAGTAGGAATATTTTGTCACAAAAACGTTAACAATGCAACAATGCAAAGTGTTCAAATAATACTAACATTGTAACTAAAGAAAATTGTTCCATAAATCCTAGAATAGGAAGAAAAAATGGCATGAAATGCGTTAGTGCCCGTCTATTGTTTTCGATCTTAGTTCCAGATATGAAAAAATTACAGAATCCAGGAATCATTTCAGATTGCTTCACAACGGATTACTATGATGAACATTTTGGAAAAGTTTCATTCTAAAATTTTTAGAACCGTGACAATAGCTTCAATTAAACGAAATTTAGCTATGGAGTAAAACGCAAACAGTATCAGTTTCCTTCCTCAATTCGTCTTCTAGTTATGATGTTTGAAAAGTTTTTTCCACGAAAACTGCGATTTTTTTGCCTTGAAATCTCATATTTTCCTACTTTAAATCAATCAGTTTCAACTTTTTACCATATTTTTGAAATCAACGTTACAATGATTTTACTACCTCCATGAAATTTTTAAAAGGAGGAGTAAAGCTTTTCAGAAGTTTTCATTTTTCAAAACCTTTCATGTTTGAGGGAGTGGTATCCCCTTTGATGAGATTTCCCGCGAATCAATGCGACATTGCTCTTTTTGGACATTTATCTCTGATTTCGAAACTGTGGTCAAATGTTGAAAGTCATTTGAGTTAATGAAGATAGATATATTGGTTCATGCAAGAAAATTATAGCGAACATCATGCAATTTCTTACACTTCCTTCCTTCAATCAAGACCACGTTTTTCTACATTCCAGCTTGAATATCTCTACCAAATCGAAGTTTAATCGTTATGTTAGCCATACCATTTGAAAGCTTATTAATTGAGGAAGATTTTGTGAGATTTGACAACCTCCGGGATATTTTTCTTTTTCTTTTTAGACAGGTAAAGACCTAGTAAAGTCATAGTAAAATTTTAAGTAAAGCAGATAGTGGAACTCGTTTTTTTTTTCCTTTTTAGACAGTTAGAGACCTAGTAAAGTCATATTAAAATTTTCAGAAATTTTTATTTTTCAACATCACTTATGGTCTTTTGATGGTATTTTTTAGAGATTCAAACGTCGACTTTCTTCGCGAAAGTTAAAAATGATTACAAAAACTTGGTCGGCAGTTGAAACTGATTGATTAAAAGTAAAAAACACATGGGGTTTTTAGGCATAAACTGTGATTTTTGTGTCAAAAATACCTTTAAAAATCATATTTTGAAGACGGAATGAAACAGAGGATTGCGCTTGACGGCTTGATGTTCCAGTTTCGGTCTTGTTTCACCCAAGAAATTTTTCACACTAATTCAAATTTTCTCTGTATAAAGAAAATTAAGTAGAAAAAAAAACAGTTGAAAATATGAAAAAGACTAGTAGGTGCTTCTACGACTTATTTGAAAGCTTAGGGTCTGTAGGTTTAAGTGCAGCCTATCTACTTCTATCTTTGTTTGTGTTCTGTGCTGTTAGACTTGACAGAATCAACCTGAATATTACAAAACCTTATCGTTCTTCGTATTTCAATAATTATATTTCTTTCTTCTTCTCTTTCTTCATTACAATTATTTAATCTGATTTTCATCTAATTTTAGACCAGGCTTCATCGTATCAGTTATATTTATCTCATTACTCTTTCAATATCCGAAGGTTTTAAAATCTAAATGCATTACATCAGTTAAAATAAGTTATACTGGTTTGGTTATAGATTACATTGTATTTGAAAGTATGATAACAAGTGGACTGATAAAAATTATTTTGGCATGGTGTTTGCATGTATAATTAATAAAATAGGTATCACTTGCTAGTTATGTGAATTGAATTGTGAACTGATATTTTGGATAAATTAAGTTAATTTTTAAAGTAGGTACTATCAGTACGAACCTATTTAAGCAACGAATGAATGTATAAATTGATCATCCTGATGTGGAGGGAGGAATTCCTTGAACCAGAAAATTTAATATTGTGTGGGACGGCAATTTAAAATGAAACTTGCGTAGGAATTTCAACATTGAAGCAACCTGAACTATGCAATGTGGATTTTAGCAATAGATACTAAGATACTTTTGTAAAAATACGAGTAGAATGTTCTAGTTTGCTTTAGACTCCTGATCAACTGTTTCTCCCTCCAATTTCCACGCTAAATACACATTTCCTATGTTTCACATCCTAAGTTAACACATCTTCTTGAAAAATAGTTAGAACTAAACTTAAGTTTGCCTAGAGTGACGCTTTCCTAATTGCATACAAGTATTGAAATTTCATTTAATTCATACCTAAGTATACTAGAAACTTATTTATAAATTATGACAGATTTATTAATCTTAAATTATGACTTCTTGATTATTGTACACTTCATTTTAAGATGACCCTTCACACATCACGAATCCTGCTTACATTTTACAACTTAGTCCTTTTGCCTTTCTTTATTCACAAATCACAGTTTTCAAGTCCAAAACATTTCAACTTGGAATTTTAGATCTCTGTAAATAACTAATGATTTATTAATTACGACAATAAGAGTTGTGTATCTATGTTAGGGTTAATCCTATAATTTATTTGTATCAATTTTTACGTCAGTCGCGAAATACCATCGCGAGTGGCGCGGATTGGACCTTGGACCCTCCCAACCGTCCACTCTTATATTTTTGTAAGTATTTAGGACTGTGATATGATATATAGCTTCTTTTCTTCACACACGAGCATTCAGACGTTGACTTTATCCTCACGTCGGCTCTGTTTGAAGGTCGATATTGCGTTATTATTATGAAAGTTTTATAGAATTTTAATTTTGAAAGTTTTTGATATATTTTAATTTATGTGAAAAACGAAACAAAATAAAAAGACACTAGTTTGTCTTCATGATGGTGTCATTTGTGTGAAATTGTAATACTTTTTTTCCAGATCGATTTAGTGAAAATAAAGATGTGTGTATACAGATGAGTCAATATATGAGATGGTCTAGTATTATTACATTACATTATCCCAAAATCCTTAAAGAATGTTATAAATACATTTTTAAGAAGATAAAGAATTCTGGAACTTCTAAATAAGTAAATGGATTTTAACCCCCATAAACATATATAAGCAGACAAATTTTATGTATATATTAGTGCAAAGACTCTGTGCCTTTTGTGTCCTCAGAAAATCCGTTCCAAATTTTACCATCTTAAAGCGATTAGGAAAGAAATTAGCCTCAGAGTTCGATCAGGGAGGGATGTTCAGTAACTTTTCGAGAAATAACCAACAGTGGACTGTCCAACTTTCCACTGGTCTGTTTCCACTAACAGGCAAAACAACAACATTGTAAAATAATCATTGATGCAATTTATGTTCAATTAGCTGTTCCCACTCGCTTCGCTCGCTCGTCCAAGACACGAGTGTATATACACTTGTAGACTGTACAGATACTGTACATATACAGACTGTACCATCACATAAATTTCTAGGGAAATGCCAGGGAAATACTATCAACAATAAATTGTATCTACCACACCCAGAGAGGCTCCGTTCAAAACTAGGCACCTCAAGCTGTCGAGCATGCTCAGCTAATTTGAGAGGTTCTCATCCTTTTAATTACACATATTCACACCCGTTACAAAGTTCAGCGTTTTGAGTGGAATTGAAACAAAATTATGTACAGAGCCCACTCAGCAGAATGGAGTGTTTCGCATGTGGTAATATTACACTCTACCACAGCAGGTGTCGAAGTATGGAAAACTAATTTCAAAAATTTGAATTTCCAGTAAGTACTGACGATTATGTACAATCGATTAATCTCACTCTGAACAACCCCATCGATTCTATTCTTGTATCGATAGTCCCGGTTTCCATAAAAACAGTTATGCACGAGTTAATATTTTTCTGATTAAAATCTCGTTGCAGTTCAACTAAATTTTATTATTACCTTTAAAATGGGTTCCTCCGTCAGCCGGAAGAACCCCTTCCCAAATTTCAGCAACTCAAGTTATGTAGGAAACAAGTGTGGAGGTGACTGCTGACTGAACTCATTCCTCTAGTCGTAATTATACTCTACCACACCCATAGAAACCCCGTTCCAAATTTCAGCATTTCATGTCGGAACAAAATTAGGTTCAGAATTATGCTGCTTAGAATGAATGGTTCCTTAAGTTGTAGGTAATAATACTCCACTACAAGCACAGAGACCCCGTTCCTAAGTTCAGCATCTAAAGTTGAATAGGATTAAATTAACCTTCAGAGCTCACTCAGCTGATTAGAGAGGTTTCTCAACTTATAATATTGTACTCTAACCCACCCCAAGAAGCCTCGTTTCAAATTTAAGTTAGATAAAAACAAAGTTAGGTACAGACATAATTCTGCTGATCAGACTGATTCCTCAAGTCACTATTTTACACTACTTCACTCAGCGGGTCCTCGTTCAAAATATCTGCATCTCAAGTTGGATTAGAACAAAATTACTCAACCTGCTGATTTTAATGAATATTTTCTTAAGCTGTAATTGTACTATACTGCATCCCGTTGTTGAGCCGCTTGACCAGCATCTTGGGAGAAACAAACAATATTGGTTTCTCATTTAAATAATGGATAACTTTCGTAGTACTCTTCAACTTGGCGGTTCCTCGTCGTGATATTTGCAAGCTATGATGTTTTTCAAGACATCCTACCTCACAACTATGACTTTAACAGTGAAGATAATAATGGGATTTCTGCTAATAAATCGTAGGTTGAAATGGGAGAGAAATTCTGGGCATAAACAGCTGATCACGGAGGATCCGTATTTGTCATTATTGCCCAGCAGTTGCAATATGGCACCGTTCCAAAATTCAGCATCGTAGGATGAGAATCGGGGGTTTAGCGAATTTCGGTCATTGAATCATTGAAAGTTTTGAGGCATTTTGGAATGAATCCTGAAGTTTGCATCTGTCATTCCAGACGATAACGCTCCTTAAAATTGAGATAAACAAGAACGGTATTTTTATCTCAATCCTAAGGAGAGTGAGTGGAATGACACACACACACACATAAATGAAAAAAGCGCAAACGTCAGGAATCGTTTCAGAATGCCTCAAAACGGATTTAAATGAAGAAATTTTTCAAAGATTTTTATTTAAAAATTTTCCGAGCCATTGTAATAGCTTCATTTTTTACAAAAATTCGCAAAAATCCCGTTCGTGCTCCGAAAAATCAATCTTTCCAAACAAAAGGGTGAGTTTGTTGGCCAAAAAATTTTGAGCTCATTAAATTGGTCTCATTTCAAAAAATTTAGGTACTACGAAATCGGCCAGAATTGCACTTTTCTTACACATTTACACAAAACTCAGCGAGATCCCATTCAAAAGTTCAGCATCTTAGGTTGAATAGGAATCAAATGGCTTCAGAGGTAACTCTGCTGATTTGACGCGAAAAATATATAAAAATTATCTCTGAAACGGTCTGGATAACGTGTCATATTTCAAGGTCAATCGATGCAGAACTTTTGAGTTTTCTAAGCAAACACAAACCAACTTACCATTCTTGTAGATTGATATAGACACCTGTAGGATTAATTATTTTGTGTTCACAATTACCTTTAACGCACGCGTGAACTGAAGTTACATAACTCAAGAACTGGTTAACAGTAACCACCTATTCGCAACGAACTAACGTTCAATATTATACTGAATAACGAACCGATAATGGGACATGACGGCTTGCTTAATACATACAATGATACAATGCATGATGATACAATAAAGTGAAGCATGACTCCTCAAATTCGTTACCTACCTCGATAGCTTTTTACACGGGGAATTTCTTTATACTCAGGCAGTCAAGAACCTGTCAAGGAGTCAATATGAGATTGAGGAGATGGAGTTCATTTTTCCAGGAGCGATCGACGCAACTTTCTCCGATATTCGTGATACCGGGAGATAGTATGAAGGTAAGGTAGGTAGGTCTACCTCTCCGGCTCTGTACCTGCCAGCTTGTTTGTTCTGATGACGTTAACAGACGGATTTCAACACCCACGACTGCAGCTCTCGATAACCTCCAACGTTCCTCGCGAGATTGACGATTATCGTAATGCTAAATAATAATGCATAATGTGTGTATTTTACTGCAAGCCTCCGTAATAACGTCGGTACCACGAAGGCAAATATTTCAGGCAAGGAGAGAGTCATTTGAAAGATCGTGTACTGACGAAGGTTTGTCATTACTAGAGTTCAGACTCAGCATATATTATGATGTACATCTTATCCAGTTCTTAGTGAATTTTTGTATTAAAAAAATATAAAAAAACTAAAAAAAACTATTGCAATGGCTCCAAAAATTACAAAATAAAAATTTTTGAAAATTTTCTTCATTGAAATCTGTTTTGATTCATTCGGAAACGAATCCTAGAGTTTATCGCTTCTTCGTATATAATATGGTTTATGTATAATATATTGTTCAAATAAATGAAAATGAACTAAAACATATTGGTAAGTAATGCATGCATTACAGGGAAGACTCATGGGTGGAGTGTATAATTTTTGTGAGAGGTAAAAAAGTGAAAAAACAAAATTATCATGACTTCTCGAAATTACCCTTCCCCTCCATTAGGCCCCTCCACCAACAGTAAATTTACATTATAATACTTCTAGCATGAAATTTGAAACTACTGACATATTTTCCAAAACTAGAACAAATTCATAATTAAACAAAAAGTGATCACGAAAATCTGACAAGAATAGTTAAAACATCATGATTTATCAGTGTTACCCCCTCCATTCAACCACTTCCATGTTGAAATTTGAAACTCCTGATGTACAATCCAAAACTATATCGAAATCTTAATGGAATACAATAAGATGCATGAAATTCGGTCGAGATTTGTAGCTTAGCGGTCAAGCGTTTGATAGAATCGATAATTATCCCCCCCCCCCCCCCCCCCCCACCACGACAGCAAATCCGAAATTCCCAAGGTTTGTTGCACAGCTAGACTAAATTTGGAATCGAAAAGAATCACGGAAATCGGTTGAGAATTGTAGTCTGGATAGCGTCGACATAATTTGTTGAAAAAAAAGAAAAAAAAACACGTTTTTCCGGCTTTACCCCCTCTATCTCCCCCCCCCCCCCCCCCTTCATCTCGTTCAGATCACCGAAGTTAAGCAACTTCGGGCTTGGTTAGAACTTGGATGAGTGACCGTCCGGGAGCGCCACGATTACGGCATCTTTTTTGTTTTTTTGTATAATTATTCAATTTTTCATCTAGCTAAATTAAGTTTACGTAATTAGGCCTCGTAGCATAGTTCGTTTTGAGTGCCCCTGCTTTGTCAAATGGTAATTTCCAGGATCTGAGAGGATACCTAGCACAAATTCTACAACCAACCTACTCAATTATTATAGAACTGCCAACAGCTTTTGTATACAAACTTGTTGTTTAAACACAAACCTGCTCGTAGCCTGAATCTTTATGTCGGTAGATACGAAATGAACTTGCGAATGCTTACGAAGAATAGGTATCTATTTTAAAATCGGAAAAGTATCAACGACTGCATTGATTTACTCCCAAGTTGGTGAATAGGATATCTGGCTGTCGAACGAAGTAATTACTTTGTTCACATAATCAACATAATTTGATTTAATAATACAATTTATATTTATCAAAGGTTTTTACTTTTGACATGGATATAGCTTTGCTCTGGGGGGGCAACCAAAAATTTTGACATGGATATGTCTTTGCTCTGGGGGGTCAACCAAAAATTTCCGTCACGCAAAATTTGTGTCACAATTTCAGTGTTTTTCACGTACAACCCAGCCGTTGCTAGGGGAATGGAACGTCCGCAGTTTTCATCGCACAGAAATCGTTCGCCACTCGTTGGAAAGCGCTTGATTTATGTGATAAATGTTCACATCTCAAGCTACCAATTTCCCCCTCCTTACGTACCTGGCTACATTTCTAAACTAAGTTGATTGGAAACAATCGGACTATAAACCGAATATAAATTTTAATAAGCCGGTTACAATATTCTTAACGTAAAGCAATAGCATCATTTACTCCACTCCATAGGAAACATTTTCATCGTCTTGACAACAGTCGACTGTTAACAACAACTCATTGTAGTGGCTTCTCTCCACGTCTCCACAGTTATTTTCAACATTTCTATAAGTAAACCATTGTTTTGTTGGAATTAGTCGGGATGCGGCCCAGGGATTTGTTTAAAGTTAAAGGATTTGTTTACAACTCTCGAGGACAACCGTTATGAAATCCCCAATCAAAGACATATCCATTAGACTGACAACGAAAAAAACGAAAGTTCGAATTTTTGAGGTGCTCAAAGCTCAGATGATTGCATCAGATGCTAGGAACAACTCCTGAAAATTTCAGTCCGAACCGATAACCCCTTGAGGTCTCCTAAACCCGTTTTTTGGTAATTGAATTATCGATTTTAGTACACTAGACGCTTAGGACAAAAAGACAGTTAGGACATGAAAGGTCCATGCGTCTGGACACTTTTTATACTCTATTCCTATGTTTTCGGTGTCGCGGAACACGATGCCGCCATTATTGCAAGCGCAGAAGCTGTATTTCTTTTGATATTCAAGAAATCAGTCCAAATAAGTGATGGAAAAAAGGCATTTTTTGCCATTTTTACCTAGTTTTGACTGGGGAAAAAATTGTTTGCGGGTCTTTTCTGCTTCGGACCTTGTTTCCTGGCTTGTTCCGAATGTAACAAGACCAATTTCGTCCTATAATATATTGTCCTTTTGGAAAAATCTGCTCAAGAGCCGAGTTAGCTTTTTTAATGGTAACCGCTCTATACTTCCCAGTAGCTGCGAAATCAAAATTTAACACCCTGAAGCCCTTTTTATCCCATTATTTTATGTTTTTGGGCTCGTTGAACATTACGTGCAAGTAGTAGTGCCACTATTGAATATAGAACGGTTACCATTAAATAAGTCGACTTGGCTCTGGCTCTGGCTGATATTTCGAGAAGAAAAATGTATTATGGGACAAACTTAGTCTGGTCATATTCAGAATAAGTCACAGAACAAAGTCCAAGGCAGAGAAGACACTCATAAATAGTTTTTCCCAATCAAAACTAGGTGTAACCGGCCAAAAATCCCTTATTTCTATTAATTTTGTCCACTGATTTTTTGAACATCAAGAAAAATCCACTCTATTCACCGATTTTTGACACCTAGCTCTTGATTATTAACCGAAATACGAGTCCTACGCCTCCACTACTAGCACGTAATGTTCAACGAGCCCAAAAACATAAAATAGTGTGATAAAAAGGGCTTCAGGGTGTTAAATTTTGATTTCGCAGCTACTGGGAAGTATAGAGCGGTTACCATTAAAAAAGCTAACTCGGCTCTTGAGCAGATATTTCCAAAAGGACAATATATTATAGGACGAAATTGGTCTTGTTACATTCGGAACAAGCCAGGAAACAAGTTCCGAAGCAGAAAAGACCCGCAAACAATTTTTTTCCCAGTCAAAACTAGGTAAAAACGGCAAAAAATGCGTTTTTTCCATCACTTATTTGGACTGATTTCTTGAATATCAAAAGAAATACAGCTTCTGCGCTTGTAATAATGGCGGCATCGTGTTCCGCGACACCGAAAACATAGGAATAGAGTATAAAAAGTGTCCAGATGCATGGACCTTTCATGTCCTAACTGTATTTTTGTCTTAAGCGTCTAGTGTTCTAAAATCGATAATTCAATTACCAAAAAACGGGTTTAGGAGACCTCAAGGGGTTATCGGTTCGGACTGAAATTTTCAGGAGTTGTTCCTAGCATCTGATGCAATCATCTGAGCTTTGAGCACCTCAAAAATTCGAACTTTCGTTTTTTTCGTTGTCAGTCTAATATCCATGTAACATGGTATCTGCTTGTAGAGCAGATAGTGGAACTCGTTTACGATTTTCGACTAGGTGGGTAGTTGTGGAAGGGAAACGTTATTAGACGACAGTCAGAGGGAGAACGAATACCTAACCTATTCTTGCAACTGTGGTCACCTTTGCATCAGGTTATGACGACTACACGTAGGACGGGATCCCAACGAAAGCATTTTTCCCGCCTACGTGTAGAGCCTTTTTCTCGTACACGCGCATGCGCAGTTGGTATTTCAGTGTTTTTGCGTACACGGGTAGAAAATTACGGGAAAAACAAAAACCCTCTAATAAACTAATATTACGGAGGTTGACCAGCGCGCTTGCCGAGAAGTGGGAAGAAGCCAAGTCCGTGGTGACAGGCTGGATCCGAGTCAAATTGCAGATGACGGTGATTCGGGCTATTTCCCTCCGATTGCGAGGAACTAGGAAGAAACTACGCTGTTGGGGTCTGGGGCTGGAGGATGGAGCCCCTCTTCCCATGATAAGATGCTGAGCGACCTGATGGTTCGTCTGTGCAAGTGGTTTCCCGTTGTGCTCATGGCAGTACAGACAGAAATGGCATTGTTTTATGAGAAAAAATATAGGATCACTCTCAACCCACTTCGCTTCGAGCTGCGATGTCAGGCAGGTTGTTTTTTGTTGGTTCTATTGTTCAATAAAACATGTTATTATTATTTAAAAAACTTAAACTAGAGCTGTAGAAAAAAATAAAATAAAAATCATAAAATAAAATCAATAAAAAAACCAGCAGCAAAGAGAACCATCTAGGGACGATAACGAGGGACCATCTACAACCTAAACCGCGCATTCTCTGACAATTTCATCAAAATCGAATGAAAATTGTGGAAATTAAGGAGGACATTGGCGCATGCGCAGTAGCTATTAATGATACAGTTGTGTTGAAATTGATATGTGGTAATTAAGTCATCTTCTTCCAACAATTACCCAAATTTAAGCAAAATCAAACGACTAAAGTGTGAAAAAATGGAGCATAATAGAATTTACGTTTGCGCATGCGCAGAATGAAGTATTGATTTGGCGACAATGAAACTGACAGGGGACCATCTACAACATAATTCGCGCACTCTCAGACAAGTTCATCAAAATCAGATGAAAACAGTGGAAATTAAGGTCGTTACAAGGATTTCACATAGGCGTATGCGCAGTAGCTATTAATGATACAATCATGTTGAAATTGATATGGGATGATCAAATCGTCACCCTCCAACTATCATCCAAATTTGAGCGAGATCGGACGACTAGGGCGTGAGAAAATGATGCTTGGTAGAATTTACGTTTGCGCATGCGCAGAGTGAAGTATTGAGTCAAGAACGATGAAACTGATAGGGGACCGTCTACACCGTAGCCCGCACATTCCACGAAAAATTCATCCAAATCGGATGACAACTGTGGAAAATAAGCTTGTTACAAGGATTTGCGGACAAACGACAAACACACTTACAGACAGACAGACAGACAGACATGGAACCAAAGTTGTTCAAAATGGTCTAAAACATAAAATGCGACTGAAAATTTTGTTTTGGAGACCGAAAATTTTTTTTCTCCCGAAAGTGAAAACAACACAACAAATGCTTCCGTTACCTTCAGGTAGACTCGGAAGCAAAAATATCAAAAATTGAATATCTCGAAAACAAAGAGTTCAAAAAAATCTCTAGAACGAACTTTCGATCAGAAATGAGCTCTAGAATTGATTCCCTGAGTTTGTCCTATAATTACTGTAGACACCCTGTATAACACGAACAATTTTGGAAATTCGCACACACGATCATGCTGCATTGCAAGAAGTTTTTGTAATTTTCTCAGAAGCAGTAGGTACCTAAGTTTGAGAGCTCTCACCGCTATTGTACAACCCCTGCATTTCGCCTTAATTCCCTCCTCCTCCGAGATATATTCGCTCCGAAGACCTCGTTTCATTGACACCTTTCACTATTCGATTTGCGTTTTTTCGCCGTTACGTAAGAGATGAAACGTCGCGGCACAAGGAGATGGTCGCGGGGGTCCCGCCGGCCTATCGAATGAGACTTCAGCTTCGCGAAGTAGGAAGTGAGAAACCGAGCCAGCTCTGATTGTTCGGAGTGATTAACATTATTAGAGAGAGAGAGTTTGACGAGAAGTTAGAAGTCAGAATTTATTCTGGCGGTCCCCGAGCTGATAACTAACATAACGAGATGGGGGTCTGATGTAAGCTATAAGATAGTCGCGTCCGCTTTCTGACAGACTAGCGTTACTTTTTTTCCTCCCACAAACTCGCGAAACTGCAAAATCAGCGAAAATCGACTTTTACCTTCGAAAGGTTAAGGTAGTTTTTTAAATTTTTTATTAAGGTTTAAGCCGCATCTCAACCAGATGGGTCATTAGCAGCATTAAACAAGGTGTCTAAAGGGACAGTGGAAGTGGCAAGATTCTAAGGGGAGCCATGTTGTCATCCTTGAATAAAAAGGAGCGCCATCATAGACTCCACTGGCAACTCGGATGGGGGAAAAATGAGAGGTACAGTGATAACCGCTGTTTAGCCCCCAAAATGGATTTTAAAAAAACCAAAAAATAATACAACTAAGATAGGGAAATAACTATATACATGCTATTATATACAATCAGCGAAGTGAAATAAAACTACGACTAGATGTATATGAATATATCACAGATCAGATATCACAATTCGTAGTAGAGCTCAGCGGCTCTCAGGTACAACAACAGGGATCGGACGTTGTCTGGTCCGGATAAAACGTCAACCCACTGAGGGGGCTGATGGTGGACTCGGAGGTCCACAAGGACTGGGCAGTCCTCTAGAAAGTGGCGGATGGGCAGATCTAAAGGTGGTTGATCTCTACACTATGTGAATATTTCATGGCCCTAGTTCCCTTCGGTTTCTTCCTGCAGCTGTTTTTTAACAGAAAAAACCACCGAAAATTGGATTTTACATGCAGCATTAAAGTTTGTTTTTGTTCTCCTGAAAAGTTGCGTTTTTGCAGTTACGCGAGTTTGTGGGAGAAAAAAAGTTACGCCAGTCTGTCAGAGAGGGGACGTGTGTAACAGTACCTACCTACTACTATAATTTCTGCTGAACTAGCAAAATATACTAACTATCAAAACTATACTACTATTTGATTACAAATTTAGGTTTTTTGAGTAATTTTAATGAAAAAGTCCCTCTAAGAAATTTTTGTTTGAACGCTCAGATTTCGTGTGATTTGAACTTCAAGATATTCTTTTATTTATTTAATTTCATTTACGGGCAAAATTGCCCAATTTACAGATAGTAAATACGGACTTTGTCCTACACATATACAGGTATACCTTGCGAGCGAAGCGAGCAACATCCCCGAATAAACTTTTCGTGGTTCCACGTAGTTTTATAAGATTTAAATTGTTTGTAATAATTCCCAACTGAAAAAAACGTCTGCCAAGTTGGGTGGGCAGTATAACTTCCTCAAGCGAGCGAAGCGAGCAGCATCCCCTACAGAAGTTAAACCTACCCTTAGAGATCTACCGTTTGCGAGCGAAGCGAGCAGCATCCCCTACAGAAGTTAAACCTACCCTTAGAGATCTACCGTTTGCGAGCGAACTGAGCAACATATCCTACATGCCAGACTTTGCGAGCGAAGCGAGCAATATTCCCTACATGCCACACGTTGCGAGCGAAGCGAGCAACTTAATGGGGGGTCCGGGGGGCTTGCCCCCCGGCTGGACGTGGAGGCGAGCGTAGCGAGCCGGAGCGGCTAGTTATTTATAAGAATGAAACTCCGTCTGTCTGTTTGTCTGTTTGTCTGTCTGTCGTGTCTATGCACGGCCAAACCGCTGAGTGGGCCGGATCTACGAGTGGGGGGATCTTCTTGGGATTTTCCGATAGGGTGTATAAGCGAATTTAAAATTTTCTAATCCCACCCGAAACATGGGCCGTAGGGCGGGAGGGGGGTCGAAGTAATAATTAATGTGCGCTTTATGGACTTCCCCGCTTCCCCAACCCCTCTAAACGGCCGTCGAAAATTCCGGAAAAATACCGGTTTCGTAGGTTTTGAAACGAGAAAGACGACGGCGCGATCGGATCGCGAAAAAAATATCGGGAAATGCGTCAAAAAAATGCGAAAGTACGGACCGTGTTTTCTCGAAAAGTCCGACAAAAACTACGTTTTTTCCGATTAAAATATACCCCATAAAGGTACGTTTTTCGGAACGGTTTTCGCGGGCGAAATACAGCTTTGGGTCCGCCGAATCTGAATCCGAAATCGGATATCGAAAAAAGTGACGTTAAGTTGGTCAAATCGCGAGCGGAAGCGAGGAGAAGCGTTTAACATCAGAAATTAATTTTGCCGTGTTCGCGAGAAGGCTCTGGGAAGACAGAGGTCTTTGGGGTTCGATAACTCAGGTACAGGTTTCGGTGTTTGGGTGTTGCGAGCAGGTACCTTGCGAGCGAAGCGAGAGCCATTTCAACAGAATAAATTCGGATTTTTTCCTACAAATATACAGCAATACCTTGCGAGCGAAGCGAGCAACATCCCCGAATAAACTTTTCGTGGTTCCACGTAGTTTTATAAGATTTGATTTGTTTGTAAGAATTCCCAACTGAAAAAAACGTCTGCCAAGTTGGGTGGGCAGTATAACTTCCTCAAGGATATACAGGTATACCTTGCGAGAGAAGCGAGCAACATCCCCTAATAAAATTTTCGTGGTTCCACGTAGTTATATAAGATTTAATTTGTTTGTAAGAATTTCCAACAGAAAAAAACGTCTGCCAAGGTGGGTGGGCAGTATAACTTCCTCAAGCGAGCGGAGCGAGCAACATCCCCTACAGAAGTTAAAACTACCCTTAGAGATCTACCGTTTGCGAGCAACATCCCCTACACGTTTCAATTGTAATACATCGCATGTATACAGCCACACTTTGCGAGCGAAGCGAGCAACATTCCCTACATGCCACACTTTGCGAGCGAAGCGAGCAACATTCCCTACATGCCACACTTGGCGAGCGAAGCGAGCAATATTCCCTATATGCCACACTTTGCGAGCGAAGCGAGCAATTTAATGGGGGGTCCGGGGGGCTTGCCCCCCGGCTGGACGTGGAGGCGAGCGTAGCGAGCCGGAGCGGCTAGTATACTATAAGTGAGGCTAAATAATTACGGTCAGTTTTCTACGTAGAAGGTCTGTATGATACAGAAATAATAAACCTTTGTGTAATAATTAGCAGCGTTTTATTATTACGTTTCAGACCATTCTGAACAACTTTGGTTCCGTGTCTGTCTGTGTGTGTGTGTGTATCTGTCGTGTCCGCAAATCCTTGTAACAAGCTTATTTTCAACAGTTTTCATTCGATTTGGATGAAATTTTCAGGGGATGTGCGGATTAAGGGGTAGACGGTGTCCTATCAGTTTCATCGTTCTTGACTCAATTCCGCACTCTGCGCATGCGCAAACGTAATTCTAACAAGCATCATTTTATCACGCCCTAGTCTTCTTATTTCGCTCAAATTTGGATGATAGTTGGAGAATTACTATTCAATCATCTTATATCAATTTCAACATGATTGTATCATTAATAGCTACCGCGCATCCGCCTATATGAAGTCCTTGTAACGAGCTTATTTTCCACAGTTTTCATCTGATCTGGATGATATTTTCAGGGAATGCTGGCTAGGGGGAAGGCGGTCCCCTGTCATTTTCATTGTTGCTCTGCGCATGTGCAAACGTAAATTCCATTATGCTCCATTTTTTCACGCCCTAGTTGTCCGATTTCTCTCAAATTTGGATAATAGTTGGGGGATTACAATTTGATCATCCCATATCAATTTCAAAATTATTGCATAATTAATTGATACTGCGCATGCGCCCATGTGAAATCCTTCATAATTTAAAAAACATCTCTACCAGGATCAGAAATAAGCTCTAGGATCGACATTAACCACCTTGGGTGGTTCACCCTGTATAGAGACTGGGTTCAAAACTGATGGATCACTGATAGCGTAGCAGGGCCCACCTAACGCAGAAATAATTAACCGTTGAGTAATAATTTGCAGCGTTTTGTATTGCAATTACCTAACTCCACCCCCTACATGACAAGCTAACTTATGTTTTTCAGGGGTTCGGAAGAGGATGTTTACTTTGTTATCCAGGTCAACATGATAGTCATATATATCATTTCAAGTCTCATAACCACGATGTACTTACCCACCCCATAGGAAATTATCCCACAAGCAGTAAACCGAGCGTGAAAGCGACCAACGAACGCCGGTTTGTGAGTGGGTACCAATCGAATGTCTTATTATTGCAACACGTCTCATTCCGAAGCGTTCACCACAACCTCTAGACCTAAGAATTTCCAAAAAACGTTATTTAATGCTCTAGTTCACTGTAATAACACAAGGGGTTTTCCATAAATGTGAAGTTTGGCAGGGTGACATAGAAGGCCTTCAGTTTGGAGGAACACATTCTTTAGTTTATTATTTTCAATCATGAACTTACGTAATCGACCGAAAATCAAATTTCAACCATTCTCTGATTTTTAAACTGGAGGTTTAAAAATCGCGATATAAATAGTAGGGAATATTTTTGGAACACATATACTCATCTACTCCGTATACTCGAACCAATAGATGATAAGAAATCAACGTTATAATAAACTAAGGTTTGCATGCGCACAGACTGCTATTTTTACGATGCCAAGGAAAGTTATAGGGGACCGTCTCCAAGCCATTCCGCACAATCGCTAAAAATTTCATCAAAATCGTTCAATTAGACTCGGAGTTATACCTGTGAAAATCTATATTAGTTTTGCGCCTGCGTAATAGTTAGCGATCGACCAATCGTGATGTAATTTATACGACATCTTTCTAAAACATATACCCAATTACCTACCGAGTTTGAACGAAATCGGAACAGCAGATGATGAGAAATCGACGTTATAAGAAATTCACGTTCGCGCATACGCACAGGTTACTGTTGATTCGACGGTATTGAAAGTTATAGGGGACCATCAAGGAGATAGCCCACACAATCCCTGAAAATTTCATCGGAATTGAACTGAAACTTGGTATAGTATTGGGCATGACAAGGATTTACCACAGACAGACAGACAAACAGACACGGAACCGAAATTGATCAGCAAGCTCTGAAACGCAAAAAGCAATTGGACATTTTGATTTCGGAGGAAAACAATTTTGCTTCTGAGTCTACCTAAAGGTTGCCGAAGCATTATTTTCACTTTCGGGAGAGAAAAATTGTTGTTTCCATTTTTTGGCGACCGTCACGACATGGCGAATACATTGTGATTTTCTATTGATTTTCACGTCCAACAAATGCGTTACCAGGGAAATGTAACTCCCTTAGTTTTCACAGCAGGATAGCAGGAAAATCGTTCGCCACTTTTTGGAATGCTCTCATTTTATCACAACATCTCATTATCCCTAAGCCTCTGTAGTGTAACTATTATGAACTAATAATGTGTATAACTAATCATTATATTTATGAGCTGATTGTAGAACCGTAGGTCTACCGTCCGTTTTGCTTCTGAGTCTACCTAAAGGTAGCGGAAGCATTGTTTTCACTTTCGAGAGAAAAAAAATTCATGGTCTCCAAAATCAAAATTTTCACTCGCATTTCATGTTTTAGGTAGACCATTTTGAACAACTTTGGTTTCGTGCCTGTCTGTCTGTCTGTGTGTCCGCAAACCCTTGTAACAAGCTTATTTTCCACAGGTTTTATCCGATTTGGATGAAATTTTCAGGGAATATGCGCAAACGTAAATTCTACCAAGCATCATTTTCTCACGCCCTAGTCGTTCGATTTCGCTCAAATTCGGATGATAGTTGGAGAATGACAATTTGATCAAACCGTCCTACATTTTTTTAAATGGGCACAAACAATTTTATTTTTATTGTTATGTCTGAAGGCTTCATTTGTGACCAACGATCACGAAAGATTTTATGTGATCGATGTTTGTGAGCCACCATTTGGCATAGATTTGTTCAGTGTTAAATATCCTTCATCATTAACTTTTTTGTTTTTTTATTTTAATTGACAAGTTGGGAATTGAACGATTTTTCCACAATTGAAACGCGTATATCTCAAAAAATACGGCTGATCCTCGAAAACGAGTTTCAGAATCGAATTCAGCACCCAAAAAAAATCTCCAGAACCAGTATCTTTACTTTTGCGACAAGGGAGTTTAATTTTGTCTAGCTAAATTGGGGTTTTGAACCACTGTGCAGCTTCAAGAACATCGAAATTAACTGACTCCTGGGGGATATGCAGCTTATGAGCTATGTAGCACAAAAATCTTCAGAAAAAAACTCACTCCAACTGGTTTATGTGGCATCTGTAGCGAGGATCCCAGACAACTGAGGTGTATTCTAAGATAGGATTATTAAGTGACAGTTACAGGTCATTTTAGCAAGGCCTAGTCGCCAGAAGAAGAAGAAAGAAAAAATGCGTAGTAAAAACTGATAATTTTTTTTTTTGTAATTAAATTTATGGGGAATGATTAGGTAAATCGTCTTTTCCTGACTACCCTCCGAATTAAAGCGAATCTAGACGAATAAGCCGTGAGAAAATTATGCTTGATACTTTTTACGCCAACCCATGCGCAGAGAGAAATACTGACTTGTGAACAATAAAATTATCCCTCTACAGCTTTTATTAAAAGCTGACAGAAACTTTGGAAGTTAGGGTTGTGGTTGTGGGGGGTGGTTAACGAAACTAAAGTTGTTCAAAACATTTTTAAACGTTCAACTCAAATAGACATTTTGAGTTTGGCATCAAATGAATCAAATAGGGGGGGCTCCAAATAGTCAGGGCAGGGGTTTGCTTTTAAATTGTTAAGGGTAAAATTTTTGGCTAGTGACAGGGGGGTGGGGGGAGCAGGACAGTCGATATTCGAGGGGTTGATTGGGGGAGGGGGCGGGGGTGGTTCGAAACCAAACTCTGCTACCATGTGATAAGGGGGTGATGGAAATGCAGATATGTAGATATATATTTAGTTTGTTTTCATATTATATGCAAATGTAAAAGTAGTTCAAATACAATAAACAATACGGCATGGTCATATTAACCGACTGTCAGAGAGACAACTTGGTTAGATGAGGAAGTTTGATTGATGTCGGTTGAACATAGCATACGGAAGAATGCATGCAGATGAACTGGAGGTAATAATTGATGTATTTTTTTTATTTTATAAATTTAGTTCCCTCATTGGAATATAGCATTTACACATCGAATTGGAAGATTTTCGTTGCAAATTGGAGATTTCACACATCAATTTGGTGGTTTTACCCATCAAATTGGAGGTTTTACACATTAATTTGGAGGATGATTTTAAATAAAGTAATATGCATTTTTATCTTATTTATAAATATCTGGAAGGATATCCTCGGTCACAACTTCGGCCTACACAAATTACATGATGAGAATGATGGTAGACCTGATGGCCGCTGCTAGGGCAAGATATACCTACATTGAAAAAAAAAAAGAAAAGAAAAAGTTATTAGGCTCCCACCAATCTCCAATTATTCGAAGTAGGAGATCATGTGAGAATACGTATTGATAAACTAAACGTCTGCGCATGCGCCAACGAGTATGTACACTGCATGCAGATACATCTACACATGGATATGTCTTGAATGTGTTTCGTGAATAGTTCGCGTGTTTGTAACTGTCAGTGACACTGAACCTTATTTACACTATATTTTTAGAACCTGGTTTCAACATAACTACCGCGTTTCTAGCTACTAGCCCTAATTTGTTAATCGGTTGTTGCGTCACATTTGTGACGTTACACTATTTGCTTACGGAAAAATTTAATTGACCCCAAGCCATAAGACCTTTCTATGTCAAAACAAACTTTTGAGAGGTACGATTTTGACGAATGAAGCAAACCTGTAGCCTAAGTCCAAAAACTCAGGAAAACGTTTATTGGCCAGGAATAGAGATGTCAAGTTTTGATTGACCCCTCTTCATTTCTCTCTTACTGGGAAAAACATCTGATTTTCGCTGTAAGGGAGAAAATAAGTAATTTGCATCTTAGTTCTTCCTTCTCAATCCTTTACTTAGATTTACTGTAGTATAGAAATTAACTGTAGGAGCCACTCAGCTGATCACGGGCATATTTTGCTTGAAGTGCTATTCCTAAGGAGGCTGCATTCCAAAGTCTCTATCAAATAATGTCTTTTTTTTTTGCATCATTCAAATTTTGGATAAGACATATATCAATGTCAAAAGAGTTTGTTAATTCTTATTTGTTTATTATGATGATTATGGGTTGGTTACCTATTATGTTCATCATGAGTTCGTTGTGATTCTAAAACCTTCAATTTGAAACAAAATCCTCCGATCTGGAGTGCTAAACCTCCAATTTGATTTTTAAAAAACGTCTGCCAAGTTGGGTGTGGCACATAGCGTCCTCATTTACATTTCAGGAATGTATAGATCATTGAAATTTTTTTTAATGATTTCGAAAAACTCCATCGCGGAATAGAGAAACCAAGAAGTAGCGTGAAACGGTTAATTGGTCAATTAAGAAACAAAAAATTAGGTGTACTCAATGTAATTTACGTTCAAGCATGCGTAGAATGAACTGATGAGTAGAACAATAAAATAGGTAGGGGCCATCTACAACCTAGCCCGCGCCTTCACTGGGTATTTCATCAAAATCGGATGAAAAGTGTGGAAATTAAGGTCGTTACAAGGATTTCACATTGGCAGTAGCTATTGATGATACAATCATGTTGAAATTGATATGGGATAATCAAATCGTTATTCCCCAACTATCATTCAAATTTGAGAGAGATCGGATGACTAGGGAGTGAGAAAATGGTGATTCATGGAATTTACGTTTGCGCATGCGCAGAGTGAAGTATTTGGTCAAAAATGATGAAACTGATCCTAGCCCGCACATTCCCTGAAAATTTCATCCAAATCAGTTGAAAACTGTGGAAAATAAGCTTGTTACAAGGGTTTACGGACACACTACAGACAGACAAACACAAACACACACACAGACACGGAACCAAAGTTGTTCAGAATGGTCTAAAACGTAAAATGCGAGTGGAAATTTTGATTTTGGAGGCCGAAATGTTTTTTTCTCTAGAAAGTGAAAACAATGCTTCCGCTACCTATAGGTAGACACGGAAGCAATAACGACTATTATAAAGTGATAAAACCTATAGCGGCGGGGCGCTGCGTTCATACTACGGAAGGCTGCGTGTTTATGAACTGAAGATCATCATTAATTTTCCTTTTGAAATATTTAATTCACTCATTGGAATAGCTAGGACACGGTTGATTTTACCACGAAAGGCTGCATGCTTACGGACTCTAGCGGAAAATCTAGCATTATCTGAAAAAAATAATACGAAACAGAACCGGCACACGGACAACAGGAACGATCTTATTCTTCATAACGTTCTAGAAGGGAAAGAAAACATGAATATTCTCAAGAGGAAGGTGATGGAAATTTTTAGAACGGAATTAAATTGCGAAAAGACGGGAAGCATGACATCTGATTGGAGATGAACTACTGGTTGATGGAAAAAACTTTTCATTCACTATGGACGAAGTACGTTGGAGGATTCTACATCTACTGGGTCAGAAGTGAAGATTAATCTGAATACTCCTCCTCCGTCCCCTCCCAACATTTCCAGAAAACAGGTCAAGAAGAAGATGAAAATCTACAAGAGATAGAACGAACATCAAAACCGCTTTGGAAATTTTGGCAATGATTTGGGATTATTATTGAAATTTGGCAGTGGAGTGTAGGCATTATTGATTGTGATCTATGTTAACTACGCAGTGCTCATTTATTATAAGTAAATTATGTAGACCTATATAAGTAATTATTTGATACATCATAGTAAATGTCTAACATTGTTTGTTGAGGCAGAAATTAGGGCAATATATCATGTGTTATTTTTTAATATGTATTTAAGAAACTCCTTGCAATAGCTACGGGTTATACAATAAAATTGAAATGAATTGAATTGATTTTATCACGAAAGGCTGCATGCTTACGGATTAATGGTAAAATTGATTTGTCTTTCGATAAATGTTGTTCACTCATTGCTATGGAGACTGCACGGTTCTACTTAAGGCTTTAGTATAGTATATTGCTTATTGGCTACAGCTCTGACGGGACCTGTGCCAATGATTAAGATGCAGAAAGCACTGATGTGCACTTGTGACAGAAAGCCGCTGAGGGGGCGAGTTGGCCCCACCACCGCTTCTCCCCTCCCGCCACCCGTACATAAGACCAGCTTCGATCTCTTCGCCCGTTCAGACCTTCTTGAGACTTTTCTCGAGGTAAGTCACTTTCACTTTTCGTCTCCTATCGTATTTCTTTGACAAAATCACGGCCGATCCCATTGTGAACAGATCATCCCACGCCATTTCTAGATCACCCTAAAACTCGCGACAATACAATCATACACCATTGGGGACACTGTAACAAACGTTGATTCCTATTGTAATTTGGCTTCAAGCATTTACTTGCACTTTTAGAAATCATCCTCAAACCTTTTCCTGCTGCTATAGCAACCTTGTGGTTTCCAACTCATGCTCGATAGATAGCACTATCAAATTAAGGCCCTCTAAACTTGGTAAGTACCCTGTCCGACTTGTGACCGAATCGTGCTACATTGACAAGTGAGTGTCTTTGTTGGAAATCTTGAAAATCGAGTGTGAAAACAGACTTTCAAACTTCAAAAACAAAGAAGCGTTGAATGCGTGTATGGCTAAATACCATTGATATTTAAATTGGAACACTGAGCAAAGGCAAATTGGAGTTAGGTAAGGTAGGTAACAGACCAACGAACAGATTGAATTTAACAAAAAATTAGCTCATCAACTCAAACCATTAGATACTTGCCTTATATAGTAGAACGAATGAACAAAATTAGCTCTTTAGATAGGCCTTATAGAAATGAAAATATATATTTATTTAGAAAATAATGTTTAAAAGTATGTAAAATTTTTACGTAATTTGTGCGCTGTGCCAAACAAAAAACATCACCTCTGGAAGTTGCTCCCCTGATAAGCTCATTCTGCGCTTAGCTATTCCACCCAATGGCCAAAAATATTCTCCAACACGGGCGTAGAATTAAATAATAAACCAAAGTGAATTGCTTAAGTTTCAAGAGAGATTAAATAATGAATTTCTGCAATTCACACAATTATTTCTGATTCATGTCGTTCTAAGACGTATGAGGCAAGAGTCCTTATTACGATTTAGGTAAAACATGGGGGTGCGTTAGACTCACTACATTCCTTCCACCTTTACCATTGTTCGAAAAGAAAAATAAACAAATAAAATGAATATAAAACAAATCTGTTGAGAGGCTCTTATGTTCATTCAATGTTGCGCCCTGTCAGCTTAGGAATATGATCTATTCAATTCAGCGAACCTGGAAACATATGTAAATACGAGCCCCGATTCTTTAGCGGTGAGCGATGTGTTTTATTATTGAATATTTGTAAAGTTATAAATTTATTTTTTCGTAAACCTAATCTTTCATTGCACCAAGCACAGTGCAACGAGTTGGTAGTTACTATTCAACATGACTGCACGAATAATTAAAGATACATGCAGGTAACGACGAAGTCTGAATTGCATCACTAGGATCCCATCACCTCAAAACTGACATCCTTTCATATTGCACTCGGTAATCTTACCACGCTCAAAACAATGTTATGTTGCACTCAGAAATACCCAATCACATAATTCTAAACGAGTTCTTTGGTAGACAGGGAAAGTGTAGGTACTTCAGGTGTTTCAAAAACCTAATCATCTTTCTGCACCACAGAACCACGAGCCGATAGTTACGTGACTGCACAAAGAAATGTAACAAAGAAACAAAGATTTCACCAGCATCTTAATATTTTTAAAACTTTTTTTTTTAATAGAGGAATGAAAATCTTGTAAGGATCAAAAGAAAAGTTTCTGCTGCACACAGAAAGTGTTAGATTCTCAAATCATTGTTCAATCGTATATCTACATATCCCTGCGTTAGGTGTCTTTCAATGTAAAATAATTGATAACCAAATAGTTGTTGTGTCTCAAAACAGCATGTAACGAGTTGGTAGTAATCTATAAACACAAAGAACAAAATGAGACAATCAGAAACCTAGAGGTAATAAATGAGAAACACATTGCTATGAAAACCGCAACTTCTCATATGGGTACCAGAAATGTCGTAAAGATCAAAAACAAGTTTTTAACCACACACAGAAAGTGTTAGTTAAATCCATTCCTAGCCAAATAGTTTTGAAAAAGTTGGTATGGACGATTACCTTCAGGTGAATGAGTTTCGAAAACTTCCCTATTAATCTTTGTGCATATATGATGCACAGTGCTTTGGGTCGATATCTTACAACGCGACTACTTACACCTAGATTGAAATGTAACGCAAAAACAATACGGCCTTACAGAACCAATACGATATTATTACCAGAACCTCAACATTTCGAAATCGTGTCTTTCCATCAATAAAAGATGTTTCATGGATAAAAAACATGTTTTCTGCAGCACGCGCAGAAATTGGTTGTTTGTGAAATCGCATATCTCTGAATAAGTGGATAGAATCAATGGTAACCTTGAAGGGTCTTTCGAAAACCTAATCATCTTTGAGTACCAAACGCAGTGCAACGAGATGGAAGTTATCTATGAACGTGGCCGAACAAAGAAAAGAAACGCAGAATCAAATAAGGAATTAGAGACAAGTCTCAATGAATTCCCATGTATAAGTATCATAATCTTGTCTTCTTCTATTGGAGTTCTAAATCTTCTACTGCATTCAGAAAGTGTTTGGCTTTTAACCACTGCTACGAGTTGGTAGTTATCTATCTGTATCAATCTGTAACTGCACTTAGGACAAAAAAGAAATGCAGAAACAAGATGGATACACCTACCTATACCTGAGATACAAATCTCAGTGGTATCACCCGAATCTCCACAGGTATTTCAAAATCTTGTATTTTCCTATAGAGTCAGAAATTGTCTAATGCAGACATAATGTGCCACTCGTGGAATCGACTCCCAATCATATTCTTCTGAATAAGTGGATAGGTAGGAAAATAACCTTGATGGTATCATTATTTGAAAAGTTAATCATTTCCTTCCATCAAACCACAGCAACAAACCTGTAGTTACCTACCGACGTGACTCTACTAAGATCGAATAAAACGTAAAAACAATGCGGTCTTACGAAACCAATGTGATTGCCACCTCTAGGAACTCACATGGCAAAGTCGTGTATTGCCATAGGTTAAAGTCAGAAATCTCGTATAAGGAACAATAAAAAGTTTTATAATTTATCAACAGAAATTGGCTGTTTGTGAAATCGCAAAATTTTGAATAACTAGATAAGTTTGATCTAGAAGGAACGCTGATCATCTTTGAGTTCCAAACACAGTGCAATGAGACTGCATTTTTCTATTAACGTGACTGTACAAAGATAGCGGAATCGAAGACGTAATTTTAGGCAAATATCAATATTTCCACCAGCTTTCCATATTTCAAAGTCTTGTCTTCTCCTATTAGCAGATATCTACCTTCTACGTGTAATACACAGAGACTGTGCCGCTCGTGAATTCGAATGCTCATCCATACTCTTCTGAATAAGTTGGTAGGTAGAAAGGGTGACCGTCATGGTAACATTAATCGAAAAGCTAATCATTTTTAGGACGTCCCTCTGAATCGTCAATAAGGGGACGACCTATTGGAATTGATCCAGGGCTACAACTCAAGCATGAGAGAAAAAATAACAGTATAAAAATCCGTTTCAGACCATTCTAAGACCGAATCCGTGAAAAAAACCATAGGGGTGTGTGTGTTTGAAATTTGATTTCGGTGGAAGGGTACATGGTGAATGGGAGATTCCAAGAAATGATGATATTTTTTTCCCCCTCTCTTTTTTAATCTTCACCAAAATTAAATACAATCCATCCATAGGGACGTCCTGCAATGCATTCATTACTCACCAATGAGTTTGTCCAAGAAACCACTGCAACGAGTTTGTAGTTACCTATCAAGATCCCATCTAGAACACAAAAGAAAAGCAGGGGGAAAACGCAGAAACAGAGATATCCCTCTTAAAAGTCAAATAGGTATCAATGATATCACCGGAATCTACAAATTTCAAAATCTTGTAAGCGAATTTTCTTAGAAAGTGAAAGTATTGCAATGGGTCGAAAATGTTTAAAATCAAAATTTTTGTAAAGTTTCTTTTTTGAAATCCGTTTTAAGGCATTTTGAAAGAATTCCTGAAGTCTGGCTGAAAAATGTACTAAAATTTCATTAAAGTTTGCTAAAAAATCAATAAAATTTGTAAAAAAAAAAGCTAACAATTAATAATCTCTTTTTGAATGCCAAATACCTAGTTATTTAGAATACGTTTTTTTGTTGTAAAAATAATATTGATGTGGTTAAGGTGAGATTTCACCTTATGGCTGCATAGGTAAATGAAGTAGTGTAGGTATTTTCCTTTTAGGAATGACGGTTATATGATTTGATGTTTATTGAAGCGACGTTTCTGCCTCCAACATTGGTACGGCCCTAGTCATGCTTAAATTGTAGAGAGTTGTACAGAGAGAAACTACAAATAACTTAAATGACCAATTGTTAATAACTTAACAACCAACCAACAAAGTTATTTGTAATTCCTCTCTGTACAACTCTCTACAATTTAAGCATGACTAGGGCCTCACCAATGTTGGTGGCAGGAACGTTGCTTCAATGAACAAATCATATAACTGGCTGCCTACCGTCATTCCTAAAAGGAAAACATCTACACTACTTCATAAAAATAATAGTTAACAGTGTCTTTGCACTCAAAAAGTTCAAATTTCATAACAATTTAACGTTATACAATACGAGAATTTACGAAAATTTGCTCGTACGATCATGCTGCATGACTGGAGCGTTTTAAATATATTAGTCCGAAATTTTCTGCTGCATGCAGAAAGTGTGCCGTTTGCGAAATCTATCTCAACCATAGTAATAGGTAGGAAAGATGACCTTCTAAAAGCTAATCATTTTTGTCCATCAAACCGCTGCAATTAGTCGGTGTTATCTATCAACGTGACTGCACCTAGAGAAGAAACGGAGAAACAAAGAGGAACCTAATGAGGAACAATCCGGCATCACACAGGGATCTCGAATCCTGTTCCTCTCTGGTATCGGAACCACTTTTGATATTCCACCGGGACTTACGCAATGCGGACATGCGATGAGGTTGTTTCGTGAGTTGAATTGCGCAACTGCGGCCACTTGAATGTCGACAGGATCATCTGATCCGAGGATGAGCTCGCTGCTAAGAAACAACATCCAGAAGAGATTGTCGGTCCTCGCCTCTGTCCACACATCCTACGACCCAAACGACCGATTGTGCAATTGATTATGTACTATTCATCTTAAAGATTACCTAGCTGGAGTCTATGAAGTTACACTGATTTACGACTCAACATAAATCTGAGTATGAAAATGGAGGAGCATTGAATTAAGCGAAATATTCCGGAAAAAATTAAGTTCTGAGAGTCACGGTTCCTCTTTTCCCATTCCACCAAATAAAATCGCCTTCGGCTAAGTTTTTGAAACGTTAAATGTTCTTTAATAAATTTCAGTGGATTTGATGCCACACCCGATCTTTATACTCCTTGTTTCATGCAAATTGGAATAACTCTTCACATTTTGATGATGTCAGTTAAAAAGACCACCGCCAAACTGCCTTTCGGCTTGAAACTGAGATTATTCCATGATCATAGTTATAGTTAACACAAATCGTATCCCGGTTCATATCTCGATGGCTAAAATGCGTATGCAGAGTGTCCCAAAAGTAACCCACCCTTAACATTTTTCCACAATATTGTTGAGATATCGAAGATTTGGGGTGCCTGATACTAAGTTTTAAGCAAATAAAAATCAGGAAAAACATCCAAAAGTTTTTGGACTACCCAAAGGGGTATTGGATCTTTTGAAAGACATTTTTACATTTTTTCCATTTTAAAGTTTTTTTTTAAAGAGCTGAACACGATGGTGAAACCAGAATTGCGATATCTTATTTTGTTCTTGGATTTGAGCTGATGAAGCGCGATGTATTCATAGGTTAGGTTACTGTTGTTACTGGGCAAACAATGGATTTTTTTTTTCTGTTTTCTTCGAAGTACCCAATACAATACGCCAAGCGCCTCTTTGAGCAGTCCAAAAATTTTTGGATTCCTTTCCTGAATTTTTATTTGCATAAAACCTAATATCAATCACCCCCAAAACACTCTCCAAGTTTCACTTCGATATCTCAACAAAATTTTATACCTGTATATACCTCAGCCTTTTCACTATCCTCAGAAGAGATCAGATATGATAAACTTGAAAATTACAACAAAATTCAACTTAAAATATATCTTGATTACACTACCCATTTCTATTGTATGTGGTAATTTTGAAAAAATCTGGGTACCTACCTCATCATTTGTTGGATAAATTGTAATATGGTGATAGGGGCGTTTCTTTTATTGCATCCATACATCACGACATGTGCTGCTATTCATATTATTACAAATATAATTTTGAATAAGTTTTTCTGTCGTAAATTTGAGCATCAACAATTTATGTATTAATGTAAATAGTGTCTCTCAAAGTAGCAGTAGTGTCATTTTTATGGAAGGATTACTTCGGATTAAATAATTAACCAAAACTTGATTAGATATTTTTGAAGTTAAGTCTTTTTTTATGGGAATCATGAAAATGCATGAAACTCTAGACAAAAACAAAGTCTGCCAAGTTGGGTGTGGCACACAGCTTCCTCATTTACGTATCATAAATGTATAGATCATTGAAAAGATCATGAAAAATTTCATAGCGGAAAAGAGTAAATCAAGAAGTAGCGTGAAAAGTCACAATTGGTCAATTAAGAAACGAAAAAATTATACTCAATGTAATTTACGTTTGCGTATGCTCAGTATGAACTGATGAGTTGAGAACAATGAAATAGGTGCGGGACCATCCACAGCCTAACCCGCGAATTCACTGTCAATCGAATGCGATGCTTGATTTATGAGTAGTTAGGTCGGTACGTGATTGGGATGGATAACCATTCAGTAGGTTATCTCAAGAGCCTCCTGTTTCAACAAACTGAAAAAGTAACATATTTTTATATTAACAATGAAAGTAATGATAATATAAAGGTATGTACTCTTAAAGTGATTTAACCTCATATAACCTAAGTAAAGTCATGTTCTGGTTGAATAACGCTGCCTACGTCTTTACTACGATCGTAATGATACCTAGACGATTTAGCTTACCAAGGTACTAACCCTTTTAAACTAAATAACTCCATCTAAGCAAGATTCATGTTCTAGGATAGACAACTGTGTGGTGATTGTAACGCAATACAGCTTTTGTACAAGACGAAGATATCTGGAAAATGCAAGTAATCAACGGGTACCTTATATGTGACCGTTGCAATTTTACCAGTTAGAAGTTGGAACCTGTAGCCTGTCATAGGACCTAGGATGTAAGACAACTTTGTCCTTGCAGTAGTAATTTCGTGGACGCGTGAAAGTTTGGATGGCGATTTTCCTAACTAAAGCTTCCAGGTCTTGAAGAATTTTAGCTGTCGTAAATGGCCAGAAAGTGCCCATTGAATGAAGCAAGGACAGTGAGAGGCTGAAAGTTGGAGACTGGATTCCTGCAGTGGATTTCAGTACGAGGTTAAGAAAAACTAAAACATTTCAGTTGTATCTTACTAATTGTGAGCTTTATTCATGTTGGCGATCGTATATAACAAGGATGCCTGTCTAGTTTCATCCCAGACACTTTCATTGAAAGTTGTAATCTTGAAATAAATAATGACAGGTATTTCGCCTAGCGGTTGGGACATAGGAATGGGGGCAGCTATCATAGAAAGGACGTGACTCCAAAATGACTGTTGCATCAACCAAAACGAATCGGGCAAATGCAGCTGAATTGTCGAAAATAAGATGCATCACATTGCAATAAAATAGAACTTAGATTGCTGTATGAACATGTAAACGTAGGGTTTGCTAATATTTGCGTCAACAGCGCTATAATAATAATGTTGAAATCGATCGGTTAGTGAGGATGACTTCACCAATCTACATTGGATAAATAAAATGCGTAATCATTTAACTAACTGTCACTTTTTTGACTAACCTCAAATTTTCTCAAGTTTCGAATATGAGAATAATCTGTATATGGGTTCAATATTTCAAATGCATTGAAATTTGAAAACAGATCGTTACCACCAACAGATAGGAACTAAGCCAAGTAAATGAGGACGCGGTGGGCCACTTGCGATCCTAAAACCTTTTGCTGCCTTGAAAATAAATCTAAGAATTTTGTTGAAGTTCAAGCTACATCTTAAGAGTTATTGAATGTATCCACAGTCAAATTAGCGTTAATAGGAACGGAGGGTGAAGTTCCGCCAACTTCAATTTTACTATTGCCGATTTCTACGCCGTTGTTGAATTTTTGACGAATGGAAAGCATTTTGGAAAGTCCAAAAGGAAAAGATCAATGAACCAAGTCACAACTACAATCGTGTTAAAGGGTTAAAATCAATTTATTGGCCTAAATGAATTATTTAGTGATCGAAATCGAATTAACACAAATGACTTTATAGGGCGTGCAGAGGTGAGATTGGAATAGTTGCTTAGTGGTTTGGTTTTCGCTGTGCTCACAATCATGTCACAAGAAATAATGAAATACGATTAGTTGGCCCTACATATGTGTTATTTGTGTAGTTTGGTGGCCGGATTTCCATTGAAATTTATTATTCATCTATTGCGAATTCATTAATGGGAAAACATGAATTGATTATTGGCAACTAAACAATGCAGAAACATTTCAGGAGGTAGGTACCTAAAAAAAAAAAAAAAAAAAAAAAAAAAAAAAAGCCACAGTTCCTTTGAGCCTGACGGCTAAAATTAAAAAAGATGAATATGCTTTAGCCGTACACGACTCACTCCTCGTCGATTCTCTGAACCCGACCCCCCATCGGCCTCTGAACTCTGTTTATCATTCTCCATCAATCCTAAAACATGGAATCATGTTTTAGCTCCTCGCTCTCACTTTATTATAGAAATGATCACGACCATTGAGCTCTTGTGAGATGATGATCTCCTAATAGAAACTCGCGAGTAAACATTCACTTTATTATAGAAATGATCACGACGATTGAGCTTTTGTGAGATGATGATCTCCTAATAGAAACTCGCGAGTAAACATTCACTTTATTATAGAAAGAGGCTACATACGAAATTACAGCTTCCTATAGTGTAAAGTATAGAAATTACCTATTAAAATAATTTAACCACCGCTTCACAAATCTAACCGTTCTTGCAATATTCGGATCACCTGCTATGGATCACATAATCGAAACACCAGCTCAATGAAATCATCAGAAATTAACAAGCGGTTGCAATCATGTTCACAATATCAATGATTGAGAATGATCACCTGTGTGTAAACAATTATTCATATAACCATGCTCATAACTCAGCTTGTTGGCCACGCACTTCGCAGTAGTTAATATAGTATGGTTGGATAAATCGAGAGCTTTCGAACGAATGGTCAACGAATTTTGTGGGATGAAAAACGACGAAGTATCATATCCCTAGCAACGACTCGGTTGTAAGCGGAAATCATCACAATTATTGGCGCTACTTTCGTTGCACTCTCGTGGGACATTTTTCGGTAGTTAGGTCACTGCTAAAGCATATTCATGCTAAAAAAAAAAAAAAAAAAAATTAGATCTAAATTTTTACTCGACTTGTCTGTTCTTGTGTCCACGAATCCATGTAACAAGCTTAATTTCTGCAGTTTCCACCAGAGTTCGATGAATTTTTCAGGGTACCTATATCATGGTTAGATTGAGTAGAAGGCACACTACGCAAGCGCAGTCTATCAAGCGTCGAATGGAGAAGAGCTTGATTTTAGCGACGGAGCAACACTTCAGTTAGGCTAATGAGAAAAAATTCAAGTCATGCAGCATGACCATATGAGCAAATTTTCTTAAATTATCTATCGTATTATAATAGGTATGTTACATTGTATTGAAAATTGAGCGATTTAAGTATAAAGAAATACTGGAAAAAAAAAAAAAAATACTTTGCGACCAACTTTTCGAATAGACATAGATTAAGTAGGTCAAAAGTCAAGCTTCAAATGCGAATGTCAAGTTTCAGTGAACAATTGTCGGTGATTATTTATCGCAGCTGAGCCGTGGTTAGTAGTAATTTTGACTTAATCACTGGAAACTTTGTTCACAAAATGCTTTCCTATTTACGTGCTGTTGGTTAGCGGAGCATGTTGCCCGTCATTTTATTCGTCCCTTGATGTCCTAGAGAGGCTCCCTATCAAATTTTATTGTAATCAGACAGATGACATAACTTTTAGCACACTCAGCTGATCAGGATGGAGCCTGTAAGGTCATTCGTCTTTTGTCATTCCAGAGAGGCTCCCTATCAATTTTCAGTGTCCTGCGGTGAACAGAAGAGATTTTAGCTCACTCAGCTGATCAGGATGGAGCCTGTAAGGTCATTCGTCTTTTGTCAGCCCAAAGAGGCTCCCTATCACGTTTTAACCTGTAGATGAACTTCATCACTCTCGACTAGCTGGTGCGAACTTTTTAGTTAAAATGGTCTCTGTGTCAAAATCAATCTACCAACTAGTCTCTGTTTCTGTGACACTGCAGACTTTTTCTAGGTGGAAGAAAAAAATTGAAAATAAAAACCTTAAAGTTAAAATACAGAGGATACCACTCTTTGAATGTGTGTAGCTGAGATCCTGTGCTTTCTGAAATACGTACCACTTCACAAGTACCAAACAAATTTAAATTACCGAAAACGGCATTTTCCAACTCATCACTGATAGTGCTATTCATGATTAATTGATCATAATTATTCCTTGGTCTTTTTGAGCTAGTGTTAGAAATATGCATAGAGATAGAGGCACGTCAAAAGAAGCAAGTCTTAAGAGAAACTACCGTTAGTTGAGTTAGGTAATTATATAGGTAGGTGCCCTATAAATAAGCGTTAAGCCCGTTCAACGTTCTTATGCATCACATCACGTAGATTTAGCTACAGGGAAAACGTGAGTTGGAAGAATTGGTCGTTAGCCGAAGTGATTTTACTGTTCGCTCTACCTGGGCAGGTCAGGATTGATTGGATGCACCTCCACGTAACCCCCTTTCTTCGCGTTTGCGCCTGCATCATCGCCAGCTTTCCACTTTCGCCTTTACCTCTATAACCCGCTCGGTCAACCTACGAGTTCCTGGGTGGTTCCCACGCCATGCCAGTATTTCCGATGCGCTTATCAAGACGGTATTCTAACCCTTCCCCTTTTCTTCAGGTCTAAAGCTCTCATTCGGCTGGGAATCTCGGGAAAAATATGACTCTGGAAGTTCCAAAACGGAAGTTAGTGAAGAGAAGTAGTATGTTTCCACGAAAAATAACGAGTTACAATGCTAAATCGATTTCAACGGTTAGGCCATCATCAGTAATAAACAATAACTGAACACACATTAGAAAGGACACAGCTGGTATAGCCACAGGTGAAGGGAGATTGAATCCCATTGGTCGAGAGAAAGGAAAAGGAGCTGGAGGTACAACCAATTAAGTGCAAACGAACTGAAGGGGGATCATAGCTAATGAAGTGAAAAGAGGGGAAGAATTAATGGTTTCAACAGTTTGAAGGGATAATTCCAAGCTTTATAAAAAAGGAACCGTGAAAGAATAGAAGAGCATTAGGAGCATTTCAGGGAAAATTAGGGTAGGTCTACATTTGCAAAACATCTTCAGGAATCCAATCATACGTACGATTTTGATTTGACAGATAGAAAGTGTGTAGAATTTCTTCATTTTTGCCCAAAGGGAGGTATGTTGAATGTAATTGAAAAATTCGAAATAATCAAAAGTGACGGATCAGGTAAATGTTTTAACGAGGATATTCCTCAATATATTTCATCTCAGATAAAAGTTAAGGGGGCTGGAGGTACAACCAATTAAGTGCAAGCAAAGTGTAGGTGGATTATAGCTAATGAAGTGAAAGGAGGGAAAGAATTGCTGGTTTCAACAGTTTGAAGAGATACGAGTAATTCCTAGCTTTATAGAAATTGACTTCTCTCGACCAATGGGATTCAATCTCCCTTCACCTGTGACTATACAAGCTGTGTCCTTTCTAATGTGTGTTCAGTTATTGTTTGTTACTGATGATGGCCTAACCGGCGAAATTGATTCAACATTGTAACGCTTTATTTTTCGTGGAAATAGACAACGTTTCTCACTAACTTCCGTTTTGAAGTGGGTATCCACAACTTCGTCATGAGTGATTTAGTTCGTATTGATTCGTCATTGACCCCCTAGTAAGAACCAATCAAAATTTGGAAATGGGTAATTTTCACGGTTATTTTTTATTTGCTCAATTGAGATATCTGAACGAGAGCTTTCCGAAAAGGTGCCATATGATGGGTACCTATCTGACCCGTAATACGTCTCTTGAAATTCATTTGCACGATGACGTCACGACCCCCGCCCGCCTGGAGTGAACCCTCAGCACCCTTCTACTACGTCGTGTGTGATCTTCCTACCCGTTTATTGGCCAAACTGAACGGTCTTTTGTGTTAAAAATAGGGTTTTCGCGCCGAATCCGAATATCATATCAAAAGTGTAACATTCCAACACATGAAAGTTCACCATTCTGAAGAGGAAGTCGTTAGTTTCGGTTGTGAGGCCTTGCCAAGTATTTGGTACCTTTATTTCCCAATGTTTTCATTCGGCTTCGACAGGAGCTTCAAGGACCCGAACTTCGAGGTTTTTCCAATAAATTCTATTTAGCAGTAAATTCATTCAACTGTAGCATCACTGTAAGAATGTAGCATAGTACGGATCATAAAATGAAATGTTCTGATTTAACAGTTTTCTTTCTTAGGACCGGTTTCACCAAAGTTTTAAATCAACATTTACTCGTTAAATGAAAATCTCAGCTGTTAAACAATGATATCCGGTTTCACTAACTCTGGTTCAGATAAATCAATGAACAAATGCGCTAAATCAACTATCAAAACTAACTGGCCGAATCTGGGTGGTTAGCGTTCAAATAAACGATTATTACTTGTTAGTCCCCGAGTTCTTTTTGCCATTTTTGTTTACATGACCAAAATCCTTTTTTGCTACGTTTTCCCATCTAATTTGCTATATTTTCCTAGCAATTTCCTACGTTTTCCTACATGCATGAAAACGAGCCACAGAGGATCGATTACAGCATTGGGTTCTGAGGAGGAATTTGACGAAGATGATGAAGACTTTAATATTCACCGTCCTCGTTGGATTAGAAAAAGTAGGCCGATTTCAATCTCGATGAAATCTGTTTTCATAGGAGGTACCAACTTTCAAAAACTACTGTTTTTTCAGCCCGTGAACTAACTGATGAGAGCATCGAATACACAAGTGTACGTGCATGGAATGTTAAAATACAGTTGTAAAATAGGGTTATAAAATAGCCTACGACTCACTACAATTTGAAATGACACAATGTGCCTTAATGGTGTCGTAGGCTGTTGTCATTGAAGCCATGGGAGATACAGAAACATACCTTGATACATACACATAATAATATGTTATGCAACTTGACCATAATATATTATCAGAAAATTGTCAACTATTTCCTGCGCTTTTTGAGTTGAAATAACTCTGGAATCTCGGATTCTGCAGCGGTTATAAAATCCATCGAATACCTACCACTGCTTTTTAGGAGACTGACTCCCGAATTCCCAATGGAGTCGAATCAGAATCGTGTTTGGATGGAGTATTCCAGCGGTTCGAAATTTCGCGGTTTTTTCTTCAAACTCAAATTCATAATTCTTGAAGAAAGCCATATGTTATCATCGCTGCAGTTGTTTCGAAATGATCGGCAGAAAGGACTAACCGTACGAGTTTGTAAAACATTATGCAATCAGAATGGATTAAAAAAGATAGAAGCATTGAAGATTTGAGGTAGGTATCAGCTGTTCTCTCATTTTGCGGGTTATCACCCGTTTGTTTTAAATCATCGTTCAAAACTCTGGTTCCGTAAAACAATGATCTACCATGGTAGGGCTTGTTGGTGAAACCGACCCGTAGTCACGTTTCGGCATACCAAAGCTTTTTTTTCGACTTTATTCACATCAGTGGTTTTTTTCGTGCATTTTAGTAATAAATCTTGATTTGCGAAAAATCTCGTAATGTCGATTTGGCCAGGGAATGGAGGGGGTTTACCGATCCATTAAACCGCAGCCAAAAATACGATTTTCAACAGATTTTTGTTATTTTTTAATTCAATAAGCATTCGAAATAGTTTAGGATCACATTTCAGGTGTTTCAAAATTAATTGCGAAACAACGTAATGCTAATAAATCGCTGTTTTCACTTTACCATCTGATTTTCGTGGTTGTTTCTATTTCGATCCTGATACCAGTCAAGTTATGCAACAAACCTCGGGAGTGCCAAATGTATGATCAACCGGACTGGATGGTTGGGGCAGTTCCGATAAATCATCTTATAGGGACGTTCCTGTAACCATATATTTTTTACCAATATATTTGTTTGTAAAGTCTTCTTAATACAGGGTGCGGCTGAAAGAGCTCCCGATAAGGAATGATAATTTAAAAAAATTAGCTAGATACAATTTTTGTTGTAATTCCTAAATTCCACATATAATGCAATTTTATTTTACGTGGTCTTAAAAATTATGTCACTTAAATCCTTCCCTCCTCCGGTGATGCACAAATTTAGTCTTTCACTAAAGTTTGCAATGAAAGATGCCAAGAGAACTACGAGAGGTGTGGGCTGGTGCTCCATCTTGCTGAAACCTCACATTTTACTCTCCATGTTCAGCAAAAAGGTCACAAGAAAGAGTAACAAGGCCACAATAGCTCAAGATGAACTCAAAGAACAAATATATATCAGGCCAACATAAAATAAAATAATAACCGCTACTACTTAATTAAATCCATAGGTAGGCAACTTACTTAAGGATCTTCTATGGTGTCAAAATATAGGACACGATCATGGATCGTGAGTTAAATGTCATAACTAGAAAATAACAAGATACAACAATTCAACAACAACATCCAGCCTGCTCAAATGCATGACCGTGTCCTATATTTTGACACCATAGAAGATCCTTGAATAAGTTGCCTACCTATGGACTTGATTAAGTAGTAGTGGTTGTTGTTATTATTTTATTTTATGTTGGCCTGATATATATTTTTTCTTTGAGTTCATCTTGTGCTATTTTTATTGTTTTATTATTGTTTCTGTGCTGAGCCTGAAAGTTTCTGTTCTGATTGTTATAGGCCCTGATGATGGTTTTATATAAAACGAAAGCTCGGCAATAAGGACTTTTATTCTTTTTGACCCTTATCCTCATAATTTTTGACAACAAGCATATTGAGGGTCGATCATCTCTTTCTCTATTATTTTTATATTAGCATTCCTTATCGGGGAGCTCTTTCTGCCGTACCCTGTACAAGCTTGCCGCGGGAAGAAATTCGAACGTTCGGCTCGATGGTATTTTCTTACCAGATCTGACCCAGACTGTGTTTATTCAATTGGAAGTGATTTCCTAATGCAGATAGGCATCTTTAGACATCTCTCAGGGCCCTGGGGCTTCTGAACAACCCGAGCGTGAGATCCAAACCAAATGCAGACGAGCGGATGAGCCAACTCTGGAGGGATTCATTATTCTGCAGAGCTAATCATAACATCGGCCTCATCACGCAACCACTCCAGGCATCGGCGTATACAATTACGTGATTATGAACGTCTAAATTGAAACAAAAACAAGAAACAATGCGAGTGAATGTTGATGCTCTCAAGTCATCAAAAATATGTCAGTTTACTCATAACGTTCTCACATGAGCGTCATTGTGTGAGGCGAGGAAATGAGGTGTTGGATATACCTTTGAAAGTAAACTGAAGGGCGCTGTTGTCAAGCAATTGTAATAATCTTGGATGGAAGTAATAAAATTGAGATAATGATCGATGGAATGGTAGTATTTTGAGGGATGTAATTATATTTTAGAGGAATCTAATCGATATTCCATCCAGGAATATATTTTGAGGAACATAATCGATATTCCATCCACCTTCACCAGAAGAAATAAGTATGCCAAGTGCCTGCATCCGCTGACAGCAGAAAAGTCCTTAGCTGGTATTTTGAGGAATATAATATAGTTTGAGAAATATAATCGATATTCCATCCATCTACACCAGAAGACATACCTATACCAAGTTAACATGAATATAAGAAAATTGAGAAAATCTGCTCATAAGATCATACTGCACGAATAAAATTTTTTTGTGATCTTTAAATTAAAACCAGTTTCACTATCCGTCAAAACGAGTAATAAGCATTCACTGATGCTCCATTCCGTTAATTACTTAGGCTTTCTTGAACGGGTTCACTTCATGTTGTAGCGAATTGAAAAAAAGAGCTATTTAAATGGCTTCAAAATTTGAAATGTAGAAGGGGGGTCCCCCCTACTAATCCGCCGCATACAATAAAGATCACAATCCTAAATTTATAGGGTGTATTTCCAGACGATAACTCCCTTAAAATACGGCGAGAAAATTCGTTCCAACAAAACAAAAAAAAAATCCCTCCTACCAAAGACCGGTCGAGTTCGTTGACCAGCTCGATCGCTCCAGAATTTCAGGTTAAAATTTACAATTTAGTATCCCAAAAAATTTTAAAAAATCGGTTTTAGTGAATTAAAAAAAAAAAAACAGTAGGAAATGTGGGGTGTTAAGTCACAGTATTTTTAAACACTGAGTCGATTGCGACCAGTCCCAGATCTCCAAGATTCATAAATAAGTGAGAAAAATCGATTTTATAGTAAACATTCCCTACATTGTTTTTTGCGATCTCGTCCCACGGCTGTCTTCTCAACATTATTCTCAACTTTGAAAATTCGCTTTATTAACCATGACTGAGTATTCAACAATTATATATATATATATATATATATATATATATACATATGATTGCAACGAAGCAATAGAGAACAAGTTGGTATACCTATGAGTAATAATGAATACTTACTGACCCATAATGTTAGGTTTCTAAAATATACGCGGAACTTCGTCGTATAAGGCGTTTCGAGCCGATCAGATACGACCAGCCGTTGGCCGCCGGTTTGGTGCGAGATTTCTAAAGCCGTTTAGTTTGTGAAATGAAAGGATGGTGTAACGACCATTTGCGACGCAATATGAATCCTCGTGGGTTCAGACATTCCGCCCATACGATTTGCTTAACAATAAATTGTGCTAGCTATTTCTGCCGCCGTTGTAAACATACGGTTGGTATGCATAAAAATGGAAGCAAGGAAAGAACTAGGTAATTATATAGCATTTCTGTAATTTAATTTAAACACTTTCCCAATTCATGTCTAAACTTCAAATTCTTCAAGTTTACGGACCTTGTTTACCTATTTCTCCTGAATAGTTGTTGCGAACCAATTACACGACAGATAGAAAATAAATACAATAAATTGCACCTTACGTACATATTATGCCTTTTCAGTGAACATGGCAATATCTTCTAGAAATCATTGTTGACGTGTGTGACTAAACATGAAGATAAACAAAAGTAGCGATTACATAGCTTTTCTAAATTGAATTCAACTTTTTTCAAATAAAATCCAAAACTGTCTGAATTGAATTAAGCAATTCACATATAAAAGAGAGAACAGTAATTTCATGGACTTTGTTCAATCTTCATTTTACAAAAATCAATAATCAAAATTATGTATAGGAAACCAAAATCTTTCGACAGTTATTCAATTTTTAATATTTCCAAAATTTTCTCTGTACGTCAATTATTCCTAAAGAATTTACTCTTTTTTTTACCATAAAACCCCCACTTTGATCAATGTCACCTCGATACATGACCACAATACCTGTTTTCAAGCAGCGGGGGTTGTTGTAGCCCCACTAAATCGTTTGGTACTGTCGACCAAGAGCCCTCATTAAATTCTTCATGTTTTGTATAACAAATAGCTGAGGAAATGATATCACCATCTGTGTGGAACAAAGCTCGGTACTGGGCTGCTGTAATTGCTTTCCTGATCACCCTGAACCCGGTGAATTCCGAGTCAGTGTTGAGAAGTGTTCATGCTAAGCTAATTTTATTTTATTCTCATAATGGACATTTATTTTCTTATTTTCATTTTGTTTTTGAACTATCGAAGTTTGGCTTGCTTGATTTATTTACTTTTTTTGGTTTGTAGTCGTTGAGGCTATGTACTTTTGTCTGCTTTTTTATCCACATAATGCCAACTGGTGCCAAAGGAGCTGCTCTTGACCCGTCGTCTCGGGCTTTTTAGCCTTTAGACGGGCAATATTTGTTCTATACATAAAATTTTGTAATCGTATATGCAGACTAATTTATTCGTGATAAAAATTTTTTGAATCGAGTTGAACTGAATATACGGCCTTCTTTCCATTCAACTAATTATGCTACGACAGCATCTTCGCCGTTGGTGCTATTTGAAGGCAAATCCCTAAATATCCATTCCATTGGAAGGTACAAAAATAAAGACAATCAAACTTGAGATTCAAATAAGATTTTTGTAAATAAATAAACTTGTTTGAGGTTAGAAAGCTGTAGATATCTCATTAACCTCCAGTTATAATTGTTATCCAGCCGTCCAGGGACCACATAAATTAAAACTCCAGACAGGTTTAACTAGGGATAGATAAACACCCCCTATTGTGTTATCTGGAGGATAACGCTATCCCTCAGATAAATCCCCCTTATCCATTGAATTGATAAACCGGCCCTTGAAGTGAAAAGTCGATTAGTTCCCACTGCCGCTCCAAGTTTCTCCGGAGGCGACAAATGCATCAGGCGCGCATCGGGAATCTGGCGGACGCTCCGATTTCTACTCGGGGAACCTTCGATTAGAAACTCCTTGCCGGGGGCGCTTTTTGTGTCAGCAGGCGACAGCCCGAGCAGGTGAACTTCTAGCCAGGAAGGGAGGGCAGTTTGTGAGAGAAAGCCCGGGGGTCTTGCGGTACGAAATAACCAGTCTCAAGTTTCTATATTCGCGCATGGTGGAGGCGGACCGCAAACTTCCGCTCAACCCGTCCGGCGAAGGGGACACACCTGGCCAAAAACGTGACAGCTTTGATCATTTTATTTATATACACTTATTATGGCTCACACCAATTACAAGGGATCTTATACGACAATATGTGGAGAATAGTTTTAATTATTCATTTATTTATTCAATAGTACGGGAAAGCGCGATAAATACAATAAAATACAAAATAAAATGCAATTGGTCACAAAAATGATGTAAACGACAGCCAAGTTGGGTGTGGAACATAGCTTTCTCGTTTACCTATCGTGAAAGTATAGATCATTGAAAAGTTCTTAACGATCTTGTAAATTTCCATAGCGGAAAACAGTATATCAAGAAATAGCGTGAAATGTGATAATTGATCAATTAAGAAACGAAAAAATGATACTCAATGTTACTTTAAGTTTGTCCAAGCGCAGAATGAACTGATGAGGTGAAAACAATGAAATAGGTACGGGACCATCTACAACCTAAACCGCGCGTTGGCTGACAATTTCATCAAAATCGGATGACAACTGTGGAAATTAAGGTCATTACAAGTATTTCACATTGCCGCATGCGCTGTAGCTATTAATGATACAATCGTGTTGAAATTGATATGAGGTAACCAAGTCATCTTTTGCCAACTATCATCCAAATTTAAGCGAAATCGAACGACTAGAGCGTGAAAAAATGGAACATAATGGAATTTACGTTTGCGCTTGCGCAGAATGAAGTGTTGTCTTGGCAACAATGAAACTGGTAGGGGGACCATCTACAACCTAACCCGCGCATTCTCTGACAATTTCATCGAAATCGGATCAAAACATTGGTATTTAAGGTCGTTACAAGGATTTCACATAGGCGCATGCGCTGTAGCTATTAATGATACAATCATGTTGAAATTAATATGGGATGATCAAATCGTCATTCCCCAACTATCATCCAAATTTGAGCGAGATCGGACGACTAGGGCATGAACAAATAGAGCATAATGGAATTTACGTTTGCGCATGCGCAGTGAAGTATTGGTTTGGCAAGAATGAAACTTATAGGGGCCCTTCTACGCCCTAGCCCGCACATTCCCTGAAAATATCATCCAGATCGGATGAAAACTGCGGAAAATAAGCATGGAACAAGGATTTGCGGACACACGACAGACACAGAACCAAAGAATGGTCTAAAACGAAAAATGCGAGTGGAAATTTAGATTTTGGAGATCGAGCCTTTTTCCTCTCCCGAAAGGGGAAACAATGCTTCCACTACCTTTAGGTACCTATACTCGGAAGCAAAAGAAATGACCGCATTTAATAAGAAATGACACCAGACTCAAATGACACACAATTGAATGACACGAAAGGTACCTACCTACTGTTAGGGTTCTCAACAGAGTGGTGCGAAGAGCTGCTGGTGATGGAGTAAATATGTGGCAAATGTGTGGTTGGTAGTGGTGGTAAATAAATGTGTGTTGGTGTGATGTGGTTTTGTTTGTAATATTTGTTGTATGCTATAGGTATGTGTATTGTTGGTCTGTCGTTGTGTAGCTTGGCATTCATTCATGGCTTGATTCACAAGACGTGGCAGACGGCATAATGGAGACCGAAGTTGTTGCAAATTGGTTGTAGAATCGATCCCTAGGAGATTTGGAAACTTAAGTGTGACTACCTGTATACGTTATTTCCAACCGATTTTTTCCCGAGCTTTCATAGCTTGCTTATCAATTATGGTTCCGTGTCTGTCTGTGGTAAATCCTTGTCACACCCCAAACCAGGTTTTAGATCGACTTCGATGAAATATCCAGCGATTGTGCGCGTTAGCTCCTAGACGGTCCCCTATAATTTTCAATGCCGTCGGATCAACAGTTGCCTGTATGCATGCGTGATCGTGAATTTCTTACGTCGATTTCTCATCATCTGTTGGCCCGATGTCGTTCAAACTCGGTAGGTAGTGCGCGTATATGTTCTAGGAGAATCTCCTATAAAATGGTGCAGTAGTTGGGCGATTTGTGGAGAAATAACCATTGAGCATGCCCAAAACCACAATCTATTCAGACAGGCAAAATTCCGCGACTAATGGAGCGATTTTGATGAAATTTTCAGGGATTTTGCGGGTTAGCTCCAAGACGGTCCCCTTTGACTCTCTATGCGGTCCGTCGCATAAATAGTAGTTTGTGAAAATGCGTAAACGTTAAATTTCGTATAACGTCGATTACTTATTAACGATTGGTCCGGTTTCGTTCAAACTCTAGGGGGATTATGCCCTTTGTATTTTATCGCATTTACTTGAATAATCGGTAACAATTGCTCATACGCAAAAGTAATATTGGATGACACTCCGAGAATAATTGATCGATTTTGATAACATTTTCGAAAAATGTGTGGCTCTTTAGACAATTTCTGCACATACAAACATGAATTACAGCCCTATTCTTCATTGTAGCATGTATACACATGAATTAGATACTGTTATATTTTGCATTCAACCATTTCGACTCGCACTTTGCTCTTCAATAATAATATACGTTCGTAAAATATGTGAGAAAGCTTTACTTACCAATCCATCTTGACAGACGTTTTTGTCCCTTATTCTTGTTATGTATTTATTGTGTCGTGCTGTGTTTGTTGTCATGTGCTGATTAGGTGTTGTTGGTGTTTTCCAGATGAAGTTTGCGGTGCTTTTGGGGCTGGCTGTACTGGGGTACGCAGCAGGAGCTCCCAACCCTCAGCAGAAAGAAGGAGCGTTCTTCACCAACGAGGCCATCCGCCAGGCGCAAAACACGCACTTGATCCCGCAGGGAGCGACCATCCAGAAGGTTCAGGAAGGCATCGAGCTGGCGGCTTACGAGAGCATCCCCGGCGACCAGAGGATCAACCTGTTCGAGATCCTGGGCGAACACGTGCCGCCAGAGGTCGTCAACAACCTCCAAAGCCAAGTCGACCAGGTTGGGAAATCATGAAGACGACCAACCAACTCTAAGGGCACCTTCGGACATACGAACGACCTCGCAGGAACTTTACCACGATGACCCCGTTGAAAGGAGCCCCACACTCGCATCCATTCCTTCCTAATGTCATCATCACGTCATTTATCATTTTCATCGCATCCCACTTCATATTTTTTCACCCATTCGCATCGTCACGTCATAATTTTCATAATCCAACTCATCATCATCACCTATCTGAAAAACTCGCATTTCCATTGCATACATTATCCCTGCACTATCACAATTTCCTCTTTCCCCAATCCATTCATCGCTCATTCATTTCGATATCATTCAATCATGATCAATCATTCTTTCATGATCCACCATCATACAGTCGCCTGCCATCAACCATTTATTCATTATGCATCAGCATTCCAGTCATGATTCACCAATCATTATATCACAATTCACCAATTAGTCAGTCACAATTCATCAATCACCTACCACCAACTCACTCATTATTCACCAAAATTCATTCATGATTCACCAATCATTCTGTCATCTCCAATCATTCAGCTGCAATCATCAGTACACTCTTACATCATCTCCATTCATCACCACACTATTCAACATACGTCACCATTCATTTCATTCCCTAATTCAATCATTTTCCATCAAACTTGATCATCTTCATGAAATCATCATCCAAACCCCACCCTTGTCATTATTTTCACCATCACTGTCACCATCATCTTCAAAAAACGTCGCCACATCTCTCACTCACCTGTTCCTCAAAATCCCTTTCATCCCATTTCACCATCCTATCATTCTCATGAGATCTCATTTTCATTTCATATTCATCAACTCACCTAATCATAATTCATTACATCATCACCCACCTATCAACGCCATATCATTCGATTTAAGTTAAAAATTATATATTCGAAACTTTTGTATATTTTTTTTACTTGTTGGTTTTTATAATAAAATTGTATAAAATTTGAAACACGCACTTTGTATTACTCCTTCTATCTCAAGCTGCTCATCCTAGATAGGTAAATCTCTACAGGGGACGGTAGGTTTATTTTTAAAAACTCTCCTTCACATTTTCAACAATGTGCCCAATATAAAACCAACCAAAGTACAGGTACAAGAATGAAAGAATGGAATAGAATGATTTACCACCATGGAAGGAGAACATCGATTACGATACCGCATGTAGACTTAAGTAGGAGGTTATTTTATATTTTGTTATTTATTATCATTATTATTAATTTGTCCTTCAAAATTTCGCAATTTAGTGTGAAACCTGATGGATTTCCAAGTCTAAAACAAAATGTTTGACCATATGAGACAATTTTCGTAATTATCACGTTTTCTATATCAAACTGTTCAGAAATTCAGACACTGTGTGAACACAGAAATTGTTAATTACCAAATGTATGGCATAAATACGTTCTCTGAATTATATTTTGTTATACACATGACAAATTAGGGATATACATATGATAGTTTTTCTAAAACCTTTGCTTTTGTGTCTGTTTGCAAAATTCTCGGCTCACCAAAATTTTTCACGCACCATTTTGGTAAATTCGCAGGGACTGTGCGAGGTAGGTTATTCTTCAAATAATTTCATACTGATCAGTAGGTCCCGTCATATTGTTGTGAATAATTTAATTTTTTAAACTAATTATTCGGGTTAACTCTTAGAAGGTTACCACTAGGCATAGCATTTGAATCAATGACATCCAAGGCGTACTATAAGTAAACAACCATTGTAACTCATGAATTATTTCTTTTTTTAATTTATCTATTTGTAGCCGATTTTCGAAAAAATGAAGCTGTGGCAATGGCTCCAAAAATATAACTAATAACATTTTTAAATTTTCTTTATGAAAATCCGTTACGAGGTCTCCAAAATCAAAATTTCCACTCGTATTTTACGTTTTAGACCAATCTGAACAACTTTGGTTCCGTGTCTATATGTGGGTGGGTATGTGTGTGTGTGTGTGTGTCCGCAAATCCTTGTAACAAGCTAATTTTCCACAGTTTTCTACCGATTTGGATGAAATTTTCAGGGGATGTGCGAGCTAGGGGGTAGACGGTCCCCTATCAGTTTTATCGTTCTTGACTTTAATACCTCACTCTGCGCATTCGCAAACGTGAATTATACCAAGCATCATTTTCTCTCGCTCTAGTCATTCGATCTCGCTCAAATTTGAATGATAGTTGGGGGATGGCTATTTGATCATCTTATATCAATTTCAACATGATTGTACCATTAATAGCTACTGCGCATTCGCCAATATGAAATCCTTGTAATAAGCTTTTTTTCACAGTTTTCCATCCGATCTGGATGAAATGTTTAGGGGATGTGCGGGCTAAAGTGTAAGCGGTCCCCTATCAGTTTCATTGTTGCCAAATCAATACTTTATTCTACTCATGCGCAAACGTAAATTCCATCATATTCCATCTTTTCACTCTCTAGTCGTTCGAGTTCACTTAAATTTGGATGATAGTTGGAAGAAGATGATTGGTGAACGAGGAAGCTATGTGCCACGCCCAACTTGTTTTTTTTTCTTATTTTTAACGGGCAACATGATTGATTATAAAAAATTATATATATATATATATATATATATATATATATATATATATATATATATATATATATATATATATATATATATATATATATATAATGAAAAATAAAAAAAAAATTATATACAGGGTGTCTCACAATCCCCCCCCCCCCTCTCTCTCTCTCTCTCTCTCTCTCTCTCTCTCTCTCTCTCTCTCTCTTCCTCTCTCTCTCTCTTTCTCTACATTCGTTAAGTGTGTAACACGGAAACAAAACAAAAAATTTTTTTTTTTTTTTTTTAATCTAAGTAGTTTTTAGTGAGGATTATATCATATTTGCGAGCTCCGCGCATGCGCGTAACCATGCTCAATCGACACCAACTTTGTTTTTCGATTGGGGAACCCCCTTTTTTTAGTAAAGATTTGGATTCTACGTAAAATTTCATCGAAAAATTACCCATCACTTGAATTTTTGAGTGCGCACAAACGAGCATAAATTGTGAAATACCGAGTTTTTGAAGATATTAAATTGCCACGTGAGATATATGATTGTAGGGTATTTTTTCAGGCTGAATCACCTAGTGATGTAAAACCAACTTAAAAAACACGCTGTGCTTAAATGAGTGAGAAAATGTGTGATTCTGACCGTTTTTTGGTGTTTTTCCAAGTTGGTATTACGAATAAACGTCACAAAATAAATAAACATCGTGATTCAGCGTGAACTAATACCCTAAAATTATGGATCACATGTGGCAATTTAATGTCTTCATAAACTCGATATTTCTCAATTTGTGTTATATCTGCAAGTGGTTGTGCTCGTTTGCGCGCACTAAAAAATTCAAGTTATGGGTCATTTTTCGATAAAATGTTATACAGAATACAAATTTGCAATGGAAACTGGGGGTTCCATGAAAAAAAAAAAAAAAAAAAAAAAAAAAAAAAACAAAGTTGGTGTTAATTGCGCATGGTTGCTCGCTTGCGCAGTTCGCGCAAATATGATATTCGAGGCTCCACTACAAATTACCTAGATTTCAAAAATGTTTCTTTTTTGTTGATTCCTCACTACCGAAGGTGTAAGGAAGCTTTGTGTTCGTGATTAAAGTCCAATAAATTGCTGTCCTCCAAAATCAAAATTTCCACTTGCGTTTTCTGTTTCAGAGCTTGCTGATAAATTTTGGTTCCGTTTCTGTCTGTGTGTCCTTGTCAAGCCCACAACTGTAGGTACCAAGTTTCCGTCCGATTCCGATGAAATTTTCGGGGATTGTGCGGGTTAGCTCCTATACAGTCTCCTTTAATTTTAAATGCCGTCGAATCAATGGTAGTCTGTGCGCATGCGCGAACGTTCATCTGTTGCCCCTATTGCGTTCAACCTCGGTAGCAGATTGGGTACATGTCCTAGAAAAATACCCTATAAAGTAGGTATATCGCGATCGTTGGACTAATAACCACTGCGCATGCGCGGAACTAATATCAATTGACACAGGCAAAACTCTGAGTCATATGGAACTGTTTTGATGAAATTTTCAGGGGTTGTGCGGGATATCTTCCAGACGGTCCCCTATAACTCTCAGTGCCGTCACAAAAATATTAGTCTGTGCGCATGCGCAAACGTTAATTTATTACAACGTCGATTTCTTATCATCTATTGGTCCGATTTCGTTCAAACTCGGGGAGTAGATGGGTATATGTTTCAGAAAAATCCCTATTAATTACAATACAAATCACGATAATTTCTTATAGCATCGACTTATCAATCATTTCGACTCGTACTTCTTTCTTCAACTAATCCTATACGTCCATATTACAGTATGTGTGTATACTGCGTACCCAACTTGGCAGACGTCTTTTCCTTGTCACGTAACGATTTTAGTGGGGGAGACAACTCTTGAGACACCCTGTATAATATTACAAAATATTAATTAGACAATAGACGCGTTTCAAGTAGGTATGCCTCTTTTTGGTTTTTCCTCCCGTTGTCATCAACACATCTGTTTATTGTTAGTAATCCTGACATAACCGACTGAAAAATAAACCTGAATCACGTAAGATATCATTAGGTATTATACCTGAAAATCGCACTTGTTAGAGTATGCAAACTAAGTACTTTACTGAAAACTTGGATTTGTATAAGACAATTCGTTATCTCTTGAATGGCTTACAGACGTTCTGTACTATCTCTGTATCAGCAGATATGAAGGAATCATCCCGAATCAACTGGATCTAGTAAGTGTAGATAGGTACATTAGTTGAGTCAGTGTGTCTACTACATCTGTAAAATAAAAATCGGGGACTTTTGAGGGTCTAAATTTTAAAAATCGGTGACCTTTTGCAGGCTTTAATTTCTTTAGGAATAGCGTACCGAAATACTTACCAGTAGACTTACTGTAATCATGAGTAGCCTATATAAAATTAGATCTTCATAACTTTTTTATTGATTCTACCCTACTTATAAAGTACAGAAGTCTAAGACTACTTACAGAATATTAGATTCAAAAGTACTAGGTATATAGATTCAAAAATCTCAATTGATTCTTTCGTATGTTTTGTGAATCCCGGTATTGGCATTATATTATGATTATTTGGTTACCGACGCCATAAAAATCGGTGATTTCTATATTAAAATTCGTGACTTTCGGAAATAGCCGTGCCCTTCCGTGACTTTCCGGGAATCTGTGACTTGTAGACACCCTGTGAGTGCATTAGAGTAGTCTCGCCAGTAGACTCTATCCTTAGGTACCTACCTTCTTTTTTCCAAAAAGTATGTTTCAGTTGAAAGTAACATACATCTGAAAGATATTGTTTTAATTACCAAAGGTACTAATCAAACAGCAAAAAATAACACCCGAAAAAACATCTTGCCCCCACAAATCTGTTACCGAAAAACGTGTTTTTTTGTGAATATACCGAGAAAAAATAAGTTGTCAAAAACTGACAAAAACACGTTTTTTCAGTAGTTTTTGGACAAAAAAACATGTTGTGTAGGCGTTTTAGACCATCATCTGAGGTGTAGGCGTGGTCAGCAATTAAATTTTCTTTAAAGATGGTACAATTTGATTTGTGTAAACTGAAAAATTAAAAATATGGTGTTTTTGACCCTCCAGGTCAAAAGTTGAAAAAATCGCTAAAAATCAATTTTTACACCTCCAGGGCTGTTGTTGGTCTCATTCGACGTAGGAGTGGTCCAAGTAATGAAACTTTTTTTTGTTCAGTTCGCCAAGTGGTATAATTTTTACCTACAACAATTTTAGAAAAAAACTGTAGAAAAATCGGTTAAAAACCCTGGGTTTTTGGACTATACCTGCCTTGGACTATACCTGCGTCGAATTCCTGCATGTCAGATCCATCATGTGTGGTACAAGCGTGTTTATGCTGCACAACTTGAACTATTGCATTAGCCTCGAATGGAGCCATTGCATTAGCTTCAGTTTCTACGAAAATTCGCTGAAACTATAACTTAATAACCATAGTACCCAGTTGCGTAATAATAACTTATGGTTTAGGTTTTACCCACCTACCGTCCATTCGCGAAACCTTAGGATCTCCAATCTAAGCTCCGTTACGTCATAATGGCTAGATCGCTCAGGTTACATGAGCGACTAATAATGTCATCAATTTTTAATTCACTCCCTGCGTTAGACGGACAAAAACTACCGACCTCTCGAGCAAGACCAAGATGTAAAGACTTGCGTAACGGATCCATTTGCCGAGCGAGGAATATTTCTCTAGGACCTCCGTCGGAATGTATTCAGGAGGTTACTCTTTTTTATAGCTCTTTTTTCCCTTTTGTTGAAGATGTTAGTAGGTAAAGGGAAAGCTGATGTTGCATCACAGTAATGATGATTCTGATACCTAGGGAAAACGTTACAAATTATTACACAAAGGTATACATTATTTCTTTATTGACTATTCTGCGCAGATCTAGACAATAGATAAATAATTTTTATAGGGAGCTTATGGGCTGATGGTACATAATTATCTGCGTAAAACTGTAAGGTTGTAGACAATCAACAGAAGAAAACTAATGAAATAATATGTAACATAATGTACCTATCTAATATATATAGGTATGTGGAAAATATTGTTTGGATATTGAGGTTAGCCGTTATTGAACCTTAGTATTGAATTTGCTGAAGAAAGTTTCACAGACAGACCAAGTGCGTCGAGCATAATGGTAATTTAACAAAAATTCCTCTCATGCAGCATGATCAGTTCTAGTAGGCCGTCCCTCATGTAGCCGAAGCCTTGCCTGAATTGCCTAGCTTCAGAGAGCCGTCCTATAAAGCTATTCTAAAACAAAGAGTGAATTTCCATCTTTGCATGTCATGGGCCACATTTGAGCACGTTAGTTACTGTTGATCTGATGAATGAGTACAACAGCCTCGCCTTTGTTTCTCTAGTGAGGAGGGTACTTATAGATAACTTCATGAGTTAGCCTTGGGCTTATAGAAAACTAAGGCTAATATATACCCCATAAGAACTCTCTGAGGGAAGTATGATGGTAAAAAGTGCCCAATGTCACTACTGTATTCGTTGTATTCTTGTAGGCATGTGCCCAACTCAGTTAATGCGTAAGACGTCGTGAAGGTTTTAAGTAAATTGGAGCGTGGAACGTCACGTTCTCCCCGACTTCGAAATCATCTTCTGAGCCCAGCGCCAGATGAGGAATCATTGGAAATATCAACTCACATGTTGAAACGAATGATGTTGAACTCAGGCGTCTGGCTTAAGTAAGACTAGCTTCGTTGCACAGGGTGACTGATATAGACTACAGAAGTAGAAAGAAATACAGTTATTTTCGGTATCTGGAGTATTGTCAAGTCGAAGTAGGTACGTAAATTGGAGCTCTAAATTATTTATGGAAACAGTCGGCGGTGTGTATGTTATTTCTTATACTAACATATTACTTCTTCACTAGTTACCAACCAAAAATAGGTATACTTTATCACGAATTTTCGCAAAGTTTTGATTTTGGAGTTGATGCGTTCTTTGTTCTCAAGGCAGAGAGCTGTTTTCTCCTTCAGTGAAGTAGCTACTTGCTCCAGTGTACAAAAGTAGCGGTTTCCCACCTTAGAGGGTACTCGCTCCTGTGTAGAAGTGCAGCAGTTTTCATCTCCAAGGAAGTAAATGCTCCTCCATGTACAGCGTTTTTTTTTTTTTTTTTTTTTTGTAGAGCTGGAAATGCGTTAGGCACTGACAGCGGAAGGAGTCCGCCCTTCGTGTGTGACTCACAACCAGTGCATACCCACTAAAACCACCCCTTCTTCTTTGACGAACTACCCCGGAACTACTGTTTATTGTACCTACTCATTATTTCGGGGTAGCTGTAGGTATTGTCTAGCCGTGTTCGGCACCTTCTTTCCTGGTGTACAGCGTAGCGGTTTCCATTAGTGGAGTAAGTACTTGCTCCTGTTCAGGATTGTAGCCATTTTCCACTCCAAGGAACTTCTAGCTGCTTAGGGTACCTACAGTGTAGCGGTTTGTCCATTTGGGGAGTACCTTCTCGCTCCTGGATGAAAGTTTTGCTGTTTTCCTCAAGTAGGTACTAGCTTCTTCGTGTAAGTACAGTGTCGCATGTTCCAAATCGGGAAATGACTTAATTCAATATAGAAGTGGAGCGGTTTTCATCTCTGAGGATGTACTTACTCGCTCCTTCGCCTGCATCATAGCCGTTTCCCCACTAACAGTAGGTAGGTACTTACTCCTGTGTAGAAGTGCAGCGGTTTTACTCTCCAAGGAGGTATTTGCTCCTCCGTATGTTATAGCGTTGCGGTTTCCCATTAGGGAACTGCTCGCTCCTTCATGTGCAGTGCATCAGTTTCCCCATTGGGGATTACTCCTGTATGAAAGTATGCCGTTTTCATCTCCGAGGAAGTACTCAACCCTTTGTGTACAGTGCAGTGTTCTCCTCATTTTGGAAGTAATTGCTCCTGTATACAAGTGTTGCTTTTTTCCTCTCTGAGGAAGTACTTACTCTCTCCTTGGTATACAGTGTAGCAGTTTCCCCAATCGGGGAATACTAGTTCTGTATAGAAAAGTTCCTCATTCGAGAAATAGGTACTTGTTTCTGTATATAAGTGCAGCGGTTTCCCTGTCCAATGAAGTACTTGCTCCTTTGTTTACAGTGTAGCTGTTTCCCCAATTGGAGTGAAGACGCTGCTGTACAGAGTGCAACGGTTTCCTTTACATCAAGAGAGTACCTACTCGCTCCTCACGTAGTCGAGCTCCCATACATGAGGGCATTCCCCTTCATCAATTCATAAAATCATAAATTTAGCAATATGGTGGTGTAGTGGATTTAAATATGTTTTACTTGGTGTAGGTAGACCAAGTGGGACATTTATATTCCGATTATGCGGGTTAGTCCCTGAGGTATTCCTGTAAGGAATGTGAGCGAAATCGCCAAGGTCAGCTTGCTTGGCGGGATGAACTGAGGGATAGTTCGTGTCGCAGCCGCGTGGAGCACTGGGCTCGCATAGTGGGTGCTGGGTTCGATCAGTTTGGTACTCATAAAGACCGAAAGGTGTAATAATTGCAGTTTTATTAGCGTCATCTGGGTGCATCGGAATATGGTAATATGCCGATTTTAAATCTATTGTCGAATAGATTTGTGTATCATGTAAATTCGCTTGGAAAGAGCGAATGAGGAGGAGGGTAGGCGTCTTTCTTCGTTTTCGCGTTCAGGAAACGGTAGTCGCCGGTGATCCTCCATGACCCGTCTTTTTTTGGCACACAGTGTAACGGGGATGCCCATTCGGAATCTGATGGTGCAATTATGCCTTCGGAGAGCATTTTGTCAAAAGTACTTTTGACTTGAGCCCGTTTTTCGCCCGCCATGGGTCTTGCACGGAAGTGTACTGGTGTTCCTTCCGTGGTTATACGGTGGTAAACCCCGTTGTTTTTCCACTTTCCTTGAAGTTTGCTCATTTTATCATTGTATTTTTCAATGATAGAGCGAATGTTTTCGTCCTCCGTGATTTGCACGTCCTCTGGTTGAGGGCTGTTGTCACGATGAGGGATAGTAGCTGCTATTTGTTCGTCAGTGAATTTTTTGTTCATGACTGCAGCTATTTTTTGATCGGCATAGCTTTTTATTTTATCTTTATAGATGTATTTGTGCTTGACCCATATTCCGATATCCCAAGACTCGAGGAATGGTATACCGAGGATCGCTAGATCAACTTTCGTGATCATAAAATCGGTGGTCATGTCTCCGAGGCCGATGTTAATTGTCGTGTCAGCACGCCCTAGTGTGTCTATAGGGGCTCCGTTAGCTGCTGTGAGCTTTACGTTGGACTTACGAATTTTTAAGCCCAATTTTTTGGTGACATTGTGGGGCAGAATGTTCACTTCTGCTCCCGTGTCGATGAGAAATTCAGTGCCATTTAGTTTGCACTTGAAAAAAAGCCTTTTATACTCATTAGACTGCCGGTGTATAGGCTCAGATACACTGGCAGTTATTCGTTTTCCGAACTCTCTACGTCGGAGGTTGGAACGGTACTTTCTTGTACCGATCTCTGAGTATTTTCGTTTGAAACCCAGGTTTTAGGCTGGCTTATAGGTGCTGCTTTTTTGCTAGGTTTGGAGGCAGTATTTGTCTTCCAAGTGCAGTGTTCTGGGTCTGCACATTTGCGAGTTTCGCTACCGAAACGTGCGTGGTTTCGACAGACATAGGCCGTCGGTTTGTGAGGCTTACTCTCTACTTGCTGGGGTTTGAACTCAGCTTGTTGTGAGAGGGCCTTTTTGAAACCAGTTTTCATGGGTTTCGGAGTAGATTCTACTCCTCGTATGTTGCGAGAGGGGTTCTCTGTGTTGTACGCGTGTAGCGTATCAGCTAGGTCGAGCCGGGCGGTCGTGGTAGGCTGAGCTGCGACCATACCTCGTGCTTCGATAGGTAGAGTTTCGATCCACTTTTGAGTGATCAGAGCCTCTGAGAAGTACCCAACAGCTTTAGAGTACATTTCGTGGTACTTGGTGCTGGGTTTTTTGGCGAGGGATGCGGGGTCCTCGAGTGCGAGGAGCCTGTCCTGTAAGGACAACCCGTATTCTCGCTGTAGGCGCTGTTTGGCCTCTTCATAAGGTGCGTGGGGTGCCGTGAGGTAAGCTGAGTCGATAGCTTCCCTCATTTCTTCCGGTACCCACTTGTATATAGCTGAGAAGCATTCGTTCTGCGTTCTCAGGTGTTTTCGCACGCAGTATTGATCGAACTCGGCGAGTGAAACGAATGATGTTGAACTCAGGCGTCTGGCTCAAGTAAGACTAGCTTCGTTGCACAGGGTGATTGATATAGACTACAGAAGTAGAAAGAAATACAGTTATTTTTCTGTTTTATTTTCTGTATCTGGAGTATTGTCAAGTCGAAGTAGGTAAGTAAATTGGAGCACTAAATTATTTATGGAAACAGTCGGCGGTGTGTATGTTATTTCTTATACTAACATATTACTTCTTCACTAGTTACCAACCAAAAATAGGTATACTTTATCACGAATTTTCGCAAAGTTTTGATTTTGGAGTTGATGCGTTCTTTGTTCTCAAGGCAGAGAGCTGTTTTCTCCTTCAGTGAAGTAGCTACTTGCTCCAGTGTACAAAAGTAGCGGTTTCCCACCTTAGAGGGTACTCGCTCCTGTGTAGAAGTGCAGCAGTTTTCATCTCCAAGGAAGTAAATGCTCCTCCATGTACAGCGTTTTTTTTTTTTTTTTTTTTTTTTGTAGAGCTGGAAATGCGTTAGGCACTGACAGCGGAAGGAGTCCGCCCTTCGTGTGTGACTCACAACCAGTGCATACCCACTAAAACCACCCCTTCTTCTTTGACGAACTACCCCGGAACTACTGTTTATTGTACCTACTCATTATTTCGGGGTAGCTGTAGGTATTGTCTAGCCGTGTTCGGCACCTTCTTTCCTGGTGTACAGCGTAGCGGTTTCCATTAGTGGAGTAAGTACTTGCTCCTGTTCAGGATTGTAGCCATTTTCCACTCCAAGGAACTTCTAGCTGCTTAGGGTACCTACAGTGTAGCGGTTTGTCCATTTGGGGAGTACCTTCTCGCTCCTGGATGAAAGTTTTGCTGTTTTCCTCAAGTAGGTACTAGCTTCTTCGTGTACCCTTCATGTGCAGTGCATCAGTTTCCCCATTGGGGATTACTCCTGTATGAAAGTATGCCGTTTTCATCTCCGAGGAAGTACTCAACCCTTTGTGTACAGTGCAGTGTTCTCCTCATTTTGGAAGTAATTGCTCCTGTATACAAGTGTTGCTTTTTTCCTCTCTGAGGAAGTACTTACTCTCTCCTTGGTATACAGTGTAGCAGTTTCCCCAATCGGGGAATACTAGTTCTGTATAGAAAAGTTCCTCATTCGAGAAATAGGTACTTGTTTCTGTATATAAGTGCAGCGGTTTTCCTGTCCAATGAAGTACTTGCTCCTTCGTTTACAGTGTAGCTGTTTCCCCAATTGGAGTGAAGACGCTGCTGTACAGAGTGCAACGGTTTCCTTTACATCAAGAGAGTACCTACTCGCTCCTCACGTAGTCGAGCTCCCATACATGAGGGCATTCCCCTTCATCAATTCATAAAATCATAAATTTAGCAATATGGTGGTGTAGTGGATTTAAATATGTTTTACTTGGTGTAGGTAGACCAAGTGGGACATTTATATTCCGATTATGCGGGTTAGTCCCTGAGGTATTTCTGTAAGGAATGTGAGCGAAATCGCCAAGGTCAGCTTGCTTGGCGGGATGAACTGAGGGATAGTTCGTGTCGCAGCCGCGTGGAGCACTGGGCTCGCATAGTGGGTGCTGGGTTCGATCAGTTTGGTACTGAGCCGTTTTGTAATATTCCGGCCTAAGATTTATATCTGTAGGAGGAATATGTTGAGCTTGGTTGAGGTACTGAAAAGTATCCTTTGTTTTTTGTACATTTGGAGTGTATTTGACACTCGGATCGGCCGGGTAGCCTTGTATAGAATATCGTGGATATTCGGAAATCTTTGTCGAATCATAATGATTGACTTCAGAGCGGGTCTGAAAGGTATCCTCGAACTTTTGTGTAGGTGAGGCTTGATCTAACGTTTCCTTCGTGAATACATTAGGTGAGAAGGCGATCTCGTCGTGAGGATCGAGCCTTGAGCCGACGCTAGGAACAGCGGACTGGCCGGGCAGCGGGTAGGTAGCGCTGCGTGGGCTAAGAGGTCCGGCCGCGCCGTGTTCCGCCTCCCCTTGCATGAGGAAATAGGACGGCCGACGCTCCATCGAAATATCCGAGTTTATTAGCTCGTTTTCGATACCTCTATGTATAGAAATAGAGGGTTTAGAAGGTGGACTCGCTTGACAGAGCTTCTTTCCTTTGCTCGGATGTCAGGGTCCTACCTTGTAGTCTTGAAAAAGACTTCCTTGGACGGTAAATTAGAGCGTATGAGCTGAGTAATTTACCGGCGTGCCCACAGCGGTCGGTGACGAGCCTAGTGCTACGAAACCCGGGCGACACGACTAGGAACGTCCCAGCGGGCGTACGATCTAATGAGAATATCAATAGATGTACCGGGTGGCGTCCTGACAGAAGAACTACGTTGGGCAATGAGCAGGATGAATAATCACTGGACTCGTAGATGCCAATGCGAGATCTGTGTGGAGAGAAGGTAGGCCTTGTAGAAAGCAGTAGGAAGCCGTTCTTGAGATGAACTCGGGAGCAGAAGGTTCGTCAGCGTAGAGCGTGTAGAAATCTTCGTACTTCGAGGTGTAGTCGTCGAGAGCGGAGAGTAGAATGAATTTCGGAGGGCTCCGAGCGGGGTATTTATAGGGAGGTGGCCGCCTCCTGCCGCCTCCTGATTGGTCCGCTTAATTTCATTAATTCGACTGTGTAATCTCATTGGCTCGCACATTGTTTTCTCAGTATCTGCGAGTATGATAGCTGAGCTGGTCCTCCGGGGTGGTTTCCCCACGTCTGTCGTTGCGACGGGGTCCCCGGGGGTGGCTTACGAGCGTCCGTCGCGGAGCCGACGACCTTGAGTTTAGCCGGGGACCTCGGGTGGTTTCCCTGCGTCCGTTGTTCAGACGGGGTCCCCGAGGTGGCTGCTGGACCAGAGGTGGTTGCTTTCCGCCTCCTGGTTGGTTCGCCTATTGTCTCTCGTGTAATCAGTGTTTCTGATTGGCGAGTAGGCTTGTTTGAATTGTCCTTGTTAGTTTTAGAGGACGTTTGATTTTCTGTTTGAGTTTTCCCATTCAAGGCGACTTGGTTCGAGATACTTGTCGCGTCTCTCTCGCCCAGTAAGTGTCTAGGGAGGTCGCCTTGTATGTTATTAGTTAATATTTCACTTTTGAGAGAGAATTTCGTATTTTCTCTCTGGTGAAATATTTTGTTTGACGGAGTTATAACTCGACGTCTTATAAATATTTTTGTGTTGTGTCTACCTCTTTTTGGTAGCCCTGAAAAGGGCTGTTGACAAGAGGGGGTGGTTTTCACCACAGGTGGTATACAAATAAATTTAATATCTTTCTCTAAAAACATAAAATATAAATTGGATTTTAGTTTAGAAAAAATCTTGCCCCAAGAGAACCGTATTTTTTGGTTTTCGATTATTTTGATGGGAGGGAACACTTAGCTTAAATTGCTGAGTTTCGCGGGACTTGAGTGTTGGCTAAACATCTAAGACATAGGCAATTAGGTTGAACCAATACACCAATACCTACTTGGGAATTCAAGTGATGATTAAAAAAAAAAAAAAAAAAAAAAAAACTGGGTCTTTGCCCAGAGAACTGGGGCGAATCCCCAAGGTTTTTCCGATGTCAAAGACAAACTAATCCAAATTCTATATAGGGTGAATGCGCCGGTAGTCGGACACCACCCGGTGGTCGGACACTTTCACATTCTTTCTTAAATATTAAGCTCTGTGGATCAATTGTCAAGTTTTTCCAATATCCTTAGCATTCAGCAACTCTTCCAGTTCCAGAAACAAGTGTTGCCAACCTTATGCGAGCACTTCGCTTGACGTGAAAATTCAGAGAAAGTGGAGACAACACTGCCTAGTCGAAATGGTGGTCATCTGTAAACTTTTTGCTAAGGAAACCATGCTTCGAATTTAAGGTATGATGTCTTTTATAAACATTTTTATGGCTTAAAAATTGTTTTTCTAGTGCTAGGAATACCTACTGATGACATTTGGTCGATTGAAATCACGTTTTTGTGATAAAATGTTAAATATTTTGGATGTCCGACTACCAACTTGTCGAAACAGCAGTAATTTCAGTGGTCAGACAATGTGTCCGACTAATAATTTTTTCATCATTTCCTATTCTGTGGATATTTACATTACAAAACAAGCCTAGAATCCATAAATGTTTGTTTCAGCCAGCAAATGTAACTTAATAAACCGAAAATTCAGTAGCCGGACACAAAATCTTGCAGTGTCCGACTACTAGCAACGGAACCTTCCTTGAATTTTAGTAGTCAGACAACCTGTGCGGCTGGAAGAAATTGACGAATCCCAGCATATTTAAATATCAATTTCAGCAAAAATTGCACACATTTAATTTAAAAAAAGCAACTGAAAATTGAAATGTTGTATTAACACGTCCACAGCTTTCATTGTTTCAAGTCTAGCTAAGAGAACGACTGCGGACATCTCCTCCCACACTTGCCAAGCTAATAGGACATTTTCTTCTATAATTTCTATTTTTAATTTATTACCTATATCTAGTTGTACCTACTATCTATATTACCTATATACTTATCTTCAGTTTCGTCAGCAAGGTAACTAGAAAGAATGATTTCATTAGTTCTGGCTACTCTCTGCTTCAAGCCATAGATAGGTAGGTGCCTCAACAACTCATCAATCAATGGGTTTAACCCAATGGGAACGGGAATGGAATGGAATCCAATGGGTGTCAATCTAATTTTGTTATTTTATTTTTACTAGGTAGGTACATACCTCACTATAAGTTCCTTTTGTTCTAGGTCAAACGATATTAACAAATGGCTCCCGTGCAAAAAAGAAGGAGGAATCCCTCAACTAACAATAGTGAGAAGTCTAAAGCATTTCACAATTATGCAGCAGACTCCATGGCAGCTGCGTTGCAAGCTGTGCAGGACCAAAGTATGGGAATGAGAGCAGCAGCCCAACATTTTGGTGTACCCAGATCGACACTTCATGAGAGGGTGAGAGGAAAGCGTTTAATTCCACCAAATTCTCAAAAAATGGGACCACCTTCAGTTTTATCTTCAGCAGAAGAGGAAAAGCTGGTAAACTGGCTTACTCAATTGGCCAAATGTGGTTTCCCTCGCAAGAAATGTGATCTTTTGAATTCAGTTCAGCAGATTGTCAGGGCTACTCAAAAGGTTACACCTTTCAAGGATGGTCGGCCAGGTCAGACGTGGTATGGAGCCTTCATGAAAAGACACTCTGAATTAACCCTTCGAGAACCTGAAAGCTTGACCAAAGGACGAGCTATTATAACTGAAGAGCTCATTAGGAAATGGTTTCAAGAGCTGGAAGAGCATTTGAAAGAAATGGGTGCAACCGACATTCTCCAAGATCCTTCAAGAATATATAATGGTGATGAAACCTGTTTTAGTCTCTGTCCAAAAAGTGGAAAGGTATTAGGCCCTAGAGGGTGGAAAGACATATATGACGTTAAATTCAGCAACGAAAAAGATAATGTGACCGTCCTGTTATTTTTTTCAGCTAGTGGATTAATTTTGGCACCAATGGTCGTTTTTCCTTTTATAAGAGCGCCTAAGGATATTATAACCACTATGCCAGCAGGTTGGATTATTGGTCGAAGTGAAACTGGCTGGATGAAGAGTGACATATTTTTTGAATACATTGCAAACAGCATGAATAGATGGTTGGAAAATCATAATGTAAAGAAACCAGTACTTGTGTTTGTAGATGGGCATAAGTCGCACTTGACAATTGAGTTGAGTGAATTCTGTACTCGAAATGGGATAATTTTATACGCACTGCCACCCAATACTACTCACATCATGCAGCCAGCAGATGTCAGTGTTTTTAAACCGTTGAAACCTGGGTGGAAACAAACGTTTAGGGCTTGGCAATCGAAGCAGGAAAATATCAACACAAGTTTGTCCAAGAGTGATTTTGCTCCACTCCTATCCTATACCCTTAAAACAGCTGGAATGCAGGAGATTATTAAAAACGGGTTCAAAAAATGTGGGTTATTCCCCTTTAACCCAGATGCAGTTGATTACAGTACATTTATACAAAACCGAATTGAAAACTTAAATGTTGAAGCCAGTCGTACTGATAAGAATATCCCATCTCAGAATGAAATTGAACATGCAATTAAAGTTGTCAAGTTTTTTCAAAATGATTTAGGATCCCAAGGGATTTCTGTCCCCAAAATATTGGATATTATAACAACGCCTGCTCAAACCGGTGAGATGGATGTCGGTCTTGATCAAGCAAATGATATACTATTCTCCGCAACAAATGAAGTTGAAATGCTCCATGATATCAATTGTGAAATAGGAGATATCCTGAGTGAGGATGTTGGTCAAGACGGCTCACTTAGTTTCAATTATGAAAACCACAATATGCCTGTCCTAGATGTTACTTTTCCGTCATCCCCTGACAGAAAAACTGAGGCTGAAAATTCTACCATTGTTTATGAAGACCACGATATCTCTCTTACCTCAGATATTACTTTTCCGCCACCCCGTGACAGAGCTGCAACTGAGGCTGCAAGTCCTACCATTACTCATGAAAATGACCATAGCTGTATCCCAGATGTTACGCTTCCGTCATCTTCGGACGGAATTCCAAGTGTCGCTGAATATCCTGTCATTGTAAATGACGAGGTAGAATCGCCTTTCAAAAAGCATTTGTTTTACCCCAAAAAAATCGCTCCTGCATCCAAAAAGAAAAAGGGGTCAGAAGAAAGGATGCCTGGTGCTATTTCAAGTGATGCATGGCGGCAATTTATGGAAAGGAAAGAGGGGGAAAAAAAATTGAGCTTTTGGAGAAACAGAAAAAGAAAGAAGAACGAGAAAGACGAAAGCAAGAAGCTATTCAGAAAAAGAAAAAACCAGGAAGGAAGTTACAAAGTAACAAGACTACTCCACAGAATTATGAACACGAAGAGGAATCCACCAACTCAGACGAAGCTGACGATCCACAACCACAAGTAACTGAAAAACAAGAGGTAAGCAAAATATGGAAATTTGGAAGATCCTTTCCGCACCTCAAACCTGTTAACTCGTCGAGCTTATTGAATCTTGATGACTGGGTGGTTGTAGCATTTGATTGCGGAGAGAAGAAAAAACGATTTTGGATAGGACGGATACTTGAGTGCAGAGTGGCTACTAAAGACTTCCTGGGTTCGTTCCTTAGGCCACAAAGCTCCAAATCATTTTGTGGTTACATATATAGTTACCCTAGTGTGCCTGATGAGTACCCCTTCGACCAAAAACAAGTTGTTGGTAAACTCGATCCGCCAGAAACGTACAGGCGCAGTTGGTTAAAATTTAAACTTCACCACGATATGTTGAAGAGTTAAACCAAAGCACTTACCTACGTCTGACACCTTCCTATTGATCTTATTGTATGACTGTGACGTTTTAATTTACAATTAATGATAAGTATAATTCAGTTCCTTATCATCAAGAGGTTTAGTGCAGATGTCACTTTCGTTACCGACTTACTTAATTATTTAATTTTTTCACTCATGTTACAATTTCAAAAAAAATGTTTCTAAGTCAATTTAGTCAATTTAGTTTTTTGCAATTTTATACAGGTAGGTTTTGTATAGGTATACCTATATTACTTTTGAAAATGTTTATACCAAGTTGAAAGCAGATTTTAAGTTTAAAGTTACCTACCTAATGTGTTGAATTAAGAAATGTACCTACAAACAATCCTGTGATGTTTAATTGAAAGGCGGTTGAAAAATGCACCTACATATAATTATATATATAACGTAATAATACTTATATAGTTTATATCTAGGTACTACCTACTTAGGTTTTTACAAAAACTGTTTTGCGCTTAGTTGAACCAAAGGCTGAATTAAAGAAATAGGTACCTACCAAAAAAATACAGTTTCTGTGATATTGAATTGAAAGGCTGATGAAAAACGGGTTGACGCTTATACACTTATTATATGTATAATATATTAGTACAGGTAGGTATAATTTATACATAGGTAGGCTCAACAAAAACTTATTTTAATGCTTAGGTTACTATGACTCCCTGCCAACTTACAAATGTACCTAATTTTTTATTCCTAAACATTCATTTCTATATTTATATGAATAAATTTGTTAACATGTCACAGGTATTAATGATTATTCCTTCTTTAAACATTTAATATAAAAATAAAGTGATTTTATACTTGAATTAGCCTGGAAAACCTACCTCATATGAGCTGTCCGACTACTAAAACTCCAAAGTCCGACATTAGATTTTGAGTGTCCGACTACTAGCGTTTCACCATGATCGACTACTACTATTTTTTTAAAATTCATATATTGATTTACGCAATTTTAAACTACATATCTTCATTTTAGAACATTACTAGAATTGAAATTAATTTATAAAGCAACGCCAATGCTACATCTCTAATTACTATTAGCTCCAAAAGTTAAGGGGTGCCTTAACTGTCCGACCACCGGCGCATTCACCCTACCCCTACCCCTATATGTACCTCGAATAGGGTGTCGAAAATAATATAACAAAGGTTCTAAGGTCAAGGATAGTGGCAAAAGGGGGATGGGGGTGTGAACATCATAGGCATTCAATTCTGTAATAGTGAAATTAAAAATGTGCAAGTAAACAAATTATCCTGTTAAACCTGCAGCTGGTACAGAAGTTTGCTGCATTGAACGCCACCTGCTATACGTGGGTGCGGCGAACGATTTTCCTACTATGAAAACTAAGCATAAAAATCTTCGCTAGTAACGCCTTGGTTGTACCTACTTACGTAAAAATCAATAGAAAATAAAGTTATTATTGTTATTAATTGTATTTTAAAATATTTCAACTATTGACGACGAAGAGAAGTTCAGTCATATAGGAAGGACAGTAGATGTGACCAACTGTAGATCAGTCGGAATCTATTCTCTTGCAGAAATATAAATAACTTACCTAGGAACAAGATTTATAAAGAGATTGAATGAGAAATATGTAGGAAACTGAACTATAAAAAGGAACAAAATGCAAAAATATCACAAATAGACAAGAAAAATTGCAGGATAGCAAATTTGTTTAACATTTAAAAATTCTCACCTAATAGGTAGATCAAAAATAGAACAATTTACTGAGTATAAAGAACCAACAAAAATGTGTCATTGTCCAGTAAAACAAAGGGGAAACATCTTTTTTCGCTTCTTCTCTAATTTTTTCTGCTGTTTCTTTCTTCTTCTGAGGGGCCATTCTGAAGACTGAAAATTGTAAAAACGAGAATTAAGATGCGCAGAAAAAGGAAAACCTGGAAAATATGTAATGCCCCATTATATATCCATACCTAATATCAAAGAACTGAAGTAGAACATGGGTTACTAACAGAAAAAAAAGTTCCAGTCTTCCAGCATGATCATATGAGCGAATTTCCCATAATTATCGTAGTACACCAGTTAAATTAAGTAGTAATTTGAGAAGTTTGTGCGCAAAGAAATTGTTACCAATTAATTTTATTGTGAAAAAACTTGTTGTAAAAAATCTTCTATACAAAGATTTTGAGTTTTTAGATTTTTTTTTAAAATTTTTATCGACTTTTTAGCACACTTTATGATGAAATTTGAGTACAATTTTCAGCATAAGTTTGAGCTTCAATTTTTAAATGACCTTGGTCATGGTTGATAAATTTTTTTTTGAGTAATATTCTGCTAAAAAAATTCAAATTTAACCATTTTTAGTCGGTTCTGTAATTTTTGTGATTTTTTGTACATTTTTTGAAATTTGACCAATTTACTGTTTTCAAAAAGTGTTGTCCAACAAATTCATCCTTTCTTTTGGAATGCTTAATTTTTGGCGCAAGAACGAGGTTTTTATCTCAATCCTATCGAGACTTATCGTCTGGAATGACACATATGTACATTTATATACAAATAAAAAAGTGTTGAAATTCAGGAATCATTTCAAATGCCTCAAAACAGATTTTGATGAAGAACATTTTTATTTTAAAATTTTCGGAGTCATTCCAATAGCATCATTTTCTAAGAAAATTCGCTAAAAGCACGTTTCCGAACAGTCGTTACAGATTTCAATAACCCGTAAAAAAAAAAGGCTAAAAAACGGAAACCCCACTTAAATTAATTTTGTATTGCGAATATGAATTCTACAGAGGATTTCAAAGTTGCGAAGCTCATAATGTTGGTTGAAAGGAGCAAAAAGAATGAAAGAAAGAACTGAATAAAAATCGTCATTCCTGTCACACACTGTCAGGTCCTGTCACGTGACAGAACTGACCGTGACAGGAATGACGTTTTCGCACATTACTGTTCAGTTGGCAGCCATATTGGTTTTTACAACTGTTCTGAGTCACTGGTTGAATTCGTGCTCCATGGAAATACTACCTCCCCTGCTTAAAACGTTTTTTTGTAATGCTTAAATATGAAAAAAACAAGTGACAGGAATGATGAACAATAAAGGTACGCAACGGTTTTGCGTTTATTATACCCTGATTACGAGAAAAATCTGCTGTTGGACTTACCTACGGCATTTTTCGATGGAACTTCAAACGCAACTGAAGATGTTGATAGCAGCAGGGCGCTCCTCCGGATATTTCCCGAACCGCCACACGCGCCGCCAAAAAGGGGCTGCCCCTGAATTCAACGTTTGGGTGACAACACTTCCGAGCCTAATATAAATTGGGGAAAAAATATTCCTCGCCCACTTTCTGTTGGATTTAAGAGAGGGCATATGTAATATATTATCGGTATATCAGAAACATTCAGAAGTTCAGTGCTCAAAGTAAATATTTTAAAGTACAGTTCACCTTTGTGTCCTGGGGACACGTGACAGAACTGACGATCCGGCCCTTCATCACTGAATAACTCGAAAATTTTGGGAGTTTTGAAAAAGATCATATTGGAGCAAAATGAAGAATTTTCGGGGTGTTAAATAAAAATAAAAATTTTGTGAATTCGACCATTAGTACCAGCGTTATCGCACGGTGACTCGATTTGTCCGCCGTGTTGAAAAGTGGCCATAATTGTTATTGTTTGTTACTGATGATGGCTTAACCATCGAAATCGATTTAACATTATTTGTCTCTTTATTTTTCGTGGAAATAGACTATGTTTTTTCACTAACTTCCGTTTTGAAATGGGTTTCCACAACTTCGTCGCCAGTGACCAGTGATTTAGTTTGTGTGCAGCCAATAGTTCACTGTTTCTCTGACACATTAAAGAATGAAATATTAATTATACACAATGTTCTTCCCCTGTCTACGAGGCTGTTCCGGGTGGTCCTGAAGTTGATGGTAACAGTGGAAAATCTTGTTTTCGTTATTTACTATTCTACCTGTTTGGGTACCTATGATTGATCAAGAGGCGGTCTGAAAAATCCCTACGTTTTGAGGAATAATAGAAAAATCCCACCTCAAAATCCTAACCGAAAAATCGCTACGACGTGGAGAACGGTTTATGCCAGCGCTATTGGCGGATTTTTCATAAAACCAGCTTGATTATCGTGCTCTCTCGATTCTTTCCTGTCGTCTTGCGCTACTTGGAAGGTCCATGGAGGAAGACAACCTGGTAAGCATGGCAACACTGTCATCAGTTGCTAGGTGGTGGCGCCATTACGCCATGTTGATGGTTGGTGATTTATTTATTATCATTTGCTATTCGAGGATCGTCTAAACATCTTCCGGTAACCGGTGTTCGCGTTGATCGTTTTCAATTTATTAATTTCGGTACTTTTATGCCAGTATTTTCAAGTCCCTAAAAAATAAATCCAACATCGTCACAGTGCATTAAAAGTAAATTATCTGTTTATCAAACTATTTAACTTGAACATAATGGTTGAGAAAAAACTTTACAACTGCATCCTCTCCCAAGTGTTTTCACCATGTGGCAGTGTCCTAGTCTGTGGCAACATCTATGGTGATATTAGCGTCTTCGAGTGAGTATTATTGATCTCAGTGTACTTATTTACTTCTAATAAACAAAAGAACCCCAAAAATAATGTTACTTACCTACCTCAAGAAAATAACTCACCTTCCCTTCCTAGTTGCTAGCGTTACTGTTTCATCCTCCTAATCCGGAGCTCAGTGAAGTTAGCAACGGTCCATAATTCCGTTAATAATGGACGAATTGCGTCCAAATTTCACACATACACTCAGCACCCAGACTGGCATCTTGGGATGAGGTCGGGGGCGGCTGGGGGCGGTATCACGCACTTCCCGTGAATGTGCCGCAAAAATAACTATCTGAATCGGTTTCAGCACCCCATAAAACCCCATGGCACTATTTTTGTTTTGACTGGCAGTTTGGGAGAAGAGGAAATTTTGGCATATTTAACAGGCGGGGCACGAACGAGCGGACTAGTAGCATGATAGCGTCATACCTCCAGCAACAGTCCGTATTTCCGTTAATATTGCGTCCAAATTTCACACATATACTGAGCACCCAGACTGTTACCTCGGAATGAAGTCGGGCACGGCGCTCCTACCTCGGGGACGGCTGGGGGCGGCATTACGCACTTCCCGTGAATGTGCCGCAAAAATAATTATCTGAATCGGATTCAGCACTCTAAAAAACCCCATGGCACTATTTTTGTTGATACTGGCAGTTTAGGAGAGTGGGAAAACGGGGGCGAGAGTGGGGGCGGTTATAATATAGTATACCTATTATTATTAGTGGTTATAGATATATGTATATAGATGGATTTTCGGCGGTGGCGAAACTGATTCTGATGGTTAGTATTGCGGCATGTTCATGGGAAGTCCATATAAATAACCGCCTTCACTTTTCGCGGGGATTGTCATGCTACTACTCCGCTAGTTCGTGCCCCGCCGGTTAAATTATGCCACAATTTCCCCTTCTCACCAAACTGCCAGTCTATACGAAAATAGTGCCCTGGGGGTTTTTGGGGTGCTGAAACCGATTCTGATAGTCATTTTTGCGGCACATTCACGGGAAGTGCGTAATACCTCCCCCAGCGCCTCCACTGCCGCCCCCGGGGTAGCTATACCGTGCCCGACCTTATCCCGAGGTGCCAGTCTGGGTGCTGAGTGTATGTGTGAACTATGAAATTTGGACGCAATTCGTCCATTATTAACGGAATTATGGACCGTTGCTAACTTCACTGAGCTCCAATCCGGTGGTAATGTTCGCTGGTCCGCTTGTTTCTTTATTGTAACCAGTATCTTTATTGTCTCCATTTACCTACCCTATTTTCTGTAGTTTTGCATAATACCAATGTATGACGATCTCGACCACTTCCAATCTCGAAAACCCCCGTAGTTTTGCATAATTACACACCTTTTTGCGTACCTATCTACTCAAAAGTTTATGTGATGGGATTCCATGAATTTATACGCTGATCCCTACAATGTAAAATGCGGTTTCCCGTTTGAAAACGTAATATTAGTGTGCATTGCGCATTTTGGATGATTCATGGTTGGGATGACACTGTTGTCAGTCTAGGGTAAGATAGATACTAGGGATTCAAAACAAAAAAATTGCAAAATCGTGCTCTGATCTCTCCGGTTCACTGTAGGATGTCGAAATTTGATAGGGAGCCTGTCTGGGACAAGAAACGACTGACCTTACAGGCAGACGACTGTCCATCCTGATCAGCTGAGTGTGCTAAAAGTTATGTCGCCTGTCTGACTACAACAAAATTTGATAGGGAGCCTCTCTAGAGGTTCGTTCGGTGAGGAAATCCTGGACAGTCCGGGATTGACCACGCCCACTTTTGGCCATTCGGAGAGCACTAGAGTAATCTAGGACAAGAGGTCTGCCGTTCGGACTGGCAGTCCGAATCGTCCAAAGCTGCCCCAGGTTTCGTCGAGAGTAGAGAGTTTTTGGCGACTTCAAAGCGTCATCAGTGCGGGTTCTCAAACTAATCAGAACTGGGACGGGAAATCCTGGGGCTTTCTGGAACTTGTGGAACCGCTTTCTGCATTGCGAACGATTTCAGAACAGGAGAGTCTAGCGGGAGCCCACCTAAAGGCACAACTAGCGCATCCTGCTGGCATTCCGGGCTACTTGTCAGCTGATCGGGAGCCTGAAGTGTGTATTCGCCGGCTTCCCGCTTACACTTGAATCTCGTTGCTTTTTAGTGAATCTAGGAGAAATCGTGAATTAGGTATCGAAATGGATCAAATACGAGTAATTTTGTTGCGGTTGGCAACCATCTCAAAATAGGTTTAGATACAAGTAGCATCAGAGATTGAATTAGTGTTAAGCGTTTGAAGAAGTACCTAGGTACCTAGTTCCTACCTAATAAGTGTTGAGTGGTTCATTTTTTGCTGCTCTCCTCGCTGACACTCATGTCAAGCGTCAAGGGTAGAACTCTTTTTGCCTCCTTGCTATCAGCATTTTGCTCTTTGTGGAACAAAAGTGGAAGCTTTGTGTTTGCGACGATTCTTGTACAAATCCGACATACTCATATGTAATTGGCCGATAATTTGTCCCGAAAAGAGGAGAGAAAGTTAACGAAAATTTGCTCTTTTAGTTCTCAGTTTAGTTATGTAGCTTCTCTGGAAAAGCTCATCTTCTAAGGAATGTTTTTAGGTAATATCCTTTTTGTTAGGTAGTACCTATACCTATGTAAGTTTTCTGAGAGTTAATAATAAGTAATGCAACCATCTCTGTGTGCTTGCTAGGATCTCTGGGTGTGATTGGGACAGTTTTTAACCACGCTCAACCGACTCAGTGATAAAAAGGTGATGAAATAATTGTCGAAAATCGCTTTTTTGGTTTTGTGGCCAACGTCATTTTCCGAAATTCGACCCACAGCATTAATCTGATCTGGACGGCTAAAGAACTCGTCCTTTCTTTTTGAAAATCTCAATCTCTTTGGAACCATGAAATTTCGGGACGAGCCAAATAGCTGAAAATGATAGGCAACCTTGGTTTAGTAGGAACTTTACTTTGTTCTTGAAAAAAAAAATATGTTAGCCTGCGCTGCGTAAATGAATAATATTGGTGGTATTGAAGTCATAGTATCACATATAGTAAGCAAAAAACTTTCAATAAATATAGGTACATGTAGGCACATATATATTAGCAAAAGTAACTCGACTGTAGTGGCACGAATGCCTTGACAGGGAAACAGGTTTGAGTTCAGAGCCCTCCATCTTAATTACTCAAAGAAGGAACCCGATAGGTATCTATTATATCAACGAACGCTGAGGAGGAACGAGAAACCAAGCTAGAAAACTCGTGACAGTGACAACCACAGAATAGGTGTGTTCCAACCACCGTCTGAGTTCATGAACTCGTGAGTTCATGAACTCAGATGGGTTCCACGAGTTCACGAAACTTTTAGGTTCAAGAACCCGTCGGTGGGAACACTATAGTTCACTTGACACCTCAATGCACCAACCAGCGCTAGCGTCGTCTTTAGTAACGTGAAAACCTCGTCATCGAAATCCTTTAAGCATTTTGAAGATAAGCCCTAAAAGACGAAACAAAAAAAAACGGCATTTTCAACTATTTTTGAAGGTTATTTGCTTATTGCCACCCTCAGATTATATTCCCAGTTATGATGGGTATGGGATGTCATTCCTACCCAGAAGAAGAGTAACTGTTGAAAATTTCATCAAAATCCCTCGAGCAAAGGCTTTATTGAGAAAAGGCAAAAAAAAAAAGTGCTAAACACGACGTTTTTTCAAGTAAGGTAGATTGGGCCAAGTGCGTACGAGAAAAACATTAGTTTGACTTTGCCTGCCAATTTACCAACTATCCTTAAACAAATGCTCCCTATCTATGTGTAGGCAGCTGATAAAAGAAAACTGACGGTTGTAATAAATATTAGATGAAGCAAATAGAAAAAGAGATGTGAAAAACGATAACACAACAAGCATCAAGTTAGGCTAATGACTAAGCCATGGAAGAAGACACTGTCATGTTCTTCCATCCATGGACAAAGCATTTAGCGTGAAGGTTCGCAGTGAAATGAGATTTTTGGAAGGTTACGAAAGGTTTCCTTCAGTTCGAGTTCTCAACCCTATCCCCGAGCAGGTCTGAAAAGTTCATGAACTCACTGAACTCAGTTCATGAACCCGATGCGGTGGGAACACCGTAGCGAGTGTTGAGTTCCTGAACTGAAAACGGTTGGAACACGTTCACGTGCGCATACGGTTCAGCGCCGAACCAGTTCCGAAAAGTTCATGAACTCGCGGTGGTAGGAACACACCTAATAACAACAACCCCCTGAACCTGAAATGATACGCGATCAGCTGACTAGTACTAGTTGCCCAGAATGCCAGAAGGAAGCGCGAGTTGTGCCTTGAGGTGGGCTCCCGGGAGACTCTCCTTTTCAGAACTTGGAAGTGGAATAACCTGTGTTGTTTTTTGTAACCTCACTCAACTCGTGTTACCTTCTGGTGTTACCTTTCAGAATATTTTTAGTTCCTCCCGTAAATACTTAATATTATTTATTATGCCCGTGAATATTATTTAACTATTGCCCCGGACGGTAATAAAAAAATAAAATAAAATAAATCCACGATATACTCATACACTCATTTATAGATATACAGGAGTATACTAGAAAAAATTTGAGTTTCGTGGATGTAGACGAGATCCAACTATCAACTTCAATCTCGTCCTCATCATTTACAAACCAAACACCATCGTCGAAACTATAGCTTTCCGAACTTGATGAGCTAGTTGACATTTCGATCATAGAATTTTTTATTTTAATTCAGTGTCCGTGGGAGGGGTCGGTTTCCCCCTGCGCCTCACCGAAACCGAGTTTTATTGTGCGGTACTCTTCCCCTGTTTCCAACCTATAGGTTCTGGAGCCAATCCCCCTCATCATAGAATAGTTACTTATACTAACGTATAGAGACTAAAGTATGATTAACTATGATTTCGATGAAGAAGAGCCAAATTGTTTACTCCACGAGATCTGAAAAATTGAGAAATGCACATGCGTTAACTACGTCCTTGCGTTCAAGTTCTGACACTTCCTTAAAAGAAGAGAAAAAGGGGACTGTCAGGCTCGTCTGAACTGGGTTCGCAAAACACTGGCGAACACTGGGCGTTCTGGAACTGCAAACGACAAAACCCAACTGTGCTTGCCCAGAACTGTTCCAAACTCCCAGAACGCACACTGAGAACGAAGCTCAACTCAACGTCACCCGTCACCATCGTCTTGAGGGAGCAAATGAAGATGCTAACCCAAATGGAACCAGGGGCACGGTTGCCTTAATTTGATGTCATGTTAACAGTGATTGGGCAACGCGATATATCCCCCCAGCTGTCTTGTTGTCTACTGGTTGTCTAATCAACTTCTTTATTTCGACACGAAATGCCGATTTTCAATCCTAAATTCGCATTTCATGTTAGTTTCAGTACAAATATGGGATAATTTCTCACTTTTAGTTTTCAATTCGTAAACAGGGCATGGATTCAGCGCAAAGTTAGGTAGTAAGCCTCGGGAACACCGCGGTTTAGTTGCACTTATAGGTCATTAGTCGTTGGAAATGGGTTTTCCATTGGGTAAATTATCAACAAGTATGGAAAAGTTTTATATCTATGACAATGAACCAGGATTTTACTTTTTTAATTTATTCTTTTTTTTCCGGATATCCTTAGAGCCTCAAAAATAATCAACAGATTTATTCGTTCAAGGTTTCAAATTGCAGATTATAATGTTTTGAAGGCTCCATTTTGCGTTTTCTCTCATATGTAACGAAGATTGCCATATTTGTCAGCTGATGTCAAATCACTCCACCAAATGAGATTTTCATGAAGATTTTAGATAAGAAAGGCATGATAATCTAAATCCCTTAAGTTCTTGTTGAGTTATGACGTCCTAGAGTTAACGTTGATTTCATATAGGGAGAAAACCAAATGATGGACCACCCGACCTGCTATAATGGTTCACCTTTTCCCTTGACCACTTAAAAAGTCGTCCTTTTCTTTATGTAGAAAATCTGGGATTCAAAATTTCCGACTACTTTCTGAGAATGAACAGATTGGTTACTTGTTCATACAAAATTGATTATTGCATTGTATGCAGAGAGGAACTCTTGCTTATAGAGCTCTTTGATGTACCTATTGAAATTAAAGCATAAAACGAGACTATATTCGTACCCCCATTTTTCTGTTTCAGTCTGAATGCCGCTATTGACTGCGAGACCTCAGAGAAGGGGCCTAAATGTACTTTCAGATCACCCAATGGAGAGCAAATATGCAGCCTAGCATCGACCTCCATGTAAGTGACTGAATTTATGTCAAATTTCTTGGCACATATTTTCAGTAGCATTGGTCTCTCATAAATACATAAATCAATTCAAAGGTGTTTGAAATAGCGAAGAAAGGTCTGCCAAGAATGAGCTGTTTGGTTAAACAACAAGACGGTTGAATGAACAAGTCCTTCGTAAGAGGAAGAGAGTTACTTTAGTTTATCTTATTCAGTTTTAATTCCTCAATAAATAAATCAATCATCTTGAGGTCATCCTTGCTTCTTCCTCCCCTCCAAATTTAGGAATTTGGGAGAATACGCTCCATTAAATCATGGGAAATAGGTGTTATACCTACACAATTCTCGTTAGCCATTGTTCTCTAATAGTAAATAGGATGAAAGAGTACTCTGCCATGGACATTATAAGGGCGAATCAGTACTACTCTTCGATATAAATGAGTGACTAGATAATTGCAGGGTGGCCCCAACTGGAAAATTCAGGGAAAACTTGGAATTGTCAGGGAATTCTTTGTGTCGGGAAATGTCAGGGAATTTCGTAAAAACCACCAAATGTCAGGGAATTTTTTAAATGAAAACTTGGTGTAATAATTTAAAGCGTTTTTAGGTATAACTCCTAAACAATCAAACTTCACTTGCGTACTTTATCATTCTAGGTACATATTATTTCATAGGTGAGTTATATGAATGACGAAAATAATTATCAAGAGTGGTGGTTAAATTGTTCAAAAGTAACAACGCTACACGCACATAAAAAAGGAATGGATGTGCCATTGGATTCCCTGGTAACTACATCACCTAATAAACCATTTGTGTGAAAAATCAACAGAGTATTGAACTAGGGAGAAAAAACTCAGCAGAGTTGTGGATTGACCCAGTAAGAGTCCAAAAACTAGTTTGCATGTATAAGCTAGGACTTCTCTGGAGGGTTAAGGAGGATGAAATTGGCCCATTGGAATGTAGAGTTATGTGTTATAAATTCACACAGCAATTTTCCAACGAACGATTTTTGAGGGATGGGAAGTCAGGAAGTTATACTCTCTTTGGCAACAATAGATAGTAGTTGAACAAAAGCGTGACATTGTTGCTGTCGGACGAAAATTTTGAATTTTTTTGTCAAGGAAATCTGCAATTCGGTCAGGGAAATTAAAAATATCCATTTGACTCTGCTTGGAGAAAGCCATGGTGATTTATAATTATTTTTTTGTCTTGTAGCAATTTGTAAAGCGATTGATACTGCTTTTGGCAATTTCTGTTTCCTCACTGACGGCAGGAAATTATTTTTCAACAGTCAGCAATCCTCCCCCTGGACCCCCCCCCCCCCCCCCCAGATCGTCCTGTTTAGAGCCTAATACTCGAATTGAAGAAACATGGAACATGCTTATACCTGTATTTAGTAATTATCACACGTACATACTTTCCGGTTGGTAATTTCCAACTTTTAGACAGCGAGGCTTTAGGTCTCCAAAATTTCACATGTGCACGACCACCGGGGGAAAAACCAAACGACTCATCAAATAATTATTCAAAAACTCAATCGATCGATAATAGTTATTCAAGGCTATTAGGTATGATTATAATCAAAGCGAATAGTCATGAATGGTTAAGCAAAACAAAGACAATAGAGAGTTCCTAAAGCGATAGGGAGATAGAGATGAGGCGCCTTATCGTGAACGGAAAACACTACTGCGCATGTTCGGGCAGATGAGGCAATAAGACAAATTTATTTCACCTAAACATGAGACGCTTGGGATAAGGTGCTTGGGGATTTTATCATCTGGGGCAAGCAACATCGGATGGTAACCTGATAACATCAAGAGGGTCGAATTACCATTTCATCTTTTTCTGTGCCAGGAGAGTGATTGGAAAAAAGTGGGGACTTACCCCCAAAATAGCCCATTGGATCTACCAAGCCATCATTCTACCTAGACTCCTATTTGGGGTGGTGGTGTGGTGGCCGGGCATTAAAACAGGAAAATCCTGGGCAAAATCGAAAGATTAGCCTGCACGATTATTAGTGGAGCTTTCCGTACTACTCCAACTAGGAGCATCCAAATTATCCTTGGATTAGCACCACTGGATACTCTCACAATGGTTTTTTCCATGCAAGCCGTGGTTAGGTTGAATATTTTGGGAGAATGGGTGCATGACACAAGTCATCTCTCTCACTACACACAAGTAGGACACACCTACATCAAACAAGCTACTAATGCTTATGCTCCAGAAACCCTCATGCCCTCCAATGAAATGAAGAGGAGATTTTTCTGGAACATGAAATCCACCTTTGAAATAAAAGACAGAAATGAGTGGAACAATCAACAAACCCCTGTTGACACTATAGACACCATACATTGCTACACCGATGGTTTCTAAGATAGATAGGGGTTCTGAACCTTCCTCTGGTGCTGGTGTATTCATACCCAGCCTTCAGTGGCACATTCTTACAGCCCAACAACAGAATATCCATAAAATGGATTCCTGGTCATGAGAATTACGAAGGCAATGTTAATGCGGACGGTTTAGCGCGAGCTGGCTCAGGACAACAGTTTCTGGGACCATCTCCTGCCATCTGCATTTCCAAAAATGCCTGTAAAGCTAAAATTAAAAACTGGGTCACACAAGACCTCAACATTCTCTGGAGCAGGGAAATAGCTAGATATAGACAAACCAGAATGCTCGTTACGTCTTCCGATCCCAAACGAGCATACTGGCTTCTAAGCAAAAGTAGAAATTCTATTAGAACCATGATTGGGATCCTCACCGGACATTATGATTTCCGCAGGATGCTAAATTAATATTATAGATAATAATATCTCTCCTATGTGCCCTTGCGGACTCGAGGAAGATTCCGCAGAGCACTTTCTTTGCAGATGCGACCGGTACTGGAGATCCAGAACGGAGGCATTTGGGCATCATATGATTGAACGTGCTTCCCTCAGGGATATTGAGTGGAAAAGAATCAAAAAGTTTGCTGATCTAAGCAAAAGGTTTGCTTGTGACGACTCCAACTCGGGGTAACCGGTGGAATCCTCTTTTAAATTAAAGGGGCCTCTTTTTGAGGGAGAGTATAAGCCGTTCATGGTGCCTGAAACTCTTTTCCAATGGTAACCCCGAGCAGTGAGTGAGTGACCATTTCATCTTAAAGTGACGCTACTTATCTTCAAGTAACGCTGAACCACCAAGGGGATTTTCCCGCCTAACCCGCGTGTTCAGTTTCCAGCATTTTTAAGTTTCGTAGTTCTTTTCTTATTCACGAAAAGGTTTTGCAATGGCAGATTTTGAAAATTAATGACCAAGAAAATGAATGTAATTTTCATTAATCATGAATACCAACAAGAAATGAATATCTCTGTTATCGATGTATAAGGTTACTTTGCGATAGGGAGGAAGAGATGAGATAGGTTGGTTCGGGATAAAGTGTCTTATCTTTAGGTGAAATAAATTTGTCTTAATGGAGATGAGGCGCCTCATCTGCCCGCACATGCACATTAGTGTTTTCCGTTCATGATAAGACGCCTCATCTCTATCTTCCTATCGCTTTAGGAACTCTCTAATCCCGAACCAACCTATCTCATCTCTTCCTCCCTATCGCTAAGTAACCTTACACATCGATAACAGTGATATTACTTTTTTGTGTGGTATTCATGATTCATGAAAAAATTATATTAATTTTCTTGTCCATAAATTTTCAAAATCTGCCATTACGAAACCTTTCCGTGGATAAGAAAAGAACTAGGAAACGTAGAAATGCTGAAACTGAATGCACGGGATAGGCGGGAAAATCCCCTTGGTGGTTCAGCGTTACTTGAAGACAATTAGCGTCACTCTTAAGATGAAATGCTAATTCGACCCTGTTGGCTTTATCAGGTTACCATCCGCTGTGGTTCGCCCCAGATGATAAAATCCCCAAGCTCCTCATCCCAACTGACTCCTCGAGCTCCTCTAATAACTGCAGAAAAATAGAATTTTTCAGTTATGGATTCCAACCAGTAGAATTTGATTTGTCGTGTTTTGTGGTTCTGTTGTTTTAGGTTCATTGTATTTCTTGAAACTTGTGTTCCACGTAGTCTTTAATGCAGTTTACTGATGTTTACTACTTTTCGTGGATGTAGCATTAGTTTAGAATGGATTCGTTTTAAAAAGCACAAGTTGTCCTGCAAGAGAGGTTTTCATTATACCGGCAGATGATGCTCTGTAAAATGTCATATTCTCCTGCTACCTCAGCTTAAATTGCTAATTATAAATTAATTGATTACATTCAGACCTTCCCTCGTTGATTTTTCATCTCATTGAAGGATACAAAATACGGCAAAAATATTTTTAGCCAAACCCATGACCCATGCAACTTCCTCATTCGAAACAGTAGAAAAAAGTTCCATTCATGCAGCATGATATTATGATCGTATGCGAATTTTCTGAAATTACCCATCGTATTAGAATATGTTAAATTGTATTGAAATTTGAGCAATATGAGTACAAAGAAATTGTTTAAAACCAATTTTATGGCAAAAAACAAACTAGTAAATAAAATTTGGCGATTCAAAGAAGGTTTTGAATTTTCAGAACACAAAACTGATTTTAATGAAGAAATTTGTCATTTTAAAATTTTCCGAGCCATTACAATAGCTTCTCAGTTTCCACGAAAATTCGCTAAAAGTTTGGTTCTTCTGGCATCCTAGTTCTGTAAACTGGCTTCCTGCTGTCCTCACACATCTGACCAGGGTGGGGCTTTGTATTTGAGGCACAGTACAGCTGTTATGATCAAAGAAAATAACCCACAGTCGAAGAGGTTTCATTACACCGGCCTCATAGCTCAGACCGTTGGAGTGTTGCAACCACAGATATTTTCCTATAGTTGTAAGAACACAAGTTCGAACTCCTGTCGAGGTATCAAATATTTTTGGGCCGTTACACAGCATCGAGCTCTGAGCCGAACCTTCATTGAGCCTCAAGGTTCCTACTTACCTTGATGGTACCTACTGAAGTACAAGCCCTAAGAGAGGAGTACCCTTTAGTTTCTAAAATTTTTACAACTCTGCTGAATTACATCTTAATATGCTATACATAATTTAAGTTCAAGTATTTCATGCTTCCAGGTTCCTTGTGGCGGGGACCTCGGGTGTCATATTTGCATGGGATTGGGATTCAGTCATAGACTGCAACCCTGTGCAAGCTTGGACTATTAATTTGCCATCAACCAAGTGAGTTCAGTATGTTATTCAACAACCGTAGTTAATCAAATGTATAGAAAATAGTCAGGACGTGGCTACTTGTTTTGTACATTTTTAAATTAATGTAACAACTTACAGACAAGTTCTAATTAAACGTACTCTTCGTTTAGTTGCTTAGAATGTATGTGATCATCCAATACAACCTTGAAATTTAGTTGACCTACAATTTAAGGTTGACCTGCACTGTTTGAGGAAAAACGATGTATTTAGTTTCAGTTAAGTTGATTTAGTCAAGACTATTTAAATTGAACCAGGTTATCATCTTTTACCTATGATCGATTCTGCTTTAGAGATTGTCGAATCCCATATTTTTTCTTTAAAGTTAGATTGCTGAATTTTCAGCAAAGGCAATAACTTAACCAGCTGTTTTTACCGGAGATATGTCATTAAAGTTAAGCATAGGTCTTTTTGACGTAGTTAATCCAATTAAATTTCAATCTCCTTCCAACAGGGAGCGGCTGCAAAAGACTGACGTAAATTCACTGATTGTGTCCCAAAATGATATTCGACAAGAGTTCTTGGCTGGATGCGGTGATAACCTGATATACTCCTTCAGTTGGGAAGACGGGAGGGTCCTGCGAACGTTTGAAGGACACACTGACTATATTCATAGTTTGTCTTCGAAGTAAGTTTAGCGAAAATGTGTATTGATTATTAACAGAAAGTTTGCACTACAATGTTAGGTACTCATACAAAATGTAACATCAAAACTGCAATAGTTTGGTCAGTAAAGTAACTATCATGATGTAGCAGTGGGCTTGACTGGACGCCCAATTTGTGTGGTGTTACTTCAGAGTTTGGTGGCTCTTTGGCGTATCTCGTTTGCTATTGGTTATCTGAAAAAAAGAAAAACATAAGTTGTTATACAATATGGTTCCAATGCATAGTACGTTCCCTTGATTCTATACCTACTTCACCATCAATCATTCTCCATAAACCTAACTATGAGACGTTCCTATGCTATGTCCCAAACTAGAGATGGATCAATTCTTGTTGATAAGAGGGTGACGCATATGATTCCGAAGATGTGGCTTATGATCTGGCCACACACGAGCATATATCTGCGACAGAATTGGCGTTTTTCAGCTGCATCTGTGAGACAGATTTGATCGTTAGTGGGCGAAAAGCGATGAGATCTGCGACAGATGAAGTCGTATGCGGTACTCCCATAATCTACCGATTCCTCGAAAGAGATGTTTCGAGACCTACCAATTGAAAGATGATTTCAATGGCGTTCTATTGTTTATCTCAGCCCTTGGTTAAATATCGGCGAGGAGTCCAACCATTCTCTTCCTTTGATCTCCTCTGGGAGCGAAAGGGTTAAGGGGCTATGACCGATCTCATCTGTCGTCCTAGATCTCGAAGACAGTTCTATGGGAGATATCTGCCTGTGTATGGCCACCTAAACGATGTCAGGATTTGTTGTCCTAATTTTGATGATGTTGGGAATGATAACGAATGAAGAATACCTTCCCTTGGGTATAAAAATGTACCTTTACAATTAAACTTTAGAAAGCAAATTCCATTCTGAGAATTTCGAGACTAATGGAAAACATACAAGTGGGTATTTTTATGGATTTGCAAAAATTTTGCAAGTGGTAATGTCACAAAGGGCAAGGTGTCCAGGCCTGTTGGAGACAGTGCAGTGACGAAAACTGGTTGTTGCAGACGAAACTTCGAGAACAGACTGATTCTGATGAAACGGTGAGGGATGATTTTCCCAGTTAGCTTTTAGTCCCACTTTATACCTTAGATGGTAGTGCCGCTGGATCGATGATGAGGTGTGTGTATGTGTGATCATGATTTCTCATGATCTAACGTTCCATGTTACTAATAATGAGGAACCTCCCAACTTTTATTGATTTTTATGTATTTGTTTTAAAATGTTAATCCTTTATTTTTATAGTGGGTGGCAGTTGGCGTCAGCTAGTGAAGACGGCTCTGTGAGGCTATGGGACATGCGACAAGGTTCAATAACTTCGAAAATTGAGCCTCACAAAGATCTCAAGCTCGCCCGGAATCATTTTGGCAAATGGATCGGCGATGTATCCATCACCAATGATTGGCTGGTAAGCAATATCCAAGTCTCGTTATTGAGTAGGTATACCAGAGATATAAAGAAATTGTGAATCCTCAGCAAAAAGGCTATGTTTGCCGGCCCAAATGTAAGAAGTAGGTACGCTTTTATTCTAATATTAGAGTTCCTCAACTATTACTGTCGATACCTGTATTTTGCTTTCTGGGCAATTCATGTCATCTACGCATCTTGAAGAAATAGTAGGTGGTAGTGGATGAAACCATGGGACTGGAGCTTTAGACGTAGCTTACGTACCTAGTTAGTATGAATTCAAAGGGAGCTGTCATTTGAAACCAGTAAATACTCAGTGTGTAATAGAGTCAACACCAACTGTCAGCATAGTGTTGATTACGACACCATCGATGCTGTCGACTACGACAATGTGATGTTTTGATTTTGTATTTTATAAATATATATATATATATATATATATATATATATATATATATATATATATATATATATATATTCCAGCTCTGTGGCACCCGAAACAATGAAAACAGCATACGAAGTGGCACCCTCGTTTTTATGGCACCCATATAAGGGTGCCACATTGTCAACCCCTCATATCTTACCTTAACTTCAACAATAAACACACAAACGATTTTCTCTATTTAATTTAGGCTCTACTGGATGATAAGGATTCATAATCACAATGTTACATTGATTCAGTGACGAACAAAGAGCCTTTGAAGTTTGAGAGGTGGGTGCCAGTTGAATGGATTATGGATCACAAATATACAGCTGTAGTTCATCGTTTTTCCGCGTGCTTCGCCGCTGTCGGGTGTTTCGTGTATATTATAATATACATAATAATATACACATTCTATTTTGCTTACTGAATGGCTACCGGAGATCTGGCAGGGTCGGCCATTGCTCTAAATAACCTTGTCTTCTCCCCACCTCTTCTCTTTTGAAAAGCAAAGAACTAAAACAACTGGAACGCTGTCTCAGGGTTGGGCGTGCGGTCGGGCGGCTTGAGAGCCTCACCGACCATGTGTTGGACGACTACACAACTACTCCCAGTCAAAAGCACAGGAAAATCTAAATTTTCGTTCGATTTTGATGAAATTTTCAGGGATTGTGTTGGTTAGCCTCTTTATGTTCCCCTATGAATTTCATTACAATCGAATCAATAATGACGTGTGAGCAAGCTCAAACGTGAATTCATAAAATAACGTCGATTTTTTACGATCTATAGGTTTGATTTTGTTCAAACCCGGAGGGTAGTTGGCTATACGTATCAGAAATATGCTCTATGAGTTTTATTGCGATTGATTGAGTAATGACCATTGTACATGCGCAAAAATAAAATTGTTTGACACTTGTGAAACTCGGAGACTAAGGGACTGATTTCTATGGAATTTTCTGGTTTTGTGTGGGTTAGCTTCTTGATGGTTCCCTTTAAATTGCATAGTTGTCGGATCAATAATAGGGTGCGCGCATTCGCAAACGTCAGATTCTAACAACGTCGATTTTTTACTATCTATTGGTCTGATTATGTTCAAACTTGGAGGGTAGTTGGGTAGAGGTTTCTAGGAAGGTTTGCCATGCATTTTATCGCCTTATTGATATCAACTTGGTTAACACACGAGAAACTCTGAATCTAATTGACCGAATACTCTCAAGGAGTGTTAGGGGACCCTAGATGATCTTTTATAGTCCTCTTTTACGTAATATCATCCATTTAGGCGAATTTTTGGGACTTTAGAAAATCTGGAATGGAATAGAAAGTTCCAGTTATGCAACAAAAAGTAAAATAAAATTCAAGATCATCTCCACAGAAGTATTTCAAGATGGTACATACGTGATGAAGTAACATTTTTTATGCATTATTCCAGTACCTAGTTATAGGATGCTCAAAAATGGATGATGCGCCGCGAGTGGTCGCGGAAAGTAGGGGGGATACAAGAGCGCATGGGAGCGCGTTCCATTTTGACCCTACTAGATTACGAATGGCCCAACGCAAACAATCGTTTTTAGGCTCAAATTATTCATTTTTAAACCAGCTATATTTTGGTTATTAGCGAAATACTTTTAAAATTGTCAGGTTTAATTTAAAATAAGGTAAAAACTGAAAAAAATTCCTTTTTTCTTCTCCTCTGTTAACTAGAGACAGGTAATGTGAAACTTTCCGTTTTTATTATTTTATTATTATTAATAATATCTTAATCAGTTATTTATAATTCTCATCACCAATTACCACATTAATTTATTCATTCACATTTATCACATTCATTTGTGTTAACCTGCTGTGAATGTTGTTTATCTGCAGTCGACTTTTCGGAAGTAGTTCGAAATATTCCCATTTTTTCTATAAAATGTACGGGTTTTCTTTTGCAAAACAGTTTGGTCATCGTGGATATAGTTTTTATGAACTACGATAATTTATTTTCTCCGAAATTGAGATTTAATGTGATAATACCCCCTAAGGATCAACCTGGAAATTTAACTCTTGATCAGTGCCTACTCTTTTTTGCCAGAAAATAACAGAAGGAATACGTAAGAACGACATTAAACCATGTATTAAAAAAAAAAAAAAAAAAAAAAAAAAAAAAAAAAAAAAACCGAACGATAGACTTACGGTTCTACAGTCACATAATTTAATAATGATTAATTTTACACATTATTAGTTCAATGTGGTTACTTAACAATATTAGTTTATAATTTACCGTAATAAATCAGCTTTCCTTGACACTACAGAGGCTAAGGGATCATGAGATGTTGTGATAAAATGAGAGCATTCCAAAAAGTGGCGATTGTTTTCCTGCTATCACTAAGGGAGTTACACTTCCCTACTAACGCATTGGTTGTACATGAAAATCAATATTTTCGCCGTAACGTAACGGTAGGAAAAAATGGAAACGTCCTGTTAATCATTATTAAATGATAGATTGCGGAACCAGTATCCACAAAGCATGTAGCAAATCAACCAAATCTTTTATTGATGACAATGATATAACTGCGTTTATCTGTGAAAATTGCTATGAAATAGTTATTGACGAAGGAAGCAGGTTTGACCCCCGCTTTCCGATCCAAATTTACAAGACGAACAATTAGCCGAAAATGCGGATTCACTGAGTACCTATAGGAAAGTTCGACCACATGCATTGGTAGGTATCAACATAACATAATTGATCAAATAATAAGAACATGCTTGTAAATATTCAAGTAGGCACTGCATAGGTACCGTCTACGTGCCACTATGTAGTAAAGCATTGTTCTACATTTTAATTACATTTTAAATTTTATTTAAATGATTCTTTTTAATAAAATTTAAGAATTGAAACATTCTCCGGAGAACTGACGCTGAAAAACGCATGAAAAGTAACTTTTTCGACAAGAGTAAGAGAACGTTCCACACATTCCTTTGCATAAACTAAGTGGTGTGGTGATAAATTGCCTTTTTGGATTTCATATTTACTCAAGGCAGGATCCAGTTTTGAGAGTTGACAATCGAAAGCACTCAACCAAAAATATGTAAGTAATAATTACCTCAAACAATGAAGCATCTAAAGCCTTGCAAGGTAGGAAAAGTTTACAATTATACTGAGAGAGTTCGTCAGCCAATTGAATCTAGCCTCATCTGCGCTGTTCTCTCTCTCTCTCTCTCTCTCTCTCTCTCTCTCTCTCTCTCTCTTTTTTTTTTTTTTTAAATCAACGTTAAGTACAAATGCTCAAGATTTTTTAGCCGAGTTTCTGTAATTTGTCTTCCAACTCCAAGTGAGGCTAGGCGTCTATTGGTTTATAGTGTTTTAAGGTAATCATCTCAGATATTTTAGTCAAAATTTTGCTTGTGGTGTCACACACACCCTGTGAAAGCATGAAGGGCAGGGAAAACCGCTGTAGCTCACAGCGGTCAGGAACTAGACAAAAGTTCGGCTGCGATGCCGACGAAAACCCATGGTGAAAAACGATACTGAAGTACCAGAAAACCAAAAATTCAAACCCTAAAATCAAAGCGGTGCACCTCCCAAAACGGCGCATGAATTGAGAATGTATCGGTTACAACATGTTTTGACGTTCGATTATGACCCAAGCACAACGATAGGGTGGTTCAAAAAACAAAAAAAAAAGTTTTGGGATTTCTTGTCCCCAGAGCGCTGCTTGAAGATAAGTAAAAACCGAAAATTTCATCGAAAATGCTGTCGCCTGGTTAAGAATTGTTCTAGAAACATGGTAAGATGGTCGGATAATATGCTTTGGCATGTTCTGAACATGATTCCGTTTTTTACTATACTTTTCCGCCGATGATTGCTTCGTTTATCGGCCATAAATCTCAATTTAATAGTAGGGTCATAGACAAATTCACCCTAATTTCACCGGAAATTATGTCGCGTTGATAATTTAAGGTTCTGAAATACCTTGCGCCGATAAAATTTGGTATTTTCCAGGATACTCGGTACAAAGCCGTTGGTAATTTGGCAAGGACTTGAACCGGCATTGTACTCATTTGCCAGATATAGCTGCAAAATGGAGAAAATAGTTTAAAAAATTCCAATTTTTCTGTAAAATTCCTTAGTTCCATCGGTTGCTATTGTCAGCGGTATCTGTCACGTGTAAAAGCTTGTACAATGGTATCGGGTCGTTAAGCGAATAAGTACAATGCCGGTTCAAGTCCTTGCCAAATTACCAACGGCTTTGTACCGAGTATCCTGGAAAATACCAAATTTTATCGGCACAAGGTATTTCAGAACCTTAAATTATCAACGCGACATAATTTCCGGTGAAATTAGGGTGAATTTGTCTATTACCCTACTATTAATTTGAGATTTATGGCCGATAAACGAAGCAACCAACGGCGGAAAAGTATAGTAAAAAACGGAATCATGTTCAGAACATGCCAAAGCATATTGTCCGACCATAATAGCATGTTTCTAGTACGATTCTTAACCAGGGGACAGTATTTTCGTTGAAATTTTCGATTTTTACTCATCTTCAAGCAGCGCCCTCTGCCAGTTTACCGGATAACTAGTGGACGGAGCGTAAAATAAATAAGTTCATCGTGTTCAGCGCATGCGAAAATCCATAAATTGACCTAAAAAAAAATTGAAATCCGTCCTTCAAATCATCACCTCGCCACCAATTTAGAGGTTGATTTACGATAGCGGTCGATAACTGGCCAAAATCGACCCAGGTAAAGTGATTAGGATTAATATTTCTTGTTAAAAATTTAGGATTTAGGAGGGTCATCCTGACATACCGAAGAAGCAAAAAAAAAAAAAAAAAAAAAAACAATGGGGACAAGAAATCCCAGAACTTTTTTTTTTTTTTTTTTTTTGAACCACCCTATCGTTGTGCTTGGGTCATAATCGAACGTCAAAAAATGTTGTAACCGATACATTCTCAATTCATGCGCCGTTTTTGGAGATGCACCGCTTTGATTTTGGGGTTTGAATTTTTGGTTTTCTGGTACTTTTTTTTTTTTTTTTTTTTAAATTTTATTTATTTGGCATTACGTTCTGTATACAGCCATACATATTTTTATTTACAATTCAAGGCTTGTAGTAAGTAAAACAATTTTCTTTCATATATTAATACTACAATTTAACATAAATTTAAAAAGTTCTTTATAAATTATGATATTCCTTGATGATAAAATGGATAAAAATTCCAAATTTACATTTGTTTTCGTGGCTAAAATATTAAAAAAAAGGTGTGTCTCCCGTTCATGGTCTGGACAATCCATTATCAGGTGACGTAGAGTTCCATCTGGATGACCACATTTTCCACATTGTGGGGATTCCCGTTGTCCGATTTTGAACAAATAGGCGTCACATATACCGTGGTTGGTTCTTAGGCGAAGTTCTTATCGTTATTCACCATGGGTTTTCGTCGGCATCGCAGCCGAACTTTTGTCAAGTTCCTGACCGCTGTGAGCTGTGCGGCATAAGCTTTCAGTAACGATGTAGCAGCCAATCACTCGTGGTTTTGATATTTAACGATAGACCCCTGGATCCGTGACTTTTCACTTTGTCCCTGGTTTCCGAGTAGGTACTAACTGTCACGATTCACCGGGTCAAGTTCTGTTCACTCGCTAAGTATATAGAAATGAACTAATGATTTTAGGGATTTTCTACGTGGGTTTACTAATTTTACTTATTTACTTTCGTAGCCTTTTGATCATAATTTGAACTCAAAATATTTTATGGACAATTCATCGTACCAGTCAAAAACAAAAGCTATTCTGTGAACATGAGAAGAGAAATTAATGAAAAGTGATGTATTAAAAATAACACGTTTTTGTGTTGGCAGTTGGGACTACACTCAAAATTGGATCCTGCCACTTTTGAATAAATAGTAAATCAAAAACGGCAACTTATCACCTCGTTTCGTGACGAAATCAGCAATGCCCAAAGACTCCATACCGTCTTGTTTGTGCAAAGGAATGTGTGATGGAACGGTCGATTGCACTTATCGGACAAGTGACGTTTCATGCTTTGTACTGTGTCAGTGCTCCAAATAATGTTTCAATTCTAAAATTTTGGGGAAAAGAATAATATAAATAAAATTTTAAACTGTTATAAAATGTATAACAATACTTTAAGAAATGTCGGTATGTAGGTACCTGTGAAGTGCCTACTTGATCATAGCTGCTCTTACTATTTCTTCAATTATGTGTTGATACCTACCTATAATTCGACATACCTCGATATACCTATAGTTCGATGGATGTGATCCAACTTAACTTTACAGGATCTATACATCTGAAGTCTTATGAATGCCTTATGAATATTTGAGTTTGAGTTGAGATTCAATTTCTTTTGTTTCTCATCGTCAAGTGGTATGGAATTATTAGTCTCCTTGCCTATTTTTCTCGAGATTTGCGAATTTCAAATGAATGTGATAAATGGTGATGAAAATTATAAATAAATAAATGATTATATAGGTAATAATAATGTTTAAAAAACCGAAAATGTCACATTACTAGTAAATTGTCTAGTAAATAGAGGAGAAAAAAAGTTGATTTATCTTCAAAATACAAAGGTTCATTATTGAAAATAATAAATCCAAATGCGACATTCAACATAAGGTCGGATTGTTTCGATTTTCGTAGTTTTAGAGTCAACATGTATAGTAAAAACCCAAGTGCTTATTCCAGTTACTTGGGCGACCTAAGCTATTGCGAAAAAACATCGCAACTTTCGAACTGTTTTCTATATTTTTGATCTTACGCCAAAACTAAGCTAGTTAGCAAGGAAACATCTATTACTAATATTCACGGCAGTTAAACTCTACGTAGAATAACCTATTAAAATTTGAAACATGAGTAATCATGCAACGGCTTGTAAAAAACGGCACTTTTTTCAATTTGGGTGAAATGTTTCACTTGGATTTTTTAAGAGCTTTAGTCTCAGAAACTGTCACACCAATTGAAAAACATTAGATGAAAGTCGTAAATAGTCTAACTTTGTAACTAATGGGTACCAAACATTGGAAATTTAATTTATTTTTAGCGCATTTATGACAAAAAATACAAATTGTCCACACACGACTCCCGTCGTACACCTGAGGTGGCTCGTCTAAATAAGGTTAATTTTGGCATCAATCTTAAACGCAATTTAATTATAATATCCTTATAATACAGAATTCAATTAGTCTCGCTAATTTTATTATTAGTGAATTATCTAAATATAATTTTACGAAATAATTTCTAGTGACAATTTTGAATTTTCCGTCATAAAATGACATGTATTATATGAGATGAAATTCATTACATGTATTACATGAAAATGAAATAAAATGACATGCGATATAAAATGCAGATATAGAATTAGATGTCCTACGACTTTCATTTGATAAGACACACAGACTGGAGAGCAGTGAAGTTGTGGAAACCCATGTCAATACTATAAATTATTTAAATTATTACACTGCAAAAAAAAAAAAAAAAAAAAAAAAAAATTGAAGGCGAAGCTGGTACTGTGGGTTTTTGAAGGTACTGAACCCGAATCCGAAGCCCGTTTTTCACATAGACGTCTATTTTTTGAGAAGGAGACGTGTAATACTAACCCCCAGGACCAGTACCTGTGTCGTGAGGGCATGACCTTGATTTTTTGGGGGGAGGGGGATAGTGTTATTAAAAAATAATAAACAAGTAGATCAGTGCTCACAAAATGAGACACATGATGGCGTATTTTCTTGTAAGGAGATCCGCGTGAAATAGTAGACGTTTCCTGCGTTGAATTAGAGACAAAATGGCTTGGGAGCTCAATCAGCTGATCAATGACCTCTTAGTCGTCATCAACCCCTGGCACATCTTCATTTCCACAATGTTACAGATTACACCCATACCAAGTTTCATCAAAATCGGACGTCGGGAAGTGGCAATTAAAACGATTTTAAAAGGACATACATACAGCATCAGCGAACAAAGTGAACACAATAGCTCATTTTTTCTTTCTTAAAAGAAAATGCGCTAAAAATCAAATCAAAATATAAATCAGATCAGATATAGTACAATCACGACTGATTATATCATTCTAATAGTACGCAATCAGATTCACAGTATTTGACCGGGGGATACCAACGGATTCTGCCTCAGGTTTGTTATCTGTAATAAACCTTTGTGTCAAGGATTTACAGTGTTTTGACTTCATCTTCACCAGTGAGCCAGTGACACTTCGATGGCAGACGTGTATTTCTAAGTTGCCTATTGAACCAATTAATATTGGCCGTAATTTGAGTAATATGTATACCTACGAGTTTCTTTTTGACCCCAATCCAAATCAGTGTTTTTGAACGACGTCTACATTGGCGAACCGGCGATATTCGAGTGGCAGATTTGCATAACTACAGTACATCTACATGGACATCAGACTCATATTTCATTTATTTACCAATAAGTCGATTGCTGACCCAAAATTTGTGTTTTTGGACTGCGTCCGTAGCAAAGACCTAGAATACTAAGGTAGCAGACTTGAATTCACGTAACCTATCAATATCCTGGTATGATGGGCCACAGTTTCAGCGATCAACAAAACAGTCGTTTCTGGGCGCTCAAACTCTTATATTTCAACCACATCTGCATGTAACACCCATCCACCTTGAGATAGCAGACGACCATGGTTCAGTTGGCCATGGATGAAAGTGTTAAGGGCCGATATGGTTCCTCCTCTAGCTGTAAGCCATATTTTCGCAAATTGAGATCTGGTTTTCTTGTCGCCATCGGTTTTGGACTAGTAGACGTGCATATCTTATACAAACTCAATTGAATACTAACAAATTCAATAATTGGTCCGTTTCTATAGATCAGTTTCCCCTTTTCAGCCGAGCTCCTAGTGGCATTGACGGTTAGCACCTATATCTTGTACATTGGCTGAATTAAAAGATGAGGCGGTGTCGAAGGGGAAAATTAGGCCGGTGCATCGACAGCAAGATAACACCCGAACCAGCAAAATGCTCGGTAGATGCCTCCTCCCTTTAGTTGTGCATGTCCTCATCCGCATTTACACGCAGTTGTGAAGAAGTTGATAAGGGTGGAAGTGGAAGGTGACGCGGATGTTGCAGTAGGCATAAGAAATACCTGTTTAATGCTTGAAAGCAATTTAGATGAAACAGCCAAAATAATTCCTATGAGTTTGTGGTGGGTTTAAACTGAATTTGTAATTCAAATTCGACCACAGTACACCAAGCATAGAACTCTATGCTCTTCTTTAAGTTTTTTAATGTCTCAAAAGTACTTTGATGTCCCTCCTTTTGATATCGCCTGTCCTCGGCGATCACGGTCATCTAGCTGAAGGAGATAACATCGTGCGTCGTAGAATTTAGTAGATATATGAACTTTGTCGAGCCTGATTTTGCATCCGGAGATGTTGGCATTACGGGCAGATGAGGTTGGAGATGCTCCCGATCGAGGTTGGTCCTTAGCATCCAAACCAGACGGGAAATTGGAGGGATCCATGAGTTTTGCTTCCGATGGTTATGCAGATTTAAATTCGGATCGAAACGGTGTGTCAGTTATCAACTTGAACCCTGATAGCGAAGTCAAAAACGCCGATCTCCATTTTTTTGTCCAGGATGATATTGAAGGTGGAAGTTGCGGAACTGTTTACAATACATGCAAACGGTCAGTGAAGGACAGTTTTCGAGTTTGTGGGCAGCCGGTAGACGGCTTTTACATTAACCATACAAAAGGGTCACTTGACTACGTTAATCATGACCTTGATACCTTGAAACTGAGACATTTTCTCGCTCCATAGGGCTTCTTACAAAAGGGGCATGGATATTTAAGGTCGGATAAGAATTGGAATTTTAGAACTGCTAATTTTATTTTATTTGTGTCTTCCAGTTTTTTTCATAGATTTGATGATTTTCTAGGAGCCCCTGTGGGTTAGAAATTGCTGATTACGTTCTACGGACGATTGTATTGATGGGAATTCGGCAAAGGTGGAACTGAAATATTTTTTTTACAATGTCAGAACGTGTTTTTGGAATTTCAAACGATTGTCTCGAAACGTATAGACAATTTTCTTTCGTATATCTGGTTAAGTGTTACCTACTAGTTCTTAAGCAACCAAGAACTACCCACAAATATACTATTTCATTTTCGTTATGAGGTCGTGTACTCCAAATTGAAAAGTTAGGATTTTGTCCACTAAAACTTCCATTTCTTTAGACATCTTGAAGTTACAGAGGAGAATGTTTCTTCTCACCTTTTGTGCAATACACACAAATTGCAAGTGTAATGATGGGCTGGGGTAAGAGAATTTTTGGCCGAGGTAGAACCTCGTAGTTGCGCTACCATTTCCATCGTTTAAGAGGAATGTTCATATTACCAAGGTAAAAAACATGCCTGTGAGATCCATGGAAAACATCTGGAGCCATAATGATGGGGATGAACTCTTTCTCTCCGGTGAGAAGGACGGCACTTAGTTGTGCACCAATGTACTATATGGTGATACAACGATGGTTCCGCGTAAAAAATAACGATTCTCTTAAACGAGATAATGTTTTTCTGAAAAACGCATAAAAACGGTTTATTAGATAGGTAGGGAGTTGATAAGTGATAATTATTATGGTGAATGACACCAAGAAATAACATTGATTACATAGTATTGTACTCAGGTGCTATTCCGTTATCCCCCCCCCCCCCCCCCCCCCCCAACTGCTTCACGACTTTCGCGACTGTTTCACTTATCCTATACTCTTAAACGAGAAATTCTTGTATAAATCATCAGGGGATACATACCCCCCCATTTCGACTCGAAAACACAATCTGCACTGGTCAATCCTCCGGAGTGATCTCCGTGGTGTTCTGGGCCATTCTTAACAACGAAAGTTGCTTATATCTGGCCGTAACTGTGGAAGGTATAAAAAGACCCTTCGCTTACTGGCTGTAGATCCACAAAAAGAAATTTTTATCCAGGTTTCACAGAACCCAAAACGATTTCTGTGGGCAAAATAATTCACATTTTGTTGAGAGAATTGGAGCACATTTAATACCTTTAATGCCTTTTCAAAGCTTATTAAAAATTTTGCTTGCTGGTTGTGGTTTTTTCAGTATCCACATTCAGCGTGTTTAGTACCTGCACTAACAAAAGAAGATATAGAATTACAAAATTAAATTATCTAGGTACCTAATCTGCTGGCAAAACTAAAAGTCTCCGAGATTTTAACATTCTTAACGACGAAAGTTGCTTATATCTGGCCGTAACTGTGGAAGGTATAAAAAGACCCTTCACTTACTGGCTGTAGCTCCACGAAAAGAAATTTTTATCCAGGTTTCATAGAACCCAAAACGATTTCTGTGGGAAAAATAATTCACATTTTGTTGAGAAAATTGGAGCACATTTAATACCTACGCCTTTTCAAAGCTTATTAAAAATTTTGCTTGCTGGTTGTGGTTTTTTCAATATCCACATTCAGCGTGTTTAGTACCTGCACTAACAAAAGAAGATATAGAATTACAAAATTAAATTATCTAGGTACCTAATCTGCTGGCAAAACTAAAAGTCTACGAGATTTAAACATTCTCCTTCCCTGAAGCTCAGTCTCTGGATCTTTGACCATAGTTTGTTTACCTCAACAGAACCCAGGAAGACCAATGGAAGTTGTGAAATTCTTGGTTCGCTCTTGTTTGTCCGCTATTATAAAATGGTTGATTTGTCTGCTGTTCTGAAGGTGGTTTGGCAACGTCGCAGATATCAAAGTGGTCGCCACATAGTCCGTGATTTGTAATTGTATATCTCGGTTGGCACATATATATAGTGATATGAAATTTTCTGGAAGATTGCCACAGGTATAGCATTGTGGGATTCAGTAAATAACCATTAAAATGAAATAAAAATATCATACACCAGGGAATAATGAGGGTGCCACATTACTTCAATATTGTATGGTTGCCACATAGAGGGTGACTTGAAATTCTCAAGAATGGTGCCACAAGTATAGCATTATGGGATTCAGTAAATAACCATTGAAATGAAATAAAAAGTATACCTTGCTGTTTTTAGAGGTCATTTGAAGCAATATACACCATAAAATACATATATACACCAGCAGATAAGGAGGGTGCCTCCTAACTTCAATGTTGTATGGGTGCCAAAATGTTGCAATATATATTTATATATATATATATATATATATATATATATATATATATATATATATATAATTAGCGCCCCCCCCCCCCCCCCTTGCAAAAATACTAACAAACATAACACTCCAATCTTCACGTACAACCACTCCTTTGCTTGGGAAGAGTAACTCCGTTGGTTTTCATCCCAAGAATACCGCCCACCACTCGTTGGAAAGCTCCAATTCACCTTAAACATCGCACTGTCAAATTCCCTCTCCCCTTGCCCCCTATTCCATTAAGCACATAATCAATTAGCCATGCACATATGTTAAATTATGGCGAGAAGTCGTCAAGAGGAGTAGTTCTCTTTCCTCGGGCTAGTAATTCGACGGAAACTTAGATTCATTTTGTTCTGGTAAAAGAGATGAATTCTCTCCTTTTCACCCAAAGAGTGTGAAATTCGATCGGGAGCCTTCCTGGCATATTATGAGACGAACAAAATGGCGGGCTCCATTCTGATCAGCTGAGTAAGCTCAATTCTCCCCTTTTCACCCCTAGGATCAGGGGCGAGGCGTGACTTTTTCCAGCACTCACTGCAAAAATATTCCCATACCACTGATTAACCTCACGAAAAATTGTATAGAAAAAGATAGGTTAACGGAAGAAAAGGATAGAAATAACGAAGAATATAAGTTAGTAACAAACTGCCTTTCGGTAGTAGTTTTTGAGGGTTGAAACAGTTTCTCATAAGCCTTCTCAAATTTTTAAAAATGTTTTGCCAAGTAGATTGCCTACATAGCTGTAAGCAGGGATGGTCCTACTCGTGCATGCGCGTTACTCATTGTTTACCCGTTCTTCGCGGTTTTAATGTGGAGGACCCTCCACTCCGCACCGACAAGCTAACAACTAGTCGCCACTGTGCGTGTGTACAACTACCCACTAGGCTACCAGTGAGTGAGCAGGTACACGAGTAAGCGACCAGCCCTACCAGCCTGGCTCCACTGTGTATGTTAATTAGTATGTTGATTGCTGTAAGTTATTATAGATCATGTGTTTGATTGGATAATGCTCTTTGTGTCTTCATATATACGTAAACCTGTTGATGTCTTGCAAAGGTATGTGGAGGAGGGCCGCGGTGCAGCTTGTGGAACATGAGGACCATGGACATGATGACTTCCTTCTACGAGCTTCCAGACTTTGAAATCCATATTTCAAGAATCCATGGAGACTCAGTTCTCACTGCAGGGGCTTCCAGCAATTTCTTCCAATCTACATTCACTGGGCAGTTAGTTTCCAAAATGTCAACGTCCGCCATCACCATCTACAGTGCATTATACTCGGACACACCTCGGGAGGTAAATACCCTAGTGTAGTATGCATGCTTAATAATTCAGCTCCAGAGATATATGCCACTTTGGTTATTCATTGATCAATTGAAACAATTCCATTAAATGCAAAAAGTTGAATAGTTTCTTGTCATCATATCTCAAACAAACAACAAATCCATTTTTCATAAAATCAAATTCTGATGTCAACGAATCATCATTTTATTAACTACCCAATCCAAATCTTGTAATTAAGGGAATGTATTATCGAGTAAAGCTTGGAATATATTAATATCACAGAAAAGTCTAGTGGGTAAAAATACAAAACACTTAATGGTGCGGGAATAGGTTTTGGGCTTTTTTAATCTCCTGATAAAGTCTCATTCATTCAGTTACCTACCAGGGATTTATTAGGGACCAGGTATTCATTCACTCGGAATTCTCTTTCAGGTACTCACTTTGGCGGGTTCCAGCAATAACATTGACATTTGCACCAACTTCACCTACAGACATAAAGTTCTCCAATTCTACAAATGAATTAACTTACCTAGTTTTCCCAATTGTAATTTATTATTATTATTATTATTAAGCAATGTAATCGAAGAATGAAATTTATGTTTTCTATTTATCGTTTTTATGCAAAATCAAAATGCGATGTTGTTCTGGAGAAAGTGTTGACAACATGCTAGTTCTTTTTTGTACGGTACAAGGCACTAAAAAATTTAAGGTTTTAGTTGAAAAACAAAACTAAAGCAATGAGTTGTCCTGTTCTTGAGGCGATTTTTAATTGGTGGTTTATAGTTAGGTACTGAAATAATTGATCAAATTATACTACATAACACATTCATACAATAGCCTCGCCATAACCAGTTCGGCTGATACCACTCGTAATATTTATTTCACTATCAGGGAACAACCTGCCCTCATCACTTTATTAATTTCTTGTTTCTGCAATACTTCATTTGATTCCAATATCTCGATATCTAGGTTTTGGTTTTACCGAATTGCACTCTATTCCTTTATAATTACTTTACTCCATAGTTGACAGTGAATATATGGTATGAGATTTTAGAAAAAGTAAGAGGAAAAACTTAATTACTCGACTTGGATTGATATTCCTATGGTTTTACTGTAATGCTTAAAAAGCTGATAGGTGGTTTTTTATCAGACAGCTGGTCTTTCAATGTGCCACGAGGAGGTGGTATGAAACGGTGATTACATCCTCCCACACACACACACACACACACACACACACAATCACATCACCCTGATTAAGTTTTAGGGAACACCATTATATATCGACTTATAGTATTTTTTGTTCATGACCTATGTAGCATTTCGTCTATCTCATCTATCCCACCTTCCAACTATCAGTGTGCCTCCGAGTGGACATCATCACATTCTTTGTTCGACACCCTTTCAGTCTCATCGGTTGCTTGATATCCCCTACCGTATTCCCCCTGTGTAAGGAGAGAAAAGAACAATTCATAATCATCGTGAAAATGAAATATGGTACACGATATCTCCATGCTAACTTTTAAAAAGTCACACACCCATTTTAGGCCAATTTCACATTTACTTGGCATCCTCGTAAATGGCATTGTGTATAGGTTATGTGCTGTAACCTTTCCGATTTCTTCAAATCTTATGATAAGAGTTTGTGCAGGTCGACTAAGGGTTAAAATTCCCCTCTTTCTGGGTGACTATGATGAGACGGTGTGAGCAAGAGGATAATGGGAAGGGTTTGAGGGAAAGAAGGGACTCACTGTGCAGCCTTACTCTTCTGAGCCCTTCTCGGTGAAACCGACAAGATTACAGTATGTGACCTATATTTATACCTGGTTGTTAGACAGTACACATCAAGCCGGAACAAAACCATGGACATGTTCACGACGCCTGGCAGCTGGGCAAAATATGTGGGGCCCCAACAGCCATGAAATGTGACCGGTGATGTTCTAGAATGGAGAACTAAGAAACTCATTTAAAAAAAAACGTAGAACCCCATTTTTGATCAGTTTTTCACGTGGGGTGGAAACTCGTCAAATCTTCATGAACGAGCGACTCATCAAAAAATGGAATCCAATAAATTTATCCGTTTAATTCAGTTATGAGTCCGTATAAATTTTTTTCGACTAGAATCCAGCACTGTCGAGACACTCCTCAAAAACTACCTTGAAGGAAACTCATCAAAAAGGAGCTGACGGGGGAACTCGTCAAAAATGGTGGTAGTAGTAGACAGATATTGGTCTACTTTGGGTCAACTACCTGCCATTGTTACAGCTCAACGCCACCATGAATAACTACTTGGCCAAAAGCCTAACCTTCCAAATAATAGCCGAGACGTACCCTGCTTTAAGATGACGAAAGGCTCCAATTTCATAAAAATTGTTCGATACCTTCACAAATATTAATTGCTCACCATGCTTGTGTAGGCTTCTCCTTTGTGATAGAACGACAGATCTTCGCTACCACATGAATGTTGAGTGATTTTAATGAAAACACCCAGTCAAACATGATAGAAAATATCTACATTTTATTTATTTTTCCAAATCTAATACTATATACATAAGGAACCAGGGACTTATTAACTAAAGTAGTTACACTTGGTATACTCGAATGAAAGAGCATATATACCTAGAACAGGGCATAAATCCGCTGTCAATTGTTGTATGCAGGTTTCACAGAAATTGAGGTGGCCACATGGCGTGGCGATGTGGGTCCTGGGATTGTGGAGACAAATAACACTGGCACGTGTTCCCCCTGTGGTAATTCCAAGAAATACTTTTTAGTCAATGAGAATTTAGAGGGATGAACCACCTATACATAGATACATGCAATGAAACATTGATTGCTTGATACAATCGCGTATCGAACATTGATTGATCGCGTGAACAAAACATTGATTGCTTGATACCTGCGATATCTTGAATATTTTCTGAAATCTCTTGTTCCTCTTCCTCCTCTAATCCGTCTATTTCTCCGATAGACTTTTTCACATCAGGAAGGCCGGATGAAAAAAAATTAGCACATTTGTGCAAGAATTGCTCCATTGTTATTTTCCTAGCAATGTAGTTTCTGCCTTCTCGAGCAATCTTTTCATCTAATGAAGCCCAATTGTTTCTCTGATTGAATGAGACTTGACGTCCATCGGACTGACGCTCTGAATCTAGAACAGCCACTTTGGCTGTGTGTATAATACCATCTTGAAACAAAAAAATAAAAAAGCAAAAAATTAGGGCACTTGAGTCTTAGAGGTATATTATGGATATAGACGGTACCTCCAGTCGCAGGCAACCTCAGATGTAGATGATCAGTCTCTGTTCTGAACAGTAATTTTGAATGTCATACCTATAAATTCCCAAACATCAGGATGAGGCTTTTTGAAATAGCGTAGCAAGCCAGCGTGGTAGGACTCTACGCCATTATTAGTTCGGTTTCTCTCGCCAAACACGGACATGACAGATGGAGTAAATTTAATGATCCACTCTCTTTCGATATACCTGTAAAATAAAACAATAATACACATTCATTAATAAAGATGAAAGCATGTTATTGTCTATAATGACTGATTTTCAAACCACGTCAGATATGTTCGTACATGTGTAAGAGAAGTTGTGGGGTGTCACAATAAAACGAATCAATGTTCTCTTATGGAATCAATGTTCTTCCTGGTTCTTCATGCCCGTTCTCCATTAAATACGTTTTTGCGTACTGCAGTGCAGGCCAGCTCTAATGTATTCAACGGGTAACAGTGGCAAAGCAATTATAAGCTGAGTACCTTTTTTAATTTCCTCGTTTTCGCTTAACAGCTGCGAATAGCCTGAGGACCGGACTTTCCGAATGACGGCCTGAAATTAGAGAATATTGATTAGATAAAATAATATTTTACAATGATAAAATTATTACCCATATTTACATTTAGAGCAGTTAATGCAGATGTGATCTGTAGAAATGTATAGCTCACTTGGGAAGAATGGAACCAGTATCCTTTCAGCACGGCATCTGGGAATTTGTTTCTGAGGGCTAACCGTAGACCACTCTCAAAGTCGGTAATTACTTTGTCAGGTCTCAACTAATAACTTTCAACCAGCTCTTGAAATAATTCTTCGTAAGATTTTTCGTCTTTTCCTTCCATTAGGGCTATTACTGTTGGATATTCCTGGCAACAAAGATGAGATAAATAATGGACGGGATTGAGTCTAATACTGGTAGCAATGACTTAAAACATATCGTAAGAATGTGTTTGCAGCGTTATTTTTAAATAAACTTAAAAAAAAACTTTTCCTGAGTATTTTTTTTTTCTTTCTTCGAAGGAAGAACGGAGAATTTGATGTTCACCATGTAAATTCCTAATTCATGCTTATATATGCTTTTATAACCTTTGTTCCAATCATCCTACAAGGCTGGTCTTGGTGCCAAAACGCTTCTATTGATGAGTATAATCAACCAGTAAAATATGCTTGTATGCCCAAATCCGAGCCCTAATTATTAGATATCTGGTAGGTATATAATATCTATCTGGTTGGTACATAATATTAGATATCTGGTAGGTATATAATATTATATACCTGGTAGGTACATAACATCAACTGCTAGGTACCTAAAATTAGGTTTCTAATAGGTAAGTACCTAAAGTTAGGTTCCTACAGGGTACCTACCTAAAATTATGTACCTACTACCTGCTTAATAATTGGAACAACTAGGTATTTTGTATTATATTTATGTACCTATGTAGGTACTCCTTCGTTTTACAATGGAAAAATTCCTCTCATATTTTTAGGGAGAGTTATGATATTTTCGGAAAACGGCGGTGAAAAAAGGAAACGGAATTCCGATTTTTCTATTACATTACACATATTCTCCTAGTTGACACACATTGAATTGAAAAACAGTTGAAAAAATCAATGTTTTCAGAAATTTTGTTTTCGATGATAGATTTTTCCAACTAACCCCAATGTTTTCACTTGATTTATTCCACTCTATTACATGGCTACGTGCTATTTATTTCCTGACGATGTACTATTTATTTTATTACATGAAGATTTACCACCAAAATAGTACCGATTCCACGTGTTTTCCGTTTTCACATATTTCATGTTTGTGTTTTATCTGAAAATAACTTGAAAGATTTGGTTGAGATTGAAATAAAGATGAATTGATACGTAGGAACCAAACGTGTTTATTTACAATAAACAACAATCATTTCAATGAATAAACAAAAAATTATTTGGAGATCAATATTTTTTCAAAGTATGGAACAGTTGAAAAAACATGGTGGAGCGCACAATGGAGTGTCACATTTGGTACACATATATCTTGTTTCTTGCCTCTTCTTTTTGTGGTAACAAACCACACATCTTCGAAATGGTTTCTCTTTTTTCTCCGTCGAAGGAATAGGATCAGGATAGTGTGCATCAGGAAACTGAAGTCGGAACAGTGTTTGTTCTTCCTGACTAGGACGTCTTCCCCCAGTGTGGCTAGGGAGTGGTCTGTGGTAGTTAACGAGTAGCTGTCGTACTATGTCCAACTGAAACTGTGCTGTCGATATTTTTGTGCCATTTACGGCATTGTACAAGGATTTTGCATCCAAAACTGAAAGATCCATGAGGTGAATGAACATTTTCTTGTACCATTTGACGCTTTTACGAACGCTATCCAGTGAACTGAGCATTGTGTCACAATTAACTGTGCCCATATTTCTGTTGTAATCAACAACAATCGACGGCTTGATGATAGGTTTTCCTGTCTTATAGTCTGTTTTCTTAGTAACATTCGAAGTTGGTTGATGGCACGATGATAACATATGGACATCACGTTTGTCACAATATCTCACTGCAAACAAATGTTCCCCAGATCGAAAAGTGATTCGCCTTTCTTCAATTTTTCTTTCAAGACAATTGGCATGTTCTTTCTACTTTTACGGACAGTTCCTACAGCATTTGTGGATCGCTGGTAGAGCCATTCATACAAGTCAGGACTAGAATACCAATTGTCCAGGTACACTGTATGACCACGGTTCAAGTACTTAGTCAATAAAGTGGTAACTACATCTCCTGACATTCCAAGGTCACCAGTTTCGCAATCACATAAAACGAAAACTTTGATGCCAAAACGGCTGCGCTTGCTGGGTATGTATTGCTTGAAAAAAAGTCGTCCTTATTCTGACTTTCATCGATCACCAAATTTCTGTGGGGTGAGGGAGTTTCACGAAAATTTGATCGCAGGTGGTCAACAACCATTCTTATTTTCTCGAGTAAATCTCTTGTGCCTTCTTCATTGTGAGAAAAATGTAGCATGGCCAAAATGCGCCGATAGTCGTCTCTTGAAATACACTTCCCATATATGGGGAGTGAAGTAGGGGATCCTTCGACCAACATTTCGTAAGTTCCAATTGGGAATTTTGAGATTGAAGTAGAGTCACAGCCAAGAAAATATAAAGTTTGTCTGGAGTGATATCTTTCCAACGTGACAGGTACGAGGAATTATTATTGCCATCTGCTATCACAGCTTGATAATTGAGATTTGTTCCATCACAAATTTTCTGAACCAAATCTTATGAGAAAAAAACTTGGAAAAAGTCGAGCTTTTCACTTGACTCGTTCAAATCAGCTTTGATGCCTGCCTGAATTTCCGAAAATGGAAACTGTTTTCCTTTTGGCCGGCTGTGTTTCCATATAATTTGTTTTTTCAATTCACGCTGTTTCGGTACCTGTGGTGTTTCAACTGAATCTGATTCGGAGGTAAGGATGAGCATCGATGAACAAAACATCGATGTTAACATCAAACCAATACATCGATGTTAACATCGAACCAATACATCGATGTTAACATCGAACCAATACATCAATGTGTGGAAGACATCGATCTCTAAACATCGATGTATTTCGGTGCAAAACATCGATGTTTTAGGATCGATGTTTTTAAAAATCATTTTAAAAAGGTAATTTTAGGAATATACTAAATACAATGAAACACTCAACTAATTTTAATTAAAAGAAATACAATGAAATACACAAATAATTTTATACTTAAAAAATACAATGAATTACTCAACTAATTTAATATTAAAAGTGGGTGTACAATTTATTAAATTGCAACAACTAAACTACGTATTATGTACTGTTTTTTAAATATTATTCCCAGCTCCAAAGCGTCTCATCAATGGAATGGAGGAAAACCACTTTGGAAATAATTTTTCCTTCAAGTCTGTTTCGGTTTTTGGTAACTGTTTGCCCAACTTTGGAGAACAATTGTTCAGATGGAACTGATGTTGCCATTATGATGAGGTATGTTTTAGCCAATTCAGACAGTAGTGGGTAAGTCCTGGCCATTTGCTTCCAAAATAGAAGGGGTATTTGCTGGATTTTTTCAGCGGGGGCACCTAAAAACCAAAACTAATGTAAAACTTCGCACGTACGATATGAAAGAATATAAAAAATAAAAGCATTGGCTTACGTAATTACAATGACAGCTCTGGGTGTAGTTTTCGAATTTCTGCCAGGTTGCGGTCATAATCGTCTGCTTTTCTCCATTTCTTTTGAACAGTCTTGTTGTGTTCACTGAAGAGCCCTTTTGGCCTATTTTGGTCTAACTCAGAGTCTGAAGAGGAAGATTCGGATGCCAATCTCTTTGCAGTGAGTTCCTTGTCCATTTTTTTATAGTGCTATCGATAAAACCAATGTGCTTTGAGTATGCTATAGGGTTTTCAAAGTAAATGCTCTTGAAGCGTGGGTCTAAGATTGTAGCAACTGCCAAAAGATGAGTGTGCTCAATGTTACTAAACCGTTTATTGAATTGGGTCAAAACCCGTTTGTGGAACTCATTCCCTACTTCCGTTTTTTTCTCCAATCTGTTAAGTTTTTCTTTTGTTATGTGTGCAATCGGGATTGCCAAACTTCCTGTAACATAATGCTGCCCACTAATTTCAGTTGTTGATGATTCAAGCGGACGCAACACTTCAACGAGATCTTTGAGGACTTCAATTTCTGAGGCACTGAGCATTGGCGGCGCACTAGGGTGTTGGTTAACGATTTGGTATACAAAAGGCCGGATTTCCAGAAATCGTTCTACCATATAGAAAACAGAGTTCCACCTAGTGGGTACCGATTGAACTGGTCTTTTGTCTGTCAACTTTCTTAACTCATCACTTGCAACACCACTGTGTTTAAACCAAGCTACGAATGATTTAACCCGCGAGAAGTGTCTCCCCTCAAACGGAGGCCTGTGGTGTTGGGTGAGCTCACCTCACGTTTTTCTGCAAACATTTTATTGTAACTTCCTTAATAATTGTCCTACAGACCTGAGACTTTGAGCGAAAACTATCAGATAGTGCACCAACAAATTTTAGGAGGGGGGGTTTGGTAGATAAAAAATGTTCTTATATGAATATTTATATTTAGGCGCTCAATATTTACAAATTTTCATTAAAATTACGTGCTAAATTTATAAATTTTTATTAAAATTATGTGCTGGATATTTACATTGCTCAGTACGGTAGAAAAAATAAATAACTAATTAAATAAACATAAACAGTTCAACCCTCCATACATTCGTAACACATAGGCTGAGTGTGTTCTCCACATATATGTTTACTACAGTTCCTACACTGAATTGCAGTAAAACGATTTTTCTTTCTTGGACAGAAATCACATTTCACCCGTCCTGGGGCATTTTCCTTGTCTTCAGTCGGCCGCAAAGGTAGCTCCAAAAATGTTGACAAAAATTGGCGAGTTTGTAATTTCATGTTCCCGCACGTGTACAATCGGTTTTTCATGTGAGGCCTACATAATTCGAAGGCCAACTCCTTCAAATAATCTCTACGTGACCTGCTGACTTGAGTGTTCCAGGCAAGTATTATATTTGCGTTGATTGCGCCAATATTCAGCAGCGAATAAAAAATCGTCATCGGCCAACGGTTGCTTATCCTTCCAACAGCGTACTCTGACTTGAGCCGATCAACAATGTCCACTCCTCCCTTGGTTTTATTATAGTATTTTATCATCTCTGGTTTATTCGAGGTTGCATCAACGTCACCACGAACGTGGAGAGTAGATAACATCAGAACCACCTTATTCTTTTTAGGCTTGTGAGAAAGAAGTGTGCATTTATTTGAATCACGTCCATACGCAAACATACGCAGGTCTTTCTTTGGCTGGCTTGGAAAAGCAAACTGGGATTTCCTTCTTTCTTTTATTCACAGTACCATTTGATTGGTATAGATCGTTGAACAGTGGGATCGACGTAAAATAGTTATCCATGGTGACCATTCGTCCAGATTTATCAATAGGATCAATCAAACGTTTCACAACAGCTATGGTACTGTTATCCAGCTGAAAAGGTCCAGAAGGTTGAGTTCCACAATAAAGTTCCATTTTTGAGGTGTAGAAGAGTTTAGCGTCACATAGAGCCCAAATTTTCAGGCCATAAGGTGTAGGTTTGTTGGGCATGTAGACCCAAAATTTACATCTTCCTCTGAATGCTTCCAACATCTCGTCAATGGTAACATCTTCAGTCATCGTAAAACTGCTTTGACATCTCAAAACAAAATTTTCGAAAACGCCTCGTATGGGAGCCATATTATCTATCTTTCGTCTCTCTTTTCGTGTAGATTCGTCATCGAATCTGAAAGCGCGCAGTAAAATTTGGAACCTTTGCAAGGACATGACTGATCGATAAATTGGAGGAGATGTCCCATCTGTCGCCCACAAATCACGAAGATTAGTGTGGGCACTTTTCAACACACCCATCAGGTATAAAAGACCAATTGCACCTCGAATTTCATCACTGTCAGTTGGTCGACAGATATTTTCCTTGTCGTAGTTATCAGAAAATTCTTCCAATTTTTGGTTGATACAATAAACTATTTTTGTGATGACATCGTCGGGGAAAAAAATCTTCCAACTGGAGATGACATCGTTTGCTAATTTTGCTGATCCCTTTGGCCCAGGTCGTTCTTTGATGATGTTGACATTGGAAACTTTATGGTTTGTTTTTGGGACAGGATGCATAAGCCAGATTGATTTCTTATCCCTCCCTTGATAAGTTGGTATAAGACGTGAAGCCAAATGTAGTCTCTTCCTTTCATTTGATACAGAAATTACAACGTCACTCACCAAATCATCATCTTCTTCACTGGAAATATCTTGCTGGGAGTCACTGTCATTCATCTCAGGGATATTTTCGTGGTCAGATTCAGAATCGTCAACATCATTGAGCAGTGTATTTTCAGGTCGTCTCTGTTCTTCCCGCTCGTCTTCGTCATCCATCTCCTGAATCCATTGCCAAATTTGTTCCTCCATTCGCATCGTTTCTTGGTCCATCGCGGATAAAAATAAATAAATAGAAGAATAGATGCAAAAAGAACTTGAATTATTTGAAAACCGTTCGTTAACGCGCACAACAGAACACAGATGGTCTAACGTCTTCGAAAGATATTTGGAATGTAATGAGAAGTGTTGGGTGAGCGCTCAGCTCACCAACCCCCTACCCTCTACATGGCTAATCGGATTAAACTGTTGACGACCTCTTAATAACCAGGAGACCTTATCTGACACATACCTAGAAGGATTAAAGGATTGAAAGCTCGTTTTAGAAACTATTGCAAAAATAGAAATTGGGGTGAGCGTGAGGCTCACTAAACACCTCTCGCGGGTTAACTTTAGTGATCAAGTCTATTGCTTCCCTGCACAGCTCAATCCCCCTTTCCCTAACTAGGATAAGAGTGTGCGCAAAACAAGGGATGTGCCTTTTTTTGCCAAACCCAATTTCCACAGCTAGTGTTATATTTGCCGCGTTGTCTGTGGCAACGGCAACGACATCCTCGTCAAAAATATTCCATTCCGAACAAATCAACTTCAACTCGTTTACCCCAGTGTGTCGCTCTTCTAGCATGAAAACTCCGATTGTCTCACTAAATATGAACTTGTCTTGATCTTCGTCATGAAAATGCACTGTCAAACTTAAAAAACCTCAAGTTTGGGGATCCATCCAAATATCTGTTGTTAATATGCATTTGTTTTTCCCTAGTTTTTGTCTCATGATAGCAGCAATAGCGTCAAACTTATCGTTAATTAGTCTTTTGATCGTTAACCTGCTTGGCACTTTATAATGAGGAGCTAGAGTTTTCATCAGTTTGTTGAAGCCAGTGTGCTCAACAATTGCAAAAGGCTGACAGTCCTTGCAAATCATGTACACAATAGCTTGCGTTATTTTTGAACTAAGGCCTCCACCTTTCTAAAGGCACTTGCTATTGTTGCCTGATATGGCTTGATCTGTGTTTCGTTAGGGTTTGCTCCTTCTAAAGTACATGATGTTGAAGTACTTGAGCGACATTCCTCAACACCTACAGTAGGCCTACCACTAGTTGATGGTGCATCGATGTATTTTGGGTGAACGAACCTGTTGATGCGGTTTTTACTTTCTTGTCAAGCTTAGGCTGTTTAGGCCTACTGGAATAATCAATGTTATCGATATTTGTTTTACTTCCAGATTTTTCAAATACCGAAAAAATCTTTTGATGTTTACTCTGAAGGTGACATTTTAAATTTGATGTGTTACCTTTTGTTTTCAGAGTTTTCCCACTGTGTCGACATGTACCAGTTTGGTCAGTGTTGCATGCAAAATGTTCCCACAAAGCACTTATAGGTGGCATTTTAATCGACAGACGATAGACCCGTAACAGCTCCAACACACTTTACGGTTATGGATTATTATCCAGACACATAAACTAAACACTATAGACTTTAGGCTATCACTTTATATCCACTAACACTAAACAGACAACAGTGAACGAGTGAACTGAACAGTAATTGGAATACTTGAAGTTTCTAGCGAGGTTATCTTATGATGTTATGAAGCCAAGGAGCAGTGGAGGGAGTGAAAGGCTGTTATCGGAGGGTTTCATTGAAGCCAAGTAATTCCCGCCGGTGGCCATCTTACTCTTCTCAGAATTCAAAACGTCCTCTTTATTTAATTAATATTTATTACACATTAACCAAGTTTTTAGAAAATGGTTCCTAGAAGCTTTAGTGTTGAAAATAAAATTAGCAATTTCGCGTTTATAAAACATCAATGTACGAAAACATTGCTGGTTAACATCGATGTACGAAAAACATCGATATCTTACCATCGATGTCAAAAACATCGAACATCGACATGAAAACATCGACCATCGATGCTCATCCCTATTCGGAGGATGAATATAATACTGCGAACTGCGATGGTCCAGGAACAACACTCGGTACTGATTGACCGTCTGCGGATTCATCACTCGACACTACTGAGTCTGAGGAGCTAGATTCGCCTTCCTTCTCAAAATCATCTTCCACATCACTATTTGTCAAAATTGCTAATAGTTCAGCATCAATGAAAACTTTTCGACCAGCCATCTCAACTCATGAAAACTTACAGCTTGCTTACATACAGGCTCAAAATAAAAAATGTAAACAAACTGACTGATAGGCGATATCGTCTTCTTCTTCTGTCTCCAATATACTGAATATGGATATTATATAATAGATATAGATGCACCCTGCTTTGCTCAAAGTACTTTCCCTCTCCGACAGAGCGATCTGTAGTCAGTAGAAGTGTCGGAAACGCAAAACGAAATGCCATGTCAAGAGACTCACAGGAGCACCTAGCGGATGACGAAACTGTCGTCAAGAGACTCTGAATGTGGGTTTTGGTATGACGAGTATTTCGTCAAGAGACGTCAAAGGACTAGAGATGGGTTGCACTGCAAGAGAATGACCAAACCGTTTGCCGGCTCAATACAGTAGCTGTCGCTATCAATCGCATTTGAGCGGGATCATAGAATTCATGAAGAGGTGTGCATCAGATGCGCCTTGGACATTTTCGGAAAATTTTTGTTGGAATTCACTCTGGCCTGAAGCACCATCACAGCCCCACTTAGTGTGGAGCACAAATTAGCGATCTTCTAGATTCTCCATGTCAGGGAGAGTTTCGAGAATCCTTTCGGTAGTGTGATACAATAAATTTTGGAGAGGTACCTCGGCGGAAATTTCGGTGATTGTGACATTATCAGGGTAACACTTCTTTTTTAGCTGATTGTATTTGTTTATAGCTTGGGAATATCTTATAACCCAGGTATTGGACAGATTTCCTTATAAACTCGTATTGATCTCTAGACAATTTGGCTTGAGTAAACTATGCGAGGGCATGGGTCGGGTCAAATGATGCTGTACGGTGGTCACAATGGGAGGCTCTAGCAGCATCGATGAGATGTTGGGAGTGTTCGTATTGTAAATCCCGAATTTTCATCAATCGGGATTTGTAACCACACTGATCAAATGGCCTGCTTCTTCCAACTAAAGAGGGCTCGTCATCCGGAATTGAAATTACAAATTCATTTTCCAACCAGTGTGAAAATTTTTTCGTAAAAAATTTTTTTTAAAACTCACCGATTTCAGTTTGTTATTAAAATTTCCTTTGAACCACTTACTTATTTCGGCACTGTTCATTAAGCGTCTATCTTCTACGAGATCACCATGATTTTCTTCCAAATACCGTAGAATGTTTCCATCCCCAAAATGAACTTTTACCAAATCCGAATAAGCGATTTTCAACAATGACATGTTCCCGGTATATCACGTCAGGACAAACTGACTTAAAACTTGACCACATTATTGCGAATAACAATCCGAAGAACCAAGTCAAGTCCAAACAGAACCTTGTTGATTATTAGACGTCGCAGAAATATTTTACGAACAACATCGGTACAAAGGCGAAGGTACATCGTTTTGTTTTCCAATAACAAATGGAATGAGTGGGGTGACGGCAAAGACAAGAAAGAACGAAGTTCAAGGAAGAAACGAACACAGTTTTAAAACGAAAACTACCAAAATTAAAAAAAAAAAAAAGACTAAAGGGACCAAAAAGAACAGATAAAACGCGTACTAGTTCCAGAACACGTGGACGCGGAACAAACAATGGTTCGCCATATTGGTGAGTGGGGATGCCTGGTGGGGTCCAGTGGGGCCAACATGATAGCGCGAGAAACTTTTTAGTTTCTTATAAAACTAGTTCCAAATCCTGCCGACGGAGCACTGCTGCTAAGAAGTTGAGTCCCTCCGCAATATCCGCCCTAAACTCCTTCAGAGGTAGGTCCTTGGATTCTGTTTTGGAAGTTTTCTTAGGTTTCTTATCCCCTTCAGGTTTCTGGTGGCTCTTCTTCTGTCGCTTCTTTTTCGGTTGCTCATCCAATTTGGGGCAACTCCTTCTGCTTCCTCTGTCTCCATTCTCTTCGTCCCCGGGTTGTGAATTTTTGGTTTTGTCTTGCCCTGACCCACCGGCGAAGTTATCGTCTTCTTCCTGACTTGCTTCTTCTCCTCAACCGGAATGGTTCTGCATTGATCCGCTGTCTTTTTCATTCTCTCCATTATATTATTTCCTGTTTCTTCTTTTCCTTTCTCTTTATCGCCCTTCTTTGGTTTTTGACATTTCTTCTTTGGCTCTGTTGTGGTGTCCCTTCTATACAATAACCAAGCGTTGACGACGCAAATATCAACAAGCTGAGCAAATATTTATGGTAAAGTACCAACGGTGGGATCTGAGTGGTGTGCGAAACAGAGCTATTAGCATATCACACAAGTCAACTCCTCCCATTTGTGTATTGTATTCTGTGATAATTTGTGGACATTCGATAGCAACCCGAGCGCTTTCTGCTTTTGACCATCTTTCAATCGACTCAATAGGATCAACTGAAACATAGGTGCTTGTAAGTAGCACTGCTTTGGAGTCCAACCACTGTACAAGAACTAACTTCTTCTTATTATCGCTGATCTCTTCAAACCACCCGTGAGGTTTCTTCTGTATTTCATCTGGCGGTGTTATAGGAGCATGTGCAGTTCGATTCGTCCTGATTGTGCCAAGCCCAAGAATCCCTAATTCCTCACGCAAGTAAATGAGTAGAGGAAGAGACGAGAAGAAGTTGTCGCTATAGACGGTACTCAGTGATGGATCTTCACTTGGTTTGCACAGGGCTCTGACAACCTGTGCAGAGAAGGGCATTGCATCTTCTTCTGGTTCCAAGTCTATTAACATGAAAGTGGAACTTCCACAGTATAGCAAAAAATCGTAGACCATACAGAAACTCTCGCTCGGACGAAAATTTTGAAGCCCCACTTACAGGTTTTTTTGGGCATATACTGTTTACGGGATCCAACTCTGGTTCCCTTGTATGGGACCATCATTTCGGCCACACTATACTTTCCCTCAGGTGGTATCTGCTGACAATTCTGACGAATGATTTCAACAATGGGACGGATTTTGTAGAATGGATCCTCATTTCGGTCTTTATTATCCGCAAAATGAATAAAACGTCGAATTTTCTGAAACTTCTTCAGTGACATGACGTCAGCAATCGAACCTTGTCTGAAACGCCGGCTCCTATAGTCTGTAATGGCTGGTAACTGAATAATTCCCATCAACAATTCAATGCCAAGAAAACCTTTGATAGCATTCCTATCAACTTTGACAGACTCGCCAGTTTTTTGGAAACTGTAGAGGTTGGTCTGTTCCACAATAAGATCGATGCATTCCAACGAGAATAACTTGTAAAAATACGATAGGGCCGTCTGAATGTGTGGTCCTGTACCCTTTATCCTTTTTGCGTTTCCCAGATAGTACACTCTCTCCTTCTTAATACTGATTTCATCCAGGTTAGTACTAATTTCTAGCTTGCTTGACGCTTCTTTAGCATTAGCCAGGGTTATAAGTTTATCCAAAGTTATAGTTTTGGCATCCTCTTCTAATAATCGAGATCTTAAAGCACCTTTCCCCATTCCCATTATGAATCGGTCGCTCAATTGATTGTCCAGAATCTTGTCAAAATGACATTCAGACGCAATTGATCTAAATCTGGCTATCCAATCATTTACTGATTCTTGTGGCTCGCGAACCGCAGTGTAAAATTGGTTTCTTTGTGCGGAAATCGATTCACTGGGTAGGTAGTGCTTGTCCATTAGTGCTATTACATCGTCGAATTTCATCTGTTCCGGTTTTTTAGGTACTAACAAAATTAAGATCAACTTGTATGCAACTTCATCGAACGAATTAAGCATTAGGGTGCGCTTCCGCGTATCATTCTTTATTCGATTTGCCTCGAAAAAGTTTAACATTCTTGGCTTTGCAATGGCTCAATCGTTCGCTAGTGTAAATTCTCTCAAGGTTCCCACTAGCGATGTAGTCTCATCCGCTTCTGACTTCTCCATTACTTTTTAGTTTGATTCCGAAGATCAGCGTGGTAATTACACTCTTTATACCTGGCTCACCCGGTAGTTTCCGACGCGCACAACTTACGATTACACTCGAACTCAAATCAAAAAGTCTAACAACTAAACTGTCAAATCGCGAATTCGTAGTTTCAAACTCGTCGCCACTGTGGTCTTTGGGAAAACTCATAAATTAAATGAACTATTAAATGTAAATTCGCTTTAATTATCACCACGTTTTAGTACAAACTCGTGCCGTTACTACAAGGATAACCACTGTGAGGTTACTTACTGAAATCAAATCAAATATTTTTTATTGTAGGGCCCAAAATGGGAATAACAATAGTCAAAAATACATAAGTAGGTACGTCATTAACAAGATAATAGGTACTACACAGAAGATAAAAAATATATAGGTAATTATTTTACTAACAGAAACTGTCAACAAGTCAATATAATAACAAAACTGGCATAAAAAACATACAAAAGCAACAGTAATACATTTTATTGATCTAACCATCATTCTTTCTCCACTTGGATTACTGATCGCAGGCGGTTTGTGTAAACATTCGTCAGATTGAGAGAACATATATCCGAGTTGTACTTCTTGGTACAAGTCTGTGTTGACAGAGTCTACAGTTACGTTGACGTCAACATAGTAATAGTGACTTGCATTAACCGTAGTTTTGCCATAGAAGTATTCTGAGTCAAGCCTTTTCTTTGTGAAACCTGTTGTATAAATCGACTCAGTGATCTGCATATATCGGATATTTCATGACGTGCGTGGCGAGGTAGTATACAGAGTCGAAGGGAATGGTGCGTCTGAAAATGACTGTTTAACAAACGAAGTCATTTGAATACGATTGAGTATTCGTTGATATGATTCAGACTGGACCAAACGTTCGATTTGTGACTGAGCTGATGTAGATGGCTGCTGCATTTCTGCCGCATCCATGTGCTCATGAGCGGTTGATGTTGGTTGCTGCTTTTCAGCCACATCCTGTTGCTCATCGTCACTGTAGGGGGAATAGTTTGGGCTCTTCGGCTCAGGGGGAGGGTCGAGTAAGTATTGGAATTCTTCAAGTATCGGATCGACAGTGTTGCTTGGTTCGGGCGCAACAGCTAGAGGTGGTGGAACAATAATGTCCATCAACTTTCTAATTCCTCTATTTTGTCTCTTCCTCCGTGGGCGTACACAGTCAATTGTTCTAGGCCGTTTACCAGTTGTTACGACATCAATCTGGATTGGGGCTGCATTTGCGGCCTCTGCCTGAACATGTTCCTGCTGTTTTGAAGCACGTGCCAGTTTTCTGGCTAGACGGCTCCTCTTGCCTCCTCTGGTTGGCAACCTACGGACGGCGAACCTTTCGGCCGACTGTGTCTTTTGGTTGGACCTACCATTTGGGCGGTACAGACGTTTCGCTTCCGTAATGTTGAAAGGGAGCTTTAACTCTTTCACAAAGGGAATTATTGTGAAAGTCTGACTTCGCAGTCAAAATGATGGTGGCGGTTTACCATATCCTCCCTCCCCCCCATCTATTCTGGAGGTATTAGTGAAACTAAATACTGCCTGTATGCAACGCCTTCTGGCACATCATTGGCATTCTCACTTTCTCCTACGTTCATTTCCTCTTGAGGGTTTTCAATTTTAGGTTCCGTAGATTCCCCTAACTTGAAACACTATTCAGCAAACAGAAGCGGCAGCTCCGTCATTTTCGCTCTGAAAAATGAAAAGACAAAACCATTGTTTTGCTTCTGCTTCCTGCTATTGGCTTTTTTTTCAATGGCTTCTTGCATGTTTTTTTTAAAAGTTTTATGGGTGTTTCAAGTTAGGCTCATTTGGAGGAAACTTGAAACATCACGTTTTTTGCATATTTTTCAGGTTAAATTCGCGTGAATGCAACTTGAAACACTGACTGAATTTTTAAAAAGACTATGCTGAATGTATAGGGGGGGAAAAGGGACCAAATTATCATTCAAAAAGCAATTTTATTGTAAAAATACAGTCTTATAAATTGCAATAAGGCACTTTCATCTCACTTAGCAAGGTTTTTTCTAAATAAAATCACATTGAAATCACATTTTTATTGATTATGTTCAGCTTACGAAATCTTTAACGAAGTTTTGATAACATGAGAAAAATACTAAAGTAGAAAAAACCAAAGTATAGAGTAGAATTAAAATAGAATGCAAAAAAATTGACTAAACATGAAACACACTCAATTAGAGGAACTGACGTTGTCGAGATCTTCCTTCATCAAATTTTAAATATTGTGGGAGGTTGACTTTTTCTTATCAATAACTAATTTGAACCTTAACCTTCTTAAAAGAGGAGACTGTGTCCAAGAGGGTTCAAAGGGTCAAAACTTGGCCAACGGGGATATAAGTGAAAAAAAAAGGTCGAATAAAATAATTGAATAAAAAAAACTAGTTGAATGTGTAACGCCCCCTTCTAACGGATACAGAGGTCTTTACACACCTTACCTGGTCTCTTTGCACCTCTGAAACATCTTGCACATCAGGGAAATGATAAACCTTCGCAATTTTGGAAGACTGGCGCATGAACATCAATTTTACCCTAGAGGATTCGACGCTTAGAACCTTAGCAATAAACAGTTTTTCCTTCTATTTCTTGGAACCTTCGTCATATTTAAGAACCACCTGGACGAAATCGTTCTCCTTGAATTCGACGGCTGTAGTAACTTCGACCGGTGAATCTTGATCATCAGCTGTGTCAGTGGATTGGTCGCTATCACTGGATTCGCTCTCCCTGGGTTTGAGGTTGTCGGTCAACGGTGTTGGGTCATCCTCCTCCTCGTCTTCTTCATCAGACAATTCCATCAATCGACGATGGGAACTGGTTGCCACCTGTCCATCCACCTCACTGCAACTTCTCCCAGGAGGCACGTTCAACTTGGACTGTTTCGCTCGAGGTCGTTGGGACTGACCATGGCGTTCGGCAATGGAAAACTCCTCTAGCCTCTGGCACCAAAGTTCTCCGGATTCATCAGGGGTCCTTGGGCTCGTGCCAGTTGGGCCCGGGAGCCCTTTAAGCACCACCCTGCGATCGCAGGGCACTTGCAATCTTCTTTGCAATCTTCCTACAGCCTTAAATCCAGCTTTCAATCTCTGGCCGACAGAATCTCCCATTGCCTCCATTGTTTTTCTGAGGATTGTTGGAAACTCAGTTTTAAACAAGACTCCGCGATTTTTCATCTTCCACTGCCCCAAGACTTAACGCCATTTTAGCTTGAATGGGTGGGAAAATGCCACATCGAGAGGTTGGGTGTAATGGGTCGTGGGGGGGGGGGGGGGGGGGGGGGAGTAAAACGAACCTGATGTTGTTCTCAGAGCATTTTTTTAGCATGTAGACTGAGATATGGCTTGTGAGGTTGTCGCCAATCAAGATCTTTTTTGTGTCAGCAGGAAATTTACGAAAATGCTGGAGAGCTACTGAGTCGTACCAATCTTCGAACAGAGATTCGTTAAACCATCCGGATTTAGACCGGTTGTACCTGGTCCCAGGAGGTCCCCCAATTCGCCAAGCATCATAAATGTGTTCTGCTTTATAGCAAACAACCGGGGTGACTTTGGTACGGTTTTTGATGTTTTTTGACTTTTTCAGCCTTACTGAGGAGGATTGTCGCTCAGATCGTATTCGTTTCAAAAACTACATCTATCAACAAGTTTTTCTACGATTTCAAATATTTTTTTTAGGTTGAGGATCAAGTGGAGTAATTAATCTTCAAAGTTGTACTAGTCTCACCCCGTGTTTTGGGGTGAGAATGGAACACTTACTTTTTCAGGTCATATATCCTATCTAAAACGCTTCGTACCATTGTCACCTCTCCCAATCGAAGCAAGAACTTTTTAAAAAGGTGTTAGAGCTCATAACAGTTGAAAAAATAAAATAAAAAATCTGGAAATGAAAAAAATGAAACTTTCAAATTAGGAATCGTAGCACACGACTAGACATCTCGTTGCATGCCTTCCCCTGTGAAAAAAACCATTCTATCCACAATTTGGGATTATACAGGGTCATAATGAATGAGCGTGAGTGTGAACAAGGTAAGTATAAAACTATTTTTATTTACAATGTGTTCAATATCTAGCTCACGTTGAGTAGTTTAGTAAGGATTGCATCCCCAGGTACAATTAAAACAGTGGGTTGCTACCCCAGTAACCAAAAATTTTTTGAAAATATTTAAATCAAATTGAAATCCGTTGAGAAAATAAAATTGAGGCACTCATTGCGCATTTTCACGGTAAAAATCTTCTTTTTTCCACATTTCAGTCTTGGATCTGTAATTGCTTAAATAATCCTTCCAACACCTCATTATTGTCGCCGTTTCTTACATCTGCATTGCCTAATTCCTTTGCTCTCTTCACATTTGCAACTATAGTGTTGATTGGAATTCCATACCTACAACAGGAACGAAAATGGACGAATTAGCAAGGGAACCAAGGCAGATACATTTAAACAATTATAAGTAATAATATCAGGGACACAGCTCAGTAAAATGTTGGTTGGAAGTTCAATGCAGTCAGCTGAACTCACTTTTCAGATGATTTTCTGAAGCTCAACTTCTTGCACATGACAGAATTGACTGCTTCAGCCAGTTTAGCTTCCGTATAGTTGCGATACGGCCTCCCTCCCAACAGTTTAACATAATTACGAGGCATAATTGATCTGAAAAACAACCAGAAAAATAAAAAAAAATGAGTACCATAGTCACCCCTTGGGGTGAAAATGTCACACACCCAGTGTATCATTCTCACCACATGGAAGGCAGGTGTTTTAGTTTATCCAACAAAGAAAATCACTAGGTAAGTAACAATTTTTGAGCAGTTCTAAAGCGAATCACTTCACAATAAGTTTATTTACGATTATAAATCACTTACAACGCATGAGAAGGTCCTCAGCCACCGCACCATGTACACCTTAGCAGGACTTGTAAACAAATGGTGTTATCAGCTGTAATCACTTTTGCCCGCCAAGCACATAAAAATCCATGGAAAAGGGTTTCGACGCATCGAACTGCTTTTACCATCCATTCTCTACAAGAATTAAATAACAGCTGGCTGATCGTGCCATTTTTAAGCCCGCCAACAGGATTTGAATTGGAAAAACGTCGTTGTACCATTCTCACCTCGTGTGTACCCAAGTCACCCCGGTTTACGGTAACTTTTTCGGGATTGAGTTCTAGTGAAATTTGATATTTTTTTTCTGATCTTAGAAATTTTTTTGGAGAGCTTTCCTTTATAAAAATAGATCAGTCGATCATATATTTTGTCTCTCAAGAATCGCATGAGAGCGTGAAGTGCAATATCAAGCATTTTTGGCTTCTTACCTTTCAAGTAGATATGCTTCAATACCCCATGCATCCTCTCCAAGTGCATGTTTATGTTAAGACCAGCAAGTTGGCAGTAGCAGAAAGCCCAACTCTTGATTGACTTGCGATACTCCTTCTCGAAATAAATACCAAAAGGTTTAGTAACGGGATCAGCTCAGAGTTTTGACTGCTTCTTCAAACAGAAAAGCGTCCTCATCACATTCTTCCATCACAGTTCTTAACAAGGCATAAACTTCAGCCTTTTTTCTTTACCTGAATTGATCTTTGGCAAGTTATTACGCCACGCTCGATCGACGTGCCAAGTGCAAAACAACTGAAATTTCGCTGGGCCCATGATTTTCAACCATGCATTATATAAACCTCCGCCATATCACTCATAAAAACTTTTGGTAGGAGCAGAGCACCGATCGCATCTCGAATCGCTTCAATGAATATTTCTATAGAAACATGATCCTCTCTACTAGAAAACGTGAATGCGCACTGGAATTCCTCATGTAAATCATCCAAAATCATTAATGTGGTAAGTTCATAACCGTATGGGTTCAGCCCGTGAGTACTATCCATGCAAATGCACTTTTCTCCATACCTCTTCAGCATCTCGATCTGTGCTTTGTTGATTATTATCAAAACAAAATCATCAACGTGAAGTTGAGGATGAGTTTCTGAACGTTGTCCCTTAGGTTTATAAAACTGCACAACACCTCAGGTTTATGAAACTGCACAACACCTCCCGAATTAAGCATCTCTTCTACCCAAGAATGTACACTCGTACTGTCATTGCCATGACGTATTGCCTCTGCCTTTAAATTGTAATCTCTACAGATGTTGTGAAGATCTTTGGTAGTAAGAAGATCACACCTCTCCAATCCGTTGACCTTCATCGAGCTTCTCACCGAGTCCAAGATTATATCAAAAGGGATGTTATCAGCAACTTTACTGGCTATTTCTTCTCGGTCTTGCTCAGCCTCATACGGCCCACTTCATGAGTATGTCCAACGTGAGTTTTACTATGGACAGTCAAAACTGTACCGTTTGAACAGTAAGTAACCTCTATTTTGTCCGGACAGTATATATTCATCTTATTGCTACCTAGCAGTTTTATATTCCGCTTTCCAGTGCTTCTACTCTTAAAAAAACCATCATGGAAGCAAACGTAACTGTTTCTGGAAGAATTATTCGACAGCACTAAAATAATCGCTTCTACGCTTGATAAATTGAAAATTCTCATCTCTTTCGAGAAGCGATTTCCATTCGTCAAATGCGATCTTGCTTGAAAACTCGAGACGTTCTTTGACTAGCTCAATGTACTGGTGATCTACGTAGTGCCGTTGCAGCTGTTCCCGATCCACGCACAAGTCATCAACCAGAACACATTTCTCGTTAACTCTAAACGCCCAGGAATAGAATTCATGAGAGAATTTTTAACCTTTTTCTTCTAATGATCTTAATCCATCCCAAATAACATGAAAATAACGTTTAAAAAAATGCATGGTCACTCAGTACCATAAACCATGGTCTGTATCCAAAAAGATACACTGGGCGCTTAGGGGGTCTGGAGTCAAAATCTTATTGAACGAGGGATGGTACCTATCTAAAAACATAATTTGTAATAACAAGGTGCTTTGCTAATGAATAGTCCAACTGAATTGTTATCAATTTCAATTATAGAATTTCAATAATACAAGTAACTAGGATTTTCATATCGGTAACTCGATCATAGCACTTGACATAATTCAGTCTTCAGTTCTTTAGTTCAGTCTTTAGTAATTGATGTCAGGAATAAGACTAAACCAACTACCTACTGATTTCTCACTGAACAAATTGTGGAAGAAACTTACAAGCTACTGTCTATCATCATGATTACATGATCACATATTTTGAATTGGTAACGAACCGTAATGAGATCACAGTCATTGATCACAGCAAAGACTATGCTATATAAAATTAGCTAGAAGTAAAACTTTCCTTCATGAACTAATGTGCTAAAGTAAACAAAATCAAACATATTTATATGAACTGGATGAAAAGAACTAAACGTCTCATACATGTATACCACCGTGATAAGACTCGAAACAATTTTTGATTTTGGTAATGCAGAGACGTGCATTACATTCTTACAATACATGACTGTTTGTGGCCTTTCTGGCAGAATTTGAATCGGCCTTTATCCCCGACAGCAGGGGTATGAAATAATCCATCATTTACTATTCTAGTTGAAAGAACATGGTTTTTTTTTTTACCCTTTGGGGTGTTATCGGCTGAAGAACACTTTACTCGACACTTTTGTAGAGGACCAATTCTTCGCTGATTTGGAGCCGAAATTCTTTAAGACAACAACTTTTTCTGGCTAATACGGTCTCTCCTATACAATAGCCACGCAGTCACTACCATCAAATCAAGAATTTGGTCAAATATTGGCATGACCATCTCTTGGACTTGTACTTAGATCTATAAAGACAGACCATCATATCTGTGAGGTCCACTCCTCCCATGTGTGAGTTGTATTCCTTTATTTGAGGAGGACAAGGAACAGGCTGCTTTTCCTTGACTCCTTTCTGCCATCTCAAGATAGTTGAAACATTAGAATCGGCTCCCATGTACGAACTCCCTATGATAACGCTTTTGTTATCAAACCGCTTCAACATTGATACGTTCTTTGAATTACCAACTACTTGTTCGAAAGCACCCCCCTTCCTTTCTTTTTCAAATCTTTGTCGGAACTAAATTTTGCTCCCCTTGTTCTATTCTCTCTCATGTTGACCAGGGATAGAATTCCATACTCTTTTCTGAGATAAAAAAGAATATCTGGAGAGGAAAACCAATTGTCGAAAAACAAAACGGATGTAAAATTTTCAAATTCATAGTCACTCTTGTTTGAATTTTAGAATGTTTCCTCGCCGGAATAAATGTAATAATCATAAACAATCCCTGATACACCTGAGCGGACAAAAATTTTGAAACCCCACTTGGTAGTTGTTATACCCACTTGGAGGTTGGGGCTCTGCAGATCCCCCTGCAAAAACTGATTTTGTGCTAGATCCCTTACTTACGGGGCCCTCAACGGATCTAGAAGCCTCCAATCCTACTTATGATCCTCCTCAGTTACTCAACACTGCTGATCTTTAGGGGCTTTTTTGAAATAGAGTGGCTCAAGGAAAGGACGGCCTGTTCGGAAAACGTAAAATTTTCAAATTCACAGTCACTCTTGTTTGAATTTTAGAATGTTTCCTCGCCGGAATAAATGTAATAATCATAAACAATCCCTGATACACCTGAGCGGACAAAAATTTTGAAACCCCACTTGGTAGTTGTTATACCCACTTGGAGGTTGGGGCTCTGCAGATCCCCCTGCAAAAACTGATTTTGTGCTAGATCCCTTACTTACGGGGCCCTCAACGGATCTAGAAGCCTCCAATCCTACTTATGATCCTCCTCAGTTACTCAACACTGCTGATCTTTCAATTTCTCCACAACCAACGTCCAATACCAATAGTAATGCGGATTCTTCTCGCCTGTCAAGAGACACGACCCAGGCGTTCTACCAGAATGCTTTGGCCACCCTCCTACTTAGAGGATTATGTGCGTTATTAAGTGGGGGAGAATTGTTATATCTTCATTTTATATTGATATTTAGGGTTGGTAGTTGGCTTTCAGGTTTACACCTTAGGGTTGTGGAGGGTGAGATTAACCAGCTTCTCGTATTTTTGTAGAATTTTTTATTCAGCTAAGCGCTTTCGCCACATAAGGCCTCGTCAGACCTTCATATAAGTCTTAGTGATTATTTGCTAGGGGGATTCCTCTTATCATAGTGGTAGGCGGTGTACCTTGTCATGTTGTCGAAGGCAAAGGGGGGCTAATTTTGTTATTAAAACTAGCGAAATATACAAATTATTATTAGCAGGAGCACTCATAGTTTCACTTCATAGTTTTATATTGATACAACTAATGTCAACTCCATTACAAACTGTTCAAATGTTTATAGATACCGTTTTCATGAAACTTGTTACTTCTTTGGGTTGAGTTGTAAAATACATTCAAGTGCTTTTCCAACTTGTGCTATCTTACCTAAAAGTAATATATAATGGACACGAGAATAAACGTAAGAATAAAACAGTGGGCTTGTTCTTCATGAACATACGACGTGAGCCAGCTTTTCTGCCCTTGTACGGTACCATCATTTCGTCTATGGATGATCTATTCTCTTGAGGAATTTCGCGACACTCTTCACGAAACATGTCTAGTATTGGTCGACTTTTACAATTCCTATCAGATCCATCAAGATTGGTATTGTCAACGAAATGTAGATGTCAATGGAATGAAATTTGTTTCTTGGCATTATATCAGCAACTTTTGTGTATCTTGTTTTATCACTCCAATAATCTCTCATATCTGGCATTTTTACTACCCCTATTATCAGTATAGTAGCCACATAGTCTAAAATGTTGTTGTCGGAAAAAGCGCTCATGGCCGCGACATTTTTTTGAGTCTTATATAGATTAGTATTACTAACGATGAGTTTGAGGATGTCCCGGCGAAGAACCTCAGAAAATAGTCTATAGGCGCCCTATCTTCAGCATCGGGGTCGAGTTGCATATTATTTTCTTCTGGTAGGGAGATGACCTTCCTGAACGGAACACTTTTCCACCTAGTAGGGCTGCCATATCTTTTCGACGTAAGTAGGGACAGCGTAAGCTAAAAGTCGGGACAGCCTAAAGTAGAAAATCGGGACGAAATATACTTCAAGTCACTGACAAAATACAACGACTAAGTTTTATTTCTGGAAAAAAATACAATAGGTATTGAAAAGTTGGAGAAACATCATTATTGAAAAAAAAAAAAAAAAAAAAAAACGAAATATCACTTAGGTAGATAAGTACTGAAAAACGAAATATCACATAGGTACTGAAAAACGAAATATATCACACAAAAATCAGTCTGCGTATTTTTCTTTGCCACCAACTGAGCGAAGGACATCTTTCTGCATTTCTATGTAGTTAAAAAACTCCGAGCAGGTGATGTCAAGGTTGGACTTAATGGTGGTCAGGGCCTTAACCGTTTCTGGGAGAAGAGAGTTTCTTTCTTTGGTTCACTGAGCGCTAATCAGCGAAAAAATCCTTTCAACGAATGCGTTGTGTGAAGGGATGGCATAAATGTATCCTGCTAATTTTTTTAGCTGAGGAAATTGATCCACGTGTTTGTTTTTGTTGAAGAAACTGGCCCATTTCTGAGGTGACTGCAATTTTCGAAAATCTTTGTCAGCTATTTGCTCCTCCATGTATTTTTCAATTCCCACCCACTCCGTGAACAGCAAAGTATCGTCATTGTCTACGTCGTTGGAGCAAAGATATTCGATGCTGGCTTGGACTTTCTCCCAGTTGCAATAACCTACAAAAGCCATCCATGTAAATGGTCCTAGAGGACAAGAGAACCAGTTCGTTTTGAAAACTTTGATTCAACAAAACACACTGCAATCCTTATGGATTGAACAATATTTTTTTCATATAATTTCATAAGTAAAAAAATCATGAAACTCACTTGAAGTTTACTCTGACTACGAACTAAATCACTCGCGACGAAATTGTGGAAACCCATTTCAAAACGGAAGTTAGTGAAAAAACGTTGTCTATTTCCACGAAAATAAAGAGTTACAATGTTAAATCGATTTCGACGGAAACTCTTTATTTTCGTGGAAATATACAACGTTTTTTCACTAACTTCCGTTTACTCTGACTATTTTTCGTTTTCTCTGAGGTTTTTTCGCGGTCTGGTTTATACGAGTTGGCAGATTTATAGCTCATTCTCTTCTTTCATTCGCACAAACTATGCTTTCCAATACAACTTCCGTCGCACCCACATCTTCGGACTCCCAGTCAGGACGGTCGGGAAAAATACGAGCTCGTGTAAACCTCGAAATCTGGAGTAAAAAGACGTCGTTGAATAGCAGGGAAACGAGATTTGTCAACAGAGCTGTGTTTACCTAATGACTTTTACCAGTATTTCACCTATGTTAGGGACGTGTTTCAAGTTGGGTACATCTACGGTTCCTCAGGTAAATGGTCCTGAAGACTTAGATTGTGTGGCACACAACAGGCTATAATAAAATGTGCAATATCCCTCAAGTTTCGTAATTTGCAATGGTAAAGCTGCCCAAACTTCTGCTTCAATAAGCCAAAGCAGTGCTCTACCACAATGCGCAATTTAGAGTGCACTCTGTTGAATGATTTTTGTGCACGACTAAGGATGCCTGTATCCTTGAAGGTTGTTATTATGTTCCTCCGACAAGGATAGGCACTATCTCCAAATATGAAGTACTCTCCGCATAAAGTTGCAAGCTGATGACTCAGTGGAGACCTTGCATATACCCGGGCATCGTGCACTGACCCGGGGAAGCTGATAAATACGCTCCGGATTTTACAATGGTGGTCGCATACAGCTTGCATCTGAAAAAATTCAATAATCAATATGTAAAAAAAGGGATGTATATATCGATGTTCTACTTCTAAAACTTCGTATGTTCAATTTCAGTAATTTTACAGGGGAGACAAAAAACGTATTAAAGGCGCTATATGTTGAGAAAACGTGCAATTTCTTTCACAGCCTTGCTTCTAATGTCTCATTAAATAATTATCTATCATTATTATCATTCCTGACCCTCTGGGGCTTCAACAATAAGGAAATTAAGACTCACAAGTTTTAATACAGGAAGTCAGACATACTTACCAGGTTTTATACGTGGACTTAAACGAAAATGAGTTAGTCATCAGAGCTGATTAAGTCTTGAATCAAATCCTGACAATTTATCATAAAAATTTGTCATTTATTTTTAATTTTAAGCAAACAATAGTTAGTAAGGAACACAATTGTTGCCATAAAAAATAATAATCACATAAGTAACTATGTAAATAGTATAAAATTTACTTCAAATATCACAATAAATTGAGTTGCGTTATAATCATAAAACGTGCGTAATTGAGTAGGTACCTAAGTTTAAAAGTAATTATACGAACAGTAACAATGTTGAAACAATTTTCAAAAGGATTCAATGTTTTAAATTGTCATAAAATGCACGGTAGTCTTCGAGGATAACTTTTTTAAGTTCTTGCAAATGTTTGTACTTTTCCGTTTTGATTTTCAATGGATTTGTATAAAGGGCGTTTGATTGTTGCATCTAGTGATCCTGTAGTTGATCTCCTCCTCTTTTCCAGTGGGGCCCATTCGTCTGAGAAATCTGTTTTGTAAAGTAGAGCTGATGGTTAGGTTTGTACTTCAAACACTTTAGTTGAGAAACAGTTGGATCCCCAGCTTTGGCTCCCGGGCGAATCGATGTAAAATAATTTAGGGCTGAATAGTCTTTGAAGAAAAGATCATCCAAGTAAAAAACTTGGTACGGTGATGGATTCTTTCTAGCTTCTTTGAAATATTGTACGTACTGGGCCAGGACATTAATATCTTTGCCTTCGTTTTTTTTTTTTTTTTTAATTTCATTTTTTAGTACAAGCGTGAATTGAGTCACATTCAAGCTGGGTGTGACCTCGTTCAAGAAATTTTTGTGTGATGGTAACGTTTAGCTTGTTTGCCAAGTACAGTAACGTTTTACCCAAAACTGAATTCTTATTCTGATAGCCACAGTTGTCACTCCAGATTATTATTTCTTCGTTTGGAGATGGTTTAAGTTGATTTTCGATAAAGAACGAGATGATAGAGGCGAATTCGTTGGCAGTGATACCTCCTTCGGCTTCGTGCCATACATAGCGAAAAGCATCATGAGTCTTATTATTATAGATCGTGAAGTTATGAACGTTTCGTTTTATAGTATACTGCAGAAGCTCGTAGCTTAGGACACAGAAGGACAGCCTCCAGGTCCATTGTAAGAACGGTAGAATCACTACTATTGTCGTTTTTCTTCTCTTCGTTGGCTAACTCCTTCTGAGTTCGGTGGTGCTGGTAGTCTTCTTCTGGTGTGTTCCCAGCCTTGTAGCTGACGCATAGATCGCGCTGATCTTTACGGGGCTTGAATATCGAAAGGTTGCATTTATCGAATTTGACGTTGAAGGTTTTAAGGCTGACAGCTGACAATTCTGTTTCCGGCAATCTGCAACGTATGAATAGTGAACTTCAGTTTTTGTTTGTGAATATTTGTTCCAGGTACCAATTGGTTCCAACCCTGATTTTATCAAGAAAATCGCAGGAACATTGCTTAAAAATGAATAAAAATCTCGACATGAAGCATTATTAAAAAATTACGGATAAATCCCTGTTTTACTGTATAATAAAATCACAAAAAAGGCGTAAGTACCTATTATGTTGTCTTACAACATTTTAAAAACAATAAAAAAGGGATGAAGTTCAAGCTTCAAATGAAAATCGCCCTCTAACTTCGGAAACTACTTTGAGAACTTTCTCGATTTGATCAAAGGAAATATTTTCAATGTCAGGCACAGTGGGTAACACATTTGTTGTCTGACCCTTTATAATTACGAAGAAAAGAGCAGCGAATTGGTTTGGTTTTATTTTTTGGAACTCTAAAATTTTGCTTACAAAGAGCTTCTTCTTTTCCTTCCTTGTTCCTAGGTCATACGTTATTGAGGTGAGAAGAAAATCATTCCGCTGCACCTCAATGATTTTTCTGTTAGGTGCTGCAACTTTTCGAGGTTGATTGCAGTGGAGAGGTTGTTGGTTGTCGCTTTCATTAGTGTAGTCGTTGTAGTCGTCTTCATATTGTTCATCTTCAGTTTCACTGACATCAGATGAGGTGTTGATTCCTTGGTGTGCGACTTCGTCTTCCTCCATTCCAGAAGAAGAAGAATCTGCAGAGTCTTCCAAGCTCACACTTTTCCCAGGATCTACTTGTAATTTCGTGCGTTTTCTTTTAGTCAGGTTAGAGTTTTTATCATAACAAAGCTCACTGAGTAATTCATACAGTGATGAGTCGAGATCTGAAGAAGATGGCACTGTAGCATCAGGAACTGATGGATTTCTGTTGAGAGCCTCCGAGGGTTGGAATGGAAATATTCCGCATTTCCTGATGGTAATAATACAAACTTGAGTGTTATTTTCCTCCCAAAGCTTGATAGACTCCACTGATAAATGGGATGAAAGGTTGTCCCCAATTAAAATCTTTTTTCCACTCAAGTTTTTAAAGTAAGGCAGAACCACTTTCTTTACCCAGGCATCAAAAGCTTCAGCATCAAACCAACCACTGGCTGTATTGTATCTACAATATTGTTGTGGATCAATCCTCGTTCCTTTTTTATGTATTACCTATTAGCTCTTTTACTTTAGAAAAAGTACAACTTTTTTCTTTGAAATTTCAAGCAAAACTCTATTTTTCTAATTAGCAACACTTGTTGTTTACTTTTTAACATTTGCCGAAACACGTGAATTTAGTTTCAATATTGAAGTGTCCGAACTGTAATTTAGAGAAATCTCGCATTTGCGACAGGCTGTGCGATTGTACCATCTCTTTGGAGGACCATTCTCGGTCCATGTAGTGTACAGATGTTTGGCCTTGTACACCACATAGCATGGTAGTAAGACCCCTTCCCCATTTGCTGCCATCATAATGGATGTAGCCGATTTGGATGAATTCATTATCCTTTCTGGATACTTCATCCCTCTTTTAGCAATAATTTTTTTCCTCCCAAGGTCATCACTTAAATTTGTTTCGTCGTAATTTATGATGTTGGTTGCAGGGACTCCTGCAAGTGACAGACACCTTGAGGTGGTCAAAATATTCTTGAAGGATGGGCTGAGAAACAGCAGCACGTTTCCTTTTGATATTTTGACACAAACGAATAGATAACTTTTTCTTGTGCCTTTTCAAAATTCCAATAGCGAAATCTACACCTGGCATGTTGTTTTTGAATGCGCTTACCTGCTTTCCTCGTCTATCAAGGTACCCTTTAACGATTAGTCGAAGGTCATAGGTATCGAGGGGATATCCCCAATCAGCACACTGCACAAGAAGGTTTTCTTCATCAGGAGTTAGAGCAGTAATGCCTCTTCCATTTCTACCATCTTCCATCCCAAGTACTGCCATCTACATCTCCATCGACTGACTTCCCTGGAACGATGTTCAGTTTTTTCCTCTTCCTGGGTTGGGTGCATCAACCCAGCCTTCCCGTTATTTTTTCAATGAATCAAGAAATGAGGCATGTATACGTACATTGTGATTTACCTCCTTCCTCAAGTGTTTTAAAATTTGTTCTTCATCAAGAGGGTGAATTCCACAGCTTTCGAATCCTGCAACCATGTTTTTAGAAATGTTTGGCGAGATGCCTTCCCACAATTTCTTTAATAAATAGGGAAAGTATTGATTTTCAATGCAAGTTGCTCTGCCCCCAGCATCGCTTTGTTTCCATTCATTCAGGATACTTCTCCATACGACTTTTACTGGATGGAAAACTGCCTTGTCCAAAGGTTGAGACAGATGAGTGGCATTTGGAGGGAGGCATATTAATTTTATATTATTTTCTTTCATGAGATCAAGAGCAGTTGACGTGAAGTGAGTTGCTAAGTTATCACCAATCAGGTATTTGGCTCCGTCCAACTTTCTCAATTGAGGTATCAACAAGTCATTAACCCAAGCAGTGAATGTGGTGCTCTCAAACCACCCTGAGGTGCTATGATTATACTTGGACCCACCTGGCCCCCCCTGGCACCAAGTGGTCCACATTTGTGTGGATTTGTAAACTACGTATGGCGGCAACATAACTCCTGTCGCACTGCCACAGAACATGACTGACACTGCTGATTTGGAAGAGTTAACAATCGACACAGGATACTTGCAACCCCTGCGGCAAACAACTTTTTTTCTACCAGGATCGTCCGTGAGGTTCGTCTCGCTGTAGTTGAATATGTGGGTGGGGGGAACCCCGTCAAGTTCTTTTCGAAGGTGTTCAAAATACTCTTTCACACTATCTTCAGTTATCTGGGAACGTAATTTCGTGATGTTTGCAGCAAAGCGACAGGAGAGGGTTTTATGTCTTTCAAGAAAGCATTCAATCCAATGATTCCCAGGGAAGACACCACTTTTAAATCTGTTGACTTTTCTTCCCAGTCTCTGGAGATAACTAGCGATGACTGCTGTCAGGTCATTTCTGTTGACGGGGAAGCCATAGTCACTGAATGAAAGAAGACAAGTGACGAAAGTGTCCTCTTCCTCTGCTGAGAAAATCTGTTGTCCACCTACCTTTTTGATATGCTTCTTTTTTAGTTTATTCAGCAGTGTCCGACGAGGAATATTGTATTTTTCGGCCGCTCGTCGATGGGACAATGCCCCTCGTCTTATTTCGGCCAGGCAGGCTTCTAGGGTTTCTTGGCTGTAGTCCTGGTAGCGCCGACTACCTGGCTTTCTTTGATATTGTGATGGCATCTGAAAACAACAATAAAGGGACAGATTTTACATTCTGATCACAAATAGGTGATTTTGATAAAACAATTGTGATTGTTTAGTGATAAGAAGCTGGTTATCACATTCCATCTGGGGCAAAGTCATTCCCTTTCCTCCCTCAACTAACAAATAAATCGACAAAAAAAGATGGAAAACATCAAAATTAAAAAAAAAAAAAAAAAAAAAAAACTGCTGCTGCTTACCACACTTAACAAATATCAACAATTTTTTCAATACCCGGAAACTCAAATCTTCCTCGTTTTTCCATCACTTTAGGTAGTCTTTTCACAATCTGGCAATAGTTGACAAAAGCCTCATCAGGCACTTCTGGAAAATAAAAAAAGTTGCCTTTTTTCCCTCCTTCTTCCTTAAAAACTTTACATCAACTCCAGTCCTTTAGCTGTCCCCCACGATCATTACAACATAGAATTTCATTCGACGATCTTCTTCAGTCATAAACTTGACTATGATGAAGTGATTTTGGAGGTTTTTCTCGACGACTCTTGAAGGTCCTGCAACATTTGGGTGTTGCTCGTCGTCAGTATCATCTTCAGCCAACAATTCCGCCAACATCTCATTGTCATCATTTTCGTCACTACTCCCTTCGTCACTCACTGCAATTTTCCTAGGACGACCTCTCCGTTGTGGCTGATTAGTGTTTGGAATGGGAGCAGACACATCCGTAGTCGTAATGCTTTTAACAGGTTGAACCATGATCTTCTCACCCCTCGATCTTGCAGCCACTGGTGTTCGAGCTATTGACAAATGATCAGATTAGCACATCTACCCACAATAGTTGTTGCTGTGATGAAATGGGGGCAGGAGTACCACGGCCTGTATCAGAAGTTTGTGGACTTGGCTGTGGTAGTCTCTTCAATACTTGACTTCTATCGATGGGAATTATCTCTAGGGCCAAAGAAACAGAGAAGATTATCAAAATTTCTCAAAAAAAGATCTCTACTCTCAATGTATACCCCGGGAGGACGATAGACAGAAACAACGAAAAGAGAGGGCTCGTTTATCTGCACCGCTGATAACTCACAGACCTTGTCCTTGGAAACATCCATCGCATTAACCAGAGGCTGAATGGCACTGAATTTAGATCTAGCTATGGTGAAAAACTGCCCAAGCATCATGGCGTTGGAATTTTGTCTAGGCCCATGATTAGATTAGATCCGATTATTCTATTACAATAACCTGCATTGGTAGACCCATCTGCTGAAAACCATCTGCGATCTCTACCTGCAAAATTATTAATAACTTATAGGGATGTCATTTTGCTAAGGAAATAATTATATTATAAAGGTCTACTAAGAAATAGGATGCATTACAGAGAACACCATTCCGTTCACGAATGCTTTCCTCATGTCCCATTCTTAAAGTAACTAAGGGCCTCCTCCCGCAGGACCTCTGCCGCTAGGTAGGTGACACCTAGCTCTGGGTTGGGATACCACGAGGTAATTTTCCATTTATTATTAAATCTCAGAATATCAAGGGCCTCCTCTCAGATGTGACGGTAGTCATAACGGTCAGAGACTTTGTCGGGTGTAGGAATGTCTGAGAGGCTCACTGCCTCCCACCCCTTAGCCATTTGGTAGACCCATCTGCTGAAAACCATCTGCGATCTCTACCTGCAAAATTATTAATAACTTATAGGGATGTCATTTTGCTAAGGAAATAATTATATTATAAAGGTCACCGAGGGCTACGCCATACCACGAGGTAATTTTCCATTTATTGAAATCTAGGCCCTTTTTGAGATTATTAAATCTCAGAATATCAAGGCGAACTCAGACTTTGGCGGGTGTAGGAATGTCTGAGAGGCTCACTGCCTCCCACCCCTTAGCCCGCCAGAACTCAGCTAGATCATTCTTGACGAATTCGGCCGTGAATTCATTCCTTGCCGAGACTACGAACCACTTTCTATCGTGCTTAGCAGCCAGGCCCGAGTTTATAAACTCGTAATTACTTAGGGGTTCCTCGTCTGTTATATCTTCATTTTATATTGATAGGCAACTAAAAACTGTTCAAATTTTTATAGATACCGTTTTCATAAAACTTGTTACTTCTTCGGGTTGAGTTGTAAAATATATTCAAGTGCTTTTCCAACTTGTGCTATCTTACCTAAAAGTAATATAATGAACACGAGAATGAAGGTAAAAATAAAACATCGTCCCATTTTGCTAGTATCCTTACGCCTTCAAGAATGATAATTCTTCTGGCCTCTGTCTTCTCCTCACTAAAGCGGCTGCCATCCAGTTTGCGTATAATAATACACTGGTTATTGGGCACTTTAGTGTATCTAAGGGAGGGCTTCACTTTCTTGGCCGCACTGGGCTCACCCCCCCTGCCCCTGGGTTTGGGCGCTTGCCCCCCATGGGCCTGGCTCCCATGTCCCCACTCCCTGTCTGGTTCGTGCTCCCTTCGGAGTTGCCTGAGGCGCCAGCCGGGTTGGCCACTCCTGCTAACCTATCTTGAGCGAGGGTACTGCTGTGCTTTTTCAGCCTGTATTTCTGTCGCTTTCTTTGTCTCCTATCCTTAATGAAAGGAGCCTCATTCTCCCCAGTGACTACCTCCGCCGGCGTGGAGGGGCCTCCTGCCTTTGCGGTGGTACTCACTGTAACTTTATTTGCGTCATTCTGTGCCGCTATCTCACTCCTTTTTGGCTGTACCCCCCCCCCCTTCGACAACAACGAGGGCTGCATGGCCAGCGCGGTGTGAGACTGAGCTCCTGTAAGGGCCTTGTCCCCTGCGTGGCCGGCCGCACCACCGCCCTCGAGTGCGATTTGGCTATCTCGGGTCTCCTTGTGGGTGCGGATCCCGGGTCAGGGGATTTTATCCCCAAATCCCCGGGTTCACCACCCTCTACTTCCTCCTGATCCGGGTTGCTCATCCTTAGACAAAGTCCTCGGACTGTGTCACGGGTGTCAGTTGTCGGTTGCTAAATAGGTACGTATGCTAAGTTTGATGTAACAAAAGCTATACGCACCTTATTATCTTTAGCTTTGAAAAAAGCTGATGAAAAAAGTGTATCGAACTTCGTGCACTGCCTGACGCGAACGTAGACCACAACTGAACGAACAAATAAAAAACACACGTAACACGTGAATTCAACACAAAATTAGAACACTGAACTGACGTGGTGAAATCCCAAGATGGCGATCACCATTCACACGTACCGTGGCATCGCACACCAAAATGGGACGAGCAGTGAGCCCGATCCACTCGCACAACTTCCTATTTCCCTTGTCAAAAACTTATCAGTATCATTACTAGCTATGTTATCTTGCTTGGTATAACTTCCACTTCTCTTCGGAGGGACTCTTCCACCACTACCACCCACGAACTGACGATTTGGGCCAACATAGTTCACGTTGTCTCGAACCCCAACTTCCTCCATTACCATGCCATGTGCCTGTTCCATAGACAACTCGGCATCAGATGCAATACGTACAGCGGATTCGAAAACCAATTTCTTTTCCGAAAGAAGTTTCTTTTTTATCACTGAATCACGAAGGCCGAACACAAATTGGTCCCTCAAAGCATTATTCAAGAAATCTTTGTAATTACATTTCGATTCTTGCTGTTTTAAAGATAATACAAAGTCACGGACTGGCTCACCTACCTTTTGCTGGATACAATGAAATTTGAAACGTTCTGCTACCTCAATTCCTTCTGGTGTGTAGTGATCGTTCAAAACTTCCATTAACTCTGGGAACGTTTTCGATGTTGGTTTGGCAGTAGCCACCAAATTCTTCAAAACACTGTAGATCTCCGGTCCAATTAGGACGATGAGGGATCCAACCATTTCGTCATCAATGGTGCCGTTCACTTCGAAAAAGGCTTCTAAACGCTCCAAATAATTAGCGAAGGGTTCAGATGATGGAAAATAGGGATCAATGTGACAGATTACGGCACCTCGATGGCGACATCCTCGCGCTCTGTCCTCTTCATCGTTGTCTTCATGCTTAGGAGTCATTCCCGACTTTTTGTTCTTGTTTCTTCCAATCGTAGGAACTTGAATTCGAACACAACTCGTCGCCAAATGTTCTGTACTTTCGGGGATTAAATTAAACACACAAATAACGGTAATGCTCTGGTGTATTCACAAATCAACCGACACAGCAAAGTTCACAGTACTGTCCCAAGACAAACATCCCCGCAGCGGGAAGACCTAATGCTGCCAACACAACAGTATCCTTCTACTATTCTTGTTGGTCCAAGACGGCTGGTTAGTAATCCCTGGTTGAGAGTTATGTTTCTGATTGTCTGATCAGTCGAGTATGTCTGTCTGAGGAAAAGGACGAGTGGGATAATCCTCGTCTGTCGGAGAAAAAAGGTCGTCCTGTAACAATTTATAGTAGGTCTTTAGGATCTCGTAACAGATCTGTTCTCTTAAGGTTTGTGCGTCTAACGTGTCAGGGAGTTGTTCGTTAGTCGCTAGAAGTTTCGCTAACTAGGAAAATGCCACAATCGTTTAGTAGGTTTGGTGTTTTGAGGGTAGAGAATTTTTCATAGGCTTCTCAAATAATGTGGTTTATTCATGGGCTGAGCGCTTTCAGAGCTCATTATTGATTGGTTCATGTTTAAATATAAGTTTGTTGGGCCCTCTTCAACATCTCAGTGGTAACCAGTTATATTTGGAGGTGTTGTTTGCGTCAATTATGTTAAAATCGAAGTAGATGTGAAAATTTGTGTGGAGAGACACACATTGTCTTGTAAAATTTCGGTTCTGTCTTTGTTCATAGAGTCGTAATAATTTATTTGTTTCGATTTCGTCCTAATTTCAATTAATCTTCTGTGGGAGGATTGGAAAATGGGAAAGATGTCCGATTTTTTGGTGTATCTTTGAACACGTTCTTAACCGCCAAATGTATAGGATACGTATAGGAAGCTATTGAAAGAGTAGGATCTCGGTAGATCGTCATTGAATCTGCTCCGTTCGTCTATCATTTCCATGTACTTGTTAATTATTTCATCATTTAACCAGTTGCTGTCTTATAAGGTCATTAGATCTTCTCGTGTCACTTTCAGTCCGAATTTATTCGTAAAGATTCTGGTTTTGTCTGACTTTGGGTCCCATGCATTTGCTATGGAATCTGTAAATTTCTTGGGGCGTCGTATGTTAGAGATGTGGATTTTCTCTTTGGTATTGTGATGGCGGGGAATTATTAGGGCAGTTTTGAGTCCCTGATTTATTGATTTGATGTGTTCTTGGTTAAACTTTGGTTTAGTTTTGGACTGCTTTTGGATTGTTTCCACGTAGATTTCTGGTGGAATTGCGGGAATTTCTTCACGGCCTTCATACTTCTTTTCTGTGTACTTTTCTTTGGTGGAATGAAGTTTTTCACCTACTTGGGCGTACAGAGCTTTCATTTTTTCCTTGTGGGAAGAAAGAAAGCTGTTAGCCACGATTTGATCTATATTCAGATCTAGTAAGGTGTCCGGTTTTACGTGTCCGTATAGAAGTTCAAAAGGGGTTAATTTTGATATCGAATGAATTGAATTATTGTAAGTCAACACGGCGTATTTGACCTTGGTGTTCATAGTTGATTTTTATATTCGTTTCGTTCATTCAATATTCTAATATTTTATATTAAAGTGGAATGGAAGCGTTCAATCAGACCGTTGGAGTCTGGGCGTTGAGAAGATGTGAAATGGATATTTATGTTTTGTAATAATAGGAATTCTCTGATTATAGAATTTTGGAATTCCGGACCGTTGTCTGCTACAATGGTTTTGGGCATTCCGTAATTTGTAAAGTGTGTCAGTAGTGAGTCTACAATGTCTAATGCGTTTGATGATCTTAAGCTTGCCACTGACGATCGTTCCAAATGGAGTGGCCCGGCGCGAAATCAGGCGATATTGGAATGACGGAAAGAAGAGTCGAAAGTGGGGGTCATTCACGATCACTCCCCTCTAATCCACCAGTGCCGTTCTGTCTTTTGAACTGGAAGTGGTGTGTGTCTGCGATCAAAATTGCCTATTATAAATAATTTGATTTATTAATAATAGTTTGAAAAGCGTCTTCTCGCAAGATGGACAAAGAAGAATTTCTCCTTTTGGCCACAGTTGTATGCTTGTACGCCAAACAAAGAAGACCCAAACGGAAGTGGGTGAAACAGTGGTTTCTCAACAGAGGACAGTACACACACGTAAATTTACTTCAAGAACTGTGGTCAGAACCATCTGATTGGAGAAATTACTTGCGAATGAATGAAGAGGCCTACTGTCAATTTCTCCCTTTGGTCACTCCAATGATAAAAAAAAAAAAAGATACAGTGCATGAGCACAATATGTGCATTCCTCCCACTCAACCATACCCGCAACTCATCCGTAGCAGTCGCAGATCTATCTAGATTGATCTGTGCAACTTTCATGTACTAGGATTTACTGCCCTCATGTACCTGGTTAACGCCTTCTTGTAAGCTGGACACTGCAGAGAATAAACTGCATGTCCCGCACTCATTCCAGCCCTGGAGCAATTGGCGCACTTAGGAGAACTCAGCTTCCTGCTAGGGCACTGAGACACTGGTCCACCGTGCTCCATTGCGCAATGCCCGCATGTCTCTTTGCTCTCGGCGCATACCTTGGTGGTGTGGCCCCAATGCTGGCACTTGTAACACCTGGAAACGTCCAGGTAGTCTTCGACCCTACAACGGTCAAATCTCACACTTAGTATCTTCACCTTCATAAGGGCTGCCCTGATCTTCTCTGAGACCTGGGCGACCCATATGACGTCATCATAGTCACGCCGACCCTTGATGAACGAGGGACGGAATTGCCCCATCCATTCCTCCTCGGTCACCTCAGTTCTCACCTCAGGATTCTGGCTCCATATGGCAGTTGCCAGATTTTCCTTTGGTATCTCCTTGTTGACTCGATATATTTTCATCAGCAGGGGCTTGGACATCCCCTTAGGAGACCTAACAGCGAATCCCTTAGCTTTAAGGGCACCCTCTAATTTTGTCCCGTTATCCTTGGTCCTTGGTACGACCAGGACCTGCTTAGCCGCCTGGAGCTTGCGGCAGGCAGCTAACTGAACATTAAGTTCAGCAAGATCTACCTCCTTGCTCATTGTCCTCTTGATCGAAGGTGGGGACATAGGCACCCCTTCGCTTCTCTCTCTTGACACAAGCAAGGGCTGCACAGCGCTGCCATCTCTGGCCTGCCTCTCGAGGCGAGACTTGTTACTCTGAACTACTTCAGAGTACCGCCTCAGCTGCCCTTCTTTGGCTGCCCTGAGCTTGACAGTCTCGGTCGCCTTCGTCTTCTTCCTCTTTGTCCTACGCTTCTTCTTCTCCTTCTCGGTCGAAGAAGATTTAGGCCTATCACCCGCCTCACTATCAGTTGACAAATCGGTCAACACATGGAACTCCGAGCGCACAACCTCGCCAGTTCTCTTAGCCTCCGGGCTAGTTTCTGGAACTCTCCTCCTTTTCCTGCGCTCGACCAGTTTGAAGTCTTCGTCAGATTCCATGGGCGAGCTGTCCATTGATTCGGCAGGAACCGGTGGCTTGGGGGTCTTAACCCCTCTCAGATTGCTCACCCGCTGTGGCAATGGCTGAGCCGACGATCCGGAGCCGGAGGGGGCGCCGGCCGAAAAAGTCACAGCAGGCCCGGGCCTCTTCTTGTTACTCTCACCGTCCTCTTTAGACTTCCGGTTGAGGACATCAACTTTCCGCCCTATTGCCACGAGGTCCTCCCTTTTGAGTGACTCAACCTGGGAGACAGCCTTATCAGCTGTTCTTTTCACTCTGTCAATGCGAGATAGCACCTTATCCAGGCGCTCGCACAGAAGGGTCTCCAGCCTCACGAGGGCCGATGCCATATCTAAGTTAGGTGGCTCGGTGAAGAGTGGTTCTGAGACCACCGCAGCCCTGTTGTCCTTCATCTCTCTGAAGGCCTCGTCTAGACGCTCCACTGACTCAGAGACATGCTGAACCCCGAGTGAGACTCTCCTATGGTGAGCTATCTCCAGCTCCAAATCCTTAGTGGCCCTTATCAGTGGTTCGACCACCTTTTTGACCATTTCGTCCATATAATTGGTAGCAGCTTTAAATGGCCGCTCACCAATATTATTGGAGTTGGTGCCCCACTGCTCCCACCTGGCAATAAGGGAGTTCTTTTCCTCCACAATCTTATCCAAGTTAGCCTGGCCAGATGACGTCACGCTAGACTTCACCACCTTCTTCCGGATTGTACCCAATGGCCTGGGTGCAGGCATCTTAGGGTTAGAGCCTCCGAAGGCTCCCCCAGTTGACTTGGGCCTGCTGCCACTCGCCTCTCCATCTGACTGCACGTCTCTGCCCTCCATCATGAAGACCTTCATAGGTCCCATTGCCTTTGCCTACAAATTCGCCCTTTCTTCACTGCCCAGCCCAATGGCGTACTCAGTAGTGAGCCACGGCCAGTCGTTTTCAGACAGGGCTGAGGAAGAGGAAGAGATTGGCTTCCAATCAGAAGCCTTACGCTCCTTGGTAACCCTCTTCCTCCTCCTCTTCTTGGCTCCCTCCACAGCCTTATCCCACTCCAGCTTGGGTGCTGGGGGCTTGTTGTCCTCTGCACTGTCTCTCTCGACCCAATCTGATGAAGGGAGAGAGGAGGACTCAGTCTGCTTCCCCCTACCTTTGTATGGAGGAGGAGCCTCTTCTTTCGCTGGTAGAGAAGCCACTTCCTTCGCCTTCTCCAAAGCCCTAGGCTTTGCCGGCACAGTGATCTCGTCCGGCAAGTCGGAAACCGGCCTACACTCCTTCTTTGGCTTAGTCTCCTTTAGCCAATACTCCCCCATATTTGTGGCCTTCATAGACCACATGCCCTTTTCCTTATACCCGGGAGGCATATTGTAACCCCTCACACCGGGACAGTACTCTTTGGCTCTCTGGCCAGAGCCACTCACGACCTCAGCGAATAATAAAATTTGGGGGTCTCCACTCTAAATTTAATACAAAAGGGCACCTGCCCTTTTTTGGGGGTCCTAAAATATTTGGGTCCCAAAACTATTAGCTAATGGAAAGAACTCACTTTAATGAAGATCTCTGCCAAAAACCAGCGTCGTAGGTCTCCAACAACCCAGTCAAAACACAGAGTGAACGCAGAGCTCCTCCAGGAAGATGTTGCCTCAACCACAGCCAGAGCACAACTCAATGAATCGCGTACAACTTGGATGTTTTTTTGAAAGTCGAATTAATGTAATTGATTCATACTTCAACTCTTTGAATGCGTTGGAATCTTTTATAATGGCCGAGAGACTTAATTCAAGGAAACAGGCCAAAATATCATCCTTTTTTGAATAACAATAATTCTTTTTTATGGTTGCAGTTAAATACAGTACCATTCCAGGTGTCTTTATATTTATTGTTCAATATTCTGTTGGTCAATACAGTATTCAATGTTACTGTATGAACTTTACTTTGTACTGTAGTTAGTTAAAATATAATTTATTAAAAACTTCTTTAATTCGAATTTTCGGTTAATTCGAAGTTTTTGACTGGCCCCTTGAGGTTCGAAGTATCTAAGTTTCACTGTACCAAGTTTGGTTGAAAAAAATTTTCTTATTAATCCAACTTTACGGGAAAGGCCAGTGTCTTCATAAACACTAGTTAATTTATCCCAAGCTTGGTTTGCATTTGAAGCTTGTTTCAAATGGGAATAGTTTACCTTATCGACGTAAAGGACGATTTTCGCAAGGGCTTTGGTGTCCTTTTTGTTGTCCCCTAATTTGCCAGCTTCATCAACCCCTGTCGTTCTTTTTCCTTCTTTAACTATAGTCCATAGATCTTCAAACTTTAGAAGATGCTCCATCGCGAATTTCCAATCTGAGTAGTTTTCGCGACCCATTGGTTTTTCAATAGGTGGGTACCCGGTTGAGCTGTTGGACATTTTGCCGACACGAACGTATTGCGTAATCGCGACGACTCGAAAATTGTTTTCCTTTTGAAGTTTTAATTGAAGGAATACAACGAAAATACTCAAAATATAAACAATTTAAAATCCCAAATATTAAAAGAAGAACTATTAATACAAAAAATAAAAATAAATAAGCACATGAATCGGAAACAAATCAACATATTATGGATAAACAGACTTAACTATTGAAAAGACTGATCATACAAAACTTTGAACTGAGTTGCAAAGTCAGGATTTGCATCTCTGAGTGCGAGAAAGGTATTTATTTCGACCACCCATGCACGAATCAATCGGTACAGTTTTCGATCCTCCTCTTAGAAGAGTCCAATTAACTCTTTGGACAGGAAAACTTTAACTACATTTTCTTCCTTACTGGCCATTTTGTGGTCAATGAATGAATGAAAAATCCCAGTGTACGAAATTCAGAACATAGAGCCCAATCTGAGGGTCGAATGATATGGAATTCTCTTACCAACAGTCCGGTTCAAATCCTTACTGAGTTTCCTGGAACTAGTTTTCTTGTTTTGGGCTTCTTTCTTCCTTTGCCGACTTGGAATTGGGCTCAAGTCATTCAAAATTAAATCCCGGGTTTTGGCACCATGAAAAGACTGATCATACAAAACTTTGAACTGAGTTGCGAAGTCAGGATTTGAATCTCTGAGTGCGAGAAAGGTATTTATTTCGACCACCCATGCACGAATCAATCGGTACAGTTTTCGATCCTCCTCTGAGAAGAGTCCAATTAACTCTTTGGACAGGAAAACTTGAACTACATTTTCTTCCTTACTGTCGACGTTGTGCTCTCCCGTTTTATTAGATTTCTTACAGAAAATAGCTCGAAAAACTCAGTTCTGTTATTGTCTGTTCTGTATTAGTTCGTTTTGCATCTAGTTCTGTATATTTTGTTTTAATATATTAATTCGAGCAAGTGTACACGTTCACCATCTTCATGACTCAGACCTAGTTCCCCAGTTCAAGTAGAAAATTAGTTCTGACTGATTGACCAGTCTTTTCAACTATGACATAAGTTGTGATATAAACCTTAAACCTAATTACCTTCCCTGGAGGTCAGTCAGTCAGGGTCTTACTTAATAGTTGTCCGTCATTGCAGCGCCGCGTTAGTATTCTCTCACTGGAGTCATAGTGGAGACTTAAGCAAGGTTCACTACAAATATTAGGAAAGAGTGCAGTGGGGAGGAAAATGCAACCGTTGGGAGCACAACAACAACATGGATATATACAAAGTAAAGTATAAACAAAACATAGAGCCCCCAATTTTATGTACAGTACAAAACTTCGAGATACGATTTTCACTTCTCCCCCCTGAGAAGTTCCAGCCACCTCCGTGTGGCATAATGTAGGTGCTGGCTAAATCAGTAACCTGTTAGGGAGAATAGGAGCGTACACAAATATATGGCAAACACAAATAATTAAAGAGAAAAAAATGCGCAAAATTAAATAAGCATAGTAATATAACATATAATTATACTCGTATGTGTAATGACCTGGAAACATCCTGGAAATGTAGTAGTAGAGGTTCAATTAACACGTAATAACGTAGAATACAAAGGTTCATTAATGAACATAATAAATCGTAATAATTATGGATATACATAGTAATGAATAAAAACGAAAAATATTAATATATTGACATACTAATAAACATATTAAACGAACATATTAGATATTAATAAGGTGGTGATGGTGTGGAGGTTTTTGATATTATTGAGTAGTTCGGCACGGGGAAGGGCGTCATCCTTAGAATTCAACGTTGCTTTCTTGTAAACGATGTCGAAGTCATAGGCTGAAAGTTTAGTGCGCCATTTGAATAACTTGGAGCCAGGTTCCTTTATGGAATATAGCCATTGCAAGGGTTTGTGGTCGGTATGAATCTTAAATTTTCTGCTAAAAAGGTACGGTCGGAAGTATTGCACTCCTCAGACGAATGCCAGGAGTTCTCTTTGTATGGTAGAGAGACGTTTTTCGGATTGGCAAAGTGTTGTCGACGGCTCCGAGGGCAACATTAGGCACTTGCGTCTGTCGTGAGGTGGAATCATTTTGAAAAGTCTGGGTACTGAAGAATCGTTTCGTTAGTCAGTAAGTTTTGCAAATTTCGAACGATTCCGCGTATTCAGGGTCTTTTCTGTCGATTTTGCTTCCTTTCTTTAGGCATTTAGTCATAGGTTTGGTAATTTTTGCAAAATCTTTGATACATTTCCTTTAATAACCTAATAATCCTAAAAATGATTTAATTTCTTTAGTCGTGGTCGGAATGGGGTAGTTCTGAATGGCTTTAATTTGGTCAGGGTTTGACTTTACTCCAGTGGGGGTGATTATGTGTCCTAAATATGCAATTTCTTTGCGTAAGAATTCGGTCTTGTCAAGTTATACTTTGAGGTTTGCTTTACGCAATCTCTTGAATACCTCTTCAAGATGGGTGATGTGTTCTTGCCAAGAAGTACTGTACAAGATGATGTCATCGAGGTAAACACAACACGTTTGGGACACCACGTAAAACACTATCCATCAATCGCTGGAATGTGCTTGGCGAGTTTTTGAGGCCAAATGGTAAACGATTGAATTCGAGGTGGTAGATAGGTGTACTAAACGCTGTTTTTGCAATACTTTCGGGACTCATTTGAATTTGGTGAAATCCAGATTTAAGGTCAATTACACTAAAATACTGGCACCGGCCTAATTTATCCAACAGTTCCAAAATCTGAGGTAGAGGGTATCGGTCCTCGATCGTTTTCTCATTGAGTTTTCGGTAATCAATTATCGAAGTTTAGGTTTGCCACTAGCGTCAGCTTTTTTGGGGACGATCCGAATCGGGGCATTCCAGGGGCTTTCGCTGTGTTGGACAATTTTTTGTTCTAACATGTTTTCGATTTGCCGATCTACTTCCTGGAGATAGATTTCTGGGAATCGATAATTTCGGGCATGAACGGGTATTTCGTCTGCGGTTCGGATTACATGCTTAACCCTATAATACTAACTAAAAAAAAAACTGCTTGTTGCTAACTATACGTCTCTTAGACGGACAAGTTATAAAAATGCATTTTGCTTCTTGAAATGATGTGTTTTCTAAGAAAGGGCAAGGGGTTACTGAATACTTCCAGCACATTAAATAAAAACGTAACTTTAATGACTGTTTTACGAATAAATTGGCACGTTTACTTACAACAGTCTATAATGCACATAAATATTTTTAGCCAATGTGCTTATCAGTTTTCAGTCTTGTAAATTCCCTTAATATCTTACCCTGTAAGGAACTTCAAAATTAAAATTAGTTACCAACGTAAAATGAATAGAAACACACTCGAAAAGAGCTCAGTACAACTTGTACGAAAAATATGCAAAATGCATCTTATTGAGTATACTGAAAAAATACAAATAATCAGTAAGCAGGTATAACACAGCAGAATTGATAAAAGTTGAGAACTGTAAAACCTATAAGACTCAATAAAAAGATCACATTCAAACAAGGCATACTGTATGGTAACATAACATGGTAATTCCACCTATCTACGTGCAACACAAACACGAGTGCTGTGCTCTCCACAGATCGGTTTCTTGCACTTATAGGAAATCATCTTGGATATCCTTACAAACAGTAACTGCAGTACTTTTTCTTCAAGTTTTGTTCCAATTCTCTACACCATGTCCCAGAATCCACTGAACAGCATCACAAAAAGCAGATAGAGTAAAATTTTGCATTCCAGATTTTTTAAACATTGTTTGGGCTGGTGGGGGGTGACTAATTTATTCGACACAAGAACAGATTGAAGATAGGTGTGGGTATATGCACCTATTACCGGGAGCCTAATTTGATGATGAGATTTATATAAGTACCTACCTAATGAATAGTTATAGATAACCTTCTCGAAGGACCACTCCCGATTCGGGAGAAAAATTAATGTGTATATAGGTAACATAAACAATAAAATGCAAAATGTATGTTCGGAAACACCGTAAGACACGGTTTCCACGAGTTATATTTTCGCCAAATAATGCGCCTTCAACAATAAGCCTACCTAGTGAGTGGCCACCCAGACTGATATTCAGTATGTACGTTAATATTGAATACAATAATGATTTGGTATTGTATCTATATGATCGGTAAAAGTCTTTAAATTAGTAGGTAGGTCCGACGACGTGGTAGGTAGAGATGTGGTAATGGGTGACTCCACAAAGCAGTAGGCTGATATAGTGCGTGTAGCAATAATATGCGATTAATTAGAAAACGATCAAGTTTGCCTCTGTCAATCAAGTATTCGAAAGATATACTTGAGGTATGTAGTGCCTTCCTCCCCAAAGGTGCCAGCGAGGGTGCACGTGGCGCAGAACCCAAAAATGGTCACCTCCAGGTGCCAGCAGCTCCTTCAAAAATGCGATCGCTCGTTCCGCTAAACTCCACAAGTCCTCAAATCGTGAGAAGCTCGGGTTGATCTAATGTGCAGCGTCACCAGGAAACTGGGTTCTAATATGTTTGAAAAAAAAAAAAACCACAAGAGGTAAAAAATGAAAAGAAAGGGGGCGCAAGACGGTGTTCGGATTGTAACAGGTTGTTCGATAGTAGAGAAGAGAATAATGAAGCTATCCTAGGTAAGCGGCTGATACCAAGATGACTGGCGATTGACGTCACAGGGAAGACGGAACACACTAAATCACAAACCCCTGCAATCATATGCACTTAATTTGTCCAATAACAATAAGAACATGTTATAACAACTAGATAATTTTTTTTTTTAGTAGAATTATAGTAGGTCGGAGTAGAAGACTGTTTACTTACGCAGCTCTCGCGGTCGTACTGTGATACGGTACTATTTCAAAGAATAGTTTGAAAAAACCCGCAAATGCGCGGTCTTTCAAACGAACTACGGACTATTCGCACTGTCCTGTTGCATCCTCATCGCGCGGTACTCCAGCATGAGGTGTTGTACGAGTCTGCATTTCCGGGACCAGGACTCACGGAAAAGGTTTGCTGTTATTAATTGTGATGTGTCCCATAGCGCTGAAAAAATCGGTTTTTGTTGTTCCTCCGAGTTTGGGAGTGTCGAAACCAGATTTATAGCCTCTGCTACTGCTATCGACGCTTGAGCTGAGAGTATTTGGGACTTCCTAGCAGACTCGTCCGCTTTCGTAGCGTAACCTGGGAAACAATCGGGTAAATTGGGATCAAGACTTGGGGGCAGAAGTGCCGTTGCGTGTATGTTAGGGTCGTACTTTGTCTGAAGTTCCACGTACGTATTTTTGTCGATCCCTTTACGCATAGCTTCGCTCCACTTTTCCTCCATGGATGGATGGATGAATATCGGATCCACAGGAGGTGTTTCATTAATGCCCATTACAGCAAGAAGTTAGGGTCGGAACTTTGGTAGATTGTTCATCCACTAGTGAAGGCACGGTTGAAAAACCGGCAAAGGCCTCGAAGGAGGCTCCCGAAGCGTTCCGATGCGAAGCTATTTCTACAGACGAGTCCGAGTCGAATGACGACAGAGAAGATGACGATCGGGAGAAGTACCGTCGTCTCTTTCTCCTTAGTGCCTTCTCAGGCGTCTCGTAATAATCAGCAGTGGTGTTTTGAGGGTTGAGAAATTATATAGTAGGCTTCTCAAGTTTTAATTTCTTTACTGCTAAGCGCTTTCGCCGTTTCTGGCCTCGTCAGAGCTTATCTTGGTTGTGTGGTACATCATATTTTTGTTTGCTTTGGGGCCTCTTCAACATCTCGGAAAGTACCTTATTTCGTCGTATTTGTTAATGAATAGTTGAAAATATCTGGTGGTTTCATCACTTTTGTCTTTATTATTGTGTCCTTATGCATATAAGGGTGTCAATATTGTAGAATTTTTTGAAATTAAGCTGAGACATGGGGTGAGGAGACGCATAAAAGTCTTTCCTGCGTCCATTGCATGCTGTTATGATTTCAGGTCGTTTGATTGTGATATATGTTTTAGTTTCAGTGTTCCAGCGACAGACGTCGCTTACATTTCCAGTTCCTACGTAATTATAGGCCATAAAAACAATCCTTTTATCAAGCCATTTCACAATTTTGATACCATCTTGACTCTGACGTTCTTCGATATGACCTCGTGCCTTATTTTTGAATCGTTCATCAGGTATAGCAGTTTTTGAGTTGGGGAAGCGATCCTGCCTCATTGTGCCTCCTGCTAAAATTCTAATACGCCAAAGAGCTTCCAGAAGGTTGTATGAGTTGAAATAGTTGTCAAAAAATAACTTGTGACCTTTTGAAATAAGCCTTTGAGAGAGATGGAGCACCACTCCTCCTCCCTGCCCATAGGCTTTCGTTATTTTTGGGTCAATCTCCATGGTACTGCCCTGATACACAATAAAATCATACATAAGGCCACTCTGACCACACAGCACGAATTTTTTGACACCCCATTTGGTGGGCTTATTTTTGATGTATTGTAAACAGGGTATATTACCTTTGAAAGGTATCATCTGCTCGTCAATACACGTACGTTGTTCAATGTCAAGCTCCAAACACCGATTACGCACTGCATTTAGCATAGGTCTGGCTTTCCAGTATCTGTCTCTGCTTCCTGTAGGAACAACGCTAGTATCTACGACATGCAAATTTCTCCGAATTTTGAAAAATCTGTTGATGTTCATAGATTGGGGAAATATCCCCAAGCCAAGGCAAGAATACCAGTATAAACGAACCCTGGGGTATCTGAGAACTCCCATTATAAGGTGGAGACCAATTTAAATGAAATTATTTCTTCCTTATTTACCGCTTTGAACGTCACATTTTCATTCCGTTCTGCATAAAGATTTGTAAAAACCACCATTCGTTCTATCAGATCATCACTGAAATATTTCCAAAAATATGTTGCCGGTGACGGTATATCAGGTTCCCAAGTAGATAATAGTAATTCAAAATCATCAAGGATGGAAACGCCCGTTACTTGAGAGTCCCATGTGATTGTACGCTTATCACTCCTAAGAGAAAATGTGGATACAAACTCACCGAAAGTTTGAGGTTGTTCTGCTCCTATTTCTCCGTTGTCTTCCTCTATATCACAATTTTCGCGACTTGGGGCAGCTGTGGGGACTGCTGGAGTGCTTCTTCGGGAGGAACGCAGTTCACGAGTGCTCAGTTGCTCCAAGTTGTTGTGAACAACCACTGGTTGTGAAAGTTCATGCACTTCCCCCAATGGTTCACTCACTTCCCCTAGTTGTTCATTCTCTTGGATTACTGGTGTATTCACTTTGGAGAAACCTATCATTTCGTCAAAAGCTTCAGGGTCTTCTTGAAGCATTCTTTCAATTTCCTGGACTCTGTCAAATCTGTGTCCTCATTTGAAGAGGCACCTTCTATATCAGAGAGGTCAGCATCTAATGCTGCAATAATTTCCTAACAAGTCCAGTCCTCTAGACTCCGTCTTCCACTTGCATCACCATACATTCTGGAAAGACCATCACAAAATAGTTCAGATTTATTTCCAAACGAAACACAAAAACATGGAAAAATAATAAAAATCGCAGGGTACATTGATTGCGTCAGAAGAGAATGACAACGCTTCGAGAGTAACTACGTCCACTGCGGTGGACAGTGGGTTTATCCTAACAACTGTCGCAATCAAAATAAGTCTTTTTATAATATGATACTTTCGAAACGAAGTACAAAGGTTTCTGAAGTCACTTACCTGATTGTTGAATGAATTTGCGGAGAAAATCATGAAGAAATCACCCGAGAAAAATAGGCTTGTGCCCGATTGCATGACATTCCAAGAGGTTATACTATTTAGATGACAACAAACTTAATTTCAGCGCCGAAAGGTTATGATAAGGCATTCCACATAAAGAAGACATGCTTGTAGAAGACGATGGTGCTGCTTATTGTCGAAAAACGGTACTAGTGGAAGTGGAAAAAAATGGGAGTTAGCGTCCACCACAATGGACTTAATGGGTTAAAGAACTGACCGATGCATAAACTAAACAAGGGTACCCCGAAGGGCAACTTATTCTTCTTCTTATGAATGTTTATTCATCTGAGCAACACGCCCCCATGAATAAACATTAAGAAAGAATTCTTACAACAAAAAGTAGTAAAATTTGACATTACATTGCCTACAACTTCAAATTTCACGAGAATATCTCAAAACTTAGATACAAATGAGAACAGTCTTAAAATGTCAAAACAACAAATTTCAGATTCAAAATTTCAAATTATTCTTACTACTTTAAACCAAATTCACAGCATTTTCTTTCATGTTTTTCTCTAGGCAAAGCTTTTGTGAGCAAATCAGATATTATTTCTTCAGATGGCATATATTGAATGGTAACATGTTTATTCTGAATGTGGTCCCTAATAAAATGGTGACGAATGTCAATGTGTTTGGACCTTTGACTAGTGATACAATTTTTAGCCAGATGTATTGCGCCAGAATTATCACAGAAGACCTTAGTAGGACTACTGTCAACAGAAGGTTCAATTTCACTTATCAATGTACGAAACCATATCGCTTCTTGGATTGTAAATGATAATGCACAATATTCGGCTTCTACAGTGGATAATGCAATAGTTGCTTGCTTCTTACTGTACCATGAAATAAGACCTCCCATATATTTGAAGCAAGAACCAGTAATCGAATGTCTCGAATTTGACTCATTACCCCAATCACTATCACTAAAACATTCTAAATTTTTGTTACCTTCTCTATCAAAAATTAATTTTTTATTAATAGTCCCCTTGATAAAACGAAAAACTCTTTTTACAGCCATCCAATGCTTAATTTTAGGACTCTTATTTTATCTACTTAATGCATTAACAGTAAATGAAATGAGATAGATAGTTGAGATAGATACAAAAGGCATCCAATAGCCTCTTGATACATCTACGGCATCGCGGTATCGATACCAGTAAAATATCGGACGTGTGATATCGATATCGGGAATATCGGTACCAGTTGAAGGAACTGCCAAAAAATACGACAATTTTCGAAGAAGAATATTTTTTATTAGTTCAAGTCAGGATAATGATAATGAATCAAACATACAATGGAAGGTAGAACATAGAAAATCAATAGGTATATATTATACAATGAATCAAAAAAAGTAATCCTCGTCCAAGCTCTCCAAAAATAAAAGTTTGGAGAGAGTCTCACCTTTTAATCTGTTGCGGTCAGGTGTCATTATATTCCCAGCATTGGAAAAGAGTCTTTCTGACGGGACAGACGTTGAAACTGATGATAAATATCTCACAGCGACGGTGCTAAGCTCTGGAAAAACGTTCCTGTTCTCAATCCAATATTTCTGTGGGTTCTTCTTTACATCTTCTTCTGCTGGTGAGCGCAAATAAAGCGCGAGACTGTCGGGAATGTCAGAACTGCAGTAAGAATGTTTCCTTTTCCATGTTTTCTGGACAACTTTACTGTGGTCAGAAAATAAGCTAGATGACCGTTCATGGGGTTCTGACTCCGATGCACTGCTACTTCCGCTCCTTGTCGGTGAATGGGATTCACCATCAAATTCCATCAAGAGGCCTTTAATGTTTCTCAATGTTTTGGCGATAGCATCAGGATTCTTGAAGTAAAGCTTCTTAAACCGCGGATCCAATATCGTTGCAATAGCTAACAGATGATTGTGTTCTATCCCCGACATTTTTTTTCTTAATTTGGTTAAGCAAGGACGTCTTCAGACTCTGGGCAACATTGGTATTTACCGAAACGGCTGATACTTTATCCAGTATTTTTGCTGCGATTGGAATAGCAAGACTCACGGTCAAATACATATCGCCACAGATATCATTGGTTGCTCTTTCGAGTGGTGATAGCAACTGCAAGATCTCATGCAGGGTTTTGTTTTCCAAGGCGGTTGTCATGGATGGAGCATTAGGGTGGAGGTGCAGTATGGAGTTGAGTTTTGGGCTGAGCGTTAAGAACCTCTCAAGCATGAAAAATGTTGAATTCCATCGGGTTTCTCTACTTTGTATGATCTTGAGGTCGGAACATTTCCTTAGCTCATCTGCAGCAACGACACTGTGCTTGAAATAGGTTACAATTTTTTTCACTCACCCTATTATCTCATACAATTCATTTACATTTTCGATTGCTCGTTGAACCTCAAGATTTATCACATGGGCGAAACACACAATATGCTTTTTCTTCCCAAATGTTACCTCTATTGCCTTCGACATATTTGAAGCTCCGTCAGTTACAGCAGCATGATGTACTTTCTCTTTTGAAAGATTCCACTCCTTCATCAACTGTAGAATACAAGAGGAGATGTACTCACCTGTATGACTTTCATTAAGAGGAAAAACACCAAGCGTACATGACACAAGCTTTTCACCTCTGAAAAGTGTATCGTAGTTCCCAAATAACTACGGGTTCACTGCGTATCCGTCCAAATGTCAGTGGTGACCGTACAACTGTCCAATTTGACGAGTTTCTGCTTCATGATGTTGCTGGCGAATTCGTACTTTTCTTTCATCCACTTCTTTACAGTTTTACGTGAGGGAGTATGAAAATTTGGAGCCAATACCTTTACGAATTTAATGAACGCGGTGTGCTCGACCAAAGAAAAACGTAAACTGGCCTTGCATAAAAGATGAACAATGGCGTTAGTAATGTCACCATGGCGTTTTCCACCTTCTTGGAACGATGAGTAATTTTTGAATGCGTTTTCTATAGACGTCTGTATTGTTTCACTTTGGGTAGAAGTAGAAGGCACAGGCGTGAACGTGAACTTGAGCAGTTTGGTGGGCACATCTGTCTGAGATGTTGCATTATTTTCTCTCTTCTTACCGAGGTCTCTGTTGCAACTGCTGCTTCCATCTGCGCTTGAGAGTAAATTGGGATGGCTTTTCTCAATGTGGCCCCTCAGGTTACTGGTATTACCACATGTTTTTTTTCACTTGTCCACATGTCTTACACTTCGCTTTTTCGCTGTCAACCCTTAAAAAAAAGGCCCACCACTTACTTTTGGCGGGCATCCTTCAAAAAACGATCACTTCAATAACGGAAAAGAAAAAGAAACAGGTCGGGGTTGCACAAGAAAAAGAAACGGGTGGCACTAAAAAGAAAAACAACTTGGGCTGTGTAGATCTGATAGGGTGTAGGTTATGGCAGCAGGTTATGTATGGCTACCGATACCGATATCCATATCGATTGAAGGATATCGATATATCGATAATATCGGCTTAGATCAATATGAAAACCATCAATTTCAACCACCGATTTTATTTGTTCTTTACTGAACACTAAATTTTTCCCAAGGCCCAGTAACGATATATCGTCAAAAAAAATTTACCAGGAAATTTGAATTTAATGTTAGTATCAATTAAGGATCATTCAGAACCTGAATCAAATTGGAAAGATATTACTTCACCTTTTTTAGTGAGATGGCTTCTAGGAAAAAGCTGGCAAGCTCCTACAGTCTTGGCAGGTGAAGAGCCCTCCATCCAATCCAGATCCACTCTTCTTCCTTTCCGGGCAGGCGGGTGAAATATGTCCAGTCTTGTTGCATCGGTAACACGTTGGTGGAGGCTTTAGGCCCCTTTTCTTCATAGTCTGGAGACCACTACTTCCGGTAGTTGGACGAAATCGTGTTTTGGGGTTTATCATAGTATTTGAGGATCGTTGAGTTTCATATTTCACAAAATCTGTTTTAAATTTCTTGTGGGGATTGGGGTCAGAGCGAGAATCACTTGGTCTCTTAAAGGATAAGGCTCTCAGCTCTCTTAAAAGAGTTTCTCTTGAGTTCACTGGGGTAGTGTGAGCAATGCGTCTAGCTCGAGGGTCAACTTGGGAAATTTGGGCAAGTACCATAGATATTGCGATCTGTTCGAGGCTTCTACCTTTTTGTTTAGCAAGGAATTCATTTATTCATCTAGCTGCAAATGTCATGTAGCTCTCTATGTGTCGTCTAGTTGCAAACCCAGCCACCTCCAAAATGCCAATTTTTTCAAAAAAGCTGATTTTTTGTCACGCTGAACTAGATAAGGCTGGAATACCATTCTTTTGCCTTTAAGGTGACATTAGGGCTGGATGTTTGAAAACATATTCTTGAATGGCTTGGGTATGTGGTGGGGGGGGGAGTTATTCACAATTTTATCTTGGATATGGCCGTTTTTGAAACTCATTTTGGAGTTGGCCGGTTTTGCAGTAAAATAGAACTGAAATTTCCCTGGATTTGATGTAAATTTAGGGTTGTTAGGATACAAATGAACTAAAACTTTATTTCGTGATATATATTCATATTTATTTACAATAAATTGAAATAAACAACTCAAAATCTTGGTGTGTGATGCATTCAAAAATGAAAATGCAATTTTACACCCCTATCTTCTTCCTCTTCTTCTTGTTCTTCTTCTCTGGGCCCTCCTTCATGAGCAGCTGATGCGAAGATGTTCTTGTAAAAAGTCAGCCTGCCGTCATTATCCCAAGTTGGTCCAAAATGTTTTGTCAAAAGGTTTTGGACATCTCGAAGTTTCAGTGGCTCAACGACAGTACCCGGCACCACGGGTGTGAGCTTGCTGGTCATAATGCTCCTCTTATTCTTCAAAACAGACTGCCTGGCTCCCACTTCAGATCTGTAGAAAACCTCCCCTTGCACTAGCACCTTATTATTTCGTTATGAAAAATCTCTTCGTGGGAGCAAATTTGAAATGCCACAGTGCAGGGGGTTTGAGGAAGGCATTACTAGTCTTCTTCCAATCATGATCGGCGTAGTCTCTTCCTGGCTTGAACACTGTTCCGCTTTCGGAGAGGATGTTGTCAAACTCTGAAGGCTCAACGAGGGTCTCGATTTTTTTCAATTTCTTTTCGATTTGTGCGAAGACACGATCTGGAGGGATGAATGAATGGCCAGGAATAGGGAAAACGGCCTCAATCTTTTTCAGGTTGTTGGGGGCATGCTTAGCGAACCAATACTGTAGCATAAACATCATCGTGGTATTTTTGTTCTGGCCCCCACAGCCGTCGGCCACGCATCTAAGAACTGTGGTGCCAGTGAAATCGGTATTCTTTAGCCTATGAAATAACGCTGAAGCGATTTCATTTGAACCTTTTGGGTATTCATGCTCTCCCCACGTGTAGATGAAGACGTTCTCCTTCGTCAGTGCATCTTTGGATGAGCCCTGTACAATCGTAAAGTTGTAGAGGTAGAACTGCCTACTATAGTAAACGGATTGGTCGGGGATTTTCGGCAATGCAAAATTTTTCTGGCAGTCAAAGCTAAGTGTGAGCATATCCTCCCTCTTTTCCTTGAGAAGAGAAAAAAAAAGCTTTACTTCGCTCTTTGTGAACCCTGTATTCAGTCAAAAGTTTCTGCTTTTCACGTTCAGTAATATTTGCAGCTTTTACAGTGACACCGACACTACGCAAATGTTCGAGTGCAAGACACGTTACGTTGTGAAGCTGCTCCCCTGTTATTGAATTGACTAAAAAGGTATTCAATTGGGACTTTCCATGCCGAATTGATGCCAACTAAAAGAAATACAATAGCTTCCCGGGCGAGAAGGGCTTCCTCATCATCAACTTGGCAGCCAAAATCTACGTACCCATAAAACTTGGATCCGTCCCAATCTACTCGTTTTCTTATTGCCATACCATCAAATATTAAAGCAAACGTCAACGGTCTCTGTTTAGACTTTTCCTTCAGTACCTCCAGAACTTCAGCACTGAACCCTGCGGATGCGTTTATAGTAGAATACCACCTACCTATCGTTCTACGATGGGGTAGACATGTATCAAACTGGTCACGTACAAAATCGTATGCTTTGGGTGATAAGAAATTCAAGGTGATCGCGAATGACCTGAGCCTTCCATCGTACATTTGTACCAACTTTGGGTTAGCGTTTTTCAGCAGCTGTCTTTTATATAGAGCATATGATGTTTTAGATATATTTGAGAGCATTTCAGCGTATTCATCCGCAAGCATACTCTTTTCTTTCAACTGTGAAATTATTGATTTTAATACACAATTCTTTTTCTTGTATCTTCCCGTTTTTCGTTGTAAATTTTCAACGGGAAAAATCTTTTCTCTTTTCTTTGTCAACTCAGCATTGGTAGAGAGTAAAGTTTTACGTGTGACATCCAAAGATGAATTGACTTGTTTTAGTTCCGCGGACTTTTCGTCAAATTGAGTTTGAAGTTCATTCAATTTTGATTGAGAGTCCTCTATAATTTTTTTTAGCCTCTTTTTACTCGGAGAACGTTCGTTTCTTTGGGGTGGCTCATGACGTATGATTGGTCTTCTTTCCTAAGGAAAATTATAAAAATAAAATTAAAATAAGCTCAAGCCATGAGCGACTCATTTTATTGAACTTACATACCTACATAGGTACATACGAACTCAAAAAAAATCAAACATTACGAACTTACTTACATAAACTTTAAAACTTAATGTACATATATCACTGTTTGAAAAAATCAGTTATTTTTTCTGTTTTTCATCTTTCAAAGATTTATTGAAAGCTAAGCAGCTCAGTTTACATTAACAGATCATAACCAGCACCATCAAAGACAATAATGAAATCTCACAATGTTCCCCTTTTCCCATTTTCAAGAAATTTGCTCCCACAAAATTCGGAGAAACACTCCGACAGGCGAAAAAAAAGAAACACAAGAGGCCGCTGAGTTAATTGATTCATAGAAAAATAGACTCGGAAACACGAGGAGGAACCAAACTCGTGAACTCCCTCTCCCGCTCCCCTCTTCCCCGTTCTGCCCGCCTCAACACACAAACACATTATACACAGAAAAAAACTCCGATCTGTGGGATATATATATATATATATATATATATATATATATATATATATATATATATATAGGCCGGCTGATCCGAGGCCGGTTAAGAGGGGTTCTACTGTACCTGATTATCAGATATAGCTAAATATAATTATTACCTATCAAATAAAATCAATACTAGCATACCTGGTTAACTTTGGGTTGACAATGTTTAGGATAAGCATCAAAAACTGACGGCAAGGCTCCTTTTTTCATTTTGGTATAAAACGGCGATCTGTCAAAGTCATCTTGTTTGAAGTGTTTGGAACATGAAAAACTTATTTTAGAAGGTTTCCAATTCTCTCTTCCCACGACTAGAATCCATTTTGTTCTTTCATTTTCATCTGAAGGAAATCTGTCAACAATGTGCACTCTGAAGTTGATGTTAGTTAGGCCTAACTAAAAACTAGGGCTAAACAAGGCATTTCAGGAGTCAATGTTGAAGGATAAATAGTAATTACTTATTCAGATCGAGCATCAACTGCAATATTAATTGATTAGTTATGTAACTACCACTTCAGTTTAAATAACCACTTACTATATTAAATTCTACTAGGTGTGATAAATAATTGGGTATTTACCTGTGGAGAGTTATGGGAGGATCAACTTTCTTGTTACATTCCTTTGTGCTGCATCCAAATGCGGCACAACAAGGCATGTTTCACTTATGCGCACGCAATAAATTTTATTTTATGAATTAAAAATGTTATTTTTATGAATTAAAGTAGTACCTAACGGTAGTTTCATTCAAGACAATAGAATACCTATGATGCTAAGCATCAACCTACACATGGGAGAGACTGATAGAACAACTGCTTTGGTCCAGGAGGTAAGTACTCTGACATCTTCACAAGGTCTATCTTCTTTGCTGAGGTGATTGGTAGTTTCCCTTCAGTGTAAAGGTACGCCAAGTCTGATTGCTCGATTTTTCGGTAAAGGGCGTTTACGCAACTTGTGGATCTTCCTCTTCCTTTTTTCTTGAGGATTCCGAACCACACACACCAAGAGTGGATTCCGTTCCACATTTCAAGAGTGTTATGGCCCTTTCGAGTGCGAACTTCCGTTAGGCTGTCCCCGCGAAACTGAATCCACCTACATTCGCTTAATTTTAATTCAGGATGTTTGTAGATTTGCAGTTCAACAGGAGAAAAATCCACAAAAAATCCCTCCATTGCCTGAATCTGAAAGGGATTCTCCTCCTTAGAATGGCGGATCATGTTTATCACTTCATCAGGAACATGTAAAATTGATGTTTTCTTCTTCCTCTCAATTAAGGCGAAGTCCCTGTCGCAAGGTAAAAAGCTATGCCCCGTACTCAAAAATTTCTGATTAACTTCACTAAAATATCCCATTGCAACAAAGTAGTGGCATAACGCTACCATTTTCCAATTATTATTTTGACCTACACATCGATCGGACCACAAAATCAATGTTCGTGATTCGTGAGGCATCAACCTTTGAAAATGTTTGAAAACATATTGTAAAATGCACGATACAATTTCAGCGGCTCCTCTCTTTCCACTGCTTTCGTTCCAAACACACATCGTGGCTTCATTTTTCCCCATATTATGGATACAGAAATTATAGTTTGAGAATTGGCGTTGGTAATAAACATCTGAATGTTGCTAATTAGGAGTAAAAATCACCTGTTGAAGGTCTACGCAGAGAACCACTGGAGAATCACATTTTTTACCAGCTTCAACGTCAGCTGAAAGTTAGGAGTAAGCCTTTTCAGCCTTTCTGTGGTGAATTTCTGATTCTACCCTCAGTTTACTTTCTGCCTCTTCAGAATCAGCAGCCATTATCTGCACAAAATATCTGTCACAGGTCTTACATGTGTCAGACCGTGGTAACCCAAATTTGCGGTTACTTTCTCTGAAATATTGCCTATACGTGTGTAACTTGACTCTACTTTGAGGATATTTTGCCTTATCCCATTGAATGCGCCTAACGAGAGTGCCTTGTGAGAGTGAGTAGGCCACCCATGCTACTCACAAGAGAGTCTTGTGAGTGCTTCCCCTCCCTACACAACTTCGTTGAACCCCCCTACCAACCACACTTGCTTCCCATGGCAACAGGAAGGCTTTTTCTTTTGTATTTTCCGAGGATTTTCCAGCAGAAAACTTCAAAAATCCTCTTTTGGGATTACCTGGAATATAACTAAGCACATTTCGTTTAAAAAAATTGTTCTCATTTTCGGGGCAGCAGTGACAAGCTCACTGCAAATCTGAGGCGCGGTCAATGGGCTAAAGAGATCAAACATTTTGGCGATGTTCAAATCAGGATTAAGGTACAATGATTTGGACGAATGGCGAGCGTAGTGGCTTTCCTGACATGGAAAAGACTTGATGTGATCTTCAACCATTTTCTTTTCATTGTCTGGAATGCTACGTGGTCTATTTTCGTGTAGACCTCTACAATCGGAAATGTTTCTGTTGGACTTGAGTTTGTCTCTTAGGATTTGCAGTCGTCGTTTGGTAACGTCTAAGGTATTCATAATCTGCTTTTGACATACCTGAAGTTGTTGACTTCTATTCTCAGTAGCTAATGAATACTTCACCGTGCACGTTCGAGATGATGTTCCTTCGGGAACCATTCTCCGTTTCGGCTCATGAAGACTCATACATCCTGCGAGGAACTGTTGCTGGCCGTTGTAGTCTAGATCATAGAATGTGTTGAACAAGAGCAACCTCTGAGCGATAGACGTGTTGAGTACTGCGCAGCCTTTGTATGTGCAGCCCTCACTGCATAATACATGCTACAACAAACAAGATAAACATGAACGTATTATAGAATTAGTAGTCAGAAAAGTAGTTTTTCCTACTCAGGATTCAGACCTCAGACATTCAAACTCGTGGCTTCAAATTAATCCACAGGATCACGGGAAATACCTAATACAATTTATTTCATGAGAAAGAATAGCGCACAGCAATGTATAATACGCAACAATAAGATATACTCGTAGATATCATCTGGCAACCCTACACTACAGGATAATGCAGAAGGGACGTTTTTACACTCACCGGAGTTGGAGGCTTCTTTGCAGGTTTTCCATCTCCTTTCGAGTTTGTATACGGCATACCACTGTTTCTCAACAGCTTCGACTTCACCTGCTTCCACTCGTGATGATTAATTTTTCGTTTACGCCCTCTATTTATCTGTTTAATCACTCCGTTTGTGGGAGCTACCTCAGCGCGCTTCGCCATGACACTCATATGGAACGTTCTTATACTGAAAAACTAACTTTGAAGTGATAGGAGATAAGGAAATAGTTCGAAAATCGGCCACTAGTCTACACCACATGATGGAGTAGATCTAAAGGAACGTTTTTACAGTAGAATCTCACTTTTCGAATTTCTGTTACTTGGAACGTTCATAATAATAACAACAATAAGCAACGAGAACTGAAAACGGAACCTGTTTAATTAAAAACACCGATTTCCAGCAATGCAGAACACTATAGCGAGTAGAAAACCAGTACGTACGGGCTACTGCAGTAGCGTCTAGCGATCTCGCTCGGGGGTGTTAGAGTGGGGGTCGGGTCGGACGGGCTGGTGCCACCGCCCTCCCGTCGCTTGCCTCTTCTATTCTATTCTATGTTCTGCGGTTGAATGCAATTGTCTCTATGGTTTTATTAAAATTCTCCATTATGGCGCGGTTGATGGAATATTGGGATTTTATTTGGAGTTGTAGCTCTTCCTGATTGCTTTCCAAATGGTGCGTTATCCTATCGTACTTCGCTTGGTCCTCGGAATCCAGATTTCCTGTTATGAATTTTATTATTGAGCCTAAGCCATTCACTAAGCCTCTTTTGGTTCGAGATTAGGGGTTTCTAATAATAATGTTGTTTAGTTTTCGATTGATCAGTTCAAGGGTGTAATTAATGGATCTGGTGAGCATCTCAGTTCGTCCGTTTAGTACTGATTCTGTCGAGTTTTGTAATGTTTACGTTGTCGTTTCATAATCAGTTTGTATTTTTCTTACATGGTTAATAATATTAGACAGTTCGTAATAGGGGGTCAATGTATGGTAGCCTTCAACTAGCTTGGGGGGTTTTAGTTTAATCGAGAGCAGTCCAGGGTTCGACGTAAAGTTTCGTATTTCAAGCACATCCGTTTCGAACGTCAGGAGGACGATGAGGGTCCTGGAACAGGAGAAATGTCCATGGGTTGTTGGTTTTTATCGGTCTCGTCGTTATCTTTGTCAGTTGCTTTAGACTTTTTACGTGGGCGTTTAATAATCGACACGTGGATCATATCCTTGGTGTTATTATGTCTGGGGATTATTTTAGTGGTCTTCGGTCTCTGTCAATCGTGGCTACTTCCTCTTTATCATATATGTAAGTGATGATAGGATCAATGATAAATCGCTTTTTAAAAAAGCTACGATTTATTTAACAGGGATAATACAGGGGCGAGAACACACGGTCGAGACTGAGTTCAGAGAGGGACTGGCGAGTTGACCTCCAGGTCTCCCTTTTATAGCTTCTGTAGGTGAAGCCTACATCAGCAAGTTTTTATTTCTAGCAAGGCGGTTTATTGTTATATAACGCGTCCCCCCTAGGATGAAATTTTAGGCTGAAAAGGATTTGAATTTTAAATTTTTCTGAATTGAGCAACCCCACATCAAGTTTTCTTAATCCGTGTGTTTTACAATAGTATACGTAAAAATGTAAAAAGTAATTAAATTGATTTACTTAACGTGAACAAGGATTAATTATGAGAATACAATTGATAGAGTACAATAACTACAATAAAAATTACTTATGATAAAATTAGTACAAGAGTACAATACAATGATACAGTACAATAGTAGTACAATACAATACTACAATACAATACTACAGTAGTAGTACAATACAATGATCGGAATAACAGTACGATACGAATGATTAGAATAACCATCATGATTATTTAAATGGACATTGTACGGCTATTTAGGTATTTAGTTATTAGAGCTTCTATTGAGGATTTGGTAGTACTTTACTGCATTTAGGCATATTATCGATCCTACGATGATGTATAGGAGTACTGTCCAAATACTGGGGATCGAGTATGGTTTTAAACTCCAGTGAGTTATTGGGCGGACATCTTGTAGGTTGATGTTTTTAAGCTCTAGGTTTTCAAATTGAATTTCCTTGGTCGGTCGTTGTATGTCCGTAAGTGTTATGTGGGCGTCTACAATTAATTGTGGTCGGCCGGCTGTTTCGCTGTGAGGGGCGAAAAGTGTTTGATTTTGATAAGACAAGTGGTGTTTACCCGGTGAGGCTAGGTAAATACCGTGGAGGGTTTTGGTCTCTACTGTGTTGTCTTTGGCTATGCTAATAACATCTCCTTTGGGGAAAAAGAGAAGGTAATTGTTTATATCTAGCATGAGCTTGACATGGTTGTTATCAGTAATAAGTTTTACATACTGACATTTAGTGGTGGAACCAGTGAGGAGGAATTCTGTTTCGCATTCGGGGTGAAATGGTGAAATTAGAAAGTTTGGACATGGTTAGGACAACGGATAGTTTTTAGTACCTGATTTTAACTGATATTTAAGAGTGGGTACTATGGTCATATATTCGGAATCAATGAAAGTGGGTATTGATTCTATGCTGTACATCTCATAGTCGTTTGGGTCTACTATGGGTATATCCAGGAAATAGATTATTTCTTCAATGCCTACGTAGCATCGAACTCTGATGTGTGTTTGGATTTCGAACAAATTTTTACCTTGGAAATCTAAAAATTTATGGCCATAATATGTGCTAAGTTTTTGAAGTTCGTCGAAAAGTAAGTGTGTTTTAATTATGCTAGGGTGAATCGAACCTGTTCTGCATGCTGTTAAGGAATTTTCTATATCCTGAATTATATCGGCAATCATATTGAGTACTATTTGATGGTGTTCTAACGTCGCTCTGGTTATTGCTAATGTTGAGTAATTTGGATTTTGATGTTGTAATGAAATCAGTTCCCTTTTTAATTCAACGTTGTTTTGGGCAATGTTTTCAACTATTTTATCAAAATTTTCTTGAACCGCGGTGTTAATTGAAAATTGAGCTTCTAGTTGGGAATGGAAGTCCTTTTGGTTTTGTTGAATTTGTTCCAGGATGGAGTTATACTTTTGTTCGTCTTGTGCATCTAAGTTACCTGTTATGAATTTAACTAATGATCCTAACCTGTCGATTAGTCCACGTTTGTTTCTTTTGGGCATCCATGGGATGTGAATGTCACTTAGTTTTTGTTCAATTAGTTCGAGGGTTGAGTTCATTGTGTGCATTAGGAGTTGGGTTTGACTGTGATCTAGTGTGGCTTGTGTCGATTTTTGCAAGGTCTTTATGACCTTTTCTTTCATCGATTGTGTTCTAGAAATGAGTTCGGTTAGGTCATAATGGTGTGTGAGTGTGTGGTATCCTTCTACTATTTTTGTCGGTCCCAGACAGCTGGCTAGTAATCCCGGGTTGAGGGTTATGTTTCTGATGGTCTGGTCTGTCGAGTCTGTCTGTCCGAGGAGAAAGACGAGTAATCCATGGACGAGGAAAAAGGTTTTCCTGTAACATTTAGAGTAAGTCCGTTTTTAGGATTTCGTAACAGATCTGTTCTCTTAATGTTTGGGCGTCTAGAGTTTTAGGGAGTTGTTCGTTAATCGTAAGGAGTTTCGCAAACTGGCATAGGAAAACGCCACAATCGTTTCCGTTGTTCTGTTGGGGTGTGTTAGGTGGAGTCGAAAGTTTCCAGTTCTGTGTGTCTAGTGGTGTTCCCTTTTTGTCTAGATGTTCACTTTCTAAGTAGCGGATTATGTCTTGTAAAATTTCGGTTCCGTCCTTGTTCAAAGAGTCGTAGTAGTTTATTTGTTTTGTTTTTGTTTTAATTTCGATTAATCTCCAGTGGGAGGATTTGAAAATGGGGTTCAGGATTATGTCTTTGCTAAATACGTCCGACTTTTTGGTGTATTTTCGAACTCGTTCGTAACCGCCAAATTTGTAGGATACGTATAGAAAGCTGTTGAAAGAGTAGGATTTCGGTAGGTTGTCGTTGAGTCGGCTTCGTTCGTCTATCAGTTCCATGTAAATGTTAGTTATTACGTCATTCAGCCAGTTATTGTCTTTTAGGGTTATTAAATCTTCGCGTGTTACTTTTAGTCCGAATTTACTTGCAAGGATTTCAGTTTTGTCTAGTTTAGGGTCCCATGCGTTTGCTACTGAGTCTGTAAATTTTTTGGGGCGTCGTACGTTGGAGATGTGGATTTTCTCTTGGGTATTGTGATGACGGGGAATTATTAATGCAGTTTTAAGTTCTGGATTTATTGTTTTTACGTGTTCCTGGTTGAATTTTGGTCTGGTTTTGGATTGTTTTTGGACCGTTTTTACGTAAATTTCCGGTGGAATTGCGGGGATTTCTTCGCGGCCTTCATTCTTCTTTTCTATGTATTTCTCTTTTGCAGAATGAAGTTTTTCACCTACTTGGGCGTATAGAGCTTTCATTTTTTCCTTGTGGGAAGAAAGATAGCTGTTAGCCACGATTTGCTCTATGTTCAAGTCTAGTAAGGTGTTCGGTTTTACATGTCCGTATAACAGTTCGAAAGGGGTTAATTTGGATATTGAATGAATCGAGTTATTGTAAGCCAATATGGCGTATTTGACTTTGGTGTTCATAGTCGATTTTTTATGCTCATTTCTTTCGTTCAATATTCTAATGTGTTCTATTAGGGTGGAATGGAATCGTTCGATCAGACCGTTGGAGTCTGGGTGTTGGGAAGATGTGAAGTGTATGTTTATGTTGTGTAGTAACAGAAATTCTCTAATTATGGAGTTTTGAAATTCTGGGCCATTGTCTGCTACGATGGTTTTGGGGGTTCCGTAATTAGTAAAGTGTGTTAGTAGTGCGCCTACAATGTCTAAGGCGTTCGATGATTTTAAGTTGTAAGCCTGTGCATGTCGGGAGAAGGAGTCTATAACAGTTAGAAATTTTGAGCCTTCTAGGGTCATTTTGTCGATATGTATGGTTTCTAAAGGTCGCGAAGCGGTTGGTGTAACATTATATTTGACTTTAATCGGGTTCCGATCGTATTTACATCGTACACAGATGGTGCAGTTATTGATAAATCTGTGGATAGTTTCTTTCATGTTGGGCCAATAATGAGTTCGTTTCAGGTGATTGTAAGTTTCTTCAATGCCACGATGGTTGGTTAGGCCTTCGTGGTATTTTTTAATTATTTCGGACTTTTTGTTTTCGTCAGTTATGTCCTCTAATTTTTTGGTGTATTTCGTCATTGTTATTTCCGAAAAGGCAAAATTTTTTGTCATGATATTTGTAAACTGTTCATAGATGTCTTCTGTAAAATAAAGTCCGTATTTAATTTTGGGTAGGATGTACTCTTTTACGAATTTTGTGGTATCTGATTCTAGGTTATTTTTATTTAAGTAAACAGTGATTCTATTTTTATTTTCAAATATTTTTTCGACTTTGACAGGGTCTTTCATTGGGAGTTTCGTTAAGTTGATTACGACTTGGTGGTTGCATTCATTGACTGGTTCGTCTTTAATGGGAATTGCTACAACTGCATGACCTATGGCGTTAGAATGAATTGTGCTGCTAGGGTTGGATTGGGAGTCGCTGAGTTCTACATCTTCATTATCGGAGTCAAAGTTTACGATTATCGAAGCGGGGGTCTCTACATCCTTGTCCGTCATTCGGAGGAGGGATTTTGGAGTTAAAGCTTCAAAAAAATACGTCGACAGCTCTGTCGGCTTCAATGGGCTCATTTTTGTTGTTATTTAGTAGTACAACACGAGAAAGGGCATCAACATTGGAATTCAACGTTCCTTTCTTGTAAACAATGTCGAAATCGTAAGCTGACAGTTTTGTGCGCCATTTGAATAATTTAGAGCAGGGTTCCTTTATTGAATACAGCCATTGCAAGGGTCTGTGGTCAGTGTGAATTTTAAATTTTCTGCCGAAATGGTACTGTCGGAAGTATTGCACTCCCCAGACGACTGCGAGGAGCTCTCTCTCTATTGTAGAGAGGCGTTTCTCGGAATCGCAGAGAGTCCTAGACGCATAAGCTATCGGCTTATCATGCCCGTCAACTGTCTGACTCAGCACTGCTCCAACCGCAATATTGCTCGCCTCCGTTGTCAAGTGGAATAATTTCGAGAAGTCGGGGTATTGAAGGATGGGTTCGTTAGTCAGTGAATTTTTGCAGGTTTCAAATGATTCTACGTATTCGGGGTCTTTCGTATCAATTTTGCTTCCTTTCTTTGAGCATTTTGTCATAGGTTTGGTAATTTTTGCAAAGTCATTAATGAACTTTCTGTAATAACCTAGTAATCCTAAGAATGATTTGATTTCTTTCGTGGTGGTCGGAATGAGATAATTTTGAATCACTTTAATTTTGTCGGGGTTTGGTTTTACACCATTTGGGGTGATTATGTAACCTAAGTATGCGATTTCTTTGCGTAGGAACTCAGTCTTATCAAGTTGTACCTTGAGGTTTGCTTTGCGCAATCTCTTGAATACTTCCTCAAGACGGGTGATGTGTTCCTGCAAAGAAGTACTGTACACGATGATATCGTCGAGGTAAACACAACAGTACTCATTCGTGATACCACGTAAAACACTATCCATCAGTCGTTGGAATGTGCTTGGCGAGTTTTTGAGGCCAAATTTTAAACGATTGAATTCAAGATGGTAGGTAGGTGTACTGAAGGCTGTTTTTGCAATACTTTCGGGACTCGTTTGAATTTGGTGAAATCCGGATTTAAGATCAATCACACTGAAATACTGGCATCTGCCTAATTTATCTAACAATTCCGAAATCTGAGGTAGCGGGTATCTGTCTTCAATTGTTTTTTCATTGAGTTTTCGATAATCGATCACGATTCGAAATTTAGGTTTGCCACTAGCGTCAGCTTTTTTGGGGACGATCCAGATTGGGGCGTTCCAGGGGCTTTCGCTATGTTGGACAATTCCTTGTTCTAGCATATCTTCGATTTGCTTGTCTACTTCCTGTCTATAGATTTCTGGGAATCGATAGTTACGGGCGTGAACGGGTATTTCGTCTGTGGTTCGGATTACATGTTTAATATTGTGGGTGAAAGATAGGGGTTCATTATCCTGATGGAAAACATCGGAATATTTGTTAACTAAATCTGTGATCATTACTTTTTCTTCTTCGTTCATGTGATTTAGGCGTAATTTAGATATGTCAAAAGTGAATTTAGAATTTTCATCGAAAATGTTGTTTAGTGATTCTACAGGGATTTCATCTAGAGTTTCTACTTCTATGGGGGAAATTTGGGAAAATTTGCCGGAAGTTGGTTTTGGATTTAAAATTCGCATGCTGGTTTCATAGTCTTCGACGTGAACCAAGCACTTGGGGATTTCCATCTCTCCTATTTTTAAGTAGGGGAGGACAGCATCTCCTTGTTCAAGGTTTTTGACTCTAATCTTGATTTGCTGGATGGATCTAGCATCTATCATGTGGGTTTCCGCATGTTCAGTGCCTAGATATTTCAGCGGGATATTTAAGTATGGAGTGAGCAAGTAGTCTTCGACCAAGTCGATTTTTGCTCCTATGGCTTTTAGGTTGTCTATCCCTATCAAGAAGTCAAATTTTGTCATGGAATTTAAATATATTGAATTTTAAATTTAGGTTTTTCTGTCTGAAAGCGTCTCCGCAGGGCACTAGAGTAGTATGGCTGCCTCGCGAAGAACCGTGGGCGGTTCTGACGAAAAATGGTTCTAATTTGCGTTTATTTGGGAAGAAATATTCTGCGATTTCAGGGTTCACATAACTGGTTGTGCTTCCGGTGTCTATTAGAATTTTCAAGTTGAATTTTGGTTGGTCTATGTACGGGAGTTCACTAATCGTCTTCTTGTTCAGATTCATTAGGTCGTATTGGGGAATTCTGGGTCGCTTTCCTCTAAAAAATGGGGGCTATCGAATTCGTTTTCTTCTACTGGTTGGTATACGTCTGTCTCGTAAGTTGTGTCTTCGCAAACTTCGGAGTCGTCAGGTTGTATATCGGATACTTCAACGTGGTTGAAATTTGGATTTGACGTGCGCCATGACATGGGTGTCGGTTTTCCGGACGGGTTTGGGATGTTTTGTATCGTGGGTGGTGCATTAGGTTTTTGGTTTGAAGGCTGAGGGCCTGAGCTTGGTTTCGAGGGATTTGCCTGAGGGGCTGATTTCTGATTCTGGTTATTTGTATTCCGATTGGAATAATTTTGGTTCGAATAACTGTGATTTGGTCTGAAATTCGACGGGTTATTAGGTTTTTGTGAGGTGTTTGGCGATGGTCGTGAACATTTTTGATGTGGTTTGTTCTGATTATATGACCTGGTTTGCGATGAATTTTGAGAACTTTGAGGGGTCTTAGTTTTGTTGTTGCAAAGCATCTGATAATCGTTCGTTAGCCACGACAGCGCCGTGTTCAGATCGGCGGGCTGTCTCATTCTCAAGATGCTGCCAAGGGGTTCTTTTAATTGTAGTAAGAAACAGCGAAGTGCTACTTTCTTATAATTCATGATCAAAATTTCGTGATTTGGGACATCGTGAGTTTGGAGGTAAGCGATGAGGAGGTTTAGGGTTTTAGTTATTTTATCATGGAATTTGAAGGGTGATTCTCCTTCATTCTGTTTTGACCTGACTAACTCAATTAATAGGGTAACGTCGTCTCTACGAGCCGTGTAGGTCTCAATTAGGGCCTGCCTGATTTGTTCGTAGGTTGTGAGATTTGCCGAAAAAATCTGTTCCGAGGCGGGGGATACGATTTTAGCTTTGATGGCGTTTATAATCATTACATTTTGAAAATCTAGAGGGTCATTGTTGTTAAAAAATTTATTGTGGATTTGTTGGGTAATTTCTAAGAAATGATTTAGTGTTTCAGGGGAGCCTTTAAAGGTCGGGATTAGGTCCAAATGTTCCTTTTTCAAAGTGGGTAAGTCATTGGTGGTGGGTCTCTGTTCCCTAGGCGAAATCACCTGGTTTACAAGTAAATTCTGTATTAGGGCGGTCAGTTGGCCTATCTGTTCCGTCTGGTGGTTAATAATTCCAACATAGTCAGTTGGGTGGATTTGAACGTTTTGGGTTCCTGAGGTTCCGTCCATTTCAGGGATTGTTGGGAAGTTTCTAGGAAAAAGTGTTAGGTCAAGCCAGGGGAAACTGGCGTGAGGAAATTTTTTGTTATGTTTCGGAATTTTGGATTTTCCTTTTCAGACGAAAATTTCGTCTTATAAATCGACTCGAATGGTTAGTTTGTAGCTGCAATACAAAGAATTACAATATACAAATAATATTCGTTAATTAATCATGCACATGAGACATTGAAAAATTAAAATTAGATATCTTATTTTGTAAGCTGAAGGTCACGGTCGTAAAGGCCCCTGCAGACGGGGACAGTAGTAGCAGCCAGTACTGGCGTCCACTAGTGGCGGCCACTGTATTGTCCAGACAGTAGCCCTACACACGGGGACAGTATTGGCTGCCAGCGAAACTGTTTATAGTGGCGGCCAGTGTCCAGTGTGGCATCGGCGGTGTGTTGTGTGCTGTGTGCCTTTAAAATGGATGAAGTTGACGAATACGAAAATGCAGTAGATGAAGCTATTGATGAAGTTGTTTTTGAAGTAGTGCATTGTTTGAGTGAAGAATTGCAAGAGTTACTAAAAAGTAATAGAACTTGTTGGGTGAAGGATTGGGTTGGACGTCGCAGTAACCTAGGAGCTTCATCGACAATCTTAACAGAACTTGCGAATGAAGATCCTCAAGAATATAAAAAAATTATGAGGATGAGTGTAGATCAGTTCAATGAACTTTTATCATTAGTTGAAGGTGACATTTCAAAAGTTGATACGGTAATGAGGAGTGCAATTCCTGTCCGTGTGAAACTGGAGATTGCTTTAAGATTTTTAGCTACTGGTGATTCATACCAATCCCTTGCAATTTTGTTTCGAGTACCAGCGAACACAATTTCAAGTTTCATGCCAGATGTCCTCAAAGCAATAACGACAGCACTAAAAGACTACATGAAGGTAAGTTGAATGAATGTGCCTAGTTTCTTTAATTTAGGTTATTGACTTTATAATAGGCCTAGGGTAAATATTTAATCGTTTTCATTATCATTAAAAAACTAAATACCTCCCGTCACAGCAAACCTGTGTACTCAGCGAATTTTGAATTCTTGCATATGTAATATGCTAGTTATCGAATCCACTTGTCAAGATATTTCCATAATTAGGCTTGATTCACCATTATTTCTATGATTTTAAGGTAAAAAGTAAAAAAAACTCATTTTTGAAAATTTTTATAGTTTAATACAAAATTTTTGTGACTTTTACAATGAAACAAGTTTAGTGTTTTGAAAATACTGATAACACATTGTACTTAAAATAATTTTTTTCTTGGTCATTAGCTATGTATAAAAACATTATATTGAAAAAGAAATTTTATTGAATCAATTCACAGTTCCTGATAAGTATACTCATGTTCAGTGATGAAATTGTCACTCCTCTCGTCATCTGAGGCATGACTGTAGTTGGAGCTGCTGCCAGAAATCATTGGAGATTGTCTTGATGGTCCTTCTAAGAGCTTCAATCGTTCCCTTGAAATAAGAGTTAGTATTTTATCCTGGAGTCTAAGTCTGTCAACTAGTGGAAGGTCTTTTATTTGGGCTGAGACATATTTACCAAAAGCACCAACTTCGTCCATGGGGGCAAACGAAGTTGAAGGTCTGGGTCTGTTCTCAGTTAGCTTTTGTAGCTTTTCAATTGCCCCCTCAACCTTGGACAGTTTGCTTAGCCGCCTTTTTTTGTATGGCCCCGCTGTCATTTGTGTAGATTGCACTGCAGTTTGGGCCGATTCTTGCACTTCTTGCTGGTCGTCCACAGCATCAGAAGAGTCCAAGTCTAGTTGAGTATTGTCCTGGTCCTCGTCCTCAATTGAAGTCTGACAGGTCTCTGAAACTTCCTGTAAAAACACAAGTGCTCGTAGGGTCTAATATTATTCATGTTAAGAGTACAAGATTTCATGTATTGTATGTTTTTAGGTGCCAAAAACAAAGGATGAATGGAAGGAGGTGCAGAAGAATTTTGAAACAAAATGGAATTTCCCGTCATGTGTAGGCGCAATTGACGGAAAACACGTGGCTATAAAACGTCCGCCCGGAAGTTGCTCCGAGTTTTTTAACTACCTAGGGAACATACAGCGTTATTCTATTGGCGTTGGTAGATGCAGATTACAAATTTCTATTTGTCGATGTGGGGACCAATGGCAGGGCAAACGACGGAAGCGTTTTCCGGTTGTCATCACTCAAAGTAGCTATTGACAACAAGACGTTACAGTTTCCTGAAGAACACTTCATTGTAGGCGATGACGCGTTTCCATTGCGTGAAAACCTGATGAAGCCCTTTTCAAAAAAGAATTTGACATTAGAGGAACGAATCTTTAACTACAGGCTATCACGAGCACGCCGAGTAGTAGAAAATGCCTTTGGTATAATGGCAGCAAGATTCCGAATTTTCGGAAGAGAAATTGAAGTCGATCTGGAAACAGTAGATTTGATAGTGCTGTGTACATGTACTCTCCACAATTGGTTAAGAACTACGTCTCCAGCTACATACTTCGAAAGAGGTTGGATTGACCAGGAAGATACTGAAAGTGGTATTTTCGTCCCCGGTCTATGGCGCTCAACTAGAACAGCACTGCCGTCATTGAAAACAGCTCGATCAACCAACTCACATACCAAGATAGCCTGAGATACAAGAATGAAATTAGCACACTTCTTTAACGGAGAGGGACGTGTGTCTTGGCAGATGAAGGCCATAGGCATGTAATAAGTTGAAAGTATAAACAATAATGAAAGTATGTAATTAGTTAATATGTAATATTTAGTTAAACAGATGCAAAATAAATTATGTACTTTCCTACTTTTAATAAGTTACTTATTTGTTTCCTGAATATTGTTCATTCACCAAACAGCCATTTCAGTTTCAATTATGATATTTAAATTTAGCAGAATTCTGTAAAGTTGTATGGTAATTAAATAAGTATTAGTTGCTTTACTCTAGTTATAACTGTTTCAAAAGGACAGCCATCTACAAACTTAAATGTCACATGTATTAAAAACATTTATGCCATTTTGAAACGGTTATAACTAGAGTCGACAATCGTACTTATTAATTTACATATGCTAACTAACTAGACACAAACCTGCTGAGTTTGGAGTTCCTCTCTTAAAGGAAATAAAAGTTATATAAGAAAAAAATAGAGAATTCACTGACACTCATGATACATTTAAGACCTTGTTTAAATAGTTTTAATAACGAATAATCCTTAATACTAATAATAATAATAATAATAATCGAAAGCTAACTTACCAAGTTCGTTTTGGGTTGCCTTGTGATAACTACATCCCTCATGAACAGGTCAGCTGCTGCGAACCAGGGCAATTTTGGTTTGTACACTTCGTCGGTTCCTGCTCCACTAGTTTTAGATTCGCTTACTTTAAGCAATTCTCCTCTGTAAGTGGACTTGATAGCTTTAATTCTAGCTCTTAGGAATCCAATATCAGGTACTTGTAGTCCCAAAGAAACCAAATCATTCTGCAATTTTAACATTGCACTCTCTCTCTTATTCTTGTTGACATAGTCTGCATGGCGGATATTCCACAGCAGTTCATAGTTTACGTAACACTCCAAAAACACTGTTATATTGTCTGCACTCCACTTAACACTCGGTTTTTTCTGCCCACCACTTTTCACAGAACTCATTGCTGTATAAATCACTCAACCACGGTCAACAACAGTTTCCTACAACGTCCAGTGCTTTACTGGCGGCCAGTACCTTTTAAGAACAGGACAATAATGGCCGCCAGTAGGTCACGTGACCACGCTACTGTCCGCGGAGCGGCCACTAAACTCAAACTATTTTGTCTTTACTGGCGGCCAGTAGCTACTGGCCGTTGAAGCGTCCAGTACCCCATCACACGGAGACAGTAGAAGGACAGTTGCTGGCCGCCACTACTGGCTAGGCCTACTGGACGCCACTACTGTCCCCGTCTGCAGGGGCCGTAAGCGATCCGAGAGTGTCTTCTTCCAGCCGGGAATTCCTGGTAGAGATTACGGAGGATTTTTAAAGGGCTTGATAAGGCAAGCGGGTGTACGTGCAGATAGCAAGAGCGGTCTGCGGGTCAGGTGACGAGGTGACAACTTGATATGCCTTCAAGTTGACGATAAAATGTTTTAGTCTTCGCGACTTGTTTTCTGAGTTCCGTTCGTTTCCGAACAAGTTAAAAATTAACTTGATTCGAATTATTTCGAATGGGGTTTTAGGTGACGGTTAAATTGGGAGAGTGAATGTGCCTTTCACTAGGTGGGTTGGAGAAATATGCTTTTTCTCCTTCCGATTCGGGGAAAACGTTAAAATGTTAATTGATTTGGTTTTACTCACGCTGGAGCCGTCATCTGCCAACGTGAGGAGTCTTCTCTGTTGTAATTTGTCCGCCGGGTCCTGTTGATGCCTTCTGCGTGCCTGCTGGTACCTTCCTTCGTGGGTAGGGTAGAGTCTGGTGGAGTCCGGTTCTTGACGATATTCTTTCGAGAAAGATCCGGTTTCTTCACGTCCTCATAGACTGCGCCAGTGATGATAGGATCAATGATAAATCGCTTTTTAAAAAAGCTACGATTTATTTAACAGGGATAATACAGGGACGAGAACACACGGTCGAGACTGAGTTCAGAGAGAGACTGGCGAGTTGACCTCCAGGTCTCCCTTTTATAGCTTCTGTAGGTGAAGCCTACATCAGCAAGTTTTTATTTCTAGCGAGGCGGTTTATTGTTACATAACGTATATATATATATATATATATATATATATATATATATATATATATATATATATATATATATATATGTGTGTTTTTTTTCCACTGAAATTGTTTGTTTTTGACTTAAACTTCTGAAGGGATTTCAGGTATTTCTTCGCGGTTCTGTTTTCGTCGGGTTATCACATTTTCTTTAACGCGCGAACTCCTATCACGAATTTCCGAGTATAGAAAATTCATCTTGTCCTTGTGCCGTTCGACATAATCGTTAATTACTCTCTCTTCAAGAGTTAAGGAGAGTATCGCTATCGATGTGGCCGTATACAATTTCAAAAGGGGCAAACTTCGTTACAGAATGAATGGAATTATTGTAGGTGACTAGTGCGTTATCGACTTTGGTTTTTAATGAATCTGAGGAAAATTCCTCTCGGTTATTGAGCAGTCTAAGGTGTTCCACAAGTGTGGAATGAAACCTTTCGATTGGTCCATTAGAATCCGGATGTTGAGAACTAATGAAGTGAATGTCAATTTTATGTACGGCTAGCCATTCCTTGACTAGGCTTGAGTTAAATGATGTTTAATTTGATGCGTAAAGGTCAGGGGTTCGCCTTCGTGGTGGATTACGTCTGAATATTCCTTCAACAGATTTATTATAGAATTCCTTTCTTCCGAGTTTAGGTGGTTCAACCTTAATTTCAAAAGGTCTATCATCGGTTTATTCAAAGGTTTACTAGTATTAAAGTTATTGATATCGGGTGAATTTTGAATTTCTCCCTCTACGTTGTAAATTTCGACTTCAGCGGATTTCGACTGATTAATTTTGACTGGAGCCTCGGTGGGGTTACTAACAAGAATATGGGTGAACTAGTCCTTTACCTTTACCAAACATTGGGGAACTTCTACAAGATTTCAGTTATCGTCATTAACCCTAATATAGGGGACTATTCCTTCGCCATTTCGCTTATTGCCGACTCGGATTTTGATCTGACTAATCGTTCTAGGTTCGATTGTGAATATCTCGGGATGTTTATTTTCAGAGTATAGCAGGGGAATAGCTACATTGGGAGCTCTTGTCAAGTGGAAATCTAGGTCAATTATTGCGCCTAGCATCTTTAAATTGTCCACTCCTAAGAGGAGATCGAATTTCTCGTGAAACTGGAAAATATGGAAGGGCAGCCGAAGATCGGGGGACTGAAAAATGTCTCCACAGGTTATCAAGGCTAAAAAGTCTATTCGAGAGTTTCCGTGAACAGTATGCACGAGGAATTGGTCCACTTGGAATTTTGATTTAAAATATTTGTCATTAATTTTGGGGTTGATAAAACTAGAAGTACTTCCCGTATCTATTAGGATCTTTAAGTTTGAATTTGGCATTAAAATGTACGGTAGTCCATTGAGTCTTACGTACGTGTTCATGAGGTCGCATCTTGTTGGAGGCTCGGGTTCTCTAAAAAAGAACCTGGTTGAGGAGCTGACGGCTTTTCTTCACAATTACCTAAGTTTGGAGGCGTGACCTGTGGGTTGTCAGCGGGTTGATCGGGATACATATTCATAGTTTCAAATTGGTCTATTATGTTATGAATATCAGTTTCCAGGTAATATTCGGGGAAGTTTTGACAATTTTCGTAATAGTCCGGCTCTAAATACTTATTTTCTCCGTAGTCATAGTTACCATATGGAATTGGTTCCTTAGGGGCATACTCTCCATACTTAAAGTTAGAGAGGTTACCGCTTGTTTTAGTGGTGCTGATGGACATCGGCACTGGGTAGTTCCGTGTCACATTGGTGTTGTTTTGTGTCACATTGGTGTCTGAAAATTATTTGGTCGATAATTATTTTGATATTGGGGCTATAATTTTGTTGAGGGTTCGGGCTCTGGTATCCCACCTGGCCTTGCGTGGGCGGACGATGTGCAGTAGCCGCCTGCTCACCTGGTCGTGGCGAATAGTTTTGATAAGGAGGACGGTACGGGAAATGCTGATACGGAGGTCGTGGGTGGAACGCTTGTCCTTGCGGACGCGGAGGAGGTCTTTGGATGGGATGGTGATTTTGAACTTGTCTCGCTACAGAATTATTATGACGTTGGGGATTAAAATCGTTGGTGATCATCACCATTGCCGATTCTAACGTTCGCGGAGATTTCGTCCGCAATAGACTTCCCAATGGTTCATGCAACCCTGAAAGGAAGGTGCGAAGCGCCAAGGTTTGTACGAAGGGTCTCAGGTAGGGGGACAAATTTGTCATTTGATTCTGTATGTAGGCAATCTGGCAATTTAGAATCTCTATTATGCGGTCGTAGTATTTGAAAACATCTTCTCCCGGTTTTTGGGTCATGTAGCAGAGTTCTTGAACTAACCGAAAATGTCTCTCTTCTGAGTAGGATGCCAGAAGGGCCCTCCTCAATTTCGGGTAGGAGGTGATATTGTTAGTAGAGAAATAGTACCCTTATGGCAACAAGGTCAAAGGTCAAGGTCAAAGGTCAAGGTCAGGCTAATTAAGTCGGTACCTACCGGGAGGTGTGAAATGAGGTCAAATTAATTACTCTAATTAAATTAAAAGATACCGAAGGTGTTAATTTGCTAATTGGTAGATACCAACACTCGCCCGTGTTTACCTTTAATTATAAACAGCTAATTAAATTGGTAGATACCAAAGCATTGATATTTCATCCTCCCGCCCGTGTTTACCCCATTAAATTGGTAGGATGCTGAGGCTGTACCATGAAGCTGAGAAGGGAAGGAAAAATATACTTAATTATAAACAGCTAATTAAATTGGTAGATACCGAAGCATTCACATTTCATCCTCCCGCCCGTGTTTACTTCATTAAATTGATAGGATGCTGAGGCTGTACCATGAAGCGGGTGTTAATTAACCCTCCAACGCATGTTTTCCTAATTAAATTAATAGTTACCAAAGCATTGATATTTCATCCTCCCGCCCGTATTTACCTCATTAAATTGGTAGGATGCTGAGGCTGTACCATGAAGCACGGAAGGAAAAATATACTTAATTATAAACAGGTGCAGACGTTATGGTTCAACATCGGTTACAACCGGCTTCACAAGTGGTAACCCACTTATTTATCATTTGTGCCAGTGATAACAATTGAGTGAGGCATAACTTTCTTTTTTTTGTACTACTACTTAGAACGGTAACCCACTTATTTATCAATTTTACATATCATGAATAATGAAACCTAGTTTTTACGCTCACCTCAAGGCTCCTCTACTCCCCCCTTCCCCTACTCAAAAAGTATATATATATATAATGCCAGCGTATTATTTTTTCATTTCCTAAAACCATCACCATCATCATGTCTTTTTCAACATCAACAAGATCCGCATTCTGCAATCTTCTCAACAGTGTTAATTATCAAATCGTCTCTTTTCCCACTCATCAGTTTGAAGGACGAGGAGGAGGAGATCAAGAAGCTGCATACGACGTCTCATCAGTGTTAAGTAGTGTACGTGAAAGTGTTCGTGAAAAACTATCACATTTTTTAAAAGAACATAAAGGAGTAAAATGGTACGTTTCAACTCAAGTTCAACTATATAAATTAGTAAACGAGGAAAAGATAGAACAAACACCTTGGTTTCAAGGGAAAATGAATATACTTATCAATTTTCACGATTTCAATCTCCAATTTGATGATTTGCTGAGTAAAATTAATGAAACTTTGGATAATTTTGTAAAGGAGGGGTCAGGATGGATATTTGAAAAGGTTTGTAAAATTCAACTGCACTATGTGAAGTATCAACCTTTGCATGGGTCTAGTTACATACCCACACCAAAACAAATATCCAATTCTAAACATTCGATCGTTAATATTCGAAATTTAAAAGATGAAGAATGCTTCAAATGGTGTATAATAGCACAACTCCATCCTGATCCCACCCGCCATTATCGAGTTTCTTATTTACGCAAGTATGAAAACATGTATAATTTTGATGGTATAGACTATCCAGTTCAACTTCGCCATATTTTAACGTTTGAGAAGAATAATGATGATATTTCTATAAACGTTTTTGGTTGGGAAAAAGGTGATATTTTCCCATTACGAATCACATGTTTTAAACTTAGAAAAAATCACATTAATCTTTTGTTATTAACGCAAGTTAATGGTTTAGAATCACGCTCCCATTATTGTCTAATTAAAAATGTTGATAGTTTACTGCGAGGCTTATACAATCTTACACATCAGGCGTTTTATTGCAATTATTGTTTACATAATTTCTCAATGAAAAAGTTGCTTGAAGAACATATCCCACATTGCATACCTTTTGGCCCTCAAAAAACTGTTTTACCAACGGAACAGGAGAAAATTTTAAAATTTACAAATTATTCTCTTTGCTCAAAGTCTCCAGTCGTCATTTATTGCGACTTCGAAGCATTTGTTACCCCTGTATCTAATGAGGAAGAGGAAGTGGAGGGGGGAAGGAAAGGTGAAAGACAAACAAGGATAGTTGCAAACCATATTCCTTCAGGCTTTTGCTATGTCATTATTGGTCCAGAAGGAACAATATTAACTTCTAATCTTTATTCGGGTGAAAATGTTGTTGAAGTTTTTTTAGACAGTTTAATGATAGAAGCGGAACGTATGAAGATGACAATTTTTAATGACTGCAACGTACCATTAACAGTAACACCTGAAATGAATGTAATAAAAGAGCAAGCTACAGAGTGCTATCTATGTAACACACAATTTGCTGATAAAGATGTAAAAGTGTTTGATCACGATCATCGAACCGGTCAGTTTTTAGGGATTTCACATCGCGAATGTAATTTAAATAGAAAGTTCCAATTCTTCATCCCAGTAGTATTTCATAATTTGAAATCTTACGATGGCCATTTGCTGTTACAAGGATTTAAGAAATATAAAAATGAATCTATGAGTTGTATCGCGCAATCTTCGGAGAAGTATCTATCAATACAATTAGGAGACCTAAGGTTTTTAGACTCTTTGGCATTTATGAATGAGTCTCTTCAATCTTTGGTTAATAATTTATACAACGAGGGAAATGTTGAATCTACTTTTAAATTATTCTACGACCATTTTCCAACATCTTTACATCCACATATTCCCTTATTGTTACGTAAGGGTGTTTACCCTTACTCATACATGACTGATAGAACTAAATTTGAAGAGTGTCAATTACCCGATAAAAGCGCATTTTTTAACGATATTTCATCAACTCCTATATCAGACGAAGACTATGCTCACGCTAAAAAGGTATGGAATGCATTTGAAATGACAAATATGGAAACTTATCATGATATTTACTTACTAACTGACACTTTACACCTTGCTTGCATTTTTCAAAAGTTTAGAAAAACAGCGTTATCATATTATCAAATTGATCCTTTGAACGTTTACTCTGCACCAGGGTTAGCGTGGAATGCCATGTTAAAAATGACCAAGGTAGAACTTGATTTGATAACAGACATCGATCAATATCTCATGATTGAATCAGGTATACGTGGAGGTCTTGCACAAATTTCACACAGATACGCAAAAGCAAATAATCCAAACGTTTCTGATTATGATCCTGAGAAACCTACCTCATGGATTATGTATTGTGATTGTACGAATTTGTACGGTACTGCGATGTCTCAAACTCTCCCTAAATCAAACTTTAAATGGTTAACTAGAGCTGAAATTGACCGTATTGATTTCTCCGCTTTAAGTGATACAGCAGATACAGGATTTGTTGTTGAATGTGACTTAATTTACCCGAAGGAATTACACGATTTACATAACGATTATCCGTTAGCACCTGAAAATGTAAAAATAACTGATGACATGATGTCACCCTACTGTTTGAATATTCGAGAGCAATTTAACATTAAGATACACAGTTCAAAGCTTCTTACTTCATTAAAAGATAAAAAAAACTACGTTATTCACTATTCACATTTAAAATTATGTCTAAAACTGGGGTTAAAACTTAAAAAAGTACATCGCGTTCTATCTTTCAAGCAAGAGGCATGGATGGAACCTTTTATTAGTTTCAATACTCAAAAACGTCAACAAGCAAAATCTCCTTTCGAATCAAATTTTTTTAAATTAATGATAAATTCTGTATATGGAAAATCTTTGGAAAATGTGCGCAGTCATAGTGATTTCAAACTAATCGCGAATGAAAAAAAATTGATTAAGTGGGCAGCATCACCTCGCCTACAAAGTTTCCATATATTTGACGAAAATTTTGCTGGTCTAGCTCTGAAAAAAATTAGTTGTAAATTAACGAGACCAACGTTTGTTGGATTTACCTGTTTAGAATACGCAAAAAAGATTATGATAAACTTTCACTACAATTATATTATGAAAACGTATAAACGAGATGACGTGAAATTGTTATTTACAGATACTGATTCGCTCATGTATCATATAATTAGCCCTGACATCTATGAGGACATGTTGAAATCAATTCACTTATTCGATACATTTAGTTACCCTCACGATCATAAATGTAGAATTACGTATAATAAAAAGAAACTGGGTACTTTTACCGACGAGACAAATGGTAAAGCTATAGCCGAGTTTGTAGGATTACGAGCCAAGTGTTACTCCTTTGTAACAAGCGACAAAAAAGAAAAACTAGTGGCTAAGGGTGTTCCTCGTGCTGCTATTACCCATCAATTACGCCATAAAATGTACAAAAAAAGTTTGAGAAATTTCGTGAATAAATACACAGTAAGTAAAAATATTAGGTCTAAAAATCATCGTGTATCATCTGTTGAAATGACTAAGTTATCTCTTTCACCGTATGATGATAAACGGTATATATTACGCGATGGAATAAGAAGTTATGCGTATGGACATTATAAAATTGAAAGTGGCGAGGCAGTCAACCTATAAATTAACCTACAATCAGTTTCGAAGTTCATTATGTTATCAACATGGCACCAATTAGAGAGCTTCTGGCCCGTGAACTTCACTCAACTGCTCGTAAAAATTTCCCTACAAGACCCGTTGAACTCAAATTAATTCACGATCTGTTCGAAATAGATTTAGTTGAAATGATTCCTCACGCAAAAATTAATAAAGGGTATAAATACATTCTTACAATAATAAACTGTTTTACAAAATTCGCATAGGCCATTCCTCTGAAAGATAAAACAGCTAACGTAATTGTTTCTGCTATAACCCCTGTTTTGAAGGCTAATCTTCCGATACATCATTTACATTCAGATTCTGGTACAGAATTTATAAATTCAAAATTTAAACGTTTAATGAAGGAACTTAATATAAATCATTATGTAACGTATAGTGATAAAAAGTGCTCCATCATCGAGCGATTCAACAGATCCTTGAAATTGTTAATGTATAGAAAATTTACCGAACAAGGAACGTATGAATGGATTTCTATTTTACCCAATTTACTACATCAATATAATAATCGCTATCATCGTACAATTGGAATGACACCCACCTCCGTTTCAATTCAAAATAGTAAGCAAGTGACTGCGAACATTCAGAAAAATAGACAAAAGTATGGGAGCGCTGATAAAAAAATAAAATTTAAAATCGGAGATAATGTAAGAATTAGTAAGTACAAGCACGTTTTTGCTAAGGGTTATCTACCTAACTGGACTAATGAAATATTTACTATAACGGCAATTAACAAAACTATTCCGGTTACATATTTATTAAAAGATTATAAGGGTGAACCTATTTTGGGTAGCTTTTATGGGTTTGAACTGAAAAAAACCAATTTTGGTGATGTTTGTCTTGTTGAAAAGGTTCTCAAATCTAAAGGTGACAAACGTTTTGTTAAATGGTGGGGATTTAGTGGTCAACATTCAAGCTGGATCCATAAAAACGATCTAATTTAACCATTTTTGGACATTACACATCGAGTATGAGTGGGGGAAACACTTTACCAATAGTCAATTTTGACAAATTTTGTGAATGTGCCATAGGTGGTAGTATGGTTAAAATGAAACGGCACGGACCCCTTATCCCAAACCATGTTAGATGTTTAATTAGTGGTCCTTCTAATTGTGGAAAATCGAATATCATGTTAAATTTACTATTTTCTCCAGAGGGTTTAACCTTTGAAAATGTATACATATTCTCAAAAACTCTCTATCAACCGAAATATCAACTCCTGGAAAACGTACTATCCAACTTGAGTGAAATAGGTTATTTCCCATTTTCTGAGTATGACGAAGTAGTTCACCCTAACGAAATCAAACCTAACTCGATCATGATTTTTGACGACGTGTCAACTGAAAAGCAGCAACATATAAGAGATTATTTTACCATGGGACGACATAAAAATGTTGATGTATTCTATCTAAATCAAACGTTTAGCAGAGTTCCAAAACAATTGATTCGAGATAATGCCAATTTTATTATATTATTTAAACAAGATGATACTAACTTGCGGCACATTTATAACGATTATGTTAATACTGATATGACATATGCTAAATTCAAGGAACTTTGTCAACAGGCGTGGGCGGAAAAAAATGGATTTTTGACTATAGACCGTGAACAGGAGTTGGAAAATGGACGTTACCGTATAATGTTCGACAATTTTATTTCATTAACTGAACTCCCCAACCGTTCGTGAGTTTGAAGGTTGAACGCTGAATCTGGCGTCAAATTTGACGTTCAAACCCAATCCAACGTCGAATTTGACGTTCAAACAGGTTGAACGTTCAAACTGACGTCAAATTTGACGTTCGATCAGGTTGAACGTTCGAAGGACGTTCGAACGGCGTTCAAACTTGAACGTTCATTCTGACGTCGAATTTTGGCGTTCGAACCCAATCCAACGACGATTTTGACGTTCAAACAGGTTGAACGTTCAAACTGACGTTCGATCAGGTTGAACGTCCAAACTGACGTTGAATTTGACGTTCAACATGTAAGCCATCATGTGTTATGCGGGTTAGTATACCCTGCCCCGTGTTGGCCCCTGCGCCAGCTCCCCCTTTTATCCCCTATTATGATGATAATGTCAGTGATCGATCATGATGATGATCGAACGTTCATTTAAACAGTGTCTTCACACAAACATGTATGCGTTGAAGTCAAAACGTGAGGTTTTACACACGTTCACACGCTCCTCTTGAGGAACATATGGGTAGGTATATATGCCTTAGTAAAACTCTCCATTTCATTAGTTGAGTGACACGATGACAACGAAACAGATGGGAGAGGAGGGGGGTGGGGATGAGGAAGCTAAGGTTTTATTAGAAATTCGACAATTACAAAATAATATTAGACAAAAACACGAACAACTAAAGTCTAATAAAATAATGAGTGAAAAATCGTTGGAAAAACAATATAAACCGTTAATTACTCCACTTAAAACGTTATCGAAAGCAATTTTGTCAACAATGAGTAAGGATGAGGAGGGGGGAGGTAAACAAGAAGAGATAACTCGTGACATTAAATCCGAAAAGATAGAATCAAGGGAGGTAGGAGGGGTGAAGAAGGATGAGGGAGAGGAGGAGGAGGAGGAGGAGGTTGGGGATGAGTGGAAATTGAGTGATTTAATCAAGCGTTATCAAGATTTTGTCATTCATCCACCGGCGAAGAAATTATTAGACACCACATACGGCGTTCATTATGATCCTGAAAAAGGTTGGAAATTGGGTGATTCAACGATTACTTTCACGAATAATCAATTAACTATCGATAACAAGGCTTCATTCAACTTAAGTCAGGGTCTTTTAAAATTACTTTTCCTTAGAGAGCCAGTAGATTATACGAGTGATGATGTGAACGTGTACAAAATGATTCTTCAGTTGACAAGAGCACATAGGACAAAGAGTGGAAGACTTCGATCCAATAAAAGTCCGAAATATCGCCAAATTATTTCCAAATTGTTCGCATCCTCATTATCCTCTACCGCAGTCACTCCCGCTGTCCCCGCCCCCTTAAAAATAAAGGGAGATCGTCGTGAGGATGAGGAGGAGGAGGAGAAGGAGGGCAAGGATGACGATTTTGGTGAAGAAATGTTGCTTGACACTTCCCTAACCGGTTCGGGCTATCAGTTTAGGCAGACATCACCCTCATTACCCAATATTCAGTACGTATATTTTGATAATGTAAACGAATTATGTGAAAGATTGAAAAAACTCGTTGCTTCTTCTCAAGCCGGAAATAACGCGCATTCGAACGAAATAATTTCAATTTTAGAAGAGTTGACTGAACTCGGTGTTATAAAAGCGCCGAAGTTGTTTCATTTATAATCATTCGAGATTTGAGATGAGCGTAGATAAATTCGGTCGTTGGAGCGGCGATTTGATTGAGTCAGTTGGTGGTCACGCTAGCGCCGGCATTATTCAAGGTCCACCGGGAGTTGGTTTTAAACTCAACACTGCGGGTAATTACGATATGAGCGGGAAAAGATTAGTGAATGTAGGACGCGGACGTAATGCTCGTGAAGTGGTAGTTGTAGACCAATTAACCAACTTAGAAAAACAATGCCTCAAACTTGCCACCACAGGAAATGAGTTTGATTGTCGAGGAAAAAAGATAATAAATTTACCCGAACCTAACAGTGATGGGGATATAGTAAACCTCAGCTACCTGAAGCGTACCTGTCTTATTATGAAAGAGGACGAGAAAGATAAGGCCATTTTCGACGTTAAAAGGGGAAAGTTGGCTAATTTAGAGCAGATACCTACACACCCATTTGACGCCGTAAATAAAAAATACGTCGACGAGAATTTTCCCGCGATGGTTGAAAACAACAGTTGGGACTTTAAATTGAAACGTATTGCAAACCTCGGTGAACCTATCTTTACAACTGACGGAGCAACAAAGTTTTACGTGGACAAAAAAGTTGCGGACAACCAGCTAACTAACGTGGAATATGTCAATGAAAAAACAAACTTTTTTCACGAGGATCCAAACGTTGTTGATATGTTGAACAAACGAGTCACAAACGTTGCGGATCCAATCATACAATCGGATGCTACCACGCTAAATTATATCGTGAGACTAGTATCGGCAATGTTTTATCAGTTTTACTCAATGTTAACTCCAAACAGTGTAGCATTCGCACAAGAGATGACAATTCCTGGGGCACGCGAAAATTGGATCGACCAAAACATTATTCGTCCGTTTTTTATCAAACGTGAAAATGTTGGAAAGAACGTATAAATTGGTAAACCTTTCCCACCATACCCCCATTTGTCAGTATAAAATGGTACAGAGAAGGTTGAAAAAAACTAGTTGTAGTGGAAATTGTATTCAGGGAAGAGGTCTTATAAATTCTTTGATAGATAAGGTGCCAATTGAGCTTCATATTCCTTCTTATCAATTCTGCGGACCCGGTACGAAATTAGAAGAGAGATTACAACGCGGGGATAAAGGTATTAATCAGCTCGATAAATTTTGTAAAGAACACGATATCGCCTATTCAGAATCCCTAAAAGATCCGTCCGCCTACAAGACTCTACGTCGCGAAGCTGATTTAAAACTTGAAGAACAGGCTTGGCAAAGAGTTAAATCTAAAGACGCGAGTTTTGGTGAAAAGGCTGCTGCTTGGCTCGTCACTACAGGAATGAAAGCGAAACGTAAATTGAGTGGAGGGGGCAGTGGCGGCCGGTGGTCTGAAAAAGGAGTGGGGCACAAAAATATTTACCTATTTGACAGTCAAAAAGAGCATGGAGGTTTTTCATCCATTTGTTTTGCTTTCAGTGTAAATTAATTTTGATCTAAACACATGAAACATTAATCCCACTTGGGTTATGTCAAATGCCATGGACAATAAATCATGATCATTAAATATTATTGATAAATAAATATAAATAAATTAATTAAATAAACTAAATTAAAAATACTATCTTATAGGGACCTACTTACTTACTAAAGCTGGTTTCACATGGAACGGTATGTCCGGAAGACGGAAAGATTGAAAGCAATCTGATTGGCTGTTGGGACAACAGTTGAGGATGGTGGCTGCCATGTTGCCGGAATGGGCGGTCTGCGGACAGCGGTAGAAATGTTTATACCGTTGCCACGTTCCGTCGAGCGGAGCGCAATCTTATTGGACAGGAATGTTGATAACCGCAAGTAGAGGTTTCAGATCAGAGAGGGTTTCAGTAGGAAGGTTATGATTCCGTGTGTCCATGTTCATGTGAACACCCTGCCGCATTCTGCCGCCCCCTCCCTCCACTGGGGTTTCCAGCCTTCTGTCTTTCTGGTTGTTACGCTCGTACTCCTCCATGTGAAACCGGCTTTAGGAATGACTATAAACAGCCAGTTTGTTTTTTGGTCATATTGCAACGTTTCTGCGTATTTGTTGGTTGGTTGTGGCTTACATGCTGGTGTGGGTACTATACTATATATTGGGTTACGATGGATATTATGTTCATGGAACTAGGTGTGACGAACTAACATGGAAAGAGCTGAGAAAAATTATTATGGATGTAGGTACGGTGCAATAGGTCCAATAAAAAAAAACTGGTTGTTTATCGTCAATCCTAACAAGAAAAACACCTACACTACTTTATTATTAGAAGTATTAAAAATTATCAAGGCTTCGATTGTATTGCACTAGTCAACTACTTAGGAGAAGTAATTCTGAAGGAATATTAAAGAACTCAAATTAAATTATGATGAAATGATAGGAGTGTGACGTCATACGTCAATTAAAAATTGTTTCAAAAGGCCATAGAAATGTTGTCTAACCCCACAACTACCACTCACTTATGTATATAACCTTTTTCTTCAATGCAACCATGAACCTAGGAGGGGGATGGTTCATGAATGCAACACATCCAGAATGATCAATTTTCTACTGAAAATATTGATCAGAGACGTTTTCGTTACCCATTCTGTATGGTTTTGGAGGTGCCTTTGAACACTGTAGCTTTTTCCAAATGTGACCTCAAAATGTCGTCAGTTTTGGCTGATTTTGTTACTATAAGAGGCTACATAAGAAATTACAGCTTCCTAGAGTGTAAAGCATAGAAATTAACTATTAAAATGATTTAACCACCGCTTCACAAATCAAACCGTTCTCGCAATATTTGGATCACCTGCTATGAATCAAATCATCGAAACACCAGCTCAATGAAATCATCAGAAATTAACAAGCGGTGGCAATCATGTTCACAATATCAATTATTGAGAACGATCACCTGAGTGTACACAATTATTCGAATAACCTTGCTCATAACTCAGCTTGTTGGCCACGCACTTCGCAGTAGTTAACATAATATGGTTGGATAAATCGAGAGCTTTCGAACGAATGGTCAACGAATTTGAAAAACGACGAAGTACCATTTCCCTAGCAATGACTCGGTTGTAAGCGGAAATCATCAAAATATTTTCGTGAGCAATTTTCCGGGAGTTTTGACATGGATATGTCTTTGCTCTGGGGGGTCAACCAAAAATTTCCGTGACGCAAAATTTGTGTCACAATTTCAGTGTTTTTCACGTACAACCCATTCGTTGCTAGGGGAATGGAACTTCCGCAGTTTTCATCGCACAGAAATCGTTCGCCACTCGTTGGAATGCGCTTGATTTATGTGATAAATGTTCACATCTCAAGCTACCAATTCCCCCCTCCTAAACTAAGTTGATTGGACTATACACAATTTTAATAAGCCTGTTACAATATTCTTAACGTAAAGCAATAGCAGAATTTACTCCACTCCATAGGAAACATTTTCATCCACTTGACAACAGTCGACTGTTAATAACAACTCATTGTAGTGGCTTCTCTCCACAGTCATTTTCAACATTTCTATAAGTAAACCGTTGTTTTGTTGGAATTAGTCGGGATTCGTTTAAAGTTGAAGGATTTATTTACAACTCTCGTGTTCAACCGTTATGAAATCCCCAATCAAAGACATATCCATGTAACATGGTATCTGCTTGTAAAGCAGATAGTGGAACTCGTTTACGAGTTACTATAAAATTTTTAGTTCATGTGCCATAGCAGACATAAAGAAAACAGTTGATTGTTCTCTACGCAACACAGAGAGTCTATTTTATTTATTGGTAAGTAGCGTGAGCAAGTTTTCGTGACGATTTTTCAGTTTATGTGCCAAAGCAAAGGCATGCAAATGTCAAAAATGTCAAAATCAGTACCTACCTGACTAAACTTCTTACGTAAATCCGTCGATGAACGTCGTACTTCGGTGAGATTTATATTCAAAGTGATCGTTGCTTCTTCTTCATTGCCAAAATGCCAACATTTCTTTTTGTAACTAACGTTCGTAACTACCGACGGAAAGGGTTTTGTAGCTAGCTCTACACATAAACAACGCACTCCAACTCGACCGACAATACAAAGGACTTTATTACAAAAGACGTATTCAACAACTTAGGACTGAATAAAAATAGGTACTTTTGTTAACACAACGCTATAATACGGACTTTACTTTAGAGTAAATTCTTGGAAACAACCATATGCCCGAAGGAACTTAAAAAACATCATAAATTACCAGCAGAGACAGCAAAACATTACTAGAAAAAAAACCTACCAACTATGAACATTCAGTTTGGCTAATAGAATAAACCGAAACTCCTCTAGTGGGAGCCACTCATAACGTTAATTTCATTCTACGGTCTTTAGAAAAGTGGAAACCCTGCCTGGGGCATGGCCCCCTAAAATGATGAGAAATCTACTGTTATGACCTCTTTTTCCCGTTCCTTGCCCCTTAATTCCCGTTCCTTGCCCCGTAATTCCCATCACAGTCTAACCTGAATTGACGAAATTTCTCTCTTGATAGAGTGATTTTATGGCAATCTACGTACTTTTCACTGGTAGATGGATCTTAAACCTCCTTGGATGGAGCGTAAACCTGATCCTTCTAGCATCCACCTTGGAGCCACAGCATGGAGCTACAGACCACTTTTCGTTCTAATTTGAAACGATGAGTTTTGTTTGTAAAGTCTTCGTTCCAGTTTGTTACTTTTTTCCCAAATGTACTGGGGCAATGTCCCGATGCCCCCCCTCACCGGCCGCCCCTGGGAGGGGGTGTTAACAATAAAAGAAAATTGCGTAGAGTACGCGGTGGTATATTACCCTTAATTTTAGCGGGACTTGGGACTCTAGGTTCGATTGTTGGAGGTTTAGGAAGTGCGGGGAAGGCCATCTCGGACGCAAGAGTGAATGCTAGGCGATTACAGGAGGAAGAACGCCATAATAGAGCGATGGAGAGCAAAAAAGGCGGCGCCGGCTTATATCTTCGCCCGTATAAGATGTCAGGTAGAGGGACAGGTGCGTGGGGAAGGAGCGGGGAAGGGAAAACGGGTGCTAGAAAACAGAAGAAGAGCGCAGGTAGCGGAGGGAAAAAAGTTCATACTAAAAGGAAGTAAAATTCCGATTCATCCGCTTTCAAATTTTGAATTAATTAAGTACGCAAGTAAATTTAAAATTCCATATTTTAGAGGTGTTTTTGTAAGAAATGCATTACCCTCCCGTATGAGAAAGTTTGAGTGTGGTATTGTTAATCTTGACTCTAGATATGGTTTAGGAACACATTGGGTCGCCTTTAAACGTAAATTGGATACAATTTACTATTTCGATTCATACGGAAATTTACCTCCCCCCTTAGAATTACGGAGATATTTTTTTTCGGGAACTAGCGGTGGTCCGCCCCTTACAATTTTCTACAATTACGATTCCTTTCAAAAGGGAAATCAAATTATTTGCGGACATTTATGTTTACAATTTTTGTTACATAATCATCAGTTTTAAAGGGGATTTGGTAGAGTGAACATGTTTTGCATATCGGGAAATAAGTCGATAATAACAGCAGATTTGTGGCCGCATTTGGACACAAGTCGTGGAGAATGGAAACTGGGTTTAATCGATTTTTCAGTTTACAATTCAATCCCTAATATTGAGGCGGGGAAAAACAATCGTTTTCCAATTGGAGGAACAGTACTTCAAATTCCAACAGGATCGTACGAATTGTCCGATATTAACAGCACGCTTCAAAAAGAGGTAAAACCTCCGAACCAGCTTTCAATACGTGCAAATAATAATACGTTACAAACGGAAATTCATTCAACTTTACCGATAGATTTTTCACAATTAGGAACCATAGGTCCCCTTCTCGGCTTTACTCCCAGAATTTTAGAACCTAATAAAACCCACAAGTCCGATTTACCAGTTTCAATACAGGATGTGCATTCAATCAGAGTAGAATGTAACTTGGTGACAGGTTCTTATCAGAACGGAAAGTTGTCTCATATTTTGTACGAACTATATCCTGCTGTGCCACCAGGATTTAAAATTGTAGAAACACCTAGAAATGTTATTTATTTACCTATAAATACGAGACGTATTGAAAAAATTGTACTGTCTTTTAAAGATCAAGACGATCGACTTATTAATTTTCGTGGTGAAGTTATTAATGTCAAATTACATCTAATAAATAGTATAACATAGATAGAAATAATGGGGCTAACATTTAATCACCGTCACCATCGCCGTTCTCATCCTAGATCTTCATCGTCCACGACCACGTCCTCGTCCTCGGCAATGATAAAAAGAAAACAGTTACCTGGAAATTTTGTCAGAACTTCGTCGAACGTTGCTACGCTAACACCTCGTAATCGTCAGTTTTCGAAATCATTGGGACTGACAGTTCTTGTTTGAAATAATGGCGGAAGTTTTATCAGTTACTGACGAGGTGCAAGTTGACGATTCGATTACTCATGTTGAGTATCGTTCGCACACACCATTTTCATCTAATACCTTTAACGTAAATGATGAGATAAGGATTCAAATCAATCATCAGGACAATATCACATTACCGTCGGAAAGTTACCTTTACATCGCTGGAACTTTGACAAAGGAAGATGGTTCTACAGATTCAACTTTAAAACTCGCCAATAACGCCATGGCTTTCCTATTCGACCAGCTTCGATATGAGTTATCAGGAGTGACAGTTGACAAGATGAAAAATGTTGGGATTACGAGCACACTCCGAGGTCTTTTAACTCACAAACCTTGGGACAAATCATTGGATAATACCGGATGGACTTCAATCAAAGACACCAATGAAAGCGGTCCATTTTCATATTGCATCCCATTGAAATTTTTCCTACCGATTTTTGAACACTACAAAAAAGTTATTTTGAATCAGAAACAGGAGCTTGTTATCTTGTTGGCTAGCAGCAGAAATAATTGCGTCATCGGAACCGGAGATGCATCAACTTACAAAATGGAACTAACAGATCTACAGTGGAGAGTACCGCATTTGAAAATAGATGCTTATCAAAAGTTGAATCTTTTGAAAATTATTGAAAACGATCGTCCTATCGAAATCGCTTATAGAGCGTGGGAAAATTACGAATTTCCTACTCTACCTGAAACTACAAAAATTACCTGGACACTTAAAACTACTAGTGCGCTCGAAACACCTCGCTATGTTATAGTTGCCTTCCAAACGGGTAAAAAGAATAATGTTAAGGCAAACGCCTCACTTTTTGATGGTTGTAACTTGTCAGAGCTGAAGGTCTATTTGAATGATCGTTCTTTCCCATATTTAAATCTCAGAGGAGAAAAATCTACGATGTACGAGTTATACTCTCGATTCCGTGCCAGTTATATGCAGGAATCTGAGTCTTACCCGTTAATGAGCCGATCAGAATTTGAGACAAACCCAATCTACGTAATCGACACCTCTCGACAAGAATTGAGTGTTAAATCGTCTACAATAGATCTACGCATTGAAATGGAATCGAAATCGAGCTTTCCTAAAGATACTACTGCATATTGCATAGTAATCAACGATATGGTTGCAACTTATCAACCGTTAACTGGGATTGTTACTCGAAAGCAATAGAGGAGGGGGTAGAGAAGGAGAAGGGGGAAACGTAATATTTTCCAATGAACGAATGACTTACAAATCAGTTTACCTCAAACTTGTGAAGTGAAAACATGGAACACCATTCTACTCTCTCGATGGATTCAGGATTTTTTGATCAAATTATGAGTCAACAAGAACAGCAACTGAAAGAAGAGTCTCATCTTGTGAATGAAGGTGAGGTGAGTGGTCGTGCTGCTGCTACTGGTTTTGAAGATGAAAGTGTTCCGAAATCGGAAAATGCTGAGTCAACAGAACGTGAAGAAAGAGCAGAAGAAGATGAACCGTCAATCAAGAAGTTTAAACAGAACGATGTCTCCAACGACTGTGAGGACAGTGGTGATGCTGAGGTGGAGAGGATCTTAGCTACACAAGTTGAGAAGATTATGCAAGGTGACGTCTCAACTCGAGAAGAAGAAGAAGATGAGATGAAGAAGGAAGATGGGGAGCTGGGATATGATGAAGTTGGAACAATGAGGATTGCCGTCGAGGAAGATAAAGAAAATGAAAGTGAAATGGTGATGGGAGTTAGAAAAAATGCCTTACCCATCTATGAGAACATTCACTACCGTCTCACCCGATCTTACGTGGTAAATCAATATGCAAATATTCCTACTTTCGGATATTGTAAAAGTAAAATTTCACTCAATCATTCGGACACAAAGTTTGTAACTATTGGTCTCTTTATCAGACATAACTTTAACCAACCTTCCCTACTTTTATCAAAGCGTGGTGGTAGTTCTAAGAAATATCTGTTTTTATCCATGCAAGATGTAAATGACGTATTTTCAATTCTTAAAGAGCTAATTATGCTTCTTATGAACCGTTCAAGAGATGACATTGAAGATAAGAAAACTAGATGTTTTAAACCAGAATTTGTACTAACGAGTAAGGAAATTGTTATTACTTTAAAGAGAATTTTCTATGTACCTCATTTAGAATTTCGTAACATAAAAAATGGAGAAAAATTTCAGTTTACTCCAGCAGAATTTTTTCATTTTGCCGAATTGTTGAATTTTGCTATTGAAAAATTGTCTGAATTATCCGCTAAAAGAGAAGTTATTTTAGATTACATTGAAATTGTAAAGTATGCTGTTAGTAAACCCTCGAGTTATGGAAATTTGACGAAAGATCAAATTGGTATTCTCAACTTTGAATGTATGTTAACCTAATACTTTTTTATTTTATTATATTTGTTTTATCACCTTGTTTGATTATTTATCACACGTTCTCGAAACATTGACTTCACTAACTGATAAGAAAAAGTGCTTTTGATTATGTCGAAGTATTAAAGTATGGTATGGAGTATCTATATATACTATTTTTGTAGATTATATTAATTAATAAGCACTATATTTCTCACAAATTGTTTGTTTTAAAAGAAATTATGTAATAAAAAAAACGTCTTAAAACCAGTTCGTTTTTATTCATCATTCTCCCCCTCCTACAATTTATGGTTTAAAAAAGGGTTAAAAATGAAAAGTATTAAGAATTACTTATTTTATTTTCATTTATAATTATAAAATTTTTAATAATAATAATAATAATACTTGTTAGAGTTTTTTGAATTTATTTAATCTTCGGTGGAATCTGAAAGAAAAAGAGAAAAAATTGTAAATTTTGAGAGTTTTTTTTTTTTTGTTAAATTTCATAAGTTGATTCTATTTGTAATTAACGTACCATGGAACTATCCAGACGGCTACTATAGATTCATTATGTACAAAGTACATCGCCCTTCTTCCATCGGTGTACCTCCCTATTTGTATGAAGCATGGAGGCGGTTCTCTTATGGATGGCGTTGACCCCATCAAAACCATAATAGGTTTTGTCTAAGAAATGATAAAAATTAAAAGAAATTAGTTTCTTTTTGGAATAATCAAAAAATATTTAAAATAAGGAATTTATCTTGTAAAATTTACCTTTAGATGTTCAGGCAGCCTCGATCTGATGAAAGTGTAAATTTCGCGGTCCATGCTTGCTTGCTTGTTAGAGGTTCGAAAGGCGAATGAATAATATTCGTTATACCTTTATCAAGAAAACTGGAAATCGTAAGGTGGGAGTTGAAAATGGAGGGAGAAAACTACGTTAGCATTTTTTAGTTATCTTTGTCTCTTCTAATAACCCGCATATAACGCAGATAACCTTTACCATATTGCGAGAAGGATAAACAACGTATTTTGCAACTGACAAAAAGTTGAAACAGGTGATAGTTTTTTCCGTTTCAGCCTTCAGCGTGAACGAACTTTTGAAATGTAGAAACCGCGAAACCTTATCTTTCAAGGAAATGATATAACCTGTCGGTAAATTTAAAACTATTTTAAAAGTAATTTCTCATCAGTTTATCATTGTAAGGGAAAAGAGCTAATTTTTGTCGAATAACATATTGCATCATTGGTATAGCTCTCATCCTCACACGTTCTCACTCGTCAGCATTTCTGTATCAAAAATTATACGTCACTGGCTGGTTTTGAACACCGAATTATTCTCGTGAAATTCCATCATCTTAACCAATCAGCCAGTGAGGTGCAATTATTGAGTCTAGGATCTTGTATTTCATTAGACAATGTTAACAGTCAATTGATTGCTTTACATCTCATAGATTTTATTAATTAATATTTTCATGATTGAAAATAGGTAATCTTCATTAGACAATGTTAACAGTCAATTGATTGCTTTACATCTCATAGATTTTATTAATTAATATTTTCACGATTGAAAATAGGTAATCTTCAATCGAGTCTACCTTCTTATTTTAAATACGAAGTATGAACTAGGTAAGTTGGTTGGCATTGATAATGGACAGGTAGTATTATCGCACGGTGTCATTGCCCAACAGTTGTAAAAAATTCTTTTCGGACGAGCGCGCATGATAAGCAAATAAGTGGGTTACCAGAAGCCGGTTGAAAACTTTCGCAACAGTTTATAATTAAGTATATTTTTCCTTCCCCTTCCATGATTTATGGTACAGCCTCAGCATCCTATCAATTTAATGAAGTAAACACGGTCGGGAGGATGAAATATGAATGCTTTGGTAACTATTAATTTAATTAGGAAAACATACATTGGAGGGTTAATTAACACCCGCTTCATGGTACAGCCTCAGCATCCTACCAATTTAATTAGGTAAACACGGGCGGGGAGGATGAAATGTCAATGCTTCGGTATCTACCAATTTAATTAGCTGTTTATAATTAAGTATATTTTCCCTTCCCCTTCTCCGCTTCATGGTACAGCCTCAGCATCCTATCAATTTAATGAGGTAAACATGGGCGGGAGGATGAAATATCAATGCTTCGGTATCTACCAATTTAATTATCTGTTTATAATTAACTACGCTTCATGGTACAGCCTCAGCATCCTATCAATTTAATGAAGTAAACACGGGCGGGAGGATGAAATGTGAATGCTTCGGTATCTACCAATTTAATTAGCTGTTTATAATTAAGTATATTTTTCCTTCCCTTCTCAGCTTCATGGTACAGCCTCAGCATCCTACCAATTTAATGAGGTAAACACGGGCGGGAGGATGAAATATCAATGCTTCGGTATCTACCAATTTAATTAGCTGTTTATAATTAAAGGTAAACACGGGCGAGTGTTGGTATCTACCAATTTAATTAGCGAATTAACACCTTCGGTATCTTTTAATTTAATTAGAATAATTAATTTGACCTCATTTCACACCTCCCGGTAGGTACCGACTTAATTAGCCTGACCTTGACCTTTGACCTTGTCGCCATGAGGGTACTATTTCACTACTATTGTTTGCGAAAATCCGGTTCGCGACCTCCCCCTTAATTTTTGCCGTGATTGAATTTAGTAAGTACGTGTTTTGAAAGCAATCGGGGTTATTTTGGTCGTGAAACTGACCGTAAATGCTGTCACAATTACTAAGAAAGGTATTTAACAGTAATTTTTCGCCGTGAAAATCCGGTATCATCTTCAAATATTCAGGCCGGAGAATATTGGAATCATTGTCCCTTCTACGTTCCGTTCCAGGATTTGGATTCGGGTTAAGTGGGTTCGGATTTGGCGGATTCGGGAATAATGGATTCGGGTTCGGGTGTTGTGGATTCGGGTTCGGCTGTAGTGGATTTGGGTGGTCATTGTAAATAGGATCGGGATTTTGGGGAAACTGTGGGTTTCCGTACCCCTGGTTATTCTCATCGCCTTCTGGTACTTCTTCCAAGGCTCTCTGCAACATTCCAGCCACAGGGTGTCGGTCTACCATCCTAGGTCTTGAGTTATATCGAAATATATTCCCTAAAGACGGTGATTTAGTAGGTTTTGATTTGGGAATTTTGGAGATTTGGTTACAACAGTTTAACGTCTACAATTGGGGTCAAGTCGGGGAGTGCGTATTGTAAAATACGTGAAATAGTTCGACAATACTTAATCTAACGTGAGTTATATTAACATGCGCAAAAATTAGTAGGCACAGTAACATATAATAAAATGAGCTTTCGAATTTCAATTACGATAGCAAACTTAGTTTAGGTTGGATCTTATGAAGTTTTCGAGGCTTCTTTACGAATTTATAAGAAAGACAATATTAAAATAATATTCTTATTTTCAATAGATTGATTTCAATTCAATTTTCGATTCGATATTATTATTTTTGATATTCTCTTATTCAATATACTTCTACTCAATTCAATATTTCTTCTTTTCAATACACTTATTTTCGATAAAATTCTTGTTTCAATATTCTTATGTTTCACGTTGAATTACTTATGATAATTAATTTTTCTTCTTCAGTAAATTGTTAATTAAAATTTGATTTTCTTTCTTCTTACGGCTACAGGCTTAAGGGGTTGCCTGGTCTTAAATCACGAGAGGATGAGGGGTACTCACACTATCGGAACCATGAGAGATCCGAGCTAGAACTGGTACTGGTAGGTCCTCCCGGAGTCGTCTAGTTCCCGGAGCTTCACTAGCGGCAGGTCTCAGTATGCCCTCGCGGAGTTGCAGCTTTCGTGATGGCGATTTCTTGATTTGCTGTGACCGCAATATGCCCTTGCGATCTCAAGTGAAATCGGTGTGCTCTTGTGCGGTGAACGGGTCTTCCTGTTGCTTCCATGTTCCAAAATGCGGTTCTCTTCCTGAGGTTCTTTTTCCGTCCGTTTCTGGAGTACGTCAGAAACTTTTTCAGGAAAACGTCCAGTACCGACTAAGCCAGTTAAGGAATGATCTTGTAGAAACCATTTTTTAAAAAAGACTTATTTATTTTGGAACACAATAAATCGGGGCGAAGACCGAACTACACGCTACGGGAACTATGAACAGACTGAACTCGTGAGGCGAGCGTTGGAGGGAAGCTCCGATGAAAGTGGGGCGTGGGTTCTGTTGAGTACGCATAAAATGTGCATAGGGTCAGCATAATATGCGTACGTAACTTCTATATATATATATATATATATATATATATATATATATATATATATATATATAAATTAAATAATAGCCGTGGAGATTTGCGTTTTTAAAAACAACTTTTATTTCACTTTCACAAGAGATAAAGATGATGCACTGTGCGAGATGTATATGCGTGGACGAACGGATGGAGACTGAACTCCCGAGGCTGATGGCCGCGGGCTTTTATAGGGATTAGCTGCTGCGTCAGCTTGTTATTACTCTAGGGTTGGGGCGTTATACGTAACTCCTCCCCCCTAAGATGAAATTTTGGGGACCCAAAAGTTTTATTTATTATTTGTGTTAAGTAATTATTTTTGTGGGCAAGTGCAGATTTTTAGTTTTGGGGATACGAAATTTCTCAATTTATGTTTTGGGGATGTGCATCATCTTTGGGTTTTTGATTACAAAGATTACAACGATTTTTATGGGTACAATGGTTACTACAATGGTTACAATGATTTGAAATGATTACAATGAATACAATGAAACTAATGATTACATAATTACAGAATGGTTACAATGAATACAATGATTACGATGAAATGAATTACAATGATTACAATGAATACAATGATAATAATAATGATTACATAATTACAGTACATAATGCATAACAATAAAAGTGACATGATAATGGTGCCCATTAGGCATTTTGTCGTCTCTTGTGTTTTTTGTACTGGACTACAATTGTTATGATGAAACTGAATAACATGATATAAAGGAATATAGACCAGAAACTGGGGGTTGCAAGTTGATATAACGTGAAGTGTTTGACAGGTTTCCAATTTTCTAACTGTATATTGGACAAATCTAAATTTTTGAGCTGAATTACATTGTCTAACGTTTTTGAGGAGTCGGGCGTCAGTTGTACGTTACTGACTATAAGGGGCGTGCCCAAGATGCTTCTATGTGCAGCGAACAGGGTCTGGTTGTGATAGGACACTAAGTTCTGGCTAGGTCTGACCAGGTAGATCCCTCGTAAGTTCCGTAACTCTTTTCCGAATTTTGAGGTAATAGTAAGTACAACGCCATGAGGAAAGACGAGCAGGGTTGTTGATCCTATACAAGAGCGAGACATAGTTGGTAGGGATTTCTAGTTTTGCGTAATTGCAGTTTCCTGTGGAACTTGTCTTAAGGAATTCGGCTTCACATTTGGAATTGACATCTATGAGCATGTGACCGGGGCAGAGATAGTAGGCAAGCCCAGAAGGACATTCGTCTCATAGGGTAAGGACTTCATTTTGCGATTTCATCAGGTAGCGAACGGAGGGTACAATTGTTACATATTCAGAATTTAATGTCGCCGATAGGGATTCTAGTACAGGGAATAGTACAGGTCGAAATTTCTGGGGTCTACGATAGGGACATCTAGGAAATAAACTATTTCGTCGGTTCCGATGAAACATTGGACTTTTATGTGGGATTTGATTTCGAATAAGTCTTTTCCGGAATGATTTAGGAATCTGGGGCCATAGAATACCGTGAGGCGGTCCAATTCGTCCAACAAAAGTTCTGAGCTCAGGGTACTTGGGTGAGTTTACCTAGTTCACAGAAGGTGAGTGACGTCTCAATGTCTTGAATAACGTTTACTAGCAATTGTAGTGAGATTTGACAATGTTCCAAGAAGTGATTCAAGGCACGAATGTGTGTTTGTTCCCCTACTTTCATGTCCCGAAGGGATTAAAATTCTTTCTGGATCTGAAGGTTTGTATGATTAATTATGTCCATAGTTTTGTTAAAATTTTCGGCAAAGGCTTGGTTCACCGAATACTGAGAGTTTAGTTGGTCTTGTAGATTTTCTTGGTTTCGTTGTAAATGGTTTATTATGTTATCATAGCGTTCGCTATCTTTCGCATCGAAGTTTCCCATGACAAATTTGATTAAGGAGCCTAATCCGTCGACTAATCCTCTTTTTGATCTTTTCGTTCGTTGGTTGCCAATCTTAAAATTTTGTATTTTACAGTCAATCACTTCAAAGGTATGGTTTATGGTTGTGGTGAACATGTCAGTGCGTTCTATGTAGCTAGTTTGGGAATCTATGACGGAAGTGAACACTTGTTGGTACTGAGTGCGGAGGGAGTTGATTTTCGAAATTAAAGCACTGAGGTCGTAATAGTGGGTGATGGTATGATAACCTTCCACTATTTTGGCCGGTCTAAGAAGCACTGGGAGAAGTCCAGGGTTCAATGTGACGTTGACTAATTCCAGTCCTGAGGCAGAGGAGAGTAGAATCAAGGTCCTGTAACAAGGTCAAAACAGGGAATTCCTGAGGATCTCTGTACACATTTGTTCACGGAGGTATGGTATGTCAGTTTGAGAGAAAGTAGCGTTCCTATTGCTTGTCATTGCTTTGGCAAACTGGCAGATGAAAACACCACAATCATCTGAGTTTGATTGTTGTGGGACTGTTAACAGATGGATTGTTTTCTGAATCCAGTAGGATTCCCTTTTTCTCGAGAAACTCGAAAGCCAAATATGATTGAATGTTTTCTAGGATCTGGATGGCGTATGTGGCTGCAGTACCATTTTTTGTTCGTGTGTCGGAGAGAGAGTCTAAGTACATGATTTGTTTTCGTCTCGTGTAGATCACCACAAGACTCCAATGATTTGTTTTATGGATCGGTATGATTATTAGGTCTTTACTGAATATGTCTGACCTACGAGTAAAATGTCTTATTCATTGTTCGTCTCATGTCTTTCTGGAATTAAATAATAGTCGTTGAGTTTTGAGTTTTTAAAAAACAACTTTAATTCACTTTCACAAGAATGACAAAGACGATGCACTGCGCGATGTAGATACGGGGACGTACGGATGGAGACCGAACTGCCGAGGCTGATGGCCGCGGGCTTATATAGGGATTGGCTGCTGCGTCAGCTCGTTATTACCCAAGGGTTGAGGCGTCGTATGTAACTCCTCCCCCCTAAGTTGAAATTTTGGGGACCCAAAAGTTTTGTTTATTATATTTTGTGCTAGGTAATTATTTTTGTGGGCAATTGCAGATTTTAGTTTTGGGGACACGAAATTTCTTAGTTTAGTTTTGGAGGTGTGCATCATCTTTGGGTTTTTCGATTATAATGGTTACAATGATTACATGATGGTTAAAAATGATTACAATAAATACAATGATCATCAAAACAATGATGGTTACAATGATATTATAATGGTTACAATGATTACATGATGGTTAAAAATGATTACAATAAATACAATGATCATCAAAACAATGAATACAATGATTACAATAAAATGCAATAGTAATGACGGTGGTTACCTAATATTTACGATTACATAAAGGTAGCCTGATATGATAATCAAAACAATGAAAAATGAATTACAATGGTTACGATAAGATGTAATAGTGATTACATAGTACGATTACATAAAGGTGACATAATGAGGTGCCCATTAGGCATTTTGTCGTCTTTTGTGCTTCTTGTATTGAACTATAATTGTTACGATGAAACTGAGTAACATGACATAAAGGAGTATAGACCAGAAACTAGGGGTTGCAAGTTGATATAACGTGAAGCGTTTGACAGGTTTCCAATTTTCTAGTTGTATAGAGGACAAATCTAGATTTTTAAGTTGAATTACATTATCTAATGTTTTTGAGGAGTCGGGCGTGAGTTGTACGTTACTGACTATAAGGGGTGTGCCTAGGATGCTTCTATGTGCAGCAAACAGGGTTTGATTGTGATAGGACACTAAGTTCTGGCTAGGTCTGACCAGGTAGATTCCTCGTAAGTTTCGTAACTCTTTTCCGAATTTTGAGGTAATAGTGAGTACATCGCCATGAGGGAAGACGAGCAGGTATTGATTGATTCTATACAAGAGCGAGACGTAGTTGGTGGGGATTTCCAGTTTTGCGTAATTGCAATTTCCCGTGGAACTTGTCTTTAGGAATTCGGCTTCGCACTGGGAATTGACATCTATTAACATGTGACCGGGGCAGAGATAATAGGCGAGGCCAGAAGGGCATTCGTCTCTTAGGGTAAGGACTTCGTTTTGCGATTTCAACAAGTAGCGAACGGAGGGTACAATTGTTACGTATTCGGAATTTAATGTTGCTGGTAGGGATTCTAAATAGTACAGGTCGAAATTTCTGGGATCTACAATAGGGACATCGAGAAAGTAGACTATTTCGTCCGTTCCGATAAAACATTGAACCTTTATGTGGGATTTAATTTCGAATAGGTCTTTTCCGGTATGGTTCAGGAACCTAGGGCCATAGAATACCGTGAGGCGGTCTAATTCGTCTACCAAAAGTTCTGAGCTCAGGATACTTGGATGTAATTTACCCAATTCACAGAAGGTGAGTGACGTCTCTATGTCCTGGATAACGTTTACTAGTAGTTGTAGTGAAATTTGGCAATGTTCCAGGAAGTCATACAAGGCACGAATGTGTGTTTGTTCCCCTACTTTCATGTCTCGAAGGGATTCAAACTCTTTCTGGATCTGAAGGTTGTTATGATTGATGATGTCCATAGTTTTGTTAAAATTTTCGGCAAAAGCTTGATTCACCGAATATTGAGAGTTTAGTTGGTCCTGCAAGTTTCCTTGATTACGTTGTAAATGGTTTATTATGTTATCATAGCGTTCGCTATCCTTCGCGTCTAGGTTTCCCGTGACAAATTTGATTAAGGAGCCTAACCCATCAACTAGTCCTCTTTTTGATCTCTTTGTTCGTTGGTGCTGATCTTAAAGTTTTGTATTTTAGAGTCAATCACTTCGAAGGTATGGTTTATAGTTGTGGTGAACATATCAGTGCGTTCTATGTATGTAGTCTGGGAGTCTATAACGGAAGTGAACACTTGTTGGTACTGAGTGCGAAGGGAATTGATTTTTGAAATTAAAGCGCTGAGGTCGTAATAGTGAGTGATGTTATGATAACCTTCCACTATTTTGGCCGGTCTAAGGAGTACTGGGAGAAGTCCAGGGTTCAATGTGACGTTGACTAATTCTAGTCCTGAGGCGGAGGAGAGGAGGATCAGGATCTTGTAACAATGTCAAAACAGGGAATTCCTGAGGATTTCTGTACACATCTGTTCTCGGAGGTATGGTATGTCAGTTTGGGAGAAAGTAGGGTTCCTATTGCTCGTTATTGCTTTGGCAAACTGGCAGACGAAAACACCACAATCGTCTGAGTTCGATTGTTGTGGGATTGTTAGCAAGTGGATTGTTTCCCAGTTTTCTGAATCCAGTAGGATTCCCCTCTTTTCGAGAAACTCGAAAGCCAAGTACGATTGAATGTTTTCTAGGATCGGGATGGCGTATGCGGCTGCAGTGCCATTTCTTGTACGTGTTTCGGAGAGGGAGTCTAGGTACGTGATCTGTTTACGTTTCGTGTTAATTACCACGAGACTCCAATGGTTTGTTTTATGGATGGGTATGATTATTAAATCTTTGCTGAATATGTCTGACCTACGAGTAAAGTGTCTTACTCGGTCGTAACCGTGTGCTTCTAACATAGGGTAGAGGAAAGAGTTAAAACAGAAGGTTGAGGGAAATGTTTTGTGGTGTCTATTCCTTTCGTCTATCAACTCCATATAGAAGTTCATAATCATGTCGTCTATCCAGTTTCCGGGTCTTAGCGTCAGTAAGTTTTCTCTAGTCAGTTTGAGTCCGTATTTATGTGTCAAAGTTTCTGAGGATGGTAGTTCGGTATTCCATGCATTTTGGACTTTGGTCTCATAGAATTTCCTGGGTGGTTTTACGTTGGTTAGGTGAGCCTTCTCTTTGGTGTTATGATGACGTGGGTGAATTTGTACTGTTTTCATAGCCGGGTCTATTTCTTTAACTTCTTCTTTATTATATTTGGGTTTAGTCTTGCTTTGTCGTTGGATGGTTTTAATAAAGATTTCGTCAGGGATTTCAGGGGGGTCTATGCGGTTCACGTTTTTCTCATCAGCTACTTTTTCTTTTTGTTCCTGGAGTTTTTCGGACACTTGTGCGTATAAGGCTTTTACTCTTTCTTTATGTCGGTCTAAATAGTCGTGTGCCATCGCTTTTTCGATATCCATTTCTAGGAGAGAGCGGTTATTCACGTGCCCGTATAGGAGTTCGAACGGTGTTAATTTTAACGCGGAGTGGATCGAATTATTGTAGGCAATGATTGCATAGTTGACTTTATGGCATGTGGTACAAGTTTTGAATTCTTCCCTATTGGTTAGTAATCGGACGTGCTCTATGAGAGTGGAATGAAATCTTTCAGCGATACCATTGGATTCCGGGTGTTGCGAGGATATGAAGTGAATGTTTATTTTATGGAGGGCCATAAATTCTTTCACTAATGAATTTTGAAATTCGGTTCCATTGTCCGAAATAATTTTGTTCGGGATCCCATGGTGGGCAAAGAACTTCATTAGTCCGTTAACTATTTCAACGCCGGTGGAAGAAGAGATAGGGTATGCTTGCGCGTATTTGGAAAATGGACAAATTATCATTAGGAACTTAGAGTTTTCTATGGTGAATTTGTCTATATGTAGTGTCTCTAAAGGTCGGACAGCTGTAGGAGTGATGTTGTATTTAATTTTGAGCGGAGATCTTTCGTATTTGCATTTTAGACACAATTCGCAGTTGTTGATGAATTTTTGAATAGCGATCTTCAAATTCGGCCAATAATATTCCCTTTTTAATTTTTCGTATGTTTCGTCTATGCCGCGATGGTTTGTAACTCCATCATGATATTTGGAAATTAGATCTGTTTGTTCTTTTTCCGATTGGATGTCGATCAAGCGTTTGGAGTATTTAGTGAGGTTTATTTCTGAGTGGGTGAAATGAGTTGCAATGACTTTAGCAAATTTTTCGTATACCTCGGTTTCGAAATAAATGCCATATTTTACCCTAGGGTGGATGTATTCTTTGGTGAATTTTATTACATCGTTTTCAAACTCTTGATCATTTACTTTGACGAGCATGCGAGTTTTGTTTCCAAAAAGGGTCGTAAGTTTAACCATGTCGGGGACAGGGTGGTTAACTACTGTGAGTATTATCTGGTTCGAAGAAATGTTGATTGGCTGATCGCGAATGGGTATATTGACAACTGTATTCCCTAAAAAGTTGGAGTGGACTGTGTGTCTAGATGAGGTTTCGTCAGTCACCCCTTCCTCCCCATGATCGACGTGTGCGACCACAGAGTCGGCGTCGTCGTTAGAGGTAAGGTCCAGTTGTTTGCCTAAAAGTTGGGTAAGTTGGTCACAGTGTAAGGTATGTAAGTTTGGTTGGTTTTCTATTTTGACTCTGGATAGTGCATCTGCGTTTGTGTTGAGGGCTCCTTTTTTGTAAATTATGTCAAAGTCGTATGCTTGTAATTTCGTTTTCCATGCGAACAATCGTGAACCAGGTTCTTTATGGTTGAAGAGCCATTGTAACGGGTGGTGATCAGAAAAGATAGTGAATTTCCTACCATATAAGTAGGGGTGGAAGTAACCTACAGCCCATACGATGGCGAGTAGCTCTTTCTCAATTGTGCTATATTTTTGTTCGGATTGGTTTAACGTCCGGCTCGCGTAAGCTACCGGTAGATCGGAGTTATCTGAAATTTGACTTAAAACTGCCCCCAAAGCTACGTTGCTGGCGTCAGTAGTGAGCCTGAAGGGCTTCGAGAAATCTGGGTATTGAAGGATTGGGTCATTGCTTAGGAGGTCTTTGCAAGTTTCGAAGCATTGTCGATACTCAGGGTCCGTGATGTCTATGAGAGCGTCTTTTTTGAGACTTTTGGTAGTACCCTAACAGTCCTAAGAATCCCTTGATTTCTTTTGTAGTTTTTGGAATGGGATAATTTTTTATTGCTTTAATTTTGTCTGGGTTTGGTTTTACTCCGTCTGGTGTGACTACGTGACCTAGGTAACAAACTTCTCTTCTCAAAAAGTCGGTTTTATCTAGTTGTACCTTGAGGTTAGCAGATCGAAGGCGTTTAAAGACTGATTCTAAACGGTGTACGTGTTCCTGTAGGCTAGTGCTAAATACTATAATGTCGTCCAAATATACGCAACAGTATTCATTTGCGATACCACGTAGTATATTGTCCATCACGCGTTGGAATGTACTAGGTGCGTTCTTTAACCCAAAGGGGACGCGTGTCCACTCCAAATGACGTGTGGGGGTGCTGAAGGCTGTTTTGCTGATGCTATTGGGATCCATTTCTATTTGGTGAAAGGAAGATTTTAAGTCAATTGTACTGAAATATTGGCATCTTCCCAACTTGTCTAATAGTTCCGAAATTTGGGGAAGAGGGTATTTATCTTCTATTGTTTTTTCGTTTAGTTTACGATAATCTACAACGATTCGAAACTTTTGCTTTCCACTGCTGTCTTGTTTTTTTGGGACTATCCAGATAGGGGCATTCCAAGGGCTTTGAGAGTTTCGAACGATCCCTTGTTGGAGAAGTTCTTCCATTTGTTTGTCGAGTTCGTTCAAATGTACCTCAGGGAATCTATAATTTTTTGTGTAGACTGGTATTTCGTCAGTAGTGCGAATGACGTGCTTGACGTTGTTGGTGAAACTAAGGGGGGTGCCTTCTTGATGAAAAATATCTGCGTATTTGGTGACTAATTTGGATATCGCGAGTTTTTCTTCCTCGTTCATGTGATCGAGGCGAAGTTGGCCTAAATCAAATTTGAATGTTGATTTTTCGAAGTGGTTTAAGTTTGAGTTTGAGACGGGTTTTTGGGTTTGTAAGTCAGTAGTTTGAGGGTCGATCTCTTCGGCTAATATGGGGGTAGCCTGCGTGAATTGGTAGGGGTTTTCGCCGGAATTCAATACTTGGACGTAAGCATCATAATTTTTAACTTTAACCAAGCATTGGGGAATTTCTACGGGTCCTATCTTTTGGTAGGGGATGATCGCATCTCCATTTTCAATGTTATTGAGTACCAGTTTGACCTGTTGGATACTCCTACCGTCAATGGTGTACGTCTCAGTGATGTCTAAATTTAGATATTGCAACGGGAGGTTTACATGAGGGGTTTGGAATACTTTATTCCTGATGCTTATATCGGCTTTTATAAATTCTAGGTTATCAATACCGATCAGGAGATCGAACCTAGAATGGAATGGGAATAGTCGGAATTTTAGGTTTAAACCCTTTTCTCGAAGTAGTTCGTCGCACGGGACCATGGCACTTGAAGTGACCAAGGAGGTTCCGTGGACAGTCGTAACTGAAAAAGGTTCATCATCTGTTTTGATAGGAAAGTATTTTTCTGCTATTAACGGGTTGACAAAACTGGCCGAGCTCCCTGTGTCTACGAGGATTTTTAAGTTTAATTTAGGCAATATGATATAGGGGAGCTTGTTGATCGGCTTAAAGTATGTTGATCGGCTTAATGTATTTAATTTTGAGCGGAGATCTTTCATACTTGCATTTTAAACACAATTCGCAGTTGTTGATGAATTTTTGAATAGCGATCTTCAAATTTGGATCGACGTGTGCGACCACAGAGTCGGCATCGTCGTTAGTGGTAAGGTCTAGTTGTTTGCCTAAAAGTTGGGGAAGTTGGTCACGGTATAAGGTATGTAAGTTCGGTGGGTTTCCTATTTTGATTCTGGATAGTGCATCTGCATTTGTGTTGAGGGCTCCTTTTTTATAAATTATGTCGAAATCATATGCTTGTAGTTTCGTTTTCCATGCGAACAATCGTGAACCAGGTTCTTTATGGTTGAAGAGCCATTGTAATGGGTGGTGTTCAGAGAAGATGGTGAATTTTCTACCATACAAGTAGGGGCGGAAGTATCCTACAGCCCATACGATGGCAAGTAGCTCTTTTTCAATTGTGCTATATTTTTGTTCGGATTGATTTAACGTGCGGCTCGCGTAAGCTACTGGTAGATTGGAGTTATCTGAAATCTGACTTAAGACGGCGCCCAGCGCTACATTACTGGCGTCAGTAGTGAGCCTGAAGGGCTTTGAGAAATCTGGGTATTGGAGGATTGGGCCATTACTTAGGAAGTCTTTGCAAGTTTCGAAGCATTGTCGATACTCAGGGTCTGTGGTGTCTATGAGAGCATCCTTTTTGAGACATTTAGTCATAGGTTTTGTTAGTTTTGTGAAGTCCTTTATGAATTTTCGATAATACCCTAACAGTCCTTAGAATCCTTTGATCTCTTTTTTATTTTTTGGAATGGTATAATTTTGTATTGCTTTAATTTTGTCCGGGTTTGGTTTTACTCCGTCTGGTGTGATTACGTGACCTAGGTAACAAACTTCTCGTCTCAAGAAATCGGTTTCATCCAACTGTACCTTGAGGTTAGCCGATCGAAGGCGTTTAAAGACTGATTCTAACCGATGTTCGTGTTCTTGTAGACTAGTACTGAATACTATTATGTCATCTAAATATACGCAACAGTATTCATTCGCAATACCACGAAATATATTGTCCATTACGCGTTGGAATGTGCTGGGTGCATTCTTCAACCCAAAGGGAACGCGTGTCCATTCTAAATGGCGTGTGGGAGTACTGAAAGCCGTTGTGCTGATGCTACTGGGGTCCATTTCTATTTGGTGAGAGGAGGATTTTAAATCAATTGTACTGAAATATTGGCATCTTCCCAACTTATCTAATAGTTCCAAAATTTGAGGAAGGGGGTATTTATCTTCTATTGTTTTTTCATTTAGTTTGCGATAATCTACAACGATTCGGAATTTTTGTTTTCCACTGTTGTCTTGTTTTTTTGGAACTATCCAGATGGGGGCATTCCAAGGGCTTTGAGAGTTTCGGACGATCCCTTGTTGGAGTAATTCTTCCATTTGTTTGTCGAGTTCATTCAAATGTACCTCAGGGAATCTATAATTTTTCGTGTACACTGGTATTTCGTCGGTAGTGGGGATGACGTGTTTAACAAACTAAGGGGAGTGCCTTCCTGATGAAAAATGTCTGCGTATTTAGTGACTAATTTAGATATCGCGAGTTTTTCTTCCTCGTTCATGTGGTCGAGGCGAAGTTGGCCTAAATCGAATTTGAATGTTGATTTGTCAAAATGGTTTAGGTTTGAGTTTGAGACGGGTTTTTAGGTTTGGAAGTCAGTAGTTTGAGGGTCGACCTCCTCGGCTAATATGGGGGTAGCCTGTGTGAATTGGTAGGGGGTTTCGCCGGAGTTTAATACTTGGGCGTAAGCATCATAATTTTTAACTTTAACTAGGCATTGGGGAATTTCTACGGGTCCTATCTTTTGATAGGGGATGACTGCGTCTCCGTTTTCTATGTTATTGATTATCAGTTTGATCTGTTGGACACTTCTACTATCGATGGTGTACGTCTCGGTGATGTCTAAATTTAGATATTGCAATGGGAGGTTCACGTGAGGGGTTTGGAAGACTTTATTTCTAATGCTTATATTGAATGAATTCTAGGTTACCAATACCGATCAGGAGATCGAATCTAGAATGGAATGGGAGTAGGTAGAATTTTAAGTTTAAACCCTTTTCACGAAGTAGTTCGTCGCACGGGACCATGGCACTTGAAGTAACCAAGGAGGTTCCGTGGACAGTCGTAACTGTAAAAGGTTCGTTGTCTGATTTGATGGGAAAGTATTTTTTTGCTATTAATGGGTTAACAAAACTGGCCGAGCTCCCTGTGCCTACGAGGATTTTTAGGTTTAATTTGGGTAGTATGATATAGGGGAGCTTGTTCATCGGCTTAAAGTTTAGGTTCATGAGGTTGCATACGGTGGTTGGAGGCGAGGATCTTCTAAAATATTTCGACCTGGATCATCCAATCAAATTTCCATTGGCAATCATGGTCAATGCTTTAATTTTTGAATGACTCTGGTAGGTTTCCTTGAATTTCGAGGATTTCCTGAACCGAGAGTCCATATCCATAATTACTAACGTTACACCCTGGGTTCGGTACTCACGCTGGGTAGTGAAACTGGTGATGTTCGGTACCAGCTACTGTCACTTACGAATAAGTACTAAGTAGATTATTAAAAGAAATGTATTGAATTGAAGGTACCCACTGATGATAAGAAAATATACACAATTGACATCAACTTCATTATTACATAACATATAGTAAAAATTCAGATTAGTTGGACATAACGGTGAGAATGATGCGTAGGAACAGTTTGGTGGTCTGGATGCTCGCAAGCTCGTATAAAAAATATCTGGAGTATGGGTATGATGATAAACTTCAGATGTTCGGGCTTTACACAATCGTTCGTTTTAGTGAATTTTCGTAGGAAATGAACTATTGCAATGGCTAGGAAAATTTTAAAATCAAAATTTTTGGAAAACTTCTCCATTGTTATCCGTCTTTAGGCATTCTGAAACGAATCCTAGAGTTTAACGCTTGTGTATGTGGTGTGTGTGTGTGTGTGCTTTTCAAACGAAAGGATGAGTTCGTTGGCCAGCATTTTCTGAACACATTAATTTGGTAAAATTTCAAAAAATGTGCTAAAAAGGGAAAAGAATGGTTACAATTTGATATATAAAAAAAAGTTATAAGGAAAAATTGAAAGAAAAAACCAACGTATATTAAATGCTTGCATACGAGTCTGCAACACATTGGGACATTTTCATGTGTGTTTTCTTATTATTTTCTTATCATTAGGGAAAAAACTGGATTCTAGAGCCACTCAGCTGATCTGTAATCGGTCAGTTGTGTTCAGAAGTCCCTCAAGGGGCTACATACCAAATCTCAGAATCGTTGGATCATTAGGGTAAAAACTGGATTCTAGAGCCACTCAGCTGATCTGAGATCGGTCAGTTGCGTTCAGAAGTCCCTCAAGGGGCTACATACCAAATCTCAGAATCGTGGGATCATTAGGGAAAAAACTGGATTCTAGAGCCACTCAGCTGATCTGGGATCGGTCAGTTGTGTTCAGAAGTCCCTCAAGGGCCCACATACCAAATCTCAGAATCGTGGGATCATTAGGGAAAAAACTGGATTCTAGAGCCACTCAGCTGATCTGGGATCGGTCAGTTGTGTTCAGAAGTCCCTCAAGGGCCCACATACCAAATCTCAGAATCGTGGGATCATTAGGGAAAAAACTGGATTCTAGAGCCACCAGCTGATCTGGGATCGGTCAGTTGTGTTCAGAAGTCCCTCAAGGGCCCACATACCAAATCTCAGAATCGGGGGATCATTAGGGAAAAAACTGGATTCTAGAGCCACTCAGCTGATCTGGGATCGGTCAGTTGTGTTCAGAAGTCCCTCAAGGGCCCACATACCAAATCTCAGAATCGTGGGATCATTAGGGAAAAAACTGGATTCTAGAGCCACTCAGCTGATCTTGGATTGGTCAGTTGTGTTCAGAAGTCCCTCAAGGGGCTACATACCAAATCTCAGAATCGTGGGATCATTAGGGAAAAAACTGGATTCTAGAGCCACTCAGCTGATCTGCAATCGGTCAGTTGTGTTCAGAAGTCCCTCAAGGGCCCACATACCAAACCTCAGAATCGTGGGATCATTAGGTAAAAACGTCATTTCTGATGGTCATAATCATCGTTGTGGCCACTTGGGACAATTTTCGTGAGCAATTTTCGTGAGCAATTTTCGTGAGCAATTATTTTCCGTGACGTTTTTTTAGTTTATGTGCCAAAGCAAAGACATGAAAATGTCAAAAGGAGTTTCGTCCTTTTGAATTTGGGGATCTTCCGCAACATTAAACATCAGAACAAAAAACATAAACATAACATTCAGGGAGTGAAAGCCAAGTTCTCTGAAAGTTCCTCCACAGGCTGCCCATCTCCATCTTCAAATATTACTTCAACTGGTTTTAGTGAAAGCTGCTGGGTTTGGGAATGCTTAGAAAATGGTGGATAGTCAGGGGCTAGTAGGGGAGAGGTGGAAGCAGATGAGCCCGTAGATGATGATGTCACATTTTCATAGGGTGCGAATCGAAGAGGTAGACGTGCCGTTGGTAGACGTCTCGCAGGGAGGCTGTGAGGTTTGAATACGGTGCTGAGGACGAATGACTGCAAATCGAGGGGTTGCTAGTGGAGAGTTGTGTCGAGATGACGTCGTAGGTTGGCTTTGCGCACACCGAATAATCTGCTTAAGGTGGCCCTGCGAGACTCGTATAGGTTGAGAGGCGGAACCAACATTTTGAGCTTGGGGTTCCGGGTAAGGGGTATTTGAGCTGTTACTCAGTGCAATATATGATGAATGGGTTAGCTGATTGGAGCAACCGTAGTAACAGCAGTCAGACATTAGTTTTTTTGCAAACATTCGTTGATCTAAAGTCATAAGCTTCAGCTGACTGCCCAGGTATTTTCCAGACACCTCCCAGTCTTGTTCTTTTTTTTTTTCAACAATTCAGCAGCCGAGTCAAGAAGTTCGTGCTGTTTCTTTTGCAGAGACTTTCTATCTCTCTTATGGTTATGAACAAGATTACCTGCCCTCACGTTTGCAATTGGTACACGGACAAAAGCTCGAGGTACCCCTCATTTCTTTTTTCTTTGTTCATTAACAGTTCATGGCTTTGATCCCACAACTGAGGTAACTGTTTGAGCATTTCTATTATTTCACTTAACACTGCTTTTTCCTCGGACATTTCAATAATAAATTGACGGGGAAACAAACAAACTAACGACGATCTTCAGACACCTTTCGAGACACTGGATGATTGATAACAGATGATAACAGGAGTTGATACACATGGCGGGAAAAACAGGGAAAAGTAGGAAGGAAGGAAAGCAAAAATGCCTCCACACGCTCCTCCGTGGAGGTTGAAAGAGTGGGGGAAGCTCCTACGTATGAAGGTAGGACGGGCTGGAGCTTCCTTTCTTCCTACGTAGGAGCTTCCTACTTTCCTCCCTCCTTCATGGCTACACACGTTCCTTCACTACCTCCTTCGTGGGCGTGGCTCCTTTTTGAGGAGGTAGGAAAGGAACGTGTGTAGCAGCCTTTATGCCTTCAAATGAAAGGTCCAAGTGTCATCTTTCAGTACCGCGAACAATCAATGTCGCATTGTTACTAGGTAACAAAAAAACTTGAATGGCCAATACTATGTCATTCACCAGATGTGAAAAATATTACTGCAACAAGGTACCATAAATAGAGATAGGATTTTGTTCCACCAGTAATATTGGTCGTTGTGGTGATAAATATGTGTTCAATGTGAGTTCAACAAGATACCAACTCGACATAGTATTTCGTAGCACCCATAATTGGGTGCGTCAGTGGCCTATTTTTTAGTGTATAGTAATATTATGTCACTCCAGTTAACCATTGGCGGATATTATAGCTGTGTTAACAAAATACGATACAGCCAATTATTACTGTATTCATTTTACACGTCCGACCGACATTTTTCACTTATCCTGCGTGTTCGCTTTTCAGTTGAGTAGGCGATTTGCAAAACCCACTAAATCCACTTCAAACGAAAATGAGAAAAACGCGAAAAACTAATGGCTGTTGATCCAGGCAAGGCAAATCAAAAATGTTTTTTTCAAAAAATCAGAAAAAAAACCACGATTTTACCTGCAAATTTTAATCAATGTCGGTGTGTAATGAAGAATTTTATTTTAGATTCAAATTTTTAATTAGTAGGTTTTGCAACCGCAATAGGTAAATAGCTGGTTTTGCAACCGTACAGTCCGCCATCTGCAAATTGTGTCAGGATGCAAAACCCACTAGTTTCCAAATCTGTCTTACCTCATTGAGGTTGAGGTCATTTTTTTCCTTTTCAGTAGAGCGGGGGGACAAATTTTATTAAAGAAATTTAATTGAATAATTAAGATATAAGTGTTTACGATATCCTTGGCAAAAAATGGACTTCCCTGCAGTTCTGAATAGCTGTTAAAATTTAAAAAGACACTAGGGTGGGAAAAATGAAATTGGTTTGCTCAAAAACTCATTTTAATATTGTAAAAATTCGATCAATAAAACAGAAGGTACATTTACATAAGTTCAACAAACCTAAGAAATAGGTAATGAAATAAGCTCACTAAATTAAAAAAGCGGCAACAGTTTTACTGTAAATTAAAAAAAATAAATAAAAAAATTCAAACATAGTTGCGTCGTGAGGTTCAAACAACTGATTCACAATCACTCTCCATGAGGTCAAAATCCATTTCTTCGTCTTCTACAAGCTCTTCTAAATTTTGTACAACACCACCAACGATATGGACATCTTCTCCTACAATATCAAGCTCCATCACAATTTCGTTTTCGTGAGAACCGTTTGCTTCACTGGAAGAGCATGGGAGAGGTTGTGAGGGCGCTTGGGCTGAAAACACGTTTTAAAATAGGCAAGCTCAGGGTTTTCTTCCCACTTTTGTCCATAATGAATTACTAAAAGTCTCCTCACATCAGAAAGTTTGGCCTCTTTCACAGTAACTCCTTTCGGGATTTTTGTAAGGACAGCACTGCGTAGTGATCGATTTTTTTTAGTTGTTAATTTGGGTTCACCAGATTCGAAATTGTAGAATGGTTCTCCCTGAACCAACACTGCTCTTCGCGACGCTGAAAACGTAAGAACAATTTTTTTTTGACTTCTGAAATTTGAAATGCCAGCTGGTTGTAACTTTGCAGATCTTCTCACATTCAGTCTTCCAGTCAAATACATCACAATCAGTTCCTCCTAAGTGTGTGACTGTAACATACTTTTCAAATATTCGGAGGTAACTTTCAGGGTTGGGAATCTCTTCTTGAACTCCCGCTCCAAAGTACCAAAAACACGGTCTGGTGGTATGAATGAATGACCGACAACAGGAAAGAAGATACGGACAGTTTCTACATTCGATGGAGCTTTGTGCAGAAGCCAGTACTGTAACATGAAAATCATAGTGGAGTTCTTATTTTGGCCACCGCAGCCATCTGAAAATAAATTTATGATCTTAATGCCATTGAAACATAGTAGACAGAGATGTTAAATCACGTGCATGTCCCTAGAACGGACGTTACCTGCCTCACATTCATGATCAGATGCATGATGCCGCTTGGATGTCGAGACAGTGGTATGCTGCAAAATGAACTGCTTTTTTGATTCCAGTGTAGCATCACCGTAGTAAAGATGATGTATTCTTCTCACATCTTGCATAGATAGATAGCAGCACTTGAATGCACTTGTGTCCTTGTGACGACAGGTGGGTGTTGTTGGGAGGCGTTTTGCTTTGTGCCTGAAAGCAAGAAGAAAACCACTAACAACGTCATCAAAGCAAAACACACACACAATCGTACAACACACACAACAGCGTACACATCATACAGAAACACACATCGCCTCAAAGAAGTTCAGGAGAGATGTCAAAAGTTCATTAGTAAACCAAGGTACATTGATAACCTATCGAAGTAAAAATCATCTTCATTCATTCAAGAGTCAAAATGAACAATCATCCAACTAAAATTGTATTATTATTGCTTTCTTTATCAATCTTAGTACCTAGGTATATAATAATACTGCAAGACATTAAACTCAACTTCTTTGCCACATTCCACTTCCAAGTTTCAGGTCGCCTGGGTGTTTTTTTGGATTTCCCCAGTGAAGTCAGTGTCGGAAATACCAACGGATTACACTCCATCATCAAAAAACACGATTTTGGACTAAATAATAACTATTTTAGTAAGAAAACTAATAATCAGTGAGTGAAGGCAATGAACTAAATCGAGAGGTGGTCAGGTTTCGAACGAAGAAAAGTTGGCTTTTTGTTGTTACACCAGCTATTATAGAACCTTCCTGATACCTTCACTGTTTCCTGACAAAAAACTAACATAACAACACTGAAAGAGACCAAATACGTTTAAAAAAAAAAGAGAAACCATGGAAAAGAAAACGAAGAATAGGAAGTTGGTTTTCAAAAGTAAAATATAGTGGGTTTTGCTTCTCAACATACACAGGCTGTGTGGAATAACATAGCTTTTAGTGTGTTTTGTAACTGAAGGCTTTTGGTGGGTTTTGTACCCGCGGCAGCTCAGTTTTTAGTGGGTTTTGGCACAATATTGAATTTTCAAACGCGATTTTCAACGGCTTTTAGTGGTTTTAGGGCATTGAAACCATTTCTAAACGATAGCTGACATCATTCTGATTCAATATGTACCTTTAACTCATTTTTTTTTTTTTTTTTTTTTTTTTTAAATGGATTTAGCGGGTTTTGCAACTCACCTACTCAGTTTATATACCTACTTTTTACTGTTAATAGCTACACATTCTTACATTATTATTCAGAATTTTTTTTTTTTTTTTTTTTTTTTTTTGATAAAGTCAATGTTACGTTTAGTTCCTGCTTTAGTTTTCGACGAGATTTTACACAAAACAACAGTTTTTCAAATATTTCAGTTGTATACTATGTAAAGTTTTCCCGGGAAAATAAGGGTCAGAAAATCATGAGAAAAATGTCTTAGGAACAGGGATTAATGGTAATTTATTTGCAGTAGTTACTTTGTCAGTAGAACTTTGGACAGCCGCACACCGTAAGGTCACATTTTTGATCAAAACTTCAAACGCGATTTTCTCAGAATGGCGTTTTTTGACATAGTACGGTGTTGCACCAAGGTACAGAAATATGGACCCGATAGTGTAAGTGTAAACTTTCTATCGATATATCGCGATAGAAAATATCGGCCAAAAATATCGATATATCGAGAGGAAAATATCGATATTTCGATATTTTTCATACATCCCTATCCCAGACGGCTGGCTAGCAATCCCGGGTTGAGGGTTATGTTTCTGATCGTCTGGTCAGTGGAGTCTGTCTGTCTGAGGAAAAAGACGAGTAATCCATGGAAGATAATCCATGTCTGTCGGAGGGGAAAAGTTTTCCTGTAACAATTTAGAGTAAGTCCGTTTTTAGGATTTCGTAACAGATCTGTTCTCTTAACGTTTGGGCGTCTAGTGTGTTAGGGAGTTGGTCATTAGTCGCGAGAAGTTTCGCGCACTGGCATAGGAAAACGCCACAATCGTTTCCGTTGCTCTGTTGGGGTGTGTTAGGTGGAGTTGAGAGTTTCCAGTTTTGTGTGTCTAGTGGTGTTCCCTTTTTGTCTAGATGTTCGCTTTCTAAATAGCGGATTATGTCTTGTAAAATTTCGGTTCCGTCTTTGTTCAAAGAGTCGTAGTAATTTATTTGTTTTGTTTTCGTTTTAATTTCGATCAATCTCCAATGGGAGGATTTGAAGATGGGAATCAGGATTACGTCTTTACTAAATATGTCTGACTTTTTGGTGTATCTTGAACACGTTCGTAACCGCCAAATTTGTAGGATACGTATAAGAAGCTATTGAAAGAGTAGGATTTTGGTAGGTTGTCATTGAGTCTGCTCCGTTCGTCTATTAGTTCCATATAAATGTTGATTATTACTTCGTTTAACCAATTGCTATTTTTTAAGGTCATTAAATCTTCGCGTGTTACTTTTAGTCCGAATTTATTGGCAAGGATTTCAGTTTTGTCTAGTTTAGGGTCCCATGCGTTTGCTACGAAGTCTGTAAATTTCTTGGGGCGTCGTACGTTAGAGATGTGGATTTTCTCTTGGGTATTGTGATGACGGGGAATTATTAGTGCAGTTTTGAGTTCTGGATTTATTGATTTGATATGTTCCTGGTTAAATTTCGGTTAAGTTTTGGATTGTTTTTGGACTGTTTTTACGTAAATTTCTGGTGGAATTGCGGGAATTTCTTCACGGCCTTCATTCTTCTTTTCTATGTATTTTTCTTTTGCGGAATGAAGTTTTTCACCTACTTGGGCGTACAGAGCTTTCATTTTTTCCTTGTGGGAAGAAAGATAACTGTTAGCCACGATTTGATCTATGTTCAAGTCTAGTAAGGTGTCCGGTTTTACGTGTCCGTATAAAAGTTCAGAAGGGGTCAATTTGGATATCGAATGAATCGAATTATTGTAAGCCAACTCGGCGTATTTAACTTTGGTGTTCATGGTCGATTTTTTATGTTCATTTCGTTCGTTCAATATTCTGATGTGTTCTATTAGGGTGGAATGGAATCGTTCGATCAGACCGTTGGAGTCTGGGTGATGGGAAGATGTGAAATGTATATTTATGTTGTGTAGTAACAGAAATTCTCTCTCTATGGAATTTTGAAATTCTGGGCCGTTGTCTGCTACGATGGTTTTGGGGATTCCGAAAATTGTGAAGTGGGTCAGTAGTGCGTCTACAATGTCTAAGGCTAAGGCGTTTGATGATTTTAGGTTGTAAGCCTGTGCATGTCGGGAGAAGGAGTCGATAACGGTCAGAAATTTTGAGCCTTCTAAGGTCATTTTGTCGATATGTATGGTCTCTAAAGGTCGGGAAGCGGTTGGCCTAACATTATATTTGACTTTAATCGGGTTCCGATCGTATTTACATCTTACACAGAGGGTGCAATTATTGATGAATCTTTGGATGGTTTCTTTCATGTTGGGCCAATAATGAGTTCGCTTTAGGTGGTTATAGGTTTCTTCAATGCCACGATGGTAAGTTAGGCCTTCGTGATATTTTTTGGTGTATTTTGTCATTGTTATTTCCGAAAAGGCAAAATTTTTTGTCATGATATTTGTAAACTGTTCATAGATGTCTTCCGTAAAGTAAAGTCCGTATTTGATTTTGGGTAGAATGTACTCTTTTACAAATTTGATGGTATCCGATTCTGGGCTATTTTTATTCAAGTGAACTGTGATCTATTTTTGTTTTCAAATATTTTTTCAACTTTGATAGGGTCTTTTATTGAGAGTTTCGCTAGGTTGATTATGACTTGGTGGTTACAATTATAGATTGGTTCGTCTCTAATAGGAATAGCTACAACTGCATGACCTATGGGGTTAGAATGAATTGTGCTGCTAGGGTTGGACTGGGAATCGTTGAATTCTATGTCTTCGTTATCGGAGTCAAAATTTACGATTATGGAAGCGGGAGTTTCTACGTCTTTGTCTGTCATTCGGAGAAGGGATTTAGGGGTTAAGGCTTCGAAAAATACATCGACTGCCTTGTCCGCTTCAATGGGCTCATTTTCGTTGTTGTTGAGTAGTTCAACTCGAGAAAGGGCATCAACATTGGAATTCAACGTTCCTTTCTTATAAACAATGTCGAAGTCGTAGGCTGAAAGTTTGTTGCCCCATTTGAATAATTTGGAGCCGGGTTCCTTTATGGAATACAGCCATTGTAAGGGCTTGTGGTCGGTGTGAATTTTAAATTTTCTGCTGAAAAGGTACGGTCGGAAGTATTGCACTCCCCAGACGACTGCTAGGAGTTCTCTTTCTATAGTAGAAAGACGTTTCTCAGATTCGCAAAGAGTCCTTGACGCGTAAGCTAGTGGCTTATCGTGTCTGTCAACTGTTTGACTCAGCACGGCTCCGAGGGCAACGTTGCTTGCGTCCGTCGTGAGGTGGAATAATTTCGAGAAGTCTGGGTATTGAAGGATGGGTTCGTTAGTCAGTAAATTTTTGCAAGTTTCGAATGATTCCGCGTATTCGGGGTCTTTCGTGTCAATTTTGCTTCCTTTCTTTAAGCATTTCGTCATGGGTTTGGTAATTTTCGCAAAATCTCTCCACAGCCACAGCAAAAAAGTTGAGCAACATCAGCCTGATCAATGGGGTAGGTTTGCATGGTTCTTCCAGATGCTGATTTTGTATTGTTATTGTTTCTGGATGAATAGCGTGAAAACACCATTGAATCTGTTTGATGATAAGGCCTTTGATAATTAATTGCTCTCTGACCGTTCGGACTGAGCCTGATATTTTGTTGGGGAGGAGCGTTAGGAGTTCGATTGGCAGCGTCTCCTTGGGAGTTTGGGTGGGTGTTCGACCTAACACCATATTTCCAGCACGTTGGTCGTGATGCAACCTCACTGTACAGTTGTGGGTGGTTCTGACGTTGAGCTTGGAAAAATGAGTGTATTAAATCAGAGATGGATTTGCTCCTGTCTTTGATACTGAGAGTATGTGCCATTAAGTAGGCCAGGAGAGGGCAACACCTATTCTCAACCACATGATCTCGTCCCTGACATGCGAGGCACCTGAGTCTGCCCGGATCACACCTGTGCTCAGAACCTGGTCCACCACAGAAGCGGCATCTTGGTTTGGCCTTGCAGGTATTGGATAGGTGTCCATAGCGATGGCAACTCGTACACACTTTGATTTTAGGTAAATACTGTTCAACTTGAAAAGAGTAGTGACCTATTTTTACGTTTTTCCTGGTGTGAGTACCTGAGAAATGTATCCTAGCTAATTTGGTTCTCTCACGTCTACCATTTTTAGTCATACAAATGTGATAAAAAGCATTGATATCTTGGTTATCGTCAGATTGTATAAGTTCATCTATCAAGTCGATTGACGGGTCTATCCTGATCACGCCTACATATTAGGTAAGGGAGGATGGATAAGATATCACAAAACGATTGTTAACAAAATCGAGCTCTTGGATTGTACGGTAGGATATGTATTCTTTAGTTATTATGGAGATGCGTGACCTTCCGATTCTCCTGACGACCATATTGTCATCATCAAGATTCAAAAGTTTTTCCTGTACTCCTCTTTCGTCTGGATCTTCTCCATTCTTGGCGTCTAAGAGAATGACGAAATCCCCACTGTGATCATCGGGGTAGATTCTTTCTTTGATGGTGATACCATTTGTAGATTTTTTTATATATCTGTTGTTGTGAGAGTCATGTAGCATGCCGGGGCCATCTGTAGTGACTAACAGAGTAATATTTGTTACATCCTGCGCATTGGAGACATTCAGGGAGGTTTCAATGTTATCATAGGGCACATTAGGCAATTTAGAAGCATTCAAGATAAATTCCTGATTATAGACAAGAGAAGATAAATTAGAACTGTGCATATCTGGGGAACGGTCAGCAAGCTCATTGGAAATTACTGGGGGGATTTTGGGGTTGGAAATGGTTCCCTCTAGTGCAGTATGCTCATTGGGAATTAGTGGGAGAATTTTGTGATTAGAAATGAAACCCTCGTGTTCATTAGCGTCAGGTAGGGCAGCAGTGTTGCTTGACTTATGCAGATTATTCCAATTTTCCCCTGCAGTGGATACCTGGGCAGCCAGACAGAGCATATCGAGACTGCTGCGTCTTCCAGACATAGGCACATTGTGACAGCCAGAGGTATTGTACAGGTTTGAGCCAAGAGGAGCAGTTCTATTGCGAACGAGAGCTCCCTTATTGTTGAAGTAGTCATGATCAGAAGTTTGGGGTTGAGAGAGGTAAGAGTTAAGGTTAGGAGATTCATGACTCAGTGAAGGTTGAGACAGAGCCTTGAGAACATTAGTGGAGTCATCAGAATCATGCTGGGACATGACGTCATGCTTGGGAAATCCTTCTTTGTGTGATTTAGAATAAGTTCTAGTTTGAATAGGATCCCGTGTAGCAGACGTAATTTTCGAGGTTTTTAATTTTTCCTTCTTAATTAGAGCCTGATTAGCGTAGAGGGAGCCCTTGGGTGGCATTGCGTGCTCAACAAAGTGTAGAGGTAACAATGAACATAGGTAGACGAAACTAAGCACGTTATGACAAAATAGGGATCATGGGCAGTCAAATACGGTATATTAAATTATGTGTATATATATAGAGAATATATGTAGGGACCTCGTGGGCAGTCTTGTGCACAGTATACAAGTGGCAGGAAAGGACTTAAAAAATATTGTTAATTCGTGCAAATTCAATACTATTTTATGCTATTTATATTTCGCGTAGGAAATGTGGGAAGAAAATACCTGATGTCCGTGCTTTCTAGCACGGGCGATCTATTGGAAGGCTTGAAAATCTGTTCTCCCTCCAGGCAGATGGCGGGCAGATGGCAGCCCCGAACGACACAACACTTAACAAGTCAAATCAGGAAAACTGCTAATCTTTTCACACAGCTCACATACGATTAACGATCAATATAAAAACTCAAAAGAAGAATAGTCGAGTCAATCAAACAAATTTCTTTTACAAAACTAGAGACACTGGTTTGGAAGTTGTTGCAAGGAGCGACGACCAAGGAAAGAGGACTCGAATCTGCACAGTCTCAGTTATACAAGTTCCAGGTGGAAGCCAATGTTTACCTATGGAACGTTGCCCATCTTGGGAGGTTATCATTTAGGGTTGTTGTTGGCGTCATTTTTGTTATATCACTGTCTTGGACACATTCATTGTAAAAGTAGGAACTTTTTGAGTTTTCAGTTGTGGAAATGGGCGCCTAATGTAATTTACATGTGATTGTTAGGTATCCATAAGTCTACTTAAATATGATTAACATGATAAATAATCTGCATTTAACAATAAAATATAAATTTCACTATACTTAAATATAATAAACATGATAAATTATATACCCTTTCACTACTGATTTTTAAATTTTTGAAAAAAATAAAATAAATTGACAAAAATGGTTTTAGGGTGATTTATACATGTCAAAACAGTCTTGGGAATAACCCTGTGGGGTTGGGGGGTGGGGGGGCTTGGGAAAAAAACGTCCCATCAGTCTATTTGTTTTTTTTTTTTTTTTTTTTTTTTTTTTTTTTTTTTTTTTTTTTTTTTTTTTTAAATTGTTATCCATTAATAATATTTTAACATTTTATCTATATTTTTACTTTTTATGTTTGGTTTGTTTTTCCTTAGGTGAACCTCTATCTGACAAATTTTTTATCTGACAAATCCGTTATATTTTCGGAGGTTTTATGAATTTTTCCTGGTCTCACCAGTAAGTTTTTCGTTTAAATTAGTTTTTATCTACTATATATATATATATAATTTTTTTTTTCTCTATTTAACATCTAATGTCTTGTCCGTGTAGAGATTTGAAGATGTCCTCAGCAAGAGGACGAAACGTCATAAAATAAAACAATAAATGAAGTAATTTCATTTATTTTCCTTGGGCCGCATCCCGACAAATTCCAAAAAACAATTAATAGGTACTTACGGCCGACCAAACTACCTACATCCCATCAGTCTAGAATTGCGGGACAAACTGTCCCAATGGTCTAGAATGGTGGGACACTTTGTCACAATGGTCCATAAAGGTGAGAGATGTTCTGCCCCATTTGTTCTAAATTGCATAAATTTATAAACATAAACATTGTCATAAAACTTTATTATCAAAAAGGCACTTCAAAAAAAGAAAGTATTTGCAAACGTCCAAAAATTCAAAGCCGAAATTCGAATCACTTTGTGTGGTAGGGTGAGAAACAACTTTTGCAAAGTGCAAAGTTGCAACCTGTACAAATAGTAGCTTTGTTCCAACAGCCCTTTGAGAGCGACCCCCGTGGCTCCTCCAGAGTTGCTGAGAGTTGCCAAGGGGTTAGCTCCATGGTCGCCCACTTTCGTGTTTGTTGGAACACTTCGGAGCTCACCCGAGAGTTAAAATCGATATATAATCGACCGATAATCGAAAACTTTGGGCCGTTTCCGTTCTTGCATGAGCACCTCTTCATCATCATTGGAAGAATCCAAAAAAAGGTACAACTCATCGTCAGATGAGTCTTCCAAATCATCGTTTGAGAAAAAAAATGCATCCATATTCCAAAATTTGAAAATAATAGAATAGAAATAATAGAAAATAATTGTTGAGGAAAGTGAGATATGATAACAAACGCAGTGAAAAAAATTGTTGACGTTTAGAGAAGGTTACGCGGATTGTAGTTTACCCAAGGGTAGCAGGTTATTTCAGAATGCGCATGCGTAGGGCTCGGAGCTCTCCATGAGACCCCATCAAAAGTGTGGGGCTGCTTGGGGCACCCCCGGAGCAGCTCTGGGGGCGCTCTAAGATCTGTTGGAACACCGGGCTCCCAACTCCATAACCTTGTTGGAACGCAATTTCGGGCTCTGAGCTCCTCTAGGGCGCCTTTTTGTCGTTGTTGGAACAAAGCTAGTTGTAGTTCTTTTTTCTTTTCCTCTAGATGAACAGCTGATACATCTTCTTCTTGTTGGCCCCTCCACGGGCATGTGGTTGCCTAGGTTCAGTCTTCTTTTACATTTTTTTGGTGGCCTACCGACAGATTTTTTGCGCTGCACTTTGCATTTCTTCTTCCCTTCAGCTATCATTTGTTCGGCGAGAGGGACTAGAAATTTCAGCAGCGAAGTTTTTTTTGGAAAACAATCCAGGCATGATTTATCGTGCAGGTGCCAATGGCTAGATAATCAATGTTATGTAACAGACGTATGATCGTGAAGAATCGATCGAACACTAAAATAACGTCTTCTCTATGTATGGAGGCTGCAAGCTGGAGCACTACTCTTTCACCTAAAGTAGCTTGAGGGTCAGAAGAAGTCAAGTCTTTCCCTGAGTATATATTTAGGTCGTATGTATAGCCTGTGCGAGAATCGCAACGCATCCAAATCTTGATCCCCCTTTTGATTGGTTTGAGAGGCATATACTGTTTCATCGTCGATCTGCCTTTGAATTTTGTCATAGATTCGTCGATGCTTTGGTAAAGGCTCTCCTCCCTGGCCGTAGAGAATGTATATTTCAAGCAACTCACAACCTCGTCGATGTAGTATGTCTTTGCAGCATTATTAGGTTGTTGAGGATGGTTGAAATACAATTTGGATATCAAAAGCTGAAAATGACTGCGTGACATGGCCAGTTTTATACTTGGGTTGCCCATTGAGGTATTTTGGGACCAATAATGTGAGAGATTTGGCACTTTATTATATGTCATAATCAGCATGCAACCTAACAACAGCATAATTTCGTCTGGATCTGTTAGGGGACATGTATTTGCAGGGCTTTTCGCTCTTTTTTGAGGTAGACGGTTAGCTTGAGCTTGTTCCCTTTCCTGATTTTTCGCAGCTTGCTAAATCTCCAACCGTTCATTGGTACATTGACTGATGAATATCATCAGGCTTCGTGGAAAAAGTTTCAAGAAACAATCTAATTCATCACAATCATCAGACAACTCTAAAAGTATTTCAGAGGAGCGATCAGGAGGCCTTGTCAACCGTGGTTCAAAATCGTCATCAAGTTGTCCCCAAAAAATCAAGGGTGCTATGTTACCTGTATTGCACTGTGGCATAGAAAGTGGTACATCAAGATTTTGCACATGTACATCAAGAAGAGCTACGAGCAGAGAAGAAGGAATATGACAGAAGAAGGAGAGAAAAGATCAAGAATGACCCTGAGCTTCTGATGATGGAAATGGGGAAAAACCATGATAAATACCTCAGAAGGCTGGCCAAGAAACAAATAAAATTGAAGGGAGGCATGACACAAAGAGAACTGAGAAATAAACGGAAAAGTTGGCGACAGAACTCGAAAAGACGTTATGACAAGAAGAGGTCTCATAGTATCGACTCAGAAGACTGCCAATCCGACTGAGAATGTAAACCCAGGAAGAAGCCCAAATAACATTCGACAGGTCACTCCAAGGATGGAACTACACGTTTCTGTGCTTGCAAAGAAGAGAAAGAGAAGGATTCAAAACAAATAGAATTCAGAAAACAAAGAGCTGGAAAGAGAAAATGAAAATTTGAAGAGGACCATTGAGACACTACGGAAGAGAGACTATTGAGCAAGAATGCTCAAGAGCACCCAGTTAACTCGAACGAAAGTTCAAGCAACGATTATTGTACATATTTACCGTATTATTTGATTGATGATCTGTATAATGTTCAAGTAAAAGTTGGGATGCCTCCTTGAATATATATTTTTTTAAATTTATTTATGCAATTTATTAATACAAGAATGTAAGTATATATACACAAAAAAAGATAAGGAAGTATTTGATACTTCGATCCATGTGTACAAAAACAACACATCTTAGATGAAGTTTGGCAGTTACTGAAATCCAAAATTTATAAAAATTGTCTGGAGATCAGGAGTTCAAAAAACACAAACAGAAAATATGACGAGTGCAATCATTAAACAAATATGCACCATTACATGACTTGATTAAAGATAAGGGAATAAGATCTTAAAGGACACAATAAGTACATACTATATTCCACCTAACAAAAGAAATTTCAAATAAAACATACTGTCAAAAAAACAAAACGAAAACTCTATAGATGATGACAAAATTGCTAAATAAAGCTAAAAAAGGAAATAAAAATTATCGTTTCTATAGATTCCTGAAAAATATGTTGATACTTTTTTAAAAATTTAATAAAATTGTCAATTAGTTTAATGTGAGCTGGCAACTCAACAATCATATCACGTTTTGAACAAGAAATTCAACAAGATGTTCAAAGAGGCATCCCAACTTTTACTTAAACATTATTCAGATCATCAATCAAATAATACGGTAAATATGTACAATAAAACCAAATTATTAACAAGTACCTATTAGATTAGCTTAGACTAAATGTGTAAAAAATAATTGCAGCTCTGAAGAGGCCATACAGATCATCAGCAGATCTACAAGAGAGATTGGCAAAAGCGCTCAGCATAACTCATTAAACCACATTATCAGAGAAGCCTGTAAATTCTCTACCCTCAACCAACCAAACCTACCAAAAATTTCTCCACGTCATCTTGCAGTTTACTTCGTTTTTTTGAAAACCTATGCAAGGTATAGAGAAATTTCGAATATTAACTACGATAATTTACCTTAGTCAAGAGACTGCCTTATTCTGAGGGACCCTACTTTGATCTCGAAAGATTTCTGTTCTCAATTTCATTGAGACACTAAGATAGCGTTACAAAAACAAGTGATTCAACTTGTCAATTTTGAATAGATACATAATTTTTTGTTATTTTTGGTTTAAAACTCGCCGAAAATGCTTTTTGAAATAAAGGCGTCTTCCAAGTTGGATAGTATTCTGGTTTTCCTCATTCTCTCATACCCAACCTCATTCTCTCATTCCTCAAATAAACAAAATTTGAAATTTACACAAACCTACACATAAATTTGATTGAAATTGACGCTTAATGGCATCTTGACATCTTGTCAAGACAGAACCTGCAAAAAAAAAATCTGAGAAAAACAAGTTTTTTTTCTCTTAAAACTCACTGCCAAAATCCCCTGTTTTCGTGGAATCACCCTTATGTTTTTATGCGTTCCCACAATGATTTTGAAAAAAACCTGAGACTGAAAAGAACTGAAATTTAAATCATCTGAGCACTGTGTTTTGGGTAAGGGCGAGAGATCAAAGAATTATATTTTGTACATTGGAATTTTTATTGAGAAAAAAACTAGTTCTTAAGCTCACAATTATGCAAGAAATAGCCTCCTGCGGACATTTTTTTGCCCCTTCTGTTTCTCCTTGACCATCATATTATTAACCAAGGCTTTCAACCGTTTTGGTGCGGCGAGCTGCACAGTGGGAATCGTCGGTCCACATTTCGCAATCACCCGGGCACACTCTTGGAGAGACGGAAGCTGGCCTGTTTCGAAATTGGAGGCAAACATTTTTTTGATATGCTGTTTTACAGGGGTTATCCATGCAACCTGTTTCCCATGGTAATTCCTTGGTCGTCGTCTTCTGATCACACCCAGCTTTGCACTTCTTCGGGGCACATTAATCACAGGAGAGGCAAGAACAGAGTCTTCTCCAGATGACTCGTCGTCGTCTTCTTCTTCAGAGTCTTCCTCTTCACTACTCACAATTGCCTTCCTGTTCCTCCTCACAGCACCCAATTTTTCGCTGGAGTCACTCTCTTCGTCATTAAGCATGCCAGGATCCCAACCTGCATCCTCTTCATCACAGGGTCTGGAACAAGATGGGATTGCCATATTCCTCGTTTCCAGCTTCCTTACCTCATCCTCTTCATCTCCCTTTTCACTTTCTGAATCATTTCCCGCGGAAAAATCACCCACTCCTTTTTCTTGAGATGGGCATGGAGAATGATAAGAGACTTGATGGTTGATATCCACTGTAGCTTTGTGGATTATAGTGAAATTGGGGTGTATCTCGTCCAGATTCTTCCCTTTATATTGGCTGACATTGCCATGATCAAGTGCCATCAAAACTTTACTCACTCTGCCTAGGTGCTGTGCACGCATTGGCTTTCGGTAAAACCTCATGTGGGTTTCCACATTATGACCTAGAGTCTGGGCTACTTGACGGAGGTCTTCCTCATTCAGGTTTATGTACTGCAAGGAAACGGCCAACTGTTTCCTTATCTTTGTACCTCTCAAGAGAGCAGGTTCCTTGGCCCCACACGAATTAGCAAATTCTCGCATTACCTTGGTACCCTCCATGAATGAGGAATCTTTTGCACTAAAGTAAGGGTTATTTTCGGGAATTCCAGCCAGCCTTCTCAATGAAATGAGATAATTCAAATTTTCCTCATCGGGTTTCGTCACAATAAGAGCAACTGGCCGACCCAGTTTCCCTCGGACAGTAACCCTGTTGAAAGTTTTTGCGAATAGCTGCTCTGATGGAAGCAAGGTCTTGAATTCAAGGCTGTCTTCATCCACAGTCCCACGCTTTGCCCAATCTGCCAGCATTAGTTTTTCAACCTCGCTGACTCTCTTTCGATTGAAAAGCCACACTTTGACTAGAAGTGCTTGCATGAGGGTCACATATGACTCAATTTCAAACCCTTCCTTCAGGATCTGCAGAGATTCTTTGGTTTGTGTTGTAATGGAATTTGAAAGCTTCAGGACATCTTCCGTGATTGGTACAGCATTCTTGCCCTCATGAAAGCGTCTTTCCGACTGGAGCCGAGCAATATAACCCACTCTATCAAAAAAAACTCCCATCGTATAAATCCATCCACAGTCACTAATCTGTTTTCGAAGATCTGGGTCTCTATCAATGATAGCAGCCTCTCTCACAACTTTTGAAAACTTTCAGTAGGTTCTGCCACTGGTCTGGCACTGTTGGGTGAGAATATCCCCCTCCTGGCCCCTTTCCCCAATTCCACCGATCTCCTTGATAACTGGAATAAACACACTTGAAAAATAGGCAGGATTGAGCGAGTCAGCTGAATTTTCAATTCGAGGACATTTCTTTTTCATAGAATCCTCCCTAGTGTTCTGACATGTGCAGCAATATGTTTTTCTTGGTGAGATTCTCCCTCATACTTCTCACACATAAAGTTTGCATAAGTCACTATGTGTATGTCTTTGAATACTTCTTCTCGGACTTCTGAAGCAAAGATTCAGTATGCGGTCATGAGGTACGGGCAGAGAAGGTTGAATTTGAGGTTGAGCTGGACTTTCCAAGCTACCTGGATCACATTTCCTTTGACGCACATAATTGTGGGATGAGATCTTACTTAGATATTTCTCAAAGATCACCTTATGTGTTCCCTGTATTTCTACTTGTTCTGCTTGTTTTTGACTGGCATTACCCTCTGCTTTCATTTTTCTCATCAGACATTTCGCCATGGCTCCCTCAGCTTCCACATAAGCCCTCAATTCTCTTTCGTCCCCGTGAACAGAACGAAAGTGCCGCTCAATGTTGGTTTTCGGTGCATTGCAGAACTTTCAAAAATGTTTCAACTTTGTTCTGTTTTTGGGTTTTGTACCCTTACGTCTGCGATGCAACCCACCTGAAACATCAAAAAAATCTATGAATATTTTGACAAAAATTATTAACAAGTATGACCGTGTGCCTTGAGTCATTTTCACAAAAACCTACTTTTAGGTGCCCTAGATCCTCCAATAATACTCTCTATCGACTCTAACGTTAAGGTACCTTACCCAGTAAGCAATATAATACGAAATTTTAGTTGCAGCGTATTGCCTGGGCAAGTGAGAGCATTTTTTAAAACGTCACTTGATGACTCAAGGTACACACCACGCTTGTACCTCAAGTCAGGTGGCAGTGTGCCTTGAGTCACAGTTCCCATGTTTCAAAACATGTTAATTGAAAGGGTATACATAGAAAAATTGAAGTCGAATCAACAGCAAATATTTTAATTGTTAGAGTACACAAGACAGCCATGTAGAAAACATCCTTAATCAGTCTTAAGTTGGTAAATAATGACTTAAAAAAGTCCAAATAATGAAAACAAAATTCTTTTAAACGAACGTTTCAAAATTAAAACAAAAATTACACAAAGGCTCGATGATTAACCACACAATATTGTTTTTCTTGGTCAATAGAAAGTGGTAGCCATGGATAAACAATAAATTACTCCGCCAAATCAAAATAATGACCATAGGTATCACATTAGGAAAATAAATAACCTATCTCTTATAGTTCTAAAATCACATTGCTATCACACAAAAATTGACAGATAAATCTCAGGTAGGTAAAATTAAATGCACCAATTTAACGATCTTAAAAAATATTAATACCTGCAAAAGAAACATGAAATTTCATTTGGCCACTGCGATGCACAACAGGGTTTGGTAAAATCTTGTGGATATCCGCTACTCTTACTTGGTAGACATCTACCTCTACCCATTCGAAGAAGTCCCGTTTTTTCCTAGCGAATTTCACTGTAGCCTGTCCACATCACTTTCTGAATCACAGAGGTGCGCAGTAAAATCTTCCCCAGAGCTTGATGTTTCCACTGGCACAGGTCATTTCCCCGAGAATGGTGGCTTATTCCTTTTAATTTCCCGATCGAATAGCTGTTGCTTCAACTTCTTGTCTTTTGTGGTTTGTTTTGCTTCTGCAGCTTTCTCAAGCTCCAATTTTTCTGGTGTGTCTGTCAAAATTCTCGAACGGCCCAGACGACGCCTCCTCTTCTTTTGTGTGTCATTGTAAATACGGGGGAATGGGCGAATCTCAGAAGGACTCATGTAACGACTAGTTAATTGCAATGTATCTCCAGGTTCAGTTGACTGTCGAGTAGTTCCTAGAATTGTAGGAATCTGAGCTGCATTGCTAAGACTAAGTGCTTGTTGACTAGTTCCTGGCATAGCAGAAACCTGAGTTGCATATCCAAAACCAAGTGACTGCTGGCTATAAAGCGGACTATGTGTGAGAGGAATCTGAAATTCATGGTCAATACCAAGTGCTTCTCCATCAAACACCAGAGATCATGATGACAAAAAGGCTTGATTGTTCTTGTGCAGGTGACTGAGACTGATTGGTGACAAGATGGACTCCTTGAGTATCAGAATTTTGAAAATAGCGTGTCGGCTGAAGGGCGAATAGATGGTTGTGAGGGCAGAAAATCCTCTTCTGTGAAGACTCCAGGATCTAGGGAATAAATCCCACAAGCCCCAAAGCCACTTTGGATGTTGACTGGTGTGAAAGTGCCGGGGTAGGCCTTGCCAAGGAAGGAGGCTACATTATAAATGTTGGCAGGCTTACCAGTATTATCATTACCGTTGTTGTGCATATTCATCCACATTTCACACGGCTGATTGTAGAAGGTTTTGAGGGGTCCAAAAACTCCTCTATCAAGAGGCTGTAGTTTGTATGAGGTGGAAATGTGAACATGATCACCCCATTTTGTTTTGCGAGATCAATTGCCTCCACACATAAATGGCTCTCATGGTTATCCATCAATAGAAGCACCGGTTTCTCAGGAGTAGGGCGAACATGGACAATGAAGTGTTTCATATTAGATGTAAAAATTGTAGATGTAGACCACCCACTCGCGTTTGCCACCCCTTTAGTCCCAGGAGGAGCTCCCAATATCATATGTTCTTGGTATCGCACCCTTGGAAAAACCAATATCGGAGGAATAGAATTTCCCAGTGCGTAGTTGAGATTAGGGTTACGTTTGTTCCCCTTTCGGCTGATGATATTGAACCCACCGTCCTTGCACCTTTCTGGGCAATTGTCTTGGGTGGTTTCTGCATAGTGGGTAACCCACTTTCATCAACATTGTAAATGTCAACCGGCGAAAAAGAATATTTAGCATACAAATCGGCCAAATTATTAAAAAAGCTCTCTACAACAGGCTTGTTGAAGCAAACAGCCTGTCCAATGCTGGTAGGTTGAGGAGATCTGATAGATATTTCTTTCTCATTTCTTTTCGTGAAACCAGCCACCCAATCTTTTCCTGCATTGCCATTCTCTTCCCACTGTGGAGGGTATTTTTTGTCATTCTTCTTTGCAAAATCAAAAGCCAAACGTGCGACAGCAACTTTTGTGAGACCATACAAAAGTTTACTGCAAAAAACAAGGTATTTAATGAGGTCATCTTCTTCCTTCTTACTGAACACTAGTTTATAATCACAATTATTTTGGTATACAAAGTTCTCACTGCCTTGCTCTAAATTTTCGAAGTTGTCGCCATAGTGTTTCTGGATCAACGCCATTGCATTTTGCTGCATGACGGATGCTACTACCTCCCTTGGTAACTTCTTGAACTGCCATGATTCCTATTCAAATAATTCCTATCTCAAAACGAATTAAAACATTAATGCTCGCCAATTTATATGCCTTATTACTAAACTTACCTTGGATTCCATAGCAAAGGTAGTTAGAGAAAGGACGAAAAGGGGTGAGCGAGAATGAAAAGCAGTAGAAAATTTATTTACAGGACGCATCTAGCCTACTATTTTTATTTACAGAAACCACCACAGTCTTCCCGAGAATGCCTTCTTCTTTCAATAATTTCAGGTACTGGAACACGCTGAAGATTATTTCTCAAGCCTACGATCGAACTGCCTTCCTACTCTTCCCTCTCCAAACACAAAACAACTCTTTCAAACACAAGAAAATATCCAAACGACAGCACACAACACACACACACACGAAAACCTCGATCGTAAACAAACGGCGAACCAGTTTCGCCAATGCAACAACAAAAGTTCCTCTTTTTTCCCGAGCGCTTGGCTTTAATGCGCTTCTTTGCCGCCAGACACCGACGCCTACGTATTCTTTTCATTACCGACAGTCATCAGCACATACATACATACATTATCAGCTTGAGACCCCTCCAACTCCCACCGCCATAGTAACCGATTAGCTCATATTGCTACCTAGTATTATAAAAGAAAGTTTATGGTATTGGTTTCCAGCATATGCAAAATATCAGTTTTATGAACCGTTATTTTAGTACTTATGGTGATTTCTACGGTAGCGAGAGCTTACATTGATGGAGGTCTGCTGCATAACAAAACCAAATTCAGTTGTTTCTTTACCATGAACCATACTCCTTTCTTCACAATATAATACATGCCCTGCGTCCAATAATTTCTTTCCACTGTCCACTGTTCTAGTGTAATCACAACTTAGAACATTTTCTTAAGGCTATTGTCATTTTCTTGGCAATGCCTGCAAGTCAGACATACTTTGTGATAGAAAAAAAAGGAGAAAAAAAATGACCGTAAAGGATGGTGGAAGATGGTTGTGATTGTGAACTTTATAGAGGGATTTCACCAATGATTACGACCAACAAATTATAGTTGGTATATACCCTACATTCTTACATCGTAATAAACAAACCTCGTACCGTACAAAAGAAAACTTAGAAGTACTTACTTACCTACCTATGATGAAATGAGATTCCATTTTTTCTTGTAAAACGTTCTTCATAAATGTTAAGTACTTTACTCCTTTTTTTTCCCAATTCAATCTGCATTTTTGCTTTTAATACGAAACATGCATTCGTTAGTTCACAAATACGACGGATCTTTATTTTTCAACGTTTTGTATTATTGACTCCATTTGATATTGGTGCTTGCAATAGATTCTGATCACAAACCTTTCCAATATATATTTACTCTTTAAAAGTGTTGTGTAGTTTTCAATGTAAATGAATTGCTTAAATGTTGATGTAGAATAACTTGTTACGACTTGCTCGAAACCTGATATACCTACATAATAATTTCGATATTGTATAAATTGTATTTTTGTTATTATTATTTTATTTTTTATTTTTCACATTGGTTTTCGATTAGGCATGCTTATCCCCCAACCATGCATTGCCTTTTCCCTCAACCAAATTGTTTCTTAAATTAATAACCCTAAGGGAATTTTTCTGAAAAAAGATGATTCCATATGTCAAAAATTCACTCAACATCGTCAAACATTGCTTTTTTTTAATGGTTTAACCCGCACTTCATTCACAAGGGCCATTAGTGGCAAATCTTGGTGTTAATTTTTCATGTATGCAAAACACTTATTAGAATTAGTTTGATGATGAATATTTTGGCGCTCTAAAAAGTAGATGTAGGTACATACTAATTTCAACTACGCTCACCTATTCGAGTTGGCTAAATTCTATTATGTGGATTGTGGTTCCTGTACCACTTTTCATGTTGAACACAATCGTGTGGATTAATCCTCTAATGTTTTATCCATTTTCCAATTGTTCTATCAAACTTGTAATATTTTAAAACAGTTTTACGTTCATTAGGTTCGTATTCTTATTCTTCGAAAAAATGAATCGTATTGTAAAATATTAACATTAAAATTTATTTAAAAAATGTTTCGCTATAGACATAAATTTCCAAATTCCTAATTAGTCCTAAATTATAAATAACAGGGAAGAATGTATATAGATATATAGTTTGGTAAAATATGGATCTTTTGAATTGACCATATATTCAATAATTCCTGTTATGAGATGATTGTCAAGTGTATTCTTGTTTCAGATATTTTTATTAAGTACTGTTAATTATTTCAAGCATGCATCAAAATGTGGAATATTCCACTTTGTAGTAAATTAAAGGAGTTGTTTCATGGAGTGAATTGCAGTGTGACTTCAGTTCTACAAGTGAGATTCTTCGTGAAAACTCAACCTCGATAATACGACAAGAGTTTCATTGATGTAATTTTGAAAATTTTGGTTTTTCTCTTTAGGCAGTTTTTCCGATGAAATTCGTCAATTTAATTTATTTATATACGATGGAAATCGTATAAATTGGTGTTTGTAGGTACATTGTTTCTGTTGCTTGATTGAAAATAATTTAATATCTTGAAGAATTTTTTGTTTTTTCACTGTTGACTTTTTGTAATCTCTCAGAAATTTCTGTTGTAAGTAAGTAGTTCCCAATGTTTAATTCAAGATCTCTTATTATGGAAGTTGATTCACATTAAATACAAATTATTTTGTAACACCCGATAGCTACAAGGTTTTGAATGTAATCATTGTCATACAATTCCAATCTTATCTATTTTGCAGTATACATGCATGCATAATATTTACCAACTCACGCATTTTTAAAATCGCTTTACTCAATACCTATGTACCTATTATTTATATGGATTCGTTTACATGCCAATTGTGCATTATAAGATTAACTCGGTTGGTAAGCTATTTCAAGTGTACTTAAGTGTTTAAAGTCATATGGAATTGCTTTTCAATTTATTTTAAAATCGACTGATTCCACGTGAATGTTATACATACCTGTTTTATTAATAAACAACTTTAAATCAATAAATTGTTGTTTAATTATCAATAAAAAAACCTTTTCGGTTTATTATTTTCAATAATGAACATTTGTAATCGATCAAGAAACAAAATTTTCAGACACCCCTCCCCTCAAAATTAGTTGGTTTACGTTTCAACGTACGTAGATTCCAAAAATCGAATTAAAAAAATCCATCCGTCCGCCGTACAGTGTTGCAAAACCCTCGATTTTTGGAAAAACTCCCAATTACTCCAGGGTTCATGAATTCGGTATCACATTCTACGATTTATGGTTGCTATGACCTATTTTCGATATTCTTTCTTTGCTCGAACCCAATTTAATTGTGCAAAAAAATGCGCAAATTTTGGATTCAATCATGGAGGGGGTATATCAAAAAAAACGTGTTTTTTTTTTCGACAAATTTTGTCGACGCCACTCAGGCTACAATTTTCAACCGATTCTCGTGATTCTTATTTAGTTCAATACCAAATTTAGTCTAGTTGTGCAACAAACCTTGGGCTTTTTTATGGAGGGTGGAGGGTATAATTACCGATTTCTTCAAGCGCATCCCAAGCTACAAATCTCTACTGATTTCAGTGATTCTTAGTTTGTTCCATTATTAATTCGATATAGTTTTAGATGGTGTGTCAGGATTTTCAAATTCCATCAAGAGGGGGTGAATGGAGAGGGTAATACTGGTAAATCGATGTTTTAACTATTCTCGTCCAATTCCAGTCGCATAGCCTTGGGGTAAGAAAGTTGTTGGCTCACAATGCCAAAATATGAGACAATGCATCCATCCATTGAATCATTGAATGCATTGAATCATGAATCCATTGAATCATCCATTGAATTACAAACATGCAAAATAATTGAAGCTAAACGAACATTGCTGGAAGAGTTTTCATTCAAAGAAATGTTAAAATCTGCTAATTTTTCACTTTTTTTTTCACATTTTTTCATAGAGATCCATTATGAGACATTCTGAAATAACGGCAACAAGTTATTGTTTGTTACTGATGATGGCCTAACCGTTGAAATCTATTTAACATTGTAACTCTTTATTTTTCGTGGAAATAGACAACGTTTTTTTCACTAACTTCCGTTTTTGAAATGGGTTTCCACAACTTTGTCGCGAGTGATTTAGTTCGTATTCCGAACAACTTTGGTTCCGTGTCTGTCTCTGTCGTGCGTCAGCGAATCCTTGTAACAAGCTCATTTACCACAGTTTTCACCCGATTTGGATGAAATTTTAAGGGGATGTGCGGGCTAGTGGTTGTTCGGTCCCCTATCAGTTTCATCGCTCTTGACTCAATACCTCACTCTGCGCATGCGCAAACGTAAATTCTACCAAGCATCATTAGCTTTGTTCCAACAACGCTTCGAGAGCAACCCCCGGGGCTCCTCCAGAGTTGCCGTGGGGTTAGCTCCAAGTCACCCACTTTCGTAGTTGTTGGAACGCTTCAGAGCTCACCCGAGAGGTCAAAATGCGTTAACGGTAGTTGATGATTGACGTAACGCAGATGTGATAACAAACGTGAGAGAGATGTGATACCAATGGTAGTAGAGAAGGTGGAAACAGTTTAGAGAAGGTTACGCGGATTGTAGTTTACCCATGCGTAGCAGGTTATTTTAAAATGCGCATGCGTAGGGCTCGGAGCTCTCGATGAGACCCTGTCAAAAGTGTGGGGCTGCTTGGGGCACCCCCGGAGCAGCTCTGGGGGCGCTCTAAGATCTGTTGGAACACGGAGCTCTCAACCCCATAACCTTGTTGGAACACAATTTCGAGCTCTGAGCACCTCTAGGGCGCCCTTTTGTCCTTGTTGGAACAAAGCTATTTTCTCACGCCCTAGTCGTCTGATCTCGCTCCAATTCGGATGATAGTTGGGAGATGACAATTTGATCATCTTATATCAATTCCAACACGATTGTATCATTAATAGCTACTGCACACACGCCAATATGAAATCCTTTTAACACACTAACTTTCCACAGTTTTCATCCGAAATGGATGAAATGTTCAGGGAATGTGTGGGCTAGGGTTTAGACGGTCCTCTGACAGTTTCATTGTTGCCAAAACAATACTTCACTCTGCGCATGCGCTAACGTTAATTCCATTATGCTCCATTCGTTTCATGCCCTAGTCGTCCGATCTCGTTCAAATTTGGATGATAGTTGAGGGATGACGATTTGATCATCCCATATCAATTTCAACATGATTGTATCATTAATAGCTACTGCGCCAATGTGAAATACTTGTAACGACCTTAATTTTCAGTTTTCATCCGATATTGATGAAATTGTCAGTTAATGCGCGGTTTAAGTTGTAGATGGTCCCGTACCTATTTCATTGTTTTCAACTCATCAGTTCATTCTGCGCTTGCACAAACGTAAATTACATTGAGTATCATTGTTTCGTTTCTTAATTCCAATTATGACATTTCACGCTACTTCTTGATTTCACCTAAAACTTTTCGATGACCTATGCATTCATGATAGGTAAACGAGGAAGCTATGTGCCACACCCAACTTGGCAAACTTTTTTTTTGTACAGAACAAAAGGTGGTAAAAGATCGAATTCTGCATCGAACAAGACCACCACCGGCTTTCCTCTTTTCCTCGTATTTTGGCGATTTTTCAAAGTTTTTGTGACCTATCACTCATTTGTTGAGGACGTGGGTAAGTCTAAAAAACTATTTAAAATACACTGCCAAGGACATGGCACAGAAGCTTCCTCGTGGCCTTCACAGTACCTATGTCACCATTAAATTTTCAGAAATGACCGGTTCACCATGATCATGACGTTAGAGTGCTGGGCAACCAAAAACCAGGAAACCTGACTAAAATCTGTTCAACAATGACGGACTTATGACTGTCACAAGAAAATTACGTTTACGCATGTGCTGAGCGTATCGCTGATTCAATCATGATGAGACTGATAGGGGACCATCTAGGGCTAAACCCACACTATTCCTGAAAATTTCATTGAAATCCAAAATTGTGGATGTTACGGCTGTTGCAAGGAAATAAAGAAAGACAAAAGCTCGCGCATGCGCACAGTGTACCACTGATTCAATCATGAAGAATGTCGTAAGGGGCCGCAAGGGACCTTCCCCGCATCATCTCTGAAAATCTGACTAAGAGCTCTTCAACATTGACGGAACAAGAGAAACAAGAAAACACACGGAGTGTAAAAAGAAAATCACGTTTGCGCATGCCCAGAACGTACCGCTGATTCAATCACGATGAGACTAATAGGAGACCATCTAGGGCTAAACCCACACTATTCCTGAATATTGCAGTAAAACCCAATCGAAATTGTGGAAGTTACGGCTGTTGCAAGGAAATGTGGACGGACAGACACGAAACCAAATCTGTTCAGGAGGCCATGAAACGCAAAATGCTTGTAGAAATTTTGATTTAGGAGCAAAAAGTTGTTTTTCATTTCGAAAGTGAATACAAAGTTTTACTTTGCTGCCTTGCAGACTCGGAAGCAAAATCGCCAAAAATCGAGGAAAAAAAGAGAGCTAGTGGTGGTCTCATTCGATGCGGAATGCACTCCTCTAAAACTTTCCTTTGGTACAAAAGTTTAGGCTAGTTCCAAAGGTCAAAGTATGAAACAAAATTGTCAAAAATCAATTTCTTGGGTCGAAAAAGCTATTTTAGGTAAGTGATATGGGGTATATTCAGAATCATCGCAAAATTTCCTATAAGAATGTTGCTGAACCCACTGTGCACTGGACCCACTAGAGTGCTAGAGAGCGATGTACTGTAGAAACATGGTTGTTGACATGTCTCAAACTCTGTAAAAGTTTTAAGCTGTTTGTTTATTATTGTTTATCTCACAAGTTACGATCGATATTTGCAACGTTTTTTCTAGTAATAGTAGTGCTGGAGAGGTGTTCGCATGAGATGAAAGCAGTGGGCTGAAACGATCCGCCAGGAAAAGGGGTTTGTTACTTAAGAATCTACAAGGGTGCGGGAGCCACTTGCGCCCTGATGATTTCATGCAGGAAAGTTATCGTAGTACAGGTATGAAAGTAAGTAGCTAGGTAATCGTTTTTGAACTGCATAGTAACAGGCAGCAAACTGGTGTTTACATTCACGTCCCTAAACTGGACATCGTCAGACAACAAGAAACTATCGAATTTGTCTCTTATTTAACACCATCTACGGTAAACAAAATTATTATTTCTACCTTAACAATCTGAAGCACGAAGGAACTCCTAAAAAAATGTCAAGCCAATGCAAAATCCGAGTTCGATTGAACTCAGAAAACAGAAACACTGTTAACAACATAAAGATGAGTTGGGATGTTGATCATACTAACAATCCTGGGTTTTCCCCATGGACGCAGTATTTCCCTTCTTCAAATCTTCTCTATGTTGTTCCAGAGTTGAAAAATTTGTTTTAAACAATTTTAAAATTAAACATTTTGTTCATTAAAGCGGCTGCTACATCCCCTAGAACAACCAGCCTACATACGGAACATTCAGTACTTGCCTCTATGCTGCACTCTACTTCGAGCTTCTCATATTCAGAGCCCCAATGAGAAAGTAGTTTTCCCAACAAACTATCATGTAAACGTTACAAAAACAATTTCGAAAAAGTTGTGATATTTTACATGAGGAAATAATTTTTCTAATGTAATCGGAATTTATTTATTGTGAGGTACAAACTGATTCTTCCACATACTGAAACATATATTTCCAGTATACTGAAAGTTAGATATAATCACAGCCTTACTGTAGTTATATGAACTGTACAATGAACATCGTATAAACGCAGGTAGGTTTCTGGAGAAAGTTTGAAAGTTTTTAAAAACTTCACAGTAAAGGTATCCTAATCTGTTGAGCTGGTGGTGAAGGACTGACTTTACTTTTATTACTCACTGGACAAAGCACCTATACATACAGCTCCACTGTAATGTTGAAAATATTTGTAATACCACTCCAGTAATTACCGTAATGTTGGGTGACTTGTAACACTTTGAGGTGACGTTGGATTCGTAATGTTGGTGGCACCGGAATGTGTGGTATCACATTCCTCTTCATCCAAAGCCTGTTCATCGTTGCTGTTGACCGTCTGACATCATGCAGCAAGTTTATGGACGTTTTCTCTATTTTCCATAAATTTCCAAGTTTACAACTTGAAGTATCCTACTTTCATCATTGAAATAATAAGGTTTCCATAACGAAGTCAGGTTTTTTGAGTCTGTGCTTACAATCCTTAGCTGTTATCAAGCTCACTCAGTCAACTTGATGATTAAAAAAATGTTCAAGTCACCTCCAAATAGGTATTATTTGGTCCCCATGAGGATTTTTTAGATCCAGCAGACAGTATTATCTGTGAGGTCGTTTCAATGTGGCTACATGAATGAAAGAACAGGATTGGTCCTCCAAAGGGCAAGACTGTGGGTGGTTCTCGAAGAACCAACAGGGCTTGACCTTCCAAGCTTTGGGTGGCTTTTCTCTGACTTCAGGCTTCCTAAATGTCACTTTCCCTTCTGAAAGTTTGAAAATAAAGTGATGATTTCGAAAAAACGTTTGCAAGCCGCCACACTCGTTTTTAAGACGCTTCAAATCGTCTTTACCCAGCTGCCTTGCAATCGATGCTATTTCGGTAGGAATCCCACAGTCCCATGCGGAATTTTGATTAGAAATATTTACCGATAGTACGTCCAATATCTTCAAAAGTAGAAGAGAAACAAAGTTGGGATCTAACTGAGTGCAATTTCGAACTTTCTCAACGTTATCTCTTGGTTTAAAGTCAGACAACCACTCTTCTTGTGGTACTCCTTGTGCGATACTGTTGCAGCGTCGATTTATAACTTCTCTAACTTTATCAATTGCATCAATGGGCAAAGCTGATCGTCCTTTACTAACCAGACAAATCCTTTTGGTTGAAGGGATTTTCAATCGATCTCGGTAAACCTTGAAACCGCACTCAACACAAACATCCTGGATGTAGTCCAGGTATTCTGTGTACTGGCTTCTTGAAGAGTTGGCCCGTTTGTATTTTACACCACTAAACTCGTAGGCACAACAAGGCAGGAGAAAGAAGTTAGTGGTGTCAGAGCTTAAAAGAGATATGACTGGAATCCAAGGTGTCAGCTCGTCTGAGTGGTTCCCAATTACCCAGTCCACATCAGGGAAGACATAGTTTGGTGAAGGCACAATGGTCTCTTCCTATAAATCAAAACATTATTACATGTAAATAACTCACCTGCTGACAAGGGGTATTAAAGGGGGACTTGAGGATCCAAACGAGGTACGTTTAGGTTGTTTTTTTCTAATTACACAATGCTCACATGTTTAAATTCATAGTTGATTTTGAATAAGTGATGTTAGTTTATGCTTGGTGTATGGATGAAAATGGACTCGTGAACAGTCTTGTGACAAGTGAACTCCATCGATGGTATAGTGTTTGTGATATTGCTCAGGATGTATGGATGAATCAAAAAAATTAAGGAAAATTTCGTTCTCAATTTTTTACTACCAACGCCTTTGGAAGTTAGATATTGAGAGTAAATCATCTGTTTTGCCAGAATTTACTGGTGAATTGACCAAAATAGAAGAAGTTGTCTCTTTAGAAATTTCACAAGGAGGATTCGCCACTTTATGAAGATTACTTTTTCAATAATATGACAAGTGTTCAAGACGTGAAAGAGATCACAGGCAACTACAGGAATCAGAAAATAGTTATATTGCAAATTAAATTGCTGTTTAATTTATCTTCTTCCATGGCTTATTCTTGATATCGTCCACTAACAAACCCTCTAAAAAAAATCCCAGACACAAATACAGTTATGGATAGAGCAGGGAGCATGAAGCTCATCACCTTTCTCAAGCTCCAACTCCTGATGTCCAAGCAACACCCATTTACCAACCCCATTTTATCCTAGCATGTAGTTCAACGAGTGAAAATTACGGAAACGAGTTTGGGGTCAAGGAATAGGGGACTAAAAAGGACTTCAAACCAAAAAAAGGTATTTTTTAGTGTCCCCTCAAGGTCTTAGGGGTTGGGGGTATTAGTAACTGAAAAGGAGAACTTGTACCCCCCAAAAGGGACGTCTAGCAATACTGTGGGGAAATCATCTATCCCCTACTTACACTTCGTTTTCAGCCTTTTATATATAATTCTACTTGCTCGCTTTCTCTTCTTTCCCTCTCTCTTCCCCACCAACAGATCTTCCACCATTTAAACCTGGTAATCTGTTTAAAATCATTTCCATACTTTCTCTTTTAACGTAGCACTTATACATTCTCAGGGCATAATTTGCTTTTGTCCTTTCATGCAGAGAAAGTAGGTAGGTCCTCCATCTTTTTTGCAATTAATTTTAAATACAAAACTGTCTTCCTCCTCACCTCATCATTTCTTTACCCCTCTTTATTCATAATATTTTATGATTATTTTATAAGTTTTGCAAAACAGTAGTAGCAGATGCTTGCCTTTTTGAGATACTTAGCTGGACCTAGGTTCGACCCGTCAAGTAGTACTAGGGTACAAACAACTCTTGACATATCTCAAAACTAACCTTAAGGATAGTTGAAGGAGGGTAGCTGCTCCATATTTTCCTGGACCTGACATCAACTCCATGTCCAGAGTGACCTTCGGACGTAAGTATGTGCACTAGCAATCCGTTGCCGCAACCCAGGTCAACAAATTTTACGGTTTTTTCGCCCCAGAGCAGAATCAAGTAGGTGGCAATCGCCACATCCTCGTGAATGAACTTATCTGGATCAGTCGACTCCTTCCATATCTGAATAACACAGTAAAGACAATAAGAAACGTTAGCTTATTAATAAAATATACGCTCCGAAAAAATCTGAAGGAAAAATTCAAAATCTAGGGTCAAGCAGAGCAATTGCGTATCCGTTTTTCATAAATCTAGCTTAGTGGTGCTACCATTTCCCTCAAACTAGGAGTTTAATGATGACTATCATCAGTTTTATTACATTCTGTAGTCATTTCTATTTCGAAAAACATGTGAATATATAAGTGAAGTTGATAATTCATTAAGAAATGGGAAAAACCTAGAAGCATTCAAACAAAGCACTTGCACCCATTGAGGAGCAAGTGTGTACGCACAGAACTTTACAATAAAAAGGCCTTCTGTCCTTAAATTGGGTTTTTATTACATCCAACGTTTCTCTACCTGGAAGAAATAAAATGAACCAAAGTAGGTCGATTTTAGGTATAATTCCAAATAAATTGCAAATTGAAATAAAAGGCTTTTTTCTTTTTTTTTTTAAAGGAAAATCTGAAATTCGGTCAGGGAAATTTAAAATTCTCTTTTGGGGGGGCCACCCTATATATAGTGTAAGAGTATCAACAAATACTGAAGGAGTAAGTACAACAGTGAATAAAACTCACTTTTCTGATGGATTTGCAATATTTTGTCTTCAAATTGTTGTATAACACGAAATAATCTTCTTGTGATACGAGACAGAGCGATTGCGTCGTTCCCGACGTGTCCAGCTGGTTTCGACTCCAAACATCAATTTTGGAAAGGAACAATTCCTTTATTCTAGAAAGTTCAGTAGAGTTACCTTTTTTGGGAATTAAATCAACCCTGTCACCATCAATAGTGATTGTATAGTAATGCACGAAGTTCACCTCACTATCATGTTCAAGTGAAATAAAATCTACAATTCCATTGTCGAAATCTGAAAACCATAAAATAATGAGTGGATCAGCCAGTGGCCATCATTGAAAACTCAATAGTGTGTATTTTACAGGAGAAGTGTGACATTTCAGCTGGAACGGTTTGGAACGATTACCACTTAATCCTAATATCAGTTCCGCACGAAACGGCTAACACTACTCCGCCAAAACCATCTGGAACGACTTAGAACGGAAGAACAGTTAAGTGGAACTACTCCAGTTTTGTAGCGTAATCGTTCGGGAACGGTTCCAAATTTTTCGTGGATGTCACATCTCTATATGTATAGATATGTACAAAATAATATAATTTACCTCACAATTACTCACCACAGGTAACTAGGTCAATACTACTTAAACGGAATATGCCATTTTTCGGGATGATAAACCGGATAACACAGCATCGTTCCTCCAACTTCAGCTTCTCAGAAACGCTTAATCCTTGATCAGCAAGAAAATGAATCAATGACGTTCTGACTGACGCATACGACGATGCTCCTAGAAATCATTCAACGTTCTCGAATTCAACAATCAATTAATAGTAAGTTAACAACAGTAATTAACAGATTAATTAGCATAAATAATAGATTAATTAACAGTAATTTACCAAACTATAAAAGCATTTAAATTAAATTAAAACCCTAGGCAACTTAGGGTAGGGTGAACGCATAATGATTTTATAGACTACAGTCTGCAGCTGTAACTAATCCCCCCCCTTTATTTTCTCTCGTTGTCGGAGTAAAAAATTTGGACAAATGCTATTCTTCACAACTTTTATCGTAGATTTCAAAAATGACAAAATTGCGCATTTGTGAAAACGTGCGCAATTAAACTTCATTCTTTTTTATGGGAAGCCCAATTTTTTATTTCAAATTGGAATGCTATGTGAAATTTCAGGAAGAAATGACCCATCAGTTGATTTTTTAGTCCAATTTGAAATAGGTAGGTACCTACTTAGATTTCATTGGAATGGGCAGAAAATCGATTCGATGTGCAAAAAACAGCTTGAAATTCGAAATACTTGTTCAATCGACAGAACAATGTTCGGAACAAGATTCATTGCACTCAAATTTCGAAACAATCCAGCATAAATTTAATACAATAATGTTCGAAAATTCGCTCATCCGATCATGCATGGCAGGAACTCTTGAACTTTTTCAGAATGATCCAAATCCTCAAAGCGGTCACTATATCCCCCCCCCCCCCCCCCCCCCTTTAGTAAAAGTACCGGGTGTCCCTTGACGGTTGACCGCCGTTGACCACGGTGTTCCCCAACTCCGATTGACATCAAATTTTAACAAAAGTCAGAAATGGGCAAGACGAACGATCTAACGAAGTTTCAACCCCACACCCCTACGAGCAATAAGGGTAAAACTGCTTTGACCAGCGTTGTTCTCCCACTCCGATTTGCTTTAAATTTTCAGCAGAGACGGGAAAAGGCAAGACGAACTATCTGCCGAAATGTCAACCCTCCACCCCCACCCACCTACGAGCAATAAGCGTAAAACTGACCAGATTTGACCCCCGTTGACCACGGTGTTCTCCTAATCCGATTCGGTTCAAATTTAGATCAAAGACAGGTGCGAGGTTGAAACTTCGTCAGATCGTTCGTCTTGCCCATTTCTGACTTTGGTTAAAATTTGATGTTAATCGGAGTAGGGGAACACCGTGGTCAAAGCAGTTTTATCCTTATTGCTCGTAGGGGTGTGGGGTCGAAACTTCGTCAGATTGTTCGTTTCGCCCTTTTCCGACTTCAGGTAAAATTTGATGTGAATCGGAGTACGGGAACACCGTGGTCAACGTGGTCAACCGTTTAGGGACACCCAGAAGTACCTAAACCTAAATGAGGTCTAGATGATTAATTTATCTAATTTATGGCTAAATTAGTAAGTACCTATTTAGACGCTATTAGTAATTAAATGTAGCTTTCAAAAATCAACTGCCAGTGCCTACCTTCCAAAGTGGATGATAGGAAAAAATCCTTTACAACTTGGAGAACGGAGTCCGATTGCTCCAAGTCGAGGCAGAGCAGCTCAGCTGTTCCCACGCTCTTGTTGTAAGCTGAAGGTTTGGAAACCCAAAGGCTCACAGCTCTCTTGATGTCTTCAGCTGTCACCATGATATCAACCAGTAGAAATCATCAGCGACGGTATCTTGCCGGATTTTGTAGCGAAGATGGCATCGTATGTCACATTGCACAGAGTAGAGTAGGAGTCACATGGAAGATGAGAGGTAGAGATGAGAGGTAGATGTCACATCTCTGAAGGAGTTGATGGTGATGGTGGTTGTTCTCTGCTTTCTTGTCCTCTTGTTATGTCGGACACATTTTTCTGTAGTTGTTCAGTAGTTGTATATTCTCTTGAGGTGGGTGTAGCTGGAGGCGAGTGCAGCTAGAGGTGAGTGCAGCTGGAGGTGGGATGCAATGGGCACATGAACCTAGGAGGGGAAGTTTCCATCGTTTCTTGGTGAATCATGCAAAGAAAACTGTTCTTCCAACAGGATTCCCCTGCCTCTCTACCTATTAAAATTTTATTCTACATTGATTGGTAGGCCTTCCTCATGGGGAGTTGATCTTCTTCCATGACTTCGCTTCTTCTCCACGACTCGCCTTCTCTTCTTTACAGAAAAATGTGTCTGACATAACAACAGGACCGCAAAGCAGAGAACAACCATCACCTCTTCTAATCTTATCGTGAGCCCTTATCTAATCTTATCAGTTAATTATTGATTGTGTTATTTTGCAGAAATGGTTGGAGAGAGAAGTGAAATGAAATAGTTCGCCGAACAAATACATTCAAACTTACAGTTATTTAATAAATACCTAGGTACTTAAAGCATTGTGGTGTGTGTATGTGTACCAATAATTGTGAATAATCACAAAACTGAATTTAGAATTGCAAAAATAGTCGTCCTCTTTCATCAATAATACCTATGTATTTTAGTGAATATTGGTGGCTCAACATTCGTCGATTTCCAGATACCTACCTACGTAGTGGTGAAGACTCCAGTTACTTGGCTGAGGCACCTGGAACTACTTACAGCTTGATTTGAAGATGTCTTCTTTTCCAGTGATCTTGCAGTACCTTCTCAACGTATTCGGAACTGCGTTACTTCCCCTCGCCATCCCTTGGACTATATATTTGATCTACAAAGGGAGGCAGTTCAGATCACTTGAGGGAAAGGTATGGGATTGGTTTGACAATTATAATCATAATTTAGTGGGTCACTCTACGATTACGTGTCTGCGTACAAGGTCTTAAATTAAATGATCTATTATCGTTAGAGCTACAGTCTAGATGTGTAATGCAGTAGGTCTCTCTGCGTTTATCATACATTTGAAAGGTACACGGGAATACGAGAAATGTCAACCACTTCCATTCTCCAGAAAAGGAACAAGTAATCATCTTCGAACATCATCTTTTGAGAAAGATGACAAGTTTTTTTAGTGTCATGGCACCGCTCACTGCAGTATCACCACAACATACTGATATTTAAACAATTTGTAAAAAGAGGAATACCCGTATAATATTTAATCCCATTTCCTTGTGATGTGCTTACTGTACAGCCTTCCATTAATCTAATCTAGCCTCATTTTTCTAGGTAGTCCTTATCACTGGTGCTAGTTCCGGACTTGGGGAAGCCTTAGCTCATGCGTTCTTTGCTTGCGGTTGCAAACTGATCCTTGCTGCTAGAAGGACAAAGGAGTTGGAAAGAGTCAGAGACGATCTAGTCAAATTGAAAAATGTAGGTTAGTTTTTTCTATTTGATTTTGAGTAGTTTATGAAATGAATATATTATGTAATTTTGTTAATTTTAATAGATCGGAAACCTGCAGCAAGTTTGGTGACATACTTCATTGCGTGGTTTTGTATAATTATTTTAACTAGTTATTGCTTGGTTATTAGTTTACTTTTGTGTTATACCTTTAGTTCAACGGCATAGTAAATTTTACTTTTACTTTACTATTTAGCGGAGAAAAGCTTGTGTTAACGTTAAAAAATGTTTTTTTCCTGCAATGAAATCGAGGGATTTCTTGAACCATGACCGTCCATGAACCCACAAGTTTGGGTTCGGTTTCTACGTATTTTTTCACGCTGAATCACATGGTAACACTTGCAGATCTCTCCAACACCGATATACGAGGTCTGTCCGGAAAGTTCGTATAAAAGTGAAATAAAAATTCTTCTACATTTAATAATGTACTTGAATCAATGCTCTCTCCTTCAATACTCTCCACTAGAAACAATGCACTTGTGCCATCGCCGTTTCAACTGCTTGAAGGCTCATTGGGAGTCTTCTGTTTCCAGGTTCTTCAGCAGCCTCGTCGTTACTGATTGATTGCCTTCACATCACCCAATTGCCGCCCCCAAAGCTCCAGTTCGTTTAAGGAACTGAAGGAAGTCGCAAGGTGCCAAATCTGGTGAATGGGGAGGGTGAGAAAGGGGATTCAGTCAGTAATGCTGCTACTGGCCGAAATTTCGCGAATTCAGCTTCCTACCTGTCCTTACAGCATGCCAGCATCCTTCCGACAGTTGGTGAAAAAATTCGAGTAACACTCGAACGTTCTCCGAAAGCTGCTGGGCTCAGACTAAACATTCTGTAGGTTGTCTAGAGAGGAAAAACCGGTCGGCTGCCTCATCCCCTAGCCTTCAGGCTCCAACAGAAAATATTTATACGAACTTTCCGGACAGACCTCTTAACCGAGTTTTACACTTGGACTCACAAATTTTTAGTTTATTACGCATAATAAAAATTGTATGTGTTTTTAGGGGGAAAACTAGTTGAATAAAGTGAAAAACTTGGTTATGACGGAGTTGGAGAGATCTGCAAGTGTCACCATTCGATTCAGCGTGGGGAAATTAAAAAAAAAAAAAAAAAAAAACATAGAAACCCACCCCAAACTCGTAGGTTCTTAGAGAGTCATTTCTCAAAAAAAAACCATCGATTTCATTGGGGGAAAAAGAACCTTATTTTTTAACATTTAAACAAACTTTTCTACCCAAAATAGCAAAGTAAAAGTAAAATTTACTATACCGTTGGAAAGCGTATTAAATGAAGCAGTTTTCGTGAGTTTTGCCAGTTTCCTGTAAATATTTTTTTTGGAGAGGGTTGTAACGTTTTAAAGGTTTTCAGAAGTTTGATTTTTTCAAATTTATGTTTGAACTGCTGTTATGGTCTGTAGATGGGAAATTTTCTGAATCAAAGTGCATCATTCTTATAGAAAATTGAACGCTGATTCCGAAAATGTGGTAAAAAGTTAAAACTAAATGGATTGAGGTGGAGAAATTAAAGTTTAAGAGAAAAAACACGGATTTCCTTTAAAAAAAAAAAAAAAAAAACGTTAAAACGTCATATCTCGAGAACCGATTTAGATTTAGATATGTGGTTGGCGGCATTTTACACCATTTTTGAAGTAGTTTTACGCAACAAAATTTTTTGCATCTACGTGCAGTTCACCCTGTATATTTTAATGATATTTTCTAAATCTAAACAGAAACAATAATAATCAATGATACAACAACTGACATCCATTTTTTATGTAGCTATGACGTAAATTTAATATCATTATAGTTTTTAATTTATTGTTTACTCAATTTTTTCCTTAAAAGCATATAAAAATAGTGGACATTTTTTACAACTTTTTTGTGAAGGATTTTCTAAACCAAACATTTTCCTGTTTGATAGTACAACTAGATGAATTGTGCACTTCAGGTGAATAACAACTGCGTTCCCGCAGTTTTGACGTTGGACCTTGGGGATGTGGATTCAATGGAGGAAAAAGCGGCCATTGCTCAGGCGATTTTCGGTTGTGTGGACATACTTGTCAACAATGGTGGTGTCTCCTACAGGGGTAAAATTTCTGATACAACAATGTCTGTTCACTCAAAAATAATGGACATCAATTATTTGGGACAAGTTGCTCTCACTAAAGGTGCGAATTATATTTCGTAATTATATTTTGTATTGTTTCTGTGTTTTTATCAAATGATTTTGGGTGCTGATGGTGTAGTAAATTCTGTTGTAGGTTTGTTGGGGAGGATGGTGGAAAGGAAGTGTGGCCATATTGTTACAGTCAGCAGCGTCCAGGGACGAATAGCCATTCCATATCGGTATGAAATATTGTCTATTAATAAGAGGATTGTATTATTTTTGCTGCTCATGTGTTTTTCAAATTCTTTAAATCCTAGTTAGAGAGTGACTTGATTTGACTAACTTTATTACTTGAACTCCTCGTGGGGCTTAGGGCGTCCGTAAACAGCCTCCACCCATCGCTATCCGCAGCCAATCTTCGTTTCTCCTGTCTCTCCATGTTTTCCCAGTGCATTCGATCTCCTTCTGGATTGAGGGCCTCCACGTCTGCTTGAATATTCCTGGTCTGCGTCCACCCTGGGGGTGCCAGTCCAGCGCGTCTTTTTCTATGGCATCGGCTTTCCTGAGGGTGTGCCCGATCCACTTCCATTTTCTACAGAGAATTGCGGTGGCGATTCCATCCTGGCAAGTCGCTGCCCAGAAGTCCTGGTTCCTTATTGTCTCAGGCCACCAAATTTTCATATTGCCCCAGAAACACCTGTTCGCAAAGACCTGCAGCCGGTTGGTAATATCTTGAGTAACTTTCCAGTTCTCACTTCAGTGTTGGCTCCTTTCCTGAAACTTAGGGGGTGCACAGAGAGCAACAGGGGCTATCACGAAGGGGACAGAAGAGGTGCTTTTCTTAGCCAAAGAGAAATAACAACCATATGCGGATGGGGTAAATACTACAACGTACAATACGTACAATAGACACGAAAAGTGTTCTCTAATGGAAAACAGAAATTCTGAAATACTTAATCCCTGAAAACCAATCTACCTTTTAATAATATTCGGCATTGAACTTACAGCACGATTTTTTGTTTTCAATGTCTGCTGCAGTCAAGGCAGTGATGGCAAGGGGCGGCCAATGTCACAAACTATGCACTTTTGTTCCAATGACAAACGGGAATAATTGTTTGATGAACTGCACTAAATTATTCATCTTACCTGCACTCATAACACTTTGAAAACTCGTGAACAGGAAACATGAAAGAAGAAAACTCATGAAGGAAAACAAGAAAAATTAAGCTGTTGCTGTAACAAGGATTGGCGACTGGGAAATGTAAACAAAACACTACCTCTCTACAAGACAAAAATCTCTAATCAGCTTATGTTTATCCAACTTGCTAAGAAAGAATGCATTGCAGCCCCCTTGGGGCGGAGCAGAGAACTAAGGCTGCTCCTTTTCCAGCTTTTTACGCTCGCTGATTGGTCAATCTCACATGCCCGCCTCAATTCAAACTGAAAATCCTCAGTCCGGAGATATGCGGTCAAGTCTCAGGTGGAGCACTTACGAGCTGCTGCACCAGCCCGCTCCTGATTGGTCAGGTTGGGTGAGCTTCCCCCTTCAGCCCCTCCCTACCACAACCTTCTCTGTTTCGCGCGTAGATTTAGATTTCCCATCTCCTGTCACTAGCTAACTTCAAATGAGAGTGGAGAACTTTTGAAACATTATTATTATTTTGGTTTGACTGGGGATGCACATGCGCCTATGCTGCTATCAGTAGCCGCCCCTGTCTCACATCCATACAATAGGATGGATTTCACATTCATATTAAAAATACGTATCTTTGTGTGCCTGGAAATGTTTCCGTCTTTGCAAACTGGGTACAACTGAACAATGGCCCCATTGGCCTTCTTGATTCTAAGCATGACATCTGCCGTGCTGCCCCCTCCTCCGTAATTACGCTGCTCAGATACACAAAGGAGTCGACACCCTCTATATCATCCCCGCACAGCTTCAACGTATCATCAACACATGGGTTAATTCGCACCTCTTTTGTTTTATTCCTGTTGATCTTCAGGCCAATCCCTTTTGCAATATTATTAAGAGCTGACAGCTTTGCCTAGAGGTCTCCGAATCGTTGGGTCAGCAGGCAGAGGTCGTCTGCAAAGTCGAGGTCCTCCAGTCGATCCCCCCGTGACCACTGGACTCCCAACCTTCGACCCCCGGTTAATCCCATCATCGCTGCATCGGGAACAACGATAAAGAGTGTTGGCGGAGCACACAGCCCTAGTTGACGCCAGTCCTGAATTACCTGGCTCTCGTACTCCTAGTACATGGCTTTGGTAATACACCGGTTAGGATAGAGTAGATTTACGGAATGTTCCAGAAGGGTCAATGTGTTGGGAAGGAAAACAATTTGTCTATACTAAACGTTGGCTCCGAAAATTTGCTAAAAGCAAACTGCTGATTTCAAAAGCAAATATTTTGAGGAACCCTGGTCATTTTTCTCAAAATCAAGGTTAAACGATGCAAGTACAATCACTTTCAACCTAGGCACTTTTTTTTTTTCAAATTTATTACGTAGATCTGCGTAGAAGGACTATCAAATACAAAAAATAATTAAAATCGTGTAATAATTTTTAGTGTTTTTGTTAGGTACCTACTCGACAAGAAACTACAGATTTGTATTCTACTGAATTTCAGATCAGCATATGCTGCCTCAAAACATGCGCTCCAAGCGTTTATGGATAGTTTGCGAGCGGAGGTGGCTGAGGATGGCGTCAAAGTGACTGTGATTAGTCCTGGCTACATAAAGACAAACCTCTCCCTAAATGCTTTGACAAGTGTTGGCAGCAATTACGGAGGTAAGTTTGTCAGTAATCTGGTTAGTTTCAATTCTTGCCTTTGCTGGTGATAAAAAATCACAAACTATAGTAGGGGAAGAAAATAGTGGCGGATGAGCGAGGTGAATCAATTGTGGTTTAAAAAAGTTTCCTTCATTTCAGCTGGATGGAGAAGTGCCGAATTCTAGGTAGGGAACAATGGCGTATCTAGGGCCGAATCTCTATATGTTTATGTATCTATACTCTACAATTTTTCAAGGTGGAGTAGGGGGTCTATGTTTTGTCGTAGTCCTACCTGATGGCAGAATTTTCATTTCAATTATGCAGCTTTATTGATTCGAACATTTAACTTATGTTTCAAGTGATGGACGAATCGACTGAAGCTGGGTTGGACCCTTCCGAGGTAGCTGCTAAAATCGTAAGAGCCATTCGCTACGAGGAATCAGAGCTGACAGTTGCGCCTGCGTCACCGAAACTAGCTATCATGCTTAGGGCACTTGCTCCATCGCTTTATTTCTTCATTATGCGAAAAAGGGCTCTCAAACTCAAAGGAGGGTGAGTTAATTCAATACCTTACAGATGTAAGTACCTAGGGATAAGTGATTACAAAACTAACAAAATCTTGTCATTAAGATATTGTTTGTTGCCATAGTTTTATAGTTTTCCATACGCACTGCCACACACAATCCTACGTACAGCATGAATTGAATTTAACAATAATCTCTCGGTACCCCTGAAGATGTTCAATAAATTGAACAAAACGTCGGTGTAAGGAATAAATGAAACTCTCAGGTCTTCTGCTGTAGTGTCATATTTGCGGTATTTTTGTTTGCAACATTCTGTGAGATGACAGACACGGATGGGAACTGTAAGAGATGGCGTCGGCGTTCACCAAACTAGTATCAACGTACCCCGTGCTCTCTTGGTTTCATACACCGTAAATCTTCATGTCAGCAACCAATCTCTGCATACTTCCCTCCTTACCAACATGGTTTTCTCAAAGGTCGATCTACTTTCGCTAATTTGCTGTCACTTCTGGAATTAGTGGTGGGAGCATTTGAAGCTAATAAGGCTTATATCAGGATTTGGGCTATCAGGTTGATATTGTTTCGATTGATTTCTTGAAAACCTTTGACAAGGTCTTTCATAGTCACGTGCTGGCCATTCTCGCTTTGTTGGGGATTTTTGGTTGTTTTCTCAAGTGGATTAGTAGTTATTGCAAAACAGGGTCACGAGTGTTAGATTGAGGAGTGTACTTTCCTCTAAATTTGAGGCAACCTCTAGAGTTCCACAAGGGTCCCATTTGGGTCCTCTATTATTTCTTTTACTAATGAATAGTGTGAGGGATAATTTTGTTGGTGTAAATTACCTTATTTTTGCTGATGATTTGAAACTGTTTCGAGCAATCAAATCAGTTGAGGACTGCAAGGTGATTGAAAAAAATCTTGATATTCTCTCGGTGTGGTGCAAACAGAATTTTCTTAGTCTTAATCCCACCAAATGTTCGGTTATTTCTTTCACTCGTTCTCAAAACACACTTGGCTTTACTTATTCTATTGGTGGGTTTCCATTGGCCAGGGTGGATAGTGTGCATGATTTTGGTATTATATTTTACAACAACCTAACGTTTGGCAGTCAAATAGAATTGATAACTGGCAAGGCACTAAGAGTGCTGGGGTTTTTAAAACGTAATACGTGCAACTTTAATAATGCACAGGCCATTATATTGCTATACAATTTCTGTTGTTCTTCCCATATTAGAATATGCCTCCATCGTATGGCCCCCTCACTATACTGTGTACTATTTTTGCATTACTTGGCTTTCAAGCTTGGGGTACCTGTCGAGGAAGTTGATTTCTCCTTCCTTTCTGAATGTTCGGCGTCACTTGAGCACAGACGAGTTGTTGCCGATCTTGCATTTTTGCATTACTTAGTACTTGTATTACTCAGTACTATTTTTGCATTACTTAGCTTTCAAGCTTGGGGTACCTGTCGATGAAGTTGATTTCTCCTTCCTTTCTGAAGATTTGGCCTCACGAGCACAGACGAGTTGTTGCCGATCTTGCATTTTTCCGTAGGCTGGTCAATGGTTCCCTTGATTGCCCTACCCAGCTTAATACGGCTTCATTTGTTCATTCTAGTTGTTACCTCCATGCAGGCCACGAAGCATGGAGGAAGGAAGGAGGTAGAACGAGAAGAAAACGATGACAAGATAAGGTATCACTCCTTGGTGGGTGGGATATTCATGGAAGCAGGATTGTACTGTGCAAACGTTGGCGAAACTGACCATGCCTTGGATGGATAGTGGAATGCGAACAATCGATTAGAGATGTGCGTCCTGTTCACCCAATGTTACGCTCCAGGGAAATAACCCTCACAGTCAAAGAGGTTTGATCACACCGGCCTCATAGCTCAGATCGTTGGAGTATTGCAACTATGGGGTAATTTCTCTATAGTTGTAAGGACACGAGTTCAAACTCCTGTCGAGGTATATATTTTTGGGCCGTTACATAGTTACCACACCTGGAAAAATGATGTTTTCAACGTTAGATTCGCTCCTACAAACTACATTCAGCATTGTCCCCTTATCTGATAGCCTCGCTTGGCAAATTATTTGCAACAAGCCCAGCTAGTCGCTGATAATTCTCACAGTTCTTTGATTTCATATAATGCATAAATTTGCAAATAAATGCAGATTTTATACATTTAATTTTATTTATTAATGTAATTTTAATTAATTTTCTGGCACTATATAACAAGCTGATAATTATTTTTTATATTTTTTTATATTACTGAATTTGTTTGTTAATTATTATTTTGTGATTCATATTTTCCGGTGAATGTTTATTTTCTTTTGTTAATTGGGCTATACCCGTTCACTGATAGATAAATGAATTCCCTTCATGACCGGCTATAGACCGGCGGGGTTCCTAGCTAGACTGTCCAGTTTAGCACATTGGTCTCTTATCTGGTCATCACTTAATATTGTCAAGTTCGAATGCTATACTTTAACCATTAAAATCAATTTTTGTGCTCTTTAATTAATCCATAATGTTGTTACATGTCAATTTGTAGACCGCCTCCTGAAAAGAGCCAGCCGCCTAAAAACGCAGACGCAAACTAATCCCTCGAAAAGTGGAATGTGTTGGAGAAATCATTCTGACCAAAAAGGCTGTTCATCTTCCCACTTCCTACTGGATTCCCGTGCATTTCTCCGAAATCCTATCTAGGTAATCCCAAAAATTTCTATTGGAGTTCGGTGTTGTACATCTACCTATCCCTGAATTCGCTCAATAGTCGAAATGTATTATCATTTCTAGGATGGACATGACCTGGAATGTTGGGGGATGCGTATATTTTCCCGGTTTGTTCAATAGGGGAAGTAGACGAATCTACTTTCGAATTAGAGAAATGATCACTTTATAACTCAAATTCAGTATTTTGTGCTTTTGATGTTAATATCAATAATGTTATATTACAATACAGTTTTCTTATAATTTGACATGTTACTCAACTTGTGGCACCAGGGAAAGAAGGGAACTTAATTTCAATGTCCTTGTGTAAACACTAACTCGAACAATTCGCTACTTCGCAAATGATTTGCCAATCACGACAATATTTTTCTATCAGGTAATGGAAACGTGACATTCGTAGGTACTGTTAATGGGACTAAACTGAAAACAGACCGCAACTCAAAACTAAACCAGGCCGTGAAGTGAAAGGCGTGACTCTATGTTTCTAATATTTTTCCTACAGCATCGCGCTATTTTAGCTTTTAATTCAGGCATTCTTACATTTTTCTATATGGCCATGAGAATCATTGGGAAGTCCTAGAAATGTTCACTTATTTTATCCAATGAGCGAATTTGGAAATGGAGAACATGATATGTATGATTAACCATTGAAACATATTGTTCTTGGAATATCAATGAAAACAACTTTTTTTTATAGTGATTGATTTCTTTATCAGCTGTCGTGCTCTAGCAGGCTTTCAAGAAAGTTTTTAAAATAATTTAATAATTTGGTACCTATTTATGTTATTTTTTCGAAGTAAACTATAAATATTTCTATTTACAATTTTATAATCTGTTGGACCCTTTCTGCTTCATTCCTATAATACTATATCACTTTCATCCAATAATATAAGTTGTCATAGTCTTGCATTTGGGTAGATATGTTTATGTATATATGTACATGTATTTTAAAACCTTGCTGTTGGTAATGTGAAAAAAGAAAAGTCTGCCAGGTTGGGTGGGAGAATAGAATTAGTTGGAGAACGATGTACAAGTCGAAATGATTAATTGCTAATCAGACCAGTAATATAGTTCGGTCTTTTGAAAATTCTCAGCAAGATACCATGGTTCACAGTTACATGTATGCACACCTTGGGCATACTTAATCATTAGCGATAGGAAAACATTGGGTACAGTTCTCACCTCAAATCGCATCATTCGTCTTTACTTTGGTATCCCAGAAATGTTTGTCTTGGTAGGTACCTATCTAGCCATCGATTATTGGACAACACTTGCTATTCACAACAACAACACAATAGGTATTAATTTTACTTTTCCTTACTTAGATATTCCTTTTTATGGCCGGTACCATGGACGAAAGGGTTCCATAAGATATATATTCAACGTCTTTGGTGTACTCCAACCGTTCCTCAAAACCCTCCCATAACTACCCCGGCAATGTCACGTTCTTCCAACAGAGTGCTCTCATGTGCATCCAGTGTGTATGGCCTATAGATAGACTCATAAGCAGTATAAGTACTTGAATGATACAAGTGTGCACTCATTTTATTAAGTACATTTGTATAATATTATACTTATATTTCAAGTGCTTGTGAGTAGTGTTTGGTGAACTCTGGGTATCTTGATTCCCTTTTGTATCAAGATTTTGCAGGAACGATTGGGGAAGTATTAAATGTCCACAATAAGCCATTCGTAAATAATTTTAAATATTTATTTCTATCTATAACACGTTAACATTTTCAACACTTTCTTAAAAAACTACTTGCTTACCTACCTACTCTTGAAACTGTTCAACGTAGTAATCAATTAAAAACTCAAACCAGCTCAAAAGTAGAGGAAAGAGTAATCCAACCTTAATGTCTAAGACTAGACAAACCATAACATTAGGTACAAGAATGATAAGGTTGAAAGAAAGATATATGGCATGAATGACAAATAAAATTGAAAAAGCGCTTAAATACTCGATTTATCCTTCTGTTCCTCGACAAATTTGATCACTTTTGACCACATCTCTGTCGAAGTAGAGGCAACAAGTTCAAATTAATTACATATATTTGCGATTAAAATCTGCGTTCTAATTAATAAGAGGCAACAAAGGCACATAATGACATTTCACAGTTAATACATCCCAATATTATTTAACTTTATTATAAAAATACCTCAAATAAATAAATTTTATCACTCTACAAGGCAATGGAATTAAACTTCATTTCTCTAATGGACGATGAAGAGCTGGTGGTACGTTGAAGTAGGCCGTACCCTTTCTTAAGCTACAATGCGATACGTAGATTAATCGAAATTGTTTCCTACTTGTACGTAGATCGTGGAAATCTCCCTAAGAGAGTATCTTTGAAAATAGTCATGCGGGGAAATTTATGAAGAAGTTTTTAATACTCTTTGAGAACTTTTACTCCATCTACTTATTCGAAAATTTGAATGAACGCAAGTTTATACTACATGTCTCCCTGTTTTCAAACATTAGTGTCTCAATCAGAAATGCCTATCCATTTGTTTTATTTAACTTTTTAAAGGAGTACCTACCGCCTCAATATATAATCTGAAAGTATCTTGTAATGCCGGAAGGCCTCTGCAAATAAATAATTTCATTCATTTCAATATAGTCGGAAAGAAAGTACTTTCTTCAGTTTTAAATTGTTCGTTAAGACTTATCAAAATTCTTGTCAGACCATTGACGTCAGAGAGAGCATGAATGGCCAGGCCAACACAACAATAACCAGATTTTTTGGTTAGGGTCAGTCCCACGTCAAGATTTTGTCATGCAAATGTTTCTGTAAAACCCACATTATCTCACTGCAGGCTTTCAAATCGAATAAACAAGGCTTTTCTTTTCAAATTAGCGTCTAACACATCTAATGGTTAACTTTGGACTCTTGATGGTCGACTGCCATTTTTCCGAGCATCCAGTGGTGTTACAGGACTGACTGATTGCTATTCAGACAGATTGTTAATATGCTGTTATTGTTTGGAATTTCTTTCAAAACAGATAGCTAAGGGGGGAGGGGAAAAAAAGAATCCAGTTTTTCTCTTTTTGGAAACATAGAAAGTCTTTCTGAATCGAGAAGAGCTCCTCATCATGAAAAAATTTTGGAATTAGAAAATTTAACTTCATCCGTTTTTGGAGAACAGACATTTGGAAGGTACTTAGCCTTTCACATGGATAACCTCAGATTACTTGCCTACCTTTGAGTATAAACAAGACGAAGGGCTGTTGTTAGTAGTTCAGGCAGTTGAACCATTAGTGCCACCCCTGAAGCAAATGATTTTACCAACAACCGCAAAATGGCTGCCCGATCATATGATGTTTTGGCATTCGACCAATATCTAGTATAACATTTTATGGATTACAATTTAATTTTTGGGAAGAATGTAGGTTAGTACAGAGGGACAGCAGATTTATGAGAGGTTCATAATTCAATACCTATACCAGATCATCCCTTGAGTGACTCAAAAATATTTGTGTAGGAACTGGCTACCTATCTATCTTAATTACAACTTAGAACTCAATTTTTTCCGTCTAAACACAACCTCTTTCAAGGGTGACTCCATTGAAATGTGAGAAATCGTATGATTTTGTTGTATGAATTATTTTTTGGGAACATTTCTTTTTTCAATTATAATTCACGCAATTCTATTTAAGGGTAGGCAGTCGAAAAGAATGATCCTAGTTCCCCCAGATTTGGATTAGTATTGAAACTTTTAATGGAAGTTATGCAATAGGCATTACCGAAGCTAAAACTATTCCTATGAAGCGTAAAATATTCATGCGACGAAGGCACGATAACGTGAAATTTTTTGACATCTATTATCATGGAAAATGTATACTTTTAATATTGTTCACGAATTCAGGTAACTACAAAGTGGAACATAGGAAGATCGTAATAGCAAATTGTACAGTTTCACTGAACATCTAGAAAGGTTCAAGGAAGTTCTTCTGCGATAAATTTTAACACGTAGGTATTGTAACTAAGAAACTAAGTTGCTAAATAGAAATTGTAATTAGTTCCTTGGTTCCTGTCCGCACACGGACAGGTGTGGCCTTCACGAGGCTCTGACATGCTCTTTAGTTCGACTGTTTTCCGTTTAGCACTCCTAACGCTCCAATCGCTCTGTCGGTAGTCAAGTGTAGTTGAACAATGTTTTCTAAGGTCCTCTGTAGCCAAACCGTTAGCAATTCTGCCTACGGCGTGGGAGGTCCCGGGTTCGAAACCAACGCGGCACTAAAACTTTTGCTTCGTGTTTCAATCTCGGTAACGTATTTTTAACCTTATATCCGATCAATTTGTTCAATTAATCTGTATTTTACTATAAGGATTGATTTAGGATATTTTTCATTTTTGAGATGCGAGCATTCAGATCACCAAACTATATCATACTGATTTATTTGTCCAACTATTCTACATTAGACCCTTTAGCGAAATGAAGCTACGACGTAAAATCTCTCTCAAGAGTGGTTGTAGACGAGCTTACAACTTACACTAGTTTTGACTAGTTAAAATTACCTAGTTTTGGAGAATGCGCTGGCAGTATTTCTCGGTTTTGGTTCCCAGACACTCCTTGGGGAAATCAGCATTGGCGGAAGATAACGGAATGATAACATGGCGATTGGAGCGCTGGGAATGCCACGGGGAGAGTAGTTGAACTAAAGAGCAAGTCAGGGTTTAGAGTCTCGTGTGGCCTTTGACCTTACTATTAGTTCTTGGAAAAACCCTTGGCCTTTCGAAAAAAATCGCTCGCATGCTCTTGTACGCTTATAAGAGAAGCAAACTGTGGTTCACGCATGCGGCTTATGCGGCATTGTGTATCTGTTAAAGTTAATGGAATAAAACTAAGTGAGAGCCAAAACCAGCGATACACTTTATACACCAACATACTTTCATAAATCTTATTGTACAGTCTAGTGAAAACTCGATCAAGATGAATTTGTGGTTTGTATTTGAGAGGGGGTATAAACTATGCAAATGTTCAGTTACGATCTTCCAGTGATCTGTTACCTATATTTCAGGATCACATTACCTTGAATAATTTTTTCAAAGAAAGTTTACAAGGCAACACGAGCCTTCTATATAAAAATACAAGTATTATTTTTCTTTCTAACGTGGCAGAAGGCGTTTTGAGTAAGAAAATCTATCAATCTAATCCCTAAAATAGTTGAATGTTCAATGCGTATTTCAGGAACCACAATCTAACTAAATGTTTAAGCTAAATAATGACTAAATTCATGGAACAAATGCTCACAATTTGGCGTGCTGTTGCAAGTGCTACTGATAGACAGGGTTGAATTCTTCGCACTTACATTCAGGGGATATTCACACTCTGAATTTACATGACTTATTTCGAAATATTATCTCTAGGTACGTTGGTACCATTGCAATATTTTTGGAAATTGCCGATATTCCGGCTTTAGTCGATCAGAACTCTACTTAAACCATTATTGTAAATGTTTTAGGTGAGCGAACACCGAAAGTATTATTTTTCATCCATTTCATAACCCGTACTTATAACTCGTTTTTCGTCCCAACTGCGAGCGGTGCGGTGTAGCGTTCCAAGTTGGATGGCAATGGGTGGCCATCCACTTCAAGGGCCAGATGGAAATATCGCTTTCGGACGTGGAAAGCGGAGCTCTTAGGTTGACGTTCCCTCGTGAAAATCCCTTTCTTGTTACCGCCGACTCGAGTCGTGGCTGGAAATAAACATAAGATGTCGAATTCAATATCATAACATAGGTACCTACTCAATTAAAGAATGGAGTATTGTAATCTCTTCCCTTCAGGCTATGCACCTAAGTGGCTAAAAATATTGGTAGAAAATAAATCCAGGTACAATCTAGGGAGAAACCCGAAACTTAACAAAAAATATGATGATTAATTTTCACCAGAAAACATCATACAGCCTACCTAATTTTCATCTTATTTTCTGGTGCGTTCAAAATTGGTGTTATTTTCATACTGATAAAAGTAGCTAGTTCAGTGTTGCCACACGTCCCTTTTTGGGGTACATGTACCCAGTGCTGCCAACGGAGGGGAATTTATCCCCACGTGGGGAATTTTTAAGGGCTCTCAGAGCCCTAGGGATTTCTGGGGGTTTTCGAGCTTCACTGACAATCCTTGATTTCTATTATTTCTTTACTGCCTTACATATGAATCAAAGGTGAATTTCACCATAAATACAAATGAAAAAATGAACCCTTCACTAGATCGTTCTCAGAACAACGACAAATGACTCGCACGGACTGTGTCAGGCACGAAAGACAGTTAGCCAAACCAAATCAGACGAGAGTTAGTGAAGATGTAGGAAAGGGAAGGAGTTTGAACCCCAAGAAAAATGATTTTCTCCAAAACTTTGGAGGAAAAATAAATGGATATTTCTACTTTATGTACTATGGGTGTACTTGTATTTTTTTTTCCTATTTTACTTACTATTCATACTTCATTCATGCTGGCTTACATTTTTTTGGTGATCCATGTTATGTTGACGTTAACCTATTCAAATTTATTACTCGTGTGAAAGTTATCCATCTAGTTTTCCTTTTATTGACAACATGATTCACCATAAGTACCTGAATACTGTTGGTAACGGAGTTTCTCCTTTTTTGTAATAATCCGCTTTTTAATTTCTTTCACATTGTTTTCCTTGTTATATGACCTTTTATTACCTATTTATTAATTCAATTTGTGATCAATATTGTGTCCTAAACCAATTTTACCGGCACCTTAAATTTGGGGGATTTTTTGGTTCTTCCTGGGGATTTTGGGGGATTTGTTCGTGAATTTGGGTGGGATTTTTTGCTGAAACGGGTTGGCAGCTCTGTAAGTACCTCTCTTTAGATACCAAAACCCCTAAGACCTCGGGAGTACGCACAAATGTACCCCTTTTGCTTAGGATAACTTTTTTTTACCTCTTTTCATAAATATCTACTCACTTCTCTTTTTTTTACTTATGGAACTACTCCGTAAACCAAAAAATAAATAACTCGGTATGTGAAAGGTAAAAAGTATGGATTTAGATAGGGGATGCATTGCTCCATGCTGTATCCATGTATATCGTAGATGAAACATTACCTAGGCATTGTTTTTGCAGTTAGTTTAACAAGTGAATAGTGTAAAATCTTGCTGGTTCACAATTGGGAGTGCGGACGATTTAGAAAGAATTGTTCGGAAGTGTTTATGTCCGGTTTGACAAAATATTTGTCGACGATGCGTCCGGAAAATAGTTTTTTCCATGGATAAGGATTGGGATTAATCCTGTCCGCGAGTCGTTCGAAATCTCATAATTCCTACAATTTTCTTACGAAAATCGAAGTGCGGACGACTTAGAAAGAATTGTTCGGAAGTGTTTATGTCCGGTTTGACAAAATAATTGTCGACGATGCGTCCGGAAAATAGTTTATCCGCGAATAAGGATTCCCAACGTGGCATCGGTTCCGCCTTGGCGGAAGCTTGGGTTTCCAAAACTGCGGTGCTTGTGAAATCGGCGTCACCTTCGGGCAAAAAACCGGTCCCTCCACCTTTTCATCCTTTTCAAGACATAAAGTTCGGGAAAGACCGTAACCGATCTCTACAATCAATACCGGAGACACCTATATATAGAATCTATATATAACCTCACGGAGTCATCCGACGAAGATGAGGTTAGAGACAGGCAAAGCAGAGAGAGGTCGAGGAAATATCATCGTATATCATCGCATCTTCATGCAGATTATTATTACGACACTCCTGAAAAGGCCTTAAGGAGGAAAAGACGTCGGGATTCCTTCTGATCGTCACCCTCCCCATCGGCTTCCGACTCTCATTCACCGTCATCGAAAGTAACCTCGTCCAGGAACCTATCAAGAGCCTCATCCGAGGCCTTTGCCGATTTTTTCAATCGCGCCTTCACCTGTAGAGGACAGTCTACCACAGTTCCGAACCTACCACAGCAACTTCTTGCTGTAATGGGTATTAATGAGACACCTCTAGTGGACCCGATCTTCATCCACCCCACTATGGAGGAAAAGGGGCGCAAGGCTATGTGGAGTACCACGCTACGGCCCACCATCAAGCCCTGGGACAAACTTATTTGTTCGGCGACGCCGCAGCGAAGTGGGTACAGTCAGTGTCAGACAAAGATAAGATCAAGAGATCGATTATAAGACGCCCAAGAGTGGCATTCCCCGGCCCTTCGGCCAGAAAGAGGTCACCGGCGCCCCCTTCCAGAGAGGCGTTTCAACCGACATTAAATAATCAGGTGAGTAACCTCAGGATTAACCTCAATCCCTCCCCCCTTTTGCGGGGAGGCTGGCGAGTTTCTTTCATGAAGGGAGAAACATAACTAAATCTCCTATTTTATTTTCATGAATCTCTGGATACAAACTGCCTTTCGGTCAGGATCCCCCATTATCATTACCAATGTCCTATGCCAAACCATACCCTTCGGGCAGGCCTCGGGTAGCGACCATGATCAAGGGTTTACTAAATAAAGGGGTGGTTGAAACTTGGCCAAATGAGTCCCCACCTGTTTACATCACCTGTTTTTACAATCCCAAAAAAGTCGGGATCGGATCGCCTCATTATTAATATCCGCAAATTAAATAAATTTCTAAATGGATGACATTTTAAAATGGATGATTACCAGTGTTGTCACTTCTGACAAAAGGGGATTTTGAACGGATGATTATTAATCATCATTATTAATCTCCGCAAATTAAATAAATTTCTAAATGTACTACAATTTAAAATGGATAATTATCAGTGTTGTCACTTCTGACAAAGGGGATTTCGGGGCAAGTCTGGATCTCAAGGAGGCATATTTCATGGGCCGCATTGCCCCGGAGCATAGGAATATTAAGGCTGTTTTCACAGACCTGCCCATGGGTCTTGCATCGGCGCCGTTTTGTTTTTCACAAATTACTTCGTCCAGTAATGGCCCGTCTAAGAGATCAGAAAATTACTGCTATTAGCTTCTTAGATGACAGTCTCTTTCTAGCAACATCAGCTGAGCATTGTGTAAGGTCTATTCAGACAGCTGCATCACTATTCGCGCAATTAGGTTTCATAATTCATGAAACAAAAAGCCAATTGACCCCGTCCTCAACATTTACATTCCTAGGATTTGAATTTAATTCCCTAGAAATGACAATGGGCATTACCACCAAAAAATTCTAAAACTTAAAACGGTTGGTCACAAAATCACTTGAGCCAGAGCCTACCCTAAAATTATCGGAAACAATAGGATTTCTAGTGTCCTGTTCACCAGCGGTACGATACAGCCCGCTGTACTTACTTAATTTAGAAAGAGTAAAACTAGAAGCCCTACAGCGATCTGGGGTGACTTCCGTTACCACTGCGCTTTGTCACATCAAGCCAAACTAGAGTTACACTAGTGGCTACAGGCAATAGAAAAAGGTCCCAGTCCAATCCGTAATGACCATTATGATAATACTATCTGGACGGATAGCTCAGACTTGGGATGGGGGGGGGGGGGGGACGCCCATTACCACCACCTCCTTTTACAAGCAGGTGGCTATGGGGGAGTTGGGCGTTTTCACGGGTCCCCTGCACACGAAAGTATGCACCACAAGTGAGTAACAGAAGCTTAGCTCTCTCCTCTTTAGGCCAGGTCGTGTAGAACACCTATTACCACCACCTCTTTTTACAAGCAGGCGAATGGAGGACTTTGAATGAGCTGCGTAAGTAGACAGTCTTCTACAAAAACCGTACTATAATTGATAACTCAACTTACCTGTGGGAGAGATTGAGTAGAATTATAGTAGGTCGAAGTAGAAGCCCACCCAGTCATTCACCTGCTATATTTGTGGGTCTTTGAACTGAAGTGAGATGGCGGAGCCTGAAACATTCAGGGTCGGCGAGGCGCAGGGATGCCAACAGAACAGAACAAATGGTCCGTTTTTCGTTTGAAAAACCACGCCTTCGACAGTCTTCAGAAAAACAGTCTTCTACTTCGACCTACTATAATTCTACTCAATCTTTCCCACAGGTAATTTGAGTTATCAATTATTTTACACAGTAGTAACATTTTATTTTTAATATTTTTCTTGAGATTGTTCGTTCCTCAAACTAGACATCCAAGCCTTCCAGTTTTTTCTCACGAAATCTGTTGATGACTTGGTTCATGAAAATCTCGGTTTCAGCCTTCAAACTGATTCAGCAATATCCATGTAATTAATAATATACTATTGGAATGCTCGTCAGAATGTCTGCTACAGTTTAAAGTTTCAGGGTATTGGAGTAAGTGTTTTTACGCCAGAACAGAGGAAAATCACAGAGTTCATGCTGTTGTTCCACAATGAATCAATCTCGAGAAACTGAGTTTGGAGGCTTCAGTGTCTATCACTGCAGTCAGTACCTGAATCCCCCCCTTAACCCTTCTCTTTCGAAGAGAAGGGGGTTTCCGAATTCAGTCTGTGGGTGTCAGGATATGCCTTTGAGTATAAATACTATACCTATTTAAATACTTGAAGGGATTTACTCCCCACAGGGGGCGGAGTCTGAAGTTGTTCTTCTTCCACCACCTTTTTTATCCTTTTTGGTATCACGATTATGGGTTTTTTCATGTATCAATCGGATTCAACATATTTTCATTCTGACAATTTTGAGTTAACAATGATAATGTGTAGGTTGAAATTATGTAATATGCCTGAAAATATGTACCCCCCCCCCCCAAAATACCCCTTTTGGAAACACCATGTACCTCTTTGTACCCCTTATTATGATTGGCTGTCCCCCTTTCTGTCAGGAAGAGTCTGGCAGCACTGGCCTAGTTATTTGCCATTTGCTCCTAATTGTAGAGTTCCTAATTTTTGTTATTAACATATTCTTGGACTCAAATCGTTAGTAGATAGGTGGTAGGTACCTACTAAGTTTGAAATAATGCCTCAACTAACTTTGATCAGTTTTGAAGTCGGCGAAATTCCAAATCATCTCTCCAATGAAGAAACTCTTATTCCTCAGGGAGTCGAACGCCTTGAAATGCTCCGACAATAGATCAGCTTGATACTCCTCAGACCAGATGTACGATGGGTCCTGTTGACAACGCAGTGTGTTGAGTAAATCGTCATATTTGAACACAATACACTGCTTACAACACAGCAGACAAGAGCTTTTTGTGATGTGTGAACGTAAAGTCGTTGCGCAGGGTGATTAAAATAGGCAAAGAGTAATTAAGTAGATTTTTGTTTGACAATTAATAGAATACGGAGAGATACTGCTTCATCTTATTTCACTTTACCTCATAGGACATAAGAACTGTATCTAAATAGCATCCTGCAATAATACCAAACTTTATTATGTCTAGCAATTTTATGGCTTTTTAACAAGTTTGTGTTGAGTTGGTGATAAATTTCGGTAGGTACATTAATTTGTACATATTTTGTGCAAGAAGTTCTTAACGCTATAATGTGCATTCTAAACGTTTTCCTAGTAAAGTTTTTTTTCAACACATTTTATTGAACTTGAGCACTTTTGTTCCAATTTCGTGCAGGAAATGTCTAACGTTTGAATTCTTGGTCGAAAAACTTCATTCTAGTGGTCATATGCTACCTCAAGTAAATAATTCCTACATTCTTGATCATCCATTTTTATTGGAGGATAAAAGTAGAAAGTTTTAATTTAGAAAAAGTATAATTTAGAAGAAAAAAAATTCTCCTCTAGTTTATGTTTGAAGCCCACCAAATATGCTAAAAAAACATCCCTTATATCCTAAATTTTGAATATAGAGGGAAAGGAGTGACGTGAAATCACATCACCTCACAGCGTCCCAGATAGTGTAATAAATTTACCAAATGAAGTCCGGGCATTGTGTCGGCACCATACTCCAAAATCATGACAGGCTTGTTGTGTATCTGGTGCCACTGCTCAGCTTCCGCTTCTAGGTTCAGCTGGATGATTTCAAGTTTTCCAGGCTCAGTGTACCACGCGTTGTAGCGGTTGAAACCAATTATGTCCAAAAATTGACCCTTGAGTTATCAAAATACACATATTTTCAGTTAACACAAGAATGAAATAGATGAAACGAGAGAAATGCGCAAGTATTAGAAATTTTTAATACCCACCATAACACGAAAAGCTAGAGAAATAGAAACAAACTTGCACCTATACCTATCACTCGACAATATGGCCACTTTGATGCCTCGTCTTTTCATCGCTCTACCAACGAGTTCAAAACCATCCACCTACGCCATCAGTTAAGCTGGTTTCACATGGAGCGGAACGAGCGCGGAAAGACGGAAGGACGTAACACAATCTGATTGGCTGTTGGGATAACAGTTGAGGATGGTGGCTGCCATGTTGTCAGAATGGGCGGACGGCGGTAGACATTTTTATACCGTTTCCTTGTTCTGTCGAGCTCCGCGCAAGCTCATTGGACAGAAATGTTGATAACCGCAAGTAGAGGTTTCAGATCAGAGGCTTTCAGTAGTAAGGTTATGATTCCGTTCTCCAAGGGGACCGCTGCATGTGAACAATCTTTCCGACTCCGCCCGCCCTCCACTGGTTTTTCTGTCTTTCCGTCTTTTTGCTTTCAGCCGGTTTCACATGCAGCAGAACGAGTGGAAAGATGGAAGGACAGAAAACCAGTGGAGGGGCAGCGGAGTCGGAAAGATTGTTCACATGAAGCGGTAACCTTGGTGAACGGAATCATAACCTTCCTATTGAAACCCTCTCTGATCTGAAACCTCTACTTGCGGTTATCAACATTTCTGCCCAATAAGCTTGCGCTCCACTTGACGGAATGCAGCAACGGTATAAAAATTTCTACCGCCGTCCACTGACCACCCATTCCGAAAACATGGCAGCCACCCTCCTCAACTGTTATCCCAACAGTCAATCAGATTGCGTTCCATCCTTCCGCTTTCCTATTGTTCCGCTCCGTGTGAAACTGGCTTTCTGTGCTCGTTCCGCTCCTAGTGAAACTGGCTTTCTGTGCTCATTCCGCTCCATGTGAAACCAGCTTAATAGTGGACGGTAGATAGGTAGTTCTCGAGCTTGTCAGTAGAGTTTGGTAATGTCAAGGCGTCGGAGTGGCCAGATAATATTTTCATATCTATGTCGAGAATTATTAATCACTTACTGCTCTAGCCCACTTAGTAGTACATGTAATTTATTAAAGTAGTGGTAGACAACATACGGATCGTGCTCATTCTATGAAAAGTGAGTCTATTACTTCAAAACGTAGAAATGTTTCCCTACCTTGAACAATACTAATGGACCAATAAATATATCTTTTGGTTATTTGATTGAAATGCAGAAATCAGGATCTAGGTGGGACTTTTCCAAATCCTGCTACTCATCAATGGAGTACTCCCCTACCTAGATATACAACAATTGACTTGCCTACAGCAATTTTAGTGACGATTTTACTCTCCTATTGTTAGGTATTTCTACATAAATGTAGGCTCTGTGGAAAATATACATTTTCCACAACATGTACAATTTTGGAGGTAGATTTCAAGTCTTTATTATATCATTGGAAGTAGTGGTAAATTATAATGAGTTGGGAATTTTCCGCCACAGTTCTTTCTGTATGTAAAAATATACGGGAAAAATAGTGAGAAATGTTTGTAATGTTGGTAATCAATTTTTTGTTGAAAGATGTTCAAACTCAGAATTTCAAAAAACAGCAGAGAAAGGGAGGGAATGCAAATCTCCTGAGGCTAGGTTTTTGGTACGCTCATACAAAAGTCAACCGAATTCGTCATGCATCCCTACTGCAGACTGATCTGTTGAATTTATGGGTGTTCGATAGTTCGATTTAAATAGCTACGACGACAAGAAATAATACCTACATCCGATGTAGGTCTTATTTCTTGGCGTCGTAGCTATTTAAATCAGTCCCACCTAGAAATCTGCTCTAGCAAATAATAAAATGTCTACCATAAAGTATTGATTTCCGTTTCAAATCCATCTCAGTTACACTGCATTTTTAAATTCTTTCATGAAATCGAGAGAAAATGTTTAAGATCCAACAGAATTGAATAAACAACTGAGTAACTACAATAAGTGGGCAATAATTTACTGGTTGTTATCTGTTAAGTAAATGATTATATAGGTAGGTAGGTATATACTATTTAAATAGGTAAGTAGATAGGCAATTGGGCATCACTTTTAGTTAATTTCATATCAAGATAGAGCAGCAGCCATAATGTATAAGTCAAATTATGAGAAGCAAGCGTGAAAATGTTGAGCAATCCAGTTTACAACATAATCACCCGCATGATTTCTGTGCACAAAGCCGTAACGTACTCAAGCTAGCAGTGATCATGACATTGGCTCATGATTCCCTACATGTTTTCTAGGCAAAATAGTTAGGGCCAATTCACACAGGGATGTGGGTATGTCATTTAAAAAGAATCACAATTCAGTATCACAATGGTTTGTTCTTCCACCACTTTCTGTTATCCCTACTTCTGCTCCCTACGCTCTTTCTAGAGCTTTCCATACCTTCTTTCCCTGCATTAAGTTTGTTCCAACATACATTCTCGCAGCTGAATTGCCATCGACTGCAGTTCACAGCCTTTTAAATCGTAGTTCAAAATATGTTGACAGAGTAACTAATGGCACTGTTTGAATAGTTTCATTTATTCAGTTCATGGGTCATTTTTAAGTCTGTTAATGGATTTGGATTTGAAAAACGCCAGTGTACTATTTTCACCTCCACCTCATCTATCCATTTCCAGCCCAGTTTCTTAGAAGTTGGATCAGCATGATGCTTGGCAAGAAAAGCTACGGGCAGAAAGAAAAAGTAGCGTGAGCTTCTTATCAACCAAAGACAGGAAGAAACAAGTGCATAATTACATGTTGTTGAGGAACAAAGAATAGGTAGTAATACGTAAATCAAAATAATCCGTATCACAATTTATTCCACAGTGCAGGTTGCTTTTGTATGGACAAAATGAACTGTCCATTACCAACCGAAAAAATGAGTCCTCATTTCAAAATATATAAACTAAATCACTCTCGAGGAAGTTTTGGAATCCGATTTCAATGAAGAAAACGGAAGTTATTGAAGAACGTAACATTGTAACTCTTCATTTTTCTTGGAAATAGACAATCTTTGTTCACTAACTTCCACTTTCTTCATTCAAAATATACTTCGAAAAATTTACCACATCACGCTCTGGCAGAAAGACTGTGAGTTAATCGGCTGCTGATTATCAGTTGGTAACACTCAAGGCAGCCCTCATCCCGATTGATTGAATTTATGCATCCGAACGGTGCCATCTGCCTCAATCTCTCTTCTTCATCTTATGATTACTCAACAAGCCTATCCCTTGTGTGAATGGGCCCTTAGGTATACTACTGCCTACTGTATTTTGGTATGAAGGTTAAGACTGAAGGTTATGAGGTTGACAAGAGTGATACCACATAAATTATTTTCTGCAATTCTGGGTCTTACATCTAGGGTGATCATGATTACCGCACATAATTCCCTACCTAATTGTTTTCAAGGTGTAATAGTTAGGAGTTAGTATTGGAATTATTATTGTACAGAGTGATTCAAGCCAGTTGTTTTTAAGATAATAATGAAGAATCGTGTGTTTTCACTGTTGAATAAAAAAAAATAATAATAATTTTAAAAAAATAAATAAATAAAAATCGGTCAGCTGGAGCTCTGAGTGAAGCCCGTCATTTCATTCGTCCCTTGATGTCCTAGAGAGGCTCCCTGTCAAATTTCGTTGTAACCAGAGAAGACATAACATTTAGCACACTCAGGTGATCAGGATGGAGCCTTTAAGGCCATTCGTCTCTCGTTATCCCAGAGAGGCTCCTTATCAATTTTCAACGTCCTACGGCGAACAGGAAAGATTTTAGCTCACTCAGCTGATCAGGATGACGCTCCTCACTTTGCTCGTCTCTTGTTGTCCCAGCAAGGCTCCCTATCAAATTTCGACGTCCTACGGTAAATAGGAGAGATTTTAGCTCACTCAGCTGATCAGGATGGCGCTCCTCACATTGCTCGTCTCTTGTTGTCACAGAGAGGCTCCCTATCAAATTTCGATGTCCTACAGTAAATAGGAGAGATTTGAGCACGATTTTGCCATCATTATGATTAATATTACGGCTCGTGGTCATCTGATCCTCACCCAAGTCAGCGAGGCACAAGTTCTGACTTGGTAATACATCATATCAAAATTTGGTCCGAATCGGACCAGCATTTTGGAGGGGTAGTGAGCACAAAATTTTGTCCATAAATAAATAAATACATATATATATATATATATATATATATATATATATATATATATATATATATATATTTATATATATATATATATAAAGAAATTTGAAAATTAATGACTATTGTGATCGTGTTCTACACCCTCTGAAACGCAAAGAAAATGCATCCCCACCCCCAAGTGCCGCCGTGCCGACGGCTGTAATTTCTACAAAAAGTTGGGTAAAATGATAATTGCTACCCAAAAACACTTGTCAAAACGTAGCTATCATGAAACTTAATGTTATCCGTCAAGAGACAATGTCCATTTTTTAATACACGTTGCAACCTTTGATAACAACGAGCACCTTCCATCCTTTGCAGTAGTTCTGGTTAAATCTCAGTGATTTATTGATGGATGGAGTTCATTAACCTTACATTAGTCGCACCTGAAGTGTTTACACTTCATTCGAGAGAAAATCATTGCCTCGCAAGTCTCATTATTGTTAGATCAACGTCTGATTCATAACTCCATCAGCAATGTGGACGATGCAATTTAGTTTCTGAATTGTGAAGGACGCAGAGCAGCCAAGCATGCAAAAAGGCGAATGGTGAAAGGAGTACCAACGTGTTCAAAAGTGCTAGAGGAAGCTTGGGATGAACAGGTTCTATCCCTCTCTGGGAGTTTGTGGAATACCTGGAGTCACTCTTGAGTGCTCTTAGGCAAAACTCTGATGCTTCAGGAAGACACAATGGTATTTCCGCTCAACGCTGGGACAAACCCCAAACAATGTCTGTTTATCTGCTACCCGTTTTTTCTAGTTGGAAGATACCCAAAAATCATTGGCACAGACAATTTTCATCCTTAAGAAAGGGGGAGTGGGCCTGGGTCAACCATCCAATTTCTATTTGGTCGTTAGAGTTCCCCCATTTCCAGTAGAATCTGGCATCTCGCTTCCATGTGTCGCTCCATAGTTGACGTCCAAAAAGCATTTTAATCAGCAGGTGGCAGAGAACCTAACAGTTCTCCATGCTGTCATTTCGTTGAGACTTCTACAATCTACATATACCTATGTTTGTTGATAAATGCTAGTTTTGTCTTCCAGTGGATGGGTTTGTGGGAAGAGGGTTTAAACATCTCGACTACCTATATCATTGTGCCGAGTGAATGGAGCAAGAAGCCGGATATGACTGTCATTGAGTCCTATGTGTCTTCCATCCTGGCTGTCCAGGTACATGGAGCAGATTTGGCAGGCTAAGATAAGTATGACAGGCAGTACCTGTGGCAAGCAATATCTGAGGTAAAAGTGCCACATCTGGCCAGAAGTTAAATGGTAGGTGTTGGGTTAACCTGAGCATCCTCCTTACTCCTCACTATTTAGTTTAGTTTAGTTTAATGGTGTGACCCCTCCGCCTTTGAGGAGAAATTTGTAAAAAACAAAAACAAAAACTGTATGTGTGACAATACCTTGAAAGTTCCTTCTTATAGTATATTTTTGGCATCTACTCAACACTTTTGATTTAAAAAAAAAAAAAAAAATCAATGTTCAATATAAATGAATAGTTTGCTGATCAAACCTAGTAAATACCTATTAATAATTAACTGCAATTCACATAAAATTAATAAGATTGCTACTTTTCAAATGTCATATTGTCACAGTCATCTTGTCATTGACTTGCTAGTCCTAATAGCAATAGTACTACCCAGTCTATTGTTCAAACTTGAAATTGTTTCAATTGATCGTATGCCAGACATACCGAAAGGAAATATGTTAAATTAGTGGGTAGTGATCAGAATCTAATGTTATGAATTTATGTCAGATGCAAACGGAAACTTTTAGTTGCTCCTTAGTGTAAGTGATATACAACTGGGAAATGAGTCTCAATATTGCCCTGGATGCTAGGGAAGGATGGAATGGAAATGAAGGTAGTACTGGTCGGTGTTAATTTAAAAATTAGTAACATATCTACGGCTATTTACAAATTATTCAACCTACAAAGCTACACCTACCATTTTCCGTCTACTTTTGATTTCTATAAAGCAAGCGACGCCTACAGTAATCGAAAAGATCCCTACAACTGGAAGTGAAATCAGTGAAAAGCCTAAAATGGTAGATATTTGAAAAATATTTTGTGTAGGTGCTCCACTCAACTTAACATTTGAGCTCAAAACTAAATAGAGTTAGATTTTTCATTTTTATTGATGAAACACTTGACTAGTGGTTGTTATTGAATTAGGTATCCCGTTTAAAATGAGGTAGGTACCTACCTACCCATTCTACTGCAATGTTGCAACTATGTTTTTATTGAACGTATATTCGTCTATAAAGATCTACATATACACTTATGTTCATATTTATAAGTGCTTGGTTAAAGTACCTAATTCGTAACTACATCCATTAAATTCTATATAGATAGGATGTATATTGTTACGCTCCAGCAGAATAATTCTCACAGTCGAAGAGGTTTAACACACCGGGGCCTCATAGCTCAGATCGTTGGAGTGTTGCAACTAAGAGGAAATTTCCCGTAGTTGTAAGAGCACGAGTTCGAACTCCTGTTGAGATATCAAATATTTTTGGGCCGTTACAGTGGCGCAGTCGAAATAGGACCCCAAATAATACGAAATAATAATTAATCAAATCCCTCTCGAGCCAAAAGACTGTGAACATCACATTACCTGTCGTTAGCATCTTTCACTTCCTCACTCACTTGAGTCAAAACACACCGTGACAATGAAATCACTCGATTGCTGACTTGTTCCAGCGAGCATCTGCTGAGCCAGCAGCCCACAGTTTCACTTCGTCATTTTTTCGACCCCCAAACTAGCCGAGACGGCTGACATTTGACTCCAGGAAAATAACTCTCACAGTCGAAGAGGTTCGAGACACCGGCCTCACAGTTTAGATCTTTGGAGTGTTGCAACTAAGGGGAAATGTTTTTGGGCCGTTACAATATGTATACTGTCGTATTTATCTAAACGGTTTCGTTGTTATTATTATTATTATTTTAATGCATACATCAAACTAACATTCTCCTTATTTCATTTTTTCATATGAAATGTAATCCACTTCTGGCTAAATACCTACCCTTTCCACATAGGTATTGAGTCATTAAGTGCTGACTTGTGTTTCTAAGTACCAGGATTTCAATAAATAGTGCTCGCATCTTTCTTCTTATTTGATTTTGGAAAATGAAAGCAGAATCAAACTCGCGCAAACATATAAGAGAAGACCCTCATGAGGTTATGTCGGTACCTTCCTATGGGAGAAAATTTTATCTTCTTGGATTCTTTCTAAAATGGGGTGAAGAGGAAGGAACAAGTGCCTTAAAAACTCGACTTGAGAAGATAAGGAAAAAGATCCACGATTCATGTTTGCTGTTTCCTCTTTGGTTGTTAAGGTTGTTGATAAGGTTTGGTTGATACTGCTAACGTCAAGGAAAACTTCCACAGTCCAATAGGTTTGATTAAATTGGCCCATAGCTCATCTGGTTGGAGCCTTCTTACTAAATAGTAATTTCTCTCTTGGATGACAAGTTCAAACTCGGTTGTGGTATCAAATATTTTTTAGGCCGTAACAAGTGGCGCACGTCCCCCAAAACCCCAAACAATACGAAACAATTAATAAATCCCTCATCAGCTAAGGCTGTACATCACATTCCCTGATAGAGCATCTTTCACTTCCTCACTCACTTGAGTCAAAACACACACCGTGTCAATTACCTGACCTCGCACGACTGCTGGACTTCTTCCAGCAAGCATCTGCTGAGCCAGCAGCCTGCAGTTTCACTCTGTCACGACGGCTGGTATTTGACTCCCTGGAAATGTTACGTTCAAGAAAAACTTCCGCAGTCAAAGAGTTCAAATTAGATCGGCTACATATCATACGTCGTTGGAGCACAGTTACTAAAGAAGAATTTCTCCGTTGTAATTAAGGACACAAGTTCGAACTCTGTGAAGGTATCAAAAAGGTGGTTTTTGGGCCATAACACACTGATCAAAGAAACTCGCCAAAAAATACTCTTAAAGTCAGAAAGACTCATGGTTGCATTATAAATCAGAAAAAACTCAAATGAAAAATACTCAAATTTGATGTTACCCACGAAGGTAATAAATCACAGTAGATAGGTACATACCAGATTTTATAGGAATATTCCAATGAGCCCAATGCGTATACTCGTTGTTCAACTATAATTTTCAAATGATAGTTTCTACCACTTTCTAAATTTTATTGGGAGTTTTTAAAATTTGTCTGATTAGCTTCTCAGAAACCTGGAACGCTTTGTCAGGGGGTGGTGGTGGTCTAGTAATCGTTTGCATTATATTGAAGACGTTGCTCTACATTTATGAATTATTAATGAAATGGATTGTGTTTTTGTTGCAAACATCTTGGTGAATGTATTTACTACGCTTTGGCAAGCGAAGTAGGTTCATATGATTTGGGAAACTACTCACTGCATATTCGTAGTTGGGGTCTTGTGCGATTGCTGCCGTCACCGGGCGATAGTCTAGGCTTTTCACATGGTTCACCACATATCTACATTTCAAAACGGAAATCGCTCGTTAAAGAAATTCGGAAGAAAAAGGACAACATTTTTCTACTTACTACTTATAAAAAGAAGGGGGAATGTAATTATAAAAAGAAGAGGGAAATGTAAATCGGAAATGAACGAAAAATGATAGGTAGGTTGGTGGGTGAAGAGAAGAGGCATTCCAAACATACCATGGGGAAATGAAAGTTGGTATCTATTGGCCATATTTTAAAGTCAATCATTCGTGTACCCAGCTAGTTTGTTCATATCCCTAATTATTTCAATAATGTGTGGGTAGGTGTAGACATACCTTGATGAGTAGGTATGTCTACATCTAAGTGCATTCGTTGGAACTTAGATTGAACAGAACAAATTGAGTACCTACATCTTACAATATCATTAAGTAGGTTACCTACCTACAACGCTATATGATTTTCACCTTGTTTAATACTTTGGGATTTGGATGGACTTCAATCTACTTAGTACCTCCCTAAAATGCGAAATTTCTCATTTGGAATGTTCTAAGTAGGTACTTCCAAACATGAAACTGGTCTTAATGAGATTAATTTATTAATCAATCATAAGGCAATGAAACACATGCGAAATTATTTCAAAGGGCATAAGGACAAAATGCGAGTGTATATATAAAGAAAAACGAAAAAACAAGCATGCCCCAAGTAGAGAAAATGAATTGAAAAGAAGTAAGAAGGTATAGCGAGAGACAGAAAGTAAAAATGTCAGTTTTCGGGTGGGCTTTCGAAAATTCGAAAAAACCACAACTCACCGCCTGATCCACTGAATACCATCTGTTGAGGGCGGCAGTTGCTGGTCTGGTAGTGTCCAGAGTCTTAACATGTTTGACGACAGATCTAAAACGACCGTGGATTACTCCCTATTACTGTTAAACTTCTTGGTCCTAACATACTTAAGGATATTGAATCTACAACCAAATCTACATCAAGGAAGGGTAGAACCTAACTACTTTCTGTAAACTGTTGCTACAACATCAGTTTTGGGTTATTAGTATTAAATTTCAGGAACTTATGATTTTTTTTATCGACACCATAAGTGCCCCGAATGAATTATCTCTACACTATGATATGTTAGAAGGGTACTATTTTTTTTTTTTTTTTTTTATTCCTTATGTTTTCAAATATATTCGATAGGTACCTACCCAGTCATATTGTTTGTACGGTTGTTTAGTTTATTGTTTTATGTTTGTTGAATGGACCTTTATTATTAATTAGGTGCAATTAATAATGTCTGGAGAGGAGCAATTGAGAAGCTAGCAGTGGCAGATGAGCCAACTACAGTCCGCACATACAGAATTGACAAAGTCGTTAAAATTACAGTGGAAATTCCTGCAGCAAGTGGTAAAAAGTCACCCTGAGGTATTGGTCCCAAGTCTTAACAGAAACAATCAATGCTTGTTTCATTCCAGCAGTTCAGTGAGGCCATTCTTCGGAAGAAGAATGAAATGTATTTTCACCGCTAGTTGAGGACTGGGATACACTAATACTGCAAAGAGAGCAACCTTGCAAGTCGAAGATCTCTTGAGTACACTGAAAGAGGCAATAAGCTGTGGTTCATAGACCAGAGGAGTCAGATGATGCATCTTTAGAAATGAACCTTGACAAATTTCCGGCTGACCGACAACGTTGATGAGCGAATTTTCAACGAACCATTATTTCAAAATTTACACGACTTTTGATCGAGATTTTTTAAATATTCAGTGGGTACCAAGGAATTCTTATAGGAAATTTTGCGCTGATTCCTAACATACCATAGCTATATTGGTTTAAGATAGTGATTCCCACTGAAACCTAAAAAGGACTCTATTTTTTAAAATAACCAATTTATTTTTTTAACGAAATTTACATTTGAGTTTCCAAAACTTGATACCTTGGGTCGCTGAGCCTGGTCACAATTATATTTTGTACTTAGTTCGATTGTCTTTACTCTCACTGAAATTCTTTTGTTCAGATCTAAGATAACACTTCTATACCACAGCCAGAGTATCCGATTTTTTAAAACCCTAGGTCAACTTAGTACATATCCATGAACCCTCATCTCTATATATATATATATATATATATATATATATATATATATATATATATATATATATATATATTTTTTTTACTGTGAATTCCGGACTATTTATATTATTCTCATGTATGTCATTGATAGATTTAGAACTCCTGAAAGTCATTCTTCTCTCTATGTACAAACTTCAGAAACGTTTGTGCCCAAATCAATGATGAGTTAGAGATCCAGTACCTATGTTGACAATGAACCTAGATGAGGCCCAGGTCACAAGGTCAACGATGATTTTTAAGATTAAGTTCACGTTTTTCACGTTCACGATTGGACCACTGTGTTGCGAGTCTCTTGCAAAACACCTACCTACGCAAAATGAGGGGCGGACGTTGGAATAGGGGTTATTAATTTAGAACGAGAGGTGGTGCTGATTTAGGCATCTACCTACCTGAAATATTCGGCAGATTCTTGATATTGCGTCCTGGGTTCGTTGGCCACAGACCACATGATCACTGATGGCCGGTTCTTGTCTCGTTGAATCAGCTGAGTCAGAGAGCTCATGTGTTTGGCCAGGAGGGCAGCAGAATATTTTCTGAAACAACCACATTTTACAAAATTACGCATGATCCGTAGGTACCATAATATTAAATTGACTTAAAGGAGAATCTGAGGTTCCTGTTTTCAATTAGCTACCGATCTAATCAGTTTTTAAATTTCATAAGCTTTCCATGTCCCTCCAATGGTTGCATTTACGAAAGTAAAGCCTAGGGGATCGCTGAGGCCAACCACAAGGACTGATACGAGTGGTTATAAGCCAAAGTGGCTTTCACAATAAATTAGCTTAAACCATGGGTGTGAAAATGTTAGGTAGGTACTATGTAGGTACCTACTTCAACTATTTTTAAATGGAAGAACATTCCATCCTACGAAGTTTGGCATCAACCACTCCTTCATCATACAATGAGGTGGTCGTTTTCTTTCTATGGGTTTTTTTTTTTTTTTTTTTTTTTTTTTCAAGTTTCGAGCACTAGTGAGGTTAAAGCAATCTACCCACCTGGGCAGGACCGCTCTGGAAAGTGTGACGTCACCAGTGCGGGAAACACTGAAAAATCATGGAAAGAAAACCACTCATCTTAGGTGAGCGCAGATGCATTTCTAAGAATAGAATGAATGAAAATTGAAGAAATTTACCAATTTATGAGCCTTCGGAAAACGAGACCTATTGGTGTAGGTACTGCTTAAACAAAATGAAATAAATAAAATTAAAAACGTTTGTAAATGAAAACCGCTGCAAATTATTAGTTGCACAAATAGCATCATCCATGTATAGACTACCTACACTAGAAAACTAAATAATATCGTCCCGAATTAGCTAAAGTTAGCCTACTTTTGCATGCCAATATCGCTTTCCCATTCACAGTCCTGATAATGATTTTCACACTTCCAAATCTCTTCTGTAGTAGGAATGGTTAAGTCGTACAATACCCCAAGTGGCCAATGCCCCCGGAAAGTAGAGGAGGCTTGGCTGATATGTCTTTCTTCTTTCGTGGCGTCAGGGATATAATCTCCTGCCCTGGCCTGGAGTGCCACAATACCTACCGCACTTGCAATCAGTAGCCTTTTCAAGTTCCATTTGCTCACCGGAACTATTTATTACACTGTCCTACGATTCGTCCCCCAAGGGAGGCAAATCTCTTCTAAATGCCTGGATTAGATTTCCCAACTGACCCACTCTCACTCCTGAAACGACTTCTGCGGTCCTGCTCGACAGCCACACTCAAAGCCCAACACAACATGCTGCTGCTACCATTGCTTTCTTATTTCAGCATTGCCTAATTGTTCTCAACTAATAATCTTTTCTACTAATAACTTCTTCTAGTTCACCATATTCTGACATTGTAGTTGGCACTTTGTGCCGTTTTTGTACAAATGTATACAGGGTGTCCCCAAAAACGTTCCCCCCCTGTTAAAATCGTTATTAATGGGTCAAAAACAACTTCGTTATTTCAATTGGGAACCCCCATTTTTTATTGCAGATTTGAATTCTACGTGAAATTCATGAAAAAATGACCCATTACTTGATTTTCTAGGTGCTCACAAACGGGCGCAATTTCGCTCCGAAAGTGCGCGTTTCCACTCTAAAAGCGCAATAACTGAATTTTTTGAAGATACTTAATTGCCACATGTAATACATAGTTTTGGAGCATTTCTTCGTGCTGAACCGCGCAATGATGTCCATTTATTGATATTCGCAACACCAACTTGGGAAACACCGAAAAATTGACCAGAATTGCACTTTTTAACACATTTCCACAAAGCACAAAGCGTACTAAAATGTAGGTTTTTCGGTGTTTCTCCAAGTTGGTGTTGCAAATATCAATAAATGGGCATCATTACGAGGTTCAGCACGAAAAAATACTCCAAAATCATGTATTTTCGGAGCGAAATTGCGCTGCGCTCGTTCGTGCGCACCTAAAAAATCAAGTGATGGGTCATTTTTTCATGAAATTTCACGTAGAATTCAAATCTACAATAAAAAATGGGGGTTCTCATTTAGAATAACGAAGTTGATGTCAATCGCGCACGTTTGTGTTCGTGCGCAATGCGCAATTTGTCATTTTTTAGATCCTTACAAAAAACATCAAGATTGAAAAAAACGTTTATTTTTTGACCTAATATTGACGATTTTAGCAGGGAGGGGGGGGGGGGGGTGTTTGGGGACACCCTGTGTAGGAAAATAAGAATTAAGATATTCAACTACCTAACTATATTAGGTACCTTGAAAGTTTTCCTTTCAATTGAAACATGACTCACTCTGTGTTTACACTAGGGCATTCGTCAATTATCATGATTCCCTCCCTATCAGCGAAGTCCATAATTTCTTCGGCATAGGGATAGTGAGACGTCCTGTAGGCATTCGCACCAATCCATTTCAATAGATTGTAGTCCTTGGCGACCAAAGCCAAATCCAACCCTTTGCCACGGATCTGAAATAAACAAAAACTTAATTATTCATACTGATTAGGCAGGTACATACAACAGTAATTATATTGTTATTTGGTACCTATTACTGATACCTAGAGTAGTATTGCACTAATATGCAAACCTTATAAGACAAGCCACTGATGAAAACAAGCCAAGAAGTAAAATAAAAAGTCCTCACGGAAAAATACCGATCTCAGACCGATAGTCAACTAAAAAGAAACGAATAAAATTGACAAAATTCATGCAGTGTGTAGTGGATTTATGTATGTTTTACTGGGAGTTGGTATTCCCAGTGGAATATCTCTAGCCACGTTGGACATGTGGTTGTACGGGCTTGACCCTTGAAAGGGGTCTTGTGAGAGGTACGAAAAAGTACCGTTGTTATCTTGTATATCCTTGTGTTCGGAAGGTAGGGTGGGGTAGAGATCGGTATGAATTACTGGGGGAGCTGCTATATTTACCTATACTAATCGGGGAGCCGGAGGCGGCGTCTGATTGGCCGCTCCGTTTTGATCGAGCGCGCTCGAGGTGTCCTGGGGGCGAAACGTCTTTTTCCCCTCCTTCTCGGTAGGGCACGCTTGGCTCGCTTTGCCCTTGGTTATTGTTTCAATGTCGTTTGTTATAAGGCAGTTTTTGTGTGTCAGATCGCCGGCTTGCCTAGCCTTGCTCGTGCAGTGAGCGTTTAGCTTGGTACTTTTTCCTTTTGACGTGTTTATTGACTCGGCGGTTATATAATTTGTATATTTCTTCTCGCGAGTTGTCTTTTTTTTCTCATAAGGTAGTCCGACGTCTTAATTACCTTGTTTTATGTGTGAACTCATTTTTGGTGGCCCTGAAAAGGGCCGGTGATAAGTGGTGAGTTCACCACACAGTGTGAGTGGGCATAATGTGCAACGAGTTGTAGGGAGGGAGAAGCTGGAGTGAAGTAGGTATACACTCCCATGGGACACAATCCAAAAAGAGCTAATGAATCATGAGAAGGGAGGTAAGTGGGAGATAGGCATATATGTTGACCTTGCCTGCACTGGGTGGAGGCTGGGTGGATTAAGGCTAAATAATCTCCATTTTCAAGTGTGAACAGTTAGTTTGATTCTCAATTCTCAAGACAAGCAGAAAAGCTGATTTCGTCATTTACTTAAGAGATCCATTGCAATGCAGGGAGCATCAAGAGACAGTATCCATGAATGTTAGAGAGACATTGAAAGTGGAGGCTTATAAGCAAAAAAGTCATGATATCGTACCATCCTTGCTACCAAAACAATAGATTTCTCCATTGAGTAATGAGCGCTCCACAATGGCTCCAAGTAAACAATGGCTCCATTGCTGCCGAAGTGCAGAACTGTCACTTGACCTGGATGCACTATCATTGAGGTACGGCCTTTGAGTATAAATATTTTACACTCATTTATAATAAATTAAATTGGCCAAATTTCAAAAAATGTGCTAAAAATTTATATTTTCATCAGAATTTTAGTCAAAAGAAGTTTGACACCGATGAACTAGAATATAAAAAAATTTATTCACAAAATTATGGTGAAAAATGTACATAAGTACTTAAATTTCAGTAGTAACATTTCCTGAAAAATCGATTAAAAAACTGAAAAATTGCTAAACATCCAAAATCTGTTTTGAATCGTAGAGTATGATAAAAGGAGTTTATTTTCCATGAAATTTGTGGTTAACAATTTTTTTGCACTCGAAGTGCTCAAATTTCAAAACAAAATAACATAATATAATACGATAATCTTCGAAAATTCGCTCATACGATCATGCTGCATGACTGGAACTTTTTTCATTGAATTGTTGGCTGTAAAACTTTAAATAATGAACCATTTTTAAGATTTTGTAAAAAAACTGTGCTGAGCAGAGACTCAGCTTTTCAATTAGGTAGGTACCTGTACAATTTTTGTAAACCCTTGAAGGAGACCAATTGGACAACAGTTTGTTTGAAGACGCAAATCTGTTTTTTTTTTTTTTTTTAATGTCTACTTTGGCATATAAACGAAAAAAACGTTAAAAAAAGCGTCACGGTTGGTTTTCTGATGATTTCCGCTTACAACCAAGTCGTTGCTAGGGAAATGGTACTTTTTTTCTTGTTCTTGGTTTACTTCAGACTGGACCATTCTATTGAACTGGGATTGTTGTAAACCCTTTCTCTAGATGTGTATTTACCCAAAAGTGTGAATTTTACGAACCTGCCATTACGAATCCGAAACTGTGTTTTTCTACGGTGATCCCTTAATGGGGAATTTTCATGGTTACCTATTTTTTTATTTGCTCAATAGAAATATCTGAGCGAGAGCTTTCCAAAAAGGTGCAAAATGTTGGGTATCTGACCATAAAACGGCTCTTGAAATTTATTTGCACAATGACGTCACGGCTCCAGCCTGCCTGGGGCCATATTCCTCCATTGCCCTATTTCGTCATGCATGATCTTCCTACCCGTTTACTGGCCTAACTAAACGGTATTTTGAGCTGAAAGTTGCTACTTGTTTTTTCTTTGCTTACCTGCCTTCGCTCGGTACAGTTCAGTTGTTTATTCGCTCGGAACCCACGTTTTGTTGTTTATTTTCGTTTTCAGTACATTGACGATGGACGTAGAAAAGTTTATTTCGGCTATTGAGAAGCGGCCAGCATTATATAAACCGCGTGTGATGGAACATGCTCATTAGAATTGGAAAGAAACGTTGTTGGAGGAGTGTGAAGAGTGTACGGAAAACTGGTGAGAACTAGGGGATAAATAACTTATTTGGATGTTCTCTCAATCTATCAAACACCTTATGAAACTGCTCATCAAGAAGTCTGGAACTAATGATTGGATGGACCCAAAACTTCTCCAGTTTAATTTTTCTTCGTACCAGGATGTGTGCAAAAGCACAAGCAGTTTCAACGAAATCCATTGTAAAACTGGGCCGAAAGTACCTACGATTAAAAATTGCCTATGATAAACTTGCCGTGACCGAAAAGTTGTCAGTGCGCGGGGCGCTTAGTATTCTTGTTACGAGTACGAGGAAGCTATGTGCCACACCTTACTTGGCAGTCTTTTTTTCTAATTTGCTTCTACTTGGATTGTATTACAACTAGATTCATTAGACACCTAGTGAACCGATCCCGGTTATATTTGACTACCTAGGTACTCACGTCTGAGTCTTCATGTCGGCCGAAACCTCTCAAGTAGACGGGCACGTTATTAATTAGAAAACTCGTGTTGCTCCACGAGATCATCCTGATCCCGAACGGCAGCCTGTACACGTCCTCAATGTTGAGACCCCATTGGTTTGTGGTTATCCGAGCCTGTTTAAAGGAGAAAACATAGGTAATTTAACGCTTAAAACATCAAAATCAATTTGTTACCTACTAAATTATTTCTAGTTCTTTATTTCTATTCTATTATTATTATTATTACATTATTTCTATTCTAGTCTACCTACTAGTATCTAGTCGGTTATGTGTCAGCAAACTTTAGAGGGGCTGTCCTACTAAGGACATTTTCCGTTACCTACCTACTTATCGTCCTTCCTGACCCCTAGGCCGCCCTCCGTGTCCAACTAATCTGTATTGTTACTAAGGAATATTTGTCATGTATTTTTGAGATGCGAGAGTAGCGAGCAAACATCCCACTGATCTAATAAAAAAACTGATCTGCGTAAATTTGTGGTTGTTGACGAGCTTACACTCATTTTGACTAGTTACACATCAGTGGTCAGTGGTCTGAAAAATACAACATCAAGTAGTCAATCCCTTAGTAAAATTTCCAAAAATTAGTTGGACAAGGCGGGCGCGGGCGGCCAAAGTTCGCTGACACATAACCGAAAGCAGTTCTCTCGTTTTTTATTTAAACAACTTTAACTAGATGGTTAAATAACAACATTGAAAAATATATAGTATTCCTTATATGGTAGGTGTGGTTTGAAACAGTAGGGGTTATTTTAACTTATACCAAATCATTATTATCATATAGGTACTTCTAAATGTTATTGATACCACCATACGAAGGAAGGTGTTAAAATACACTTTGGTGACCAGTCGAAAAAGCCGTGTTGCACTAAAGTTTCATTTCATTTTTCCTTGCGTGACAAAGTCATATTTTTGTACGACCACCACAAAATTTTATGCAAATTGATCTAGAAATGGAACCAATTTCTTTTCCAATTGACCTACGGTGCTGAATTTTGGAATTGAGCGTCTGGAATACAATCACAAAATAAGTAGGTAGGTATCTACGGATGAGCACTGATAAGCTGCAGAACCCCGAGGCTGATTTCTTTCCTAATCGGCCTGTGGTGCTGTCATTTGAAATCAAGCTCTTTTGTGATATATCTAGAATATAATTACAAGGGAAGGAATATCAATGAACAGTTAAGGAACCTCAGAGGCAAAATTGTCTCAGAGGCATTGTCTTTCCTAATCGACCTATGTTGTTGATTCTTAAAATTGTGCTCCTTTGGGACATATAATACAATTACAAGGCCAGGGGGGATGGGGGGGGGGGGGGGGGGGGGTATTCAATATTTATTATGTTTTTTAACGAATTTGCTAATGGTTGATTCTAAATTACTTAATTTATAGTAGGTACTCCAGTAACCACTCTCCTCCAACTATCCCAAACTATACCACTTGAATGAGAAATGCTCAAAGACAGTGCTCGGTAGGTACGTACTTCCAGTGTGTAGAGATAGCCGGGGTTGGGGTCCATGAGGTAAGGCCACCAGAGGTTGGCCTCCGGTATTTCAATTTTGCCGATGAAACCTGCGCCGGCCGTGTCGTTTTTAACTGCTTTCCCCACAGGTTTTGCCTGAGCGTCGAGAATGGTGATCCGGACATTGACGTCGTTGTGAGGTTTGGGCAACCCCTGGTAGGTCACATTGAAATAAACGACACCTATAACAAATGCACTAGCTTAGTAGAGCATGTAATAGTTCTAACTCAATTTGGCTAGTTCAGCTTCCATTAACTAAACTTCCATAATTATTATAGCAATAATATTTTGAAAGGAAAAACAGTAATGCGGAATGTTCTAAAGAACGTCGAGAGAGCTCTGCGGAGGACCTCTCCATACCGTGTCCAACTTTCTTTTGGATTTACGTAATAAGAGGTAGGTAATGTAAGCAGAAGACCTAAACTACATTGTGCAACTGAACAACTTATTGAAACAAAAGACAATACCTACCTAATACACAACAATGAACTGAACTCAACTGATTAAGATATTTAAGACAGAGAGTGAACTTATACAAACATAACAGAGCGTTGATTCTTGGGTACCTACCTACTGCAGAAAATTAACAACTTCAACACATTTCATTAGGGCGAGCAAATGAATGAACGAATAGCGACCCGGGTGGTTTCATTCGATTCTTTGGGATGATATCTATGAATAATTGACAAAAAACATTACTGTTGTCTTGGAACTTTTCGAGATCTCGATTCTTTTATATTTTAGCCCTTAAATTTTAATCATTCTAAAGATATAGTTATAGATCAATTTCCAAAACTAGAAGGACAAATATATTAAATTCGTTAAGTAGTAAAAGCAATTTTCATGGAAACGGGTTTCCTGAGGGTTAAACATACCTTTGTCACCCACTACGTCAGTGTACGTGGTGATGTCATCAATGTACACCGCAGGTGTGGTGTAGAGTATAACCGGCCGATGTATCCCCGCGTAGTTAAAGAAATCGAATGAATACCTCTGCACCTTCTTCACTCCGTCCAGCCTGAAATAAAATTGCAACAATATAATTACATTGAAGTTCCTTAAATCCACAGAACCTTAAACGTGGCGAAAACGCCACTCATTTTTCAGTTTTCGCGAATTTTCGTAGATAATGAAGATGGCCCCAAAAATGTGAAAATACAAATTTTTGACAATTTTTGTTTATTATTTTCAATAATGATCCTTTGTAATTGACCAGTAACAAAAAATTTGTTAACCCCCAACAAAATTTGTGGGTTTAAGTTCCAAGGTGCATAGAATCTATAATGTTAGGCTACAGCAAGCTTTCTAAATTACGCGGCATACACGCGTACAATAAATTCATGTTAAGGGTACGAGGAAGCTTTGTGCCACACCCAACTTGGCAGTCTTTTTTAAAAATCTTTTCTATAAACGCACTTAGTCTCATTGGTTTTTTTCTCGGCTTTCCATCGGACTACAAATGTTGGTTACTGAATTAGTTTTGTCAATTTTCGGCACTAATTTAGTTGTAATTATTTCACAACGACCTCGGACGAAATGGCATCTCAATCTTCGCGGACAGATGACAAGTCACTTGATTCTCACTCATCCTTGAAGAGCGGAAAGCCTCTAAAATCGCAAGCTCGCTGCCTGGTTTTTCGCGTCTGGAACTACTTCCAGAAAGAAAAAGAGCACCACGGACCACTCAAGAACGTCAGTAAAGTGAGTAAAGGAGCTTGTGACGTAACTGGCCTTAGCAAGAATACGATCTTTCGGGCTTTGGATGAAGGAAAAAGGGGTTCCTTCCAAATGAAATACTGCTTGGATATCACTGGTTCCTATTACTTGGTTACTATTTTTCTTTTTTCTGAATAAAGTATTCAAACATTATGGATATGCGTAGATTGGGAGCTTTACATTCTCCTCTCGTCTAAAAAAGGCGGGTAAGAGAAGTTTCCCTCATTTGAAAGGGAATTATTCTCTCTAAATGGGAATCCTGTTTCCCTTAGGGTGCAGTTTCGTCAACCCTCCTTGTCGGCTAGTCCCATTCTCATATCTCTTGTAATACAGCAAGTCGGGCACAGTGCGCCCAGCAGTATTGTTTCAATGACCTGATGATGATGTTCTTACATCGAAAGCGCTCGCTCCCGGTACTCGACTTGCTAGGGACGACGGGCCCGTCCGAAAGGTACGTAAATGATAATTTTACAATTACTGCTAATGGAAATAACCCTTTAGATTTAATACTGATGCAACCTATAGCTTCATGGAGTGAACTTACGTGTGAATCTCATCCACAAATTCTTTTCAACGAGTTGTGAACGGTTCTCAAGGGGTGTAAACTTAAACAGTTATTTTTACTCAGGTATGGGGAGAGATGAGGAAAAAAATCTCGGTACCTACCTATGAGTAATACCCTATCTACATATAGCAAATAGGTACTAACCTACCTATGAGGTATCCTAACAACAACCAAATGCACTGAGTTATTGTTGACTCGTAATAAGCAAGGCACGTCTACCTACCTTCTCAGGGATACCCCATATCCCACGAGCCGATCGGTATAGGGTGATTAAGTGATTTCAAAGTAACTACCTGCTTAATTACCAACTATGTAATTCCTTATAGAATAAAGATAAAATAAGTTTTAATGTCCATTGATTTTTGCGTCATTCCCTAGGTAATAATTGGGGAAAGGTTGAATTTGACTTGGAAAAGCTTGAATTTGACTTAGAAAAGGTTGGTTGGGAAAAGGTTGAATTTGGTTTGGAAAAGGTTGAATTTGACTTGGAAAAGGTTGAATTTGACTTGGAAAAGGTTGAATTTGACTTGGAAAAGGTTGAATTTGGTTTGGAAAAGGTTGAATTTGACTTGGGAAATGTTAATTGGAAATGCTACAATACTCAAGCTACCTATATTTGGGTGGAGTGAACTCACGTGTGAATCTCGTCCACAAATCCTTGAGGGATCGTCGTCAATGTGAGAGTGTTGTCCACTTCGACGGTAATGCGGTTCTCCTGCCCGAAATGCAGGGCGCCCGTCACGTCCTCCTCGAACGGCAGATGCCCGATCTCGTGGTGCATCACTTCCTCGCCGTTCAGCCACTGTAAATTACCAATGATGTAAATAACACCATCATAATGCACATGATGATATAATACCAAGGCAAACTTGAAGAAAGGAAGAAGAAAACACGCTTATTTAACTTGTAAAATATGATTAAACCGAATAAAATAGAATAAGATATAAGTAGGTAATATTTTTTTGTACAGGACTAGCTATAACCGCTCGCTCTTCCAAACTCTATGGACATCACAATAATTTATAAAGGACATATTCCTAATGAATTGTTTAAATGCAGCCAGAAAACGTCAGCCAAATTGGGTGTGGCACATAGCTTCCTCGTTTACCTATCATGAATGTATATATGTAGATAATTGAAAAGTTTTAAATGATCTTGAAAAGTGCCATAACCGAAAAGAATAATTCAAGAAGTAGCATGAAGTGTCATAATTGGTAAATTAAGAAACGAAAAAATGATACTCAATGTAATTTACGTTTGCGCAAGCGTAGAATGATCTGATGAGTTGAGAACAATGAAATATGTACGGGACCATCTACAACATAAACCGCGCATTCACTGACAATTTCATCAAGATCGGATGAAAACTGTGAAAATCAAGGTCGTTACAAGGATTTCACAGAGATGCATGCGCAGTAGCTATTAATGTTACAATCATGTTGAAATTGATATCGGATGATCAAATCGTCATCCCCCAACTATCATCCAAAAACTGGATGTTCCAAAAACTGAGTCTGGTGTCCATGATGTCACTACGCTTAGTGACGGAGGGCAACATGGCTCCCCTTAGAATCGTGTTAGTTGCAATGTCTCTTTAGACACCTTGGTCGTTGCCACTAATCACCCTTCTGGTTGAGGTGCGGCTTGAATCATTAAATTGAAAGGGGGAAAAAACATAAAAATACATTTTCATTGTAACTTACGACTCTCGCTGCGTAGTGGACGCTGCCGAATCTGAGCCAGACCCTTTGTGCGTTTTGCCGCCAACTGTCGGGGACGAAAAAATGCCTCTCGTACCAAACGGGACCAACGTGTTCTCTCAAAGACTTGTCTTGGGTGATATCGTTGTAACTGCTTGGTACCGGCATAGGAATAGTAGCTCCTGTCTGAAAAATACATCGTGATAATGAAAAAAAGAAAAAATATAATATTATATAAAAAACACAAATGGACAAATAACCGACAATGAAATACGTAGGTACTAACTTCTTTTCAACAGAAAATCGTATATCTTTCACGACAGAAGAAACAATATATTAGACATCAGGCACAGTGAATGAATATTTATAATGGAATTTTTACAAAAATCTCACAGAAAAGGGTGAAATGGCACAAAATTAGAAATATGGATAAAATATATCCCACAAAATTCCTTATTTCACAATGTGAAAAAGAAACCAACGGAGATCCTCATAATTAAGTAAATTATGAGGTTTTAAGTCACTAACCCCCGAAATTGTTGTCCCAAAAACCTGTTTATATACATTATATGTAAATTTTTAGTGTTATGTACATTAACAAACTTTGCTTACAGAAGAAATTACCTATCTGCATATTTACCATACTAGATCAAGGGCTCTCCGATCTAGTAACGCTTAGATATTTATACCGAAATTGAAATGATTACCTTTTTGTAACAGCTCCACTCATAATATGTTTTAGTTTTGTTTTTCAATTGACTTTTTTTTCGGAAAAGGTGCAGAGCATTTTTACAATTAGAAGTGATGAAATTTCATGGGTGGGTAGTGAGATTACTTGAAAGAAATTGATTTCATGTATGGATTCAATGAATTCTACTAGTGACACAGTTTCATCTAATGATATTTCTCGAACAACCTGACAATATTTCATCGTCTGTTGTCTCATTATATGTACCTACTTTTATGACTCAACGTCCCTTTAGCGATAATAAACCACTGCAAGTATGTAGAAAGGTAGGTATGACTAGAAATACGACAAGAAGGGACAACTCTTCCAAGGTAAGGCAGAGAAGCTTTCAAAAATTCTTCATAGATTTCAAGGAGTTTCAAAACTCATCAAGGCTACGTGCGGTCGTGCGTCAAATTGCGGACTGTAGTAAAAACATTGGTCTCACATCTTTGGTCTCGCTCTCTGAAGTTGAGGGCTCTTGAAGCTAGGAAAATATTGTTTCGTTTAATATATGTTTAGAAAGCTACATACCCATTACAAGTTAAAAATGTTTGCACATGGAAATTTACAGACGCAAAACCAAAATATTTTGGGCTGTCTACAACGTGAAATGGTACCTACAGTGGACAAATATTGATTTTGGATCTGCTAACATTTTTTGCTTCTGGTTTGAATGTTTTTGGTTCATCATGTTCAATAATGAACCTTTGCAATCGACCAAGAAAAGCAATTTTTAATCCCCCTCTTCCTAAATATGTGCTGGTTTACGTTACAAGATAGATGAATTTCAAAAAAAAGTATATTAAAAAAAATTAAGTATAAATAAATAAAAAGTCCGTCCGTTTGCACCAAAGTTGACTGAAATACGATTTTAGGTAATTTTTTTAGGCCGCTTTGAAGGGGGGGGGGTTCAGTGGGTTTGAAGGGGGTTTAGTGCCCCCCCCCCCCTCTCCTACTTTTGGCGAGTTGGTAAATTCACAAACTGAAGAAAAAGCAGGAAAAAAAGGAAGTTAATTCCCAAGTCGAAGTTTTTAAATTTCCCAATTCTTTGAGGGGAGCTGAAATTTCCCAACTCGAACACCTTTTCTGCGAGAGGGTTCAAAAGTTCTTTGTCACTTGAAACAGTATTAGATTAAGAGGGAATCTAAATAATCCTTATTTTCATCCACAATTCCCAACTTTTACTTGTGAATTTTCCAACCCAACCCATCGGAAGAAAGAGAAAAAGAGAGAAGAGACAGGGGAAAAAAAATAAAAAATTAACTTCCAAGTCGAAGTTGTGAATTTCCCAATTTGTAAAATTATGAGGGGGAAAAAAACAAGCTGAAATTTCCCAACTCGAACACCTTTTCTGCAAAATGGTTCTCACTAAAAAAACCTTTGTCACTTGAAACAGTATTAGATAAGGAGGGAATCTATATAATCCTTATTTTCATCCACAATTCCCAACTCCTTAACTTGTAAATTTCCCAACCCAACCCAACTTGAGAAATTTTCCTGCTCCACCAAATCGTCATATATAGATGATTCATAAAAAATTTCCTAGAGCAGAACTAAAAAAATTCCGATTTCTCAATTCAATCTTGTGTACATTTAAAAGAAGCAGGTTACTTTAGTAGATGGGTAGTGAGGATGGGATGCTGTGCAACTTGAGACCTGAATCTAAGAACTAGGAAAGTTTTTGTTAGCAACTGAAGGTAGAACAGAATCTATCGATTCTATTTTTTCAACTAGTTAAGTATCTAATGGTTCGTTTTGTAAAAGGGACAATCGTTGTCCGGAGGGGATTCCGACTTCCCATTAATAATTTGGGACTCAAAAGCAATTTCTCCATTAACTATCAACCGTACCTACCTACTCTACATAAGGAAATCATTAAATGATGCATTTATTAACTATTTAATACATAAATTTAATTTCAAACAACAAGTTGCCCATCAATCTGCGATGTCCAGAACCCGATTTCCCAACTTTGCATGAACAGTGTGGATCATTGATTCTAACTAGCGTCCCAAAAATTACTAGACTTGTTATTTAGTATCTATAGATGAAAAAAATAAGATCACAGATTTTTTAAAATGTTTTTTGGAGTTAATATATATCTAAAGATGAAAACAATATTGGTGCCTTATCCTCGTTTACCGCGATTTTCCCCCACCCTTACGATATGCAGCTGGACGTCCAGTTATCGAAAAAAAGGTGGGAACCTGTTTTTTACCAATAGGAAGGTTGTGTAGGGAAGTTTCGTTGCAAAAACGTGGTGTCCTTAGCCTGCCTTGTGTCTTTAGCCTGCCGCCTATGAAACGGTGGGAAATTGAAACGATTTTTGTCCGCCGTTCGCCGTCCGGGCCATAAAAGGCCTTAGAATTGACTTTAAAAATCTGTTCTTTCGCACATAGACTTCACTTGGGGTCTAGTTGGTCCTAACTTCTCGCCAGCTCGATAGCTCCTCACCCATGGGTGCTATAAGCCAACAATAGGTGAAAAAGTGTCTTTTTTTTGTATATTTCAAGTTGTATAGAAATTGGAGATTCATGAGTGAAAAGAAAATGTTAGCTATTAATTTTATGGAAAAAAAGTATTCTAAATGATACTCTTCTATTCAAAAAAAGATTTTGGATTTTAGGCTATTTTTTGCAATTTTATAGATTTTTTAAAACAAAATTAATGGAGTTCAAGTTTTTAGCATTTTTTCGTACATACGAGTAAATTGTTGAATGTTCTATTTCATAGTTGATAAACTTTATTTGACCAATCTTATGCTAAAAAATATCAATTTAACGATTCTTAGCCATTTTCAGTGATTTTGTCAGCACATTTTTTGAAATTTGACCAATTAGATGATATCAATATACAGTATAGGTAACACTTTTAGTTGTTGGAAAGATGACTTGGTTAATAAATTGTTTTGTTTATCAACTATATTAAAAAGCGTAAAATTGTGATATTCCGCTGCTGTAATGGATTGAACCCATTTGTGAGGTCCGAAGCTCCGAGTTCCGATACTAAATATTGGTACTATAAGCGGCGGCGTTTAATAATTATGGACCAGAGATCTACGTAGAAGGGCTGTCTAATACATAAATAATAAACCTTTGTGTAATAATTTGCAGCGTTTTTCATTCTTATTTCTGTACCTCAGAGGTCGATTATCGTAAGTGACATTTTGGCGATTTTACAGGAGAGCCAAAAGAAGTTGTGGGCACACCTGTTTTGATCCCTATGGCCCATTCTGATGACTTTATCATGCTCAAATTAATTAATTTGAGCATGATAAAGTCATCAGAATGGGCCATAGGGATCAAAATAGGTGTGCCCACAACTTCTTTTGGCTCTCCTGTAAAATCGCCAAAATGTCACTTACGATAATCGACCTCTGAGGTACAGATTTCATCTAGTAAATCTTTACGAGCTTGTTCCAGTGGTATACTGATATTGCTGAAAATCTCCTGCAAGACCCAATAAAAGTTAATAAATCTGCTTCCCAAGTTGGATCTTAAATGTCTTTGGTGGGCAGGCTGAAGACAACACTTAAGTTGCAATTTGAAAATCACTACTTATCTAGTTTTTTATTGTATTAAAAGTTGAATAATTAACTGATAATTGTTGAGTTTGTTTTTAATTATGATTGATTATAATTTAATACTTACATTATGGAATTAGAATGTCCTAAATATGGAAGGAAAGAAGATATAATGCGTAATGATGAGTTCAAGGTCCACTGACTCAAAGCATCCATCAAATTCCAAGTAGATGGCATTTATTTTTTCATTTATTCGGAAAAAGGTGGGTTCTTTATAGATTGGGGTAATTTTCATATATCCCACTGCAATATAAATATAAAGCTATAGTTGTATTTTAAAGAGGATAGATTTGAGTGAAATATTTTTAAATGGAATTAGAACCCCCTTCATATCTATCCTTACGAATAATGCGATGTTTGTTTAGAGTTTGCATAAAAAACATTCATCGAGGGTCCTTCGGTTGTATTGGGACTGGGATTTCGCCCCATCAAATGTAGCTGGTTATAATTATTTTTTGAATAAAACCACAGCCATCCAGATGAGTTATTGACACGGGAAAATCATTCATATGATCCCAGAGACACCAGGATTTTATAAAACTTAGCATGAAAAGTGGTGGTCAATAAACTGGTGCTCTTAACCTATTTTTATCTGGTTTGTATTAATAGACTAACCTTTGCGAGCTCTTTCTTGTACCATTTGTACTCCATACCCTCCGACGTCGAGTTGGCTGCTCTGAATTGCCATATCCCATCCAAACTTTTGAGACTCCGCTTCTCAGATTCCCTAGGGTACAGGATACCGGCCAAAGATCCTGCTGCGCAGCTCAGAAGAACCAGCCAGCTGATCAAAGGACTCCGTAACCCCATTTTCCGTGGTATCCTGAAACACCAATAATAAAAATAACTTCATGACTTTGTCTTTCAGCAAATTTTCGAAAGAATAAATCTTTCCAAAATCTTGTATCTACAAGGATATCCATTTTGAGGCATTCTGAAACAACTCCTGGGTTTCAAATTTTGTATATTCATATATATCAGCTGAGTGCCCTCTAAGATTGATTGATATTCTAACCAACCTACTGAAATACATTAATTGTAACCAAGGATTTCATGTTAAAAAAAAGTTTCAAATCAATACAGGGTGTAAGCGAACACTTCTACTTGAAGGGAAGATGACTTTGTCATAAATATTTTTGTTTCTTAACTTTAGTAGAAAGCGTAAAATTGTGGGGAGTGGCTCCATTTTCGAGGTGCGAACGAATTTCGATAATAAAAATATACCTACGGTAAACGGGGTTCAATAGGTATAGAACAGTGATCTCGTACAAGGCTATCAAGTACGTAAATAATAAACCTTTTTTAATGATTTGCAGCGTCTTTTCTTCCAAAAAGCAACAGTAGGTGCACCGCTTTTATAATTACCTTGAAAGAACGAATCCATAGCGAAAGTCAGGGAAGAGACGATCTACACTCCACAACACACGAATACATTATGAAGGGAAATAGAAAAACAAGCGATCTGGCTCCCATCAGAAGTTTTCCATTAGTGTCTAAACAGATGAAATAAAAATAGTGCTGCTACGTAATTGGAAAAAGTAGCATTTTGAAAATAGGAAAAGCAAACAAAAAAGTTGGGTGTGGCACATGGAAAATCCATGGTATGGAAAAATTCCATAGCGGAAAAGAGTAAATCAAGAAGTTGCGTGGAATGTCATAATTGGTCAATTAAGAAACGAAAACATCATACTCAATGTAATTTACGTTTCTGCAGGCGCAGAATGAACTGATGAGTTGAAAACAGTGAAATAGGTACGAGACCATCTACAACCTAAACCGCTTATTCTCTGACAATTTCATCGAAATCGGATGAAAACAGTGGAAAGTAAGGTTTTTACAAGTTTTTCACATTGGCGCATGAGCATTAGCTATTAATGATACAATCGTGTTGAAATTTATATGAGGTAATCAAGCCATCTTCTTCCAACAATCATCCAAATTTAAGCGAAATCAAACGACTAGAGTGTGAAACAAAGGAGCATAAATGGAATTTACGTTCGCGCATGCGCAGAATGAAGTATTGATTTGGCAACAATGAAACTGATAGGGGACCATCTACAACCTAACCCAAGCATTCTCTGACAATTTCATTGAAATCGGATTACAAGGCACATTACAAGTATTTCACATGGGCACATGCGCAATGGCTATTAATGATACAATCATGTTGAAAGATATAAGGTGATCAAATTGTCATCCCCCAACTATCATCTATATTTGAGCGAGACCGAACGACTTGGGCGTGAGAAAATGTTGCTTGGTAGAATTTACGTTTGCGCATGCGCAGTGTGACGTATTGAGTCAAGAACGATGAAACTGATAGGGAACCGTCTACCCCCTAGCCCGCATAACCCCTGAAAATTTCATCCAAATTGGAAGAAAACTGTGGAAAATAAGCTGGTTATAAAGATTTGCGGTCATACGACAGACACACACACACAGACAGACAGACACGGATCCAAAGTTGTTCTGAATGGTCTAAAACGTAAAACGTGAATGGAAATTTTGATTTTGGAGACCACAAATTTTTGTTCTCCCGAAAGTGAAAACTGGCCTCAAGCAATTTACTGGTTTGGTTCGGGCCATTGGTTTTGATTAAATTTGTGTTGATACTACACCAGTGTTTTGTATATTGTAAATGCTCTTACGAATGAGAATAATATTGAAAATAAATCGCTTTACCGTTATAGCATTTTTCTTTATGCCACTTAGCATAATACAGATCTTTCCGAGTATTGCCATAAAATATTTACCCATCCTTTGCAGAATTACTCAGAAGAAATATGTGGGTTGAGGCCATAGTGTCTGTACCAACCTGATCCAGCCCACCGTGACGGTACTTGGGGTCACTTGCCCATTTATGGGTAAAACCTCTTGCAGTGTCACCGAGGAGCCTCCGTGTATCGTGGAGATACAAATATCGGGTATTGGGCCATATTCTCAACAAATATGAAAGTGGTGGACGCAGAAATTCCAAAACTATTTCCAGAATAATGAGTTGAGGGCGGAAGCAAGTAAGGAGCTCATTGTTTATTAAGTTGTTAACAACGTTTATTACTAATTTAGTCAATGACTAGTTTCGCCAATACAGCGGTCGTCAGGCCTTCCTGAAGATAGGCAAGATGTGATTCCAACCAAAAGTTGACTAAATAGGCGAATTTCAATTTAAAAAAGACGGAATTATTTAAGGTAATATGTATCTCACCTTTAATACATCAATATTCTATAGTTTTGTATGCGATAATTAGAACAACACCCAACATTTACATTTTTGAACAATATAGAAGAATGAGAAAATTCGGAATTATCAAATAAATACCTATTATTAATGTTTTTACAACATAAATATGAAAACTGCTGTATCTATTTGTTTTGTATGAAGCTTTTATCACCTGGATTATCAATGTAAGTTTAACCATCACATAGGTATGATAATGGACTCCTAGGTACTATTGACTGACTGTCACAACCGATTGCTTGATTTCTTGCAATTATGAGCTCATAAGAAGTGAGATTCGATTACTGAACGTAATTTCTTGAATTTGAAACAATAGATGGTTCTTCGGAAGGGGAAGAAACAACGTCCCGACTTTCTTTTCTAATAGGCCAATTATTACAGCATCCATCATCATCTTTTTTCTGTGCTGTAACGGCCCAAAAATATTTGATAACTCGATAGAGTACGAACTCACGCCTTTACCTTCTTTGGGAGAGAGAAGTTATTTTTAAAACATATCTGTTCTTATGCCAAAAAATCAAGATTCCTAAAAGAAAGGGCGAGTTTGTTGGCCAGCATTTTTTGAGCACATTAAATTGGCCAAATTTAAAAAAAAAATGTGCTACAAAAAATCACTAAAAATGGTTAAAAACTGCTAAAAATCTTTCTAAAATATTTTTTAGCAGAATTTTTGTTCAAAACAAGTTTATCAACAATGAGGTATAACATTAAAAAATTTATACATAAATTTATGCTGAAAAATATATTTGAATTTCATTAATATTTGCCAAAAATAGATAAAAACTGCAAAAAAAGGTCAAAAATCCAAACCATTTTTTGAATCGCAGAATATTATTTAGAAAGATTTTTTGCCATAAAATTGATAGTTTTAATTAGTAGAGTATTAGTAGATTTAATTTTACTAACATTATTGAATTTTCAAAACAATTTAATTTAATATCGTACGATAATTTACGAAAATTCTCTCATATGATCATGCTGCATGACTGGTTTTTTCGGTGTTTTTCCAGGTTAATGATGCAAATATCACTAAATTAACATCACGAAGTAATTCAGCGTAAAAAATACCTCCAAATCTTTTTAAAAAGTTTGCCAAGTTGGTTGTGGCACATATTTTCCATGTATCTGTAACACGAATGTGTAGTCATTGCAAATATATAGGTGGTTTACACTTAACTACCATTTGGTGAAAACCGGATGTCCTTTTGTGGCCTGGGGGCAGAGTTATGGGTGGAACAAAGTTTGGTTGCGTTGAAAACGTTACGCCAATAAGTTAGTTAACGTTATTAAACGATTAGTAAAACTCGAAGTTATTACAGCAATAATTTGCAAAGTAAGCAAGTAGCAGGTTGGCAAATATTATTGTGAGATGTACGGGGTTGAAAGAATTTCTAAAAGCTTCTTTACTATTGATGAAAGTTAAAGATCCTTGATGAACCCAATTGAAGCTGTTCAAAGAATTCACAGAGGAGAGAGCTTTCACGGTACATTAAAATTGATTGCCCTGGCCGACCTTCCCAACAACCTCAATGAAAAAAGGTCAGATTGTTCCTCGGGGGCACGTGCTTTACACAATACGGCTTCCCCATCGAATTCCTTATCGATGTAAAAGGTTATTAGTGATGTGAGAAAATAACAATTAGCTCTACACTAACGAAACAAAAGCGAGTAGCTGTTTTATTAGGTTTAAAGTTGAATGAATGAGGGTATGTAAAATAGGTAGGTACTCTAATATAGGTAAGGGAACTTTAAAAATGGGAACTTTAAAACTTACTTTTACTAGTTGTGTGTTTGTTTACTTTTTGTCCAGTTTGATAAACCTTCCATATCGATCAGAGTTCTTTCCTGTCAATATCCTCGTAATTAACCAATAGCTACGGTTTTTTTTAAATAATAGACCTTGAAAAATATATGTAGCCCTCTCAAAATATTGTTTAGTTTACTCATCACAATAAAAAACTACCTAAGTTCTGAAAAATCTATTTGAAAACTAAGAAGCCTTAGCTTCTCTTCCAAAATACTGAACAGAATTTGACATATTCGTAGAAGAAGGAACAGATGTATTGGCATCATATTCCATCTAATCCCCTCATCTGAAGTCTCTCTTCATAGTATTCTTCCATATTTTGTTGCTATACTTAGCGAAGAACAATATAATAGAGTCTCCTTCAAGGGCTTATCAATAGCCGACTTGTAGTGACTAAGGGCGGACCATTTCTCCTAATTAAGAGAGCAAACACGTCCCCCCTCGGCGACTCTCGCGTAATGAAGAAATACATTAGGGCGCCGCCTGCCAGGATCGATGCGGTTGAAAAGACCCCCGGGCCTAATGGATGAGCCTGTCCAACTCCGGAGCAAACTCCCGAGAGAGCTGTGCGGCGGCTAACCAGCTGAACAACGGCTGTAACCACCTTGTTTTGACTATTCCCGAGGGACTCGCCGAAGTTTCAAAGTACCGGGTAAACAGTGGGGAGGTTTCCTTTTGAGTCTCATGTGATTGATGCTCTAACGTCAGAGCCACTGGTGAACTTTCGCAGTAACTTAATATCGTATTGGAACGTTTTCGGGCAATCCGACATTCAGTGTATGCGGCGCGGATGTCGCGATTTATCTCGCGTTCATCAGGCCACTTGTCCGGCATGATAGGGAACCTCGGGGGCCGCCACAGTGGGAGGGGCCGGGTCCTGACGGGACGCCCTGACCGGCACCTGGCGCAGCTTTGCCGCTTGGCAGCTTGTCCGTACGGATGCGGCTGACATTTATAGATAGATAGATAGAAAAATTTATTGTTATAGCCGAAGCATTAAAAGGATGGTAATCCATAGTACAGAAATAAAATTGACAATAAAAAGAAAATACTCATGAAATCTGTCCAAAAAAAACGAGCGCGCACCATGAAAATTAATATATTAAAATTAAAACAGGCTTACAATTTAGCAAATTAACAATTCTTTCATATTGAAAAAACACAATAATTCATTAAACAATGTCATAATGAGTACATTCGGTAAGCTAATGTAAAAATCTTTGTTTTCAATAAATTTACAGAAATTCCAAACGTCTCGTTCGTTTTCAAAATTCAGTAGTGTAGCCAAGTAGTCATTAGGCAATTGGTGTGATCCGAAGCTAGACATAAGAGCTCATTTAAAAATAAGGCATCTGCTTAACGAAATGGACCATTGTGTCCTTTTCATTAGCATTACACAGTGAGCACCCTCTGGCCTGCTCAAAAACCACTTTTGAAGCCGAGGATGGACAACTTGGAAAACATCTTGCCAGCGTCCCTGATCTGGGCAATCAGTCGCTTCACTACCATAGGAAAATTTACGGTCAGGTTAAAGGCACTTGTCCCAGCGAATGCGGGAAGCATAGGGAAGTATGTATTGATGATGATTAAAAATTACAAATTGATGGAGTCATACTCAAAACAACTTACTGTCCACTAATTTATCCACAATACTCTGAACGTGAGGCTTCAATGGAACTATATCAGCATTAACCAGACACCTGCAATTTACGCTATCCAAAGTCGACTTAAACTGTGAAACCAAACTATTCCAAGTGAAGCCAGCTTTATCGAGTTTCCAATAGCTTCGAAAAGCAACGCCTCGGAAAATGATCCTCACTCGTACCACATAATTTATTCCACCAAGCAAGAGCTTTTTTGAAAATTTCCACTTTCGTGTGAACAACTCCAACCTCCCTACGCACAAAGGTATCAGGGCTGGCATTTGTATGCCATCTTATTTTTTGTCTTTATGCTATTGTTAATTTTATTAATTTCTGTTTATTTCAATTTATCTGTAATCATAGGACCTGTAATGACTAGGTATTGCACCAATTTTGCCTCAACAATTAAAAAATGTTTGATTTGATTTGAAATTTTTCGTCTTCACAAATGAAGGTAGAGAGAAACTTGCAGGAACTTGGAAGATTTGTTGTCCTACGACATCCAAACATGTCCACCATATTTTTCCGTTTTATAACTTTTTCGATTTTGGTTCTTGTGTCTGTAGTAGCTCTTTGCCCAGAGCAAAACCACATTTTTTTCCGAAATGGGATAGGAGGAGCCCCTTGTTACTGAGACAGCTGTTTTTGGTCTTTTTTGGGTTGTGCGAGTATCCGTATTAGCTCAAAAACTTGTTATTAACCTTTTCATTCACAAAGTGAAGAAGGTTTTCAGGCTTTTCTTTAGCTATATCGGCGGGGTATTCACAGAGGATTCGCAGCAGAAAGGGTATTCAACTGTCCTGACCTTATTGATACTGTAAAGATGATTCCTTACAGGACAGTGGTCAGTCAGAAGACCTATGTACTAGTTTGCGAAGGTCCTTTCGCTTCATTGACAGCAGAACATTGGCGTAGAACTAACGCGTTTCTTTGAGATTTTAAGAAACCTCCTGATGGCTTGCCTCTGTCAGGAGTATTGTGTTAATTTACCATTTCCTGCACTTCCTTCTTCTTCTCCCATCTCTCGTACTATTGAGTTGTGAAACTCTTAATTTCGAGTTGGGGCTCGGGGACCAATCAGGCTGGACTCTGACCCTCTTTTCGCAAGTCGGCATTAAATTTTCTGTTCACATTACTGAAGGTAGAGAAGCTTGCAGGAAGTTGAAAGGTTTAGTCTCCACCAAAATCATAATGTCCATTATCTCTTCCGTCTTGCCGTATTTTGAACGATTTTGGTTTAATCGCCTTGTAGTAAGTCCTAGGCAAAACCACGTTCTCTTCACCTTCCCGCTTCCTAGCGGTCGCCCACAAGGCTACGCATAGCCGGTATAAAACCTAATCTCAGAAGACCGTTGCACCACAGAAGACCACGAGATTTATGGCGGCCCACATTCACAGTTCTGCCGTAATATCCCGTTAAATTATTCCAACGGCAACGGGAGACATCACATTAAGAACAGCGTTAATAATTTATCTTGACCCACATTAATAATGAGACGTCAAAAAGTGGGAGCTTCAAATAAAAATTGGAAGCTTGCTTAGAACTCGATTGGATCAACGTACAATTTGTTCTCAGATTCGGAATTCTGAAGCTATTTTGCTAATTTTATGAAATTTAATTGAAATACGAATGTTTGGCTGAGCTCTTAAAAGGTCTCCTACACGTTTCATCATATTCGGACCATACATACTCGTACCTATATGTGCATGCGCAATTTCCACGATCAGATGGTCCAAACTCACTCAAAATTGGAGGGATGTTGAAGCAGGGGTGAGAATAAGCCCCCCCCCCCCCCCCCCCTAATGAGGAGAAAATGTAAGAGGCACATTTTGCTAATGTGAGTTTATTCTTTAGATTTTTTGGTATGTTCATCTTCACAATAAAAATATTACAACTTGTTTTAAGGAATTTTGAACTACATGTATTATAGTTCAGATATAGTTCAAAATTCCTTAAAATTGTTTTATTTTTATTGTGAAGATGAGCATTCCACAAAATCTAAAGAATAAGTATTTACCATCTTCATCATTTAAGCAAATATTAATAGGAATTGTCGTAATGCATAATTTGCCTGGTTTAATTGGTTAGGGTCAACAGTGAGCGGTACCTAAGCGGTTTGATTGGTAGGACTAAATACCGTCTCGGGACTTTGCCCGTGGCAACAAGTTGATAGCTAAAGGCGATTTGCGCATGCGCGGGGAAACTGGAGCCAGTCGCGGCTAGACCTAAAACTAATAAGTCAATATAACAAGTCCATCTCATTTTTAAATATGTATCCACTCTACTGTATGTTAATTTTATATTTTTTATGTATACCTACCAGTTTTGCTTAATCACTATCGAAGCTAGGGAAGCTTTGTGTTCATGATTGAAGTCGAAAAAATTGTCCTCCAAAATCAAAATTTCCACTTGCTTCTTGCGTTTCCGAGCTTTCTGATCAATTTTGGTTTCGCGTCTGTCTGTCTATCTGTGGTAAATCCTTATCACGCCCAAAACTATACCAAGTTCCAGTCCTATTGATTAAATATCCAGGAATTATGCGGGTTAGCTCCTAGACGGTCCCCTATAATTTTCAAAGCCGTCAAATAAACAGCAGTCTGTGCGCATGCGCAAACGTGAATTTCTCAAAACGTCGATTTCTTATCATCTGTTGATCCGATTTTGTTCAAACTCGGCAGGTAATTGGGCATATGTTCTAGTAAAATGCCCTATAAATTATATCGCGATTGGTAGTGTAATAACCATTGCGCATGGGCGAAACTAATATCGAATGACACAGGCGAAACTCCATGACCAATGGAAAGATTTTGATGACATTTTCAGGGATTGTGCGGAATACCTCCTAGACGGTCTCCTATGACTTTCAATGCTGTCACATAAATAGTAGTGTGTGCGCCATGAAATCAGCCTTAAAAACTAGAGTGAAGCATTGCCCAAATTACCTAACATAACATAATAGTTATATACGCCACTGCTCACGATTGCGCTTACGAATCACTTCCCCATTGAATCACCAATGACCACTGAACATGCGTAAACATAAAATTTGTTGCCATAGACAATTTCTGTTACGACACTAATTAAGGAATTTTGAGGGATTATTTTTGGTCTCCAACGTTGTTCCATCGCGATTGAGCCATTAATAGAAGACGTGATATCTTTCATTTGGAGAAAATGAACAGAAACATAGCGTTGGTACCGTTCGGAATGTTAGTTCAATAAGAAAGCTATCAGATATACGAGAACGGAATTGGAATTACAATGATTCTATTCGAGCCCTAGCAACAGGCTTTGATGCCTATGGTAACAACAAGATGTTCCTGGGGACACCCCAGCATCATCTATCTAGCCCGTGGAGAAATCGAGTACGATTCCACTGAAACTCAAAGCGCGGTGGGTCTGTTTTTTAGGCCTATATGAGAAGTTTTCGAGACATTCCATGTGGTAGGTATCTACCAAACTCATTGTTGAGCACAACGATGTCAATTTGATCAATTTCAAATGTCTCTGAATCTCATTTGAATCATTTTGGATGCAATGATTCTATCATATCTACGCTACACAACAGATTTTGGTACCATTGGTAACAATGCAATGTTTCTGCAACACCTGAGCATCACCTGGCTACATCGTGAAGACTTCAGGATGTCAGTACGATCTCACTGAGACTTCAAAAGCGACGAGAACTTATTTGAGGCCGATTCGAGGAATCTCTGAGAAATTTCACGTCATACGGGGACCATAGATGTTATACGGTATAGAGCTCTATGAATGTAACTCACATAGATATTTCTTTAGTGCTAAAGAATGATACATAGTGGCAGTCGTGAAGAAAGTGTTGTACCCATCAAACTAATTGAAGAACCCAAAGGATTACGACAGCAAGATCTGTTTAGACCGGGAAGTCGCATCTGCAAATCAGAATGTAAATTTACAAAATATCAAATACGTCTAATTGACATCACTTTGGATACAATTATTCTAAGATATTTACTCCTCACAACAGATTTTGATACCTGGAAAATATGTTATTTCCTGAAACTCTGAGCATAATCTTAAATCGAGAAGACTTCAGGATTTCGTAGTACCTAATATAGTATTTCCAGACCAAATACAACCTTTTCCAGGCCGAATACAACCTTTTCCAGACCAAATCAAACTTTTTCCAAACCAAATTAAACTTTTTCCAAACCAAATTACTTAAACCTTTTCCAAACAAAGTTAAACTTTTTCCATACATAATTTCGTTTGAAAAAAGTTTAATTTGGTCTGGAAAAAGTTTAATTTTGTTCGGAAAAGGTTTAATTTGGTTTGGAAAAAGTTTAATTTGGTCTGGAAAAGGTTGTATTTGGCGTGGAAATGCTATATCTCACCGTGATTTCAAAAACTGATGAAACCTTATTTGAGAGGAAATGGAGGAGTCTCTACGATACATTCCACGTCGCACGGGAACCCACATAAATAATAGTAGATAAATATTGAGCAAATGTTCCGCATACTACAGATACCCAGTGAGAGTCGTGATCAAAGTTGTGCTCCTACCAAACTCATTGTTGAACCCAGTTAACGAAACCAGATCTATTCGGGCCCAGAGGGCCGCATCTGCATAGCGGACAGGCGTGTAACGGTGTTGGGACGATTGTTTGATTCTTTGTGCCTGTTGATACAGAATAATGAAAACTAGACTCCGCAATGCTGAGGCAGGAGAGAGAGCAGGACTGTCCCGAATAACTTAACATCAGGAATTAGATCGGGGATGCGGGTTTTTTTCGAGCTTTCATTTAACTTACCAGCTCCATATTTAACTTGCTCAATACTTAATTCATTCGGCTCAAATCTTACAGATGAATTACGTAATAGTTTCCTCTCTAGCTGACAAATTTCACACATTGTTGGTTTTAGAGACAAGAAACACAGGTGTTCAGTTTTAGAAATATTGCTTTAATTACATCTAATCTACACTCAGCAAAATATGTCCCCGTACATCTACTCAACTTATCACAAATATTGAAGTTGTTCCTTCCAGATCTTTTAGAAGTAGATATTAACACAGTAATAACTGAACTAAAAATGGATTAATTGCTAGTGGGACCTAATTTTTGTTTGATAACCTCCAACATACGGGATTTCATCGAATCGAAGAGCTTCTGAGTCACACTGGGTGGTATTCTAGACCACTCGTGCAATAGCGCGATTTTTAATTTTTTTCTGTTCCAAACAGACCAATTTTAGGCTCAGCGTTTTTAACTGTCCCATAAGTGTTCAATTGGGTTGAGATTTGGTGACTGTGAAAAGTTTAACTCGCTTTGGAGCATTATACAACAACGACTACTGATACGAAATAAATCACTCGCGACGAAGTTGTGGAAACCCATTTCAAAACGGAAGTTAGTGAAAAACGTTGTCTATTTCCACGAACAATAAAGAGTTACAATGTTGAATCGATTTCGACGGTTAGGCCATCATCAGTAACAAACAATAACGACTACTGATTTCTATGGGCTGTGTGCTTAGGATCATTGTCATGATGGAAGACAAAATTGGACTACAGTCCCATTAATTTTGCACTCGGTGTGAGATTTTTCTTTAGAATGTCAATATAAACATTGGCATTAATATTATTCCATCGATTACGTGGAGCTTGCCCACTAGTTGCACTCATGCAATACCAGACCATGACATTCCCACCAGCATGCTTAACAGTGGGTAGCAAATTTTTCATTTATCATGGAAATAATATTCAATTTTTTCAAGATTTAGGCATATTGGCGCCTACCCCCGTTTCGCAATACACTAGTTTGGCGAAATCGCATTGTGCATTCAGAGGGTTGGCGCCAAAACCATTGGAAGTACCTCAATAAACTAAAAGAGCACCTTGAAAACATATGTAAACCCATTTTCTCCAAGATACGATCACTGCAGCGACGACAGCAACATTCTGACGCTAAAAAACTTTAATCGATGATTCCCAAGAGTTTAGCTGGTGTCGGTTAACCTGTTTTTGCCAATTATGCAATAATAATATAGTTAACGATTATATTACCACTTCGAGATAGGTAGGTACTTCATATATTATTCATTCACCCACCCCGGAATAAAGTTTGTTTTTGCAGAGGGAAAAGTCAAGATTGAGATGTATTATTTTACCCTCCGGAGGGAGAAAAATGATGAGGTCTGGGTTTCCCGTTTATACGCGAGACGAGGAAACTAGGCCAAGAGCACTCGAGTTGATATTGAGGCTGCCAGCTGAATGGCTCGGGGGGGTGCCGAGTCCTCCTACCTACCAACATTTCCCTTATCTCCTTGCCGAAGGGTAGAAGCTCCATCTATTGTGGTCGGATGTCGGATGGGCTGTTGTAATTCTCATTCGTGCGTCATTCAGACGGTGTTTGGAGATCGCGAATTGTGATTCGAGCAATCCCTCAGGCAAGAGAGATAATTCAAACTTGCATCATTTCATCTTAAGAGCGCTGCATTCTCAAGGGTTCATTAGTTTTCTGTGTAGATAACGTTCCACATAGATTAGTGTTGTTCACAGTTCAATATTTTCGTAACTAGAGGATCCGCTGACCACAAGCCACACGTTGTAGTTGATATGTACAAGAAACTGACGTTTGACGACCAAAGTTCTCATTCTGAATACTTTGAACGATTGTTCCTCGGAATCTATTCCCACAACAGAGAACTCATGAGCACCAATATTGTAGAAAATTTGATTTTGTATGTATCAGTACTGGGTCCGTCAAAATCGTTTAAAATCGTATAGTTTAGTTACTGACAAAAATTGAAAACTGGTGTGGCGTTGGCACCAATTTACGGTTCTGGCGCCTTGGCCTCAAATCGGATTGGTGCCAATAACTATAGGTACTCCAAATTCTTTGCATATAAGGATCCTACCCTCCAATTTTCAAATTGTGGCCTATATTGTGTCACAAACATATAGAGATATAGGTAGACAGTTGCACGTTTGGAAACTGTGACATTGCATAGACCAGTCTTTCTGAAAGTGGGGTGCATGTAGCCCTGGGGGTACATGGAAAAAGTCTATGGGGTACTTGAGAAGCTCTGTGTATTGCGGATTCTAAATCTACAATGCAACAGAAAAATTATGAATAAAAATAATAATAATGAAAAATAAAATAAATAAATAAGAAATAAAATGAGTCAGCCATGGTTGTTTTCCGGGACCAAGATGTAGACGTTGAGGTTTTTCACCCAAGAACAATGAACAACCACTCATTCTTTGAATAGATTTCAATCTATGGGTTTCAATATGATATTGTCTTCGACTTCATGCAAACTCACTAACAATTATTTCGAAGGTTTTATGAATCGAGTTAGGTAGTTAGATACCTATAATACTTCCTTAGATTTTCATATATTTTGTACCCTACTTTCAAATTAGGGAAGTAGGTATAGGTATATTGATTAATTTTTTTAATAAATTTTTTGCAGGTAGACTTTTTTTTTTTTAAATCGACGATATAGAAGACATCGGACTTCTGCACGAATGGCTGGACGATTCAGACTTGGAAAGTCTGTATGAGGAACTTGGGGGAAAAAAACGAGTCTCCTGATTCCTTGTATTACCTACACGATCGATGTGATACCATGTTCAACAGCTCAGCGAGTGGGAGGCAATGTGGTTGGGCCAAACACTGTTGAAGAGAAACTAATTTTGGTGATGATGATGACTAGCTAAGTTATGCTTACTGAAAGATAGAAACTGTTTTTACAACTACCATACTACAAAATAATTCTGGTTTTAGGTATTTTGATTTAACAACATTTTAAAAATACCGATGTCTTGACAAAATAAAACTATGTTATTTTCCGTTATATTGGTTTGTTTTCATGTTCTACTAAGTCCCAATGTCCACTAACATGGACATGGAAAAATATGCTCTTAGTTCACCTCGATCCTGATGTCCATCGTGGTGGACACATCGTATATATATTCAACAGGTGCAGCAATCTGCATAAAATTCACCATGTGAGGTCTTTGAACCATTACCAATCTACCTCCAAAAGAAAAAAAATTTTGATTCAAGGAAAAAAATCAGGGACTGAAAGGGTCAAGAATCGCCGTCCGAATGGAGGGTAAAATGTTCCGTATTGAATAACACTCGATATGAGGAAAACATTACGTGTCCTGCAAAGGATCTTGTTACCGGGGCATTACCTTACCCACCTCGGAGCTATATTGAAACTCGCAAATCACCCGTTAGGTATCTACTAGGTTGGTAGGAAACTACTTGCTCCAAGCCTTCAACAGCTCTCACTCTGACTGTCTCACTCATTGCTTTCTCGACTCCTCTTTCGCGGAGGGTTGAGGTGGGGTATTATAATATACAGGGTGTCTAAAATTTAATGGGATGTTATGTTTTAGGAATATTACATATTTATAGTGGGAAACGATACCAATGGGGCTTCAAATTATTGTGGTCTTGACGTCCAAGACGTCGACATATAGAGGTGGAACCGTCCTTCCTGGCTCTTGTGGCATATTTCGACTACCTACCTACGCATTTTTTCGGTTTCTTAGCTCAAAGCTCCAATTCAACTTACTGGGGTAGAACGTGCGGTATACTGACCTATGATTTTAGCATGGAACATGCTTTAGCCATTGCCTAACTGGCCAAAAGTGTCACGTTTTTATGTCCCGAAAAACTGTCACACAAATTTTCTTACGAGTTTCACGTACAACCAAGCCATTGGTAAGGAAATAGAACTTCCGCAGTGTTCACCTCACAAAAATCGTTCACCATTCGTTGGAAAGCTCCATTTTACTGAAGATCTAAGAATGTGCACAGAACCTCGCCTTGAGGAAGGTGGAGAGGGCTATCCGGAATTGCCAACGTGACGGTAGCGCATTACCTTTTGTGCCTAGAAGCCAAATTTTGTGCTCGACGCCCGGTTTCTTAATATCGAAGTGGTAATAGAGACCTGTGCTCAGCTTCCGAAGTTTCGGCTTTATTTCAGTAGTTCGTCTCGTAATATATTATCGTCAAGATGCATAACTAGGTATTTGTATATTTATATCTCCCATCACTTCAATGACAAGAGCCTACGACACCATCTAGGCACATTGTGTCATTTCAAATTGTGATGAGCCGTTGGCTATTTTTTAACAGTATTTTACAACTGTATTTGTACATTCTATATATGAACCTATATCCCTACCCGTGACTTGTGTATTCGATGCTATCATCAATTTCTTCTAGGACTGACAGAAAAGTAGTTTTTGAAAGTCGGTACCTACCTCCTCAGAAAATAGAATTCATTGAGATTGAAATCCGCTGAACTCTCTCTAATCCAACGTAGACGGTGAATTGTAAAGTCTTCATATCATCCTCAAAATCTAATGATCTAATCAATCCTCTGTGGCTCATTTTCGTGCATGTAGGAAAACGTAGGAAATAACTAGGAAAATGTAGCAAGTTAGATGGGAAAACGTAGCAAAAAAGGATTTCGGTCATGTAAACAAAGATGGCGAAAAGAACTACCTACCTAGTAAATCGTTGATTTGAACGCTAACCACCCAAATTCGGCTGGTTAGTTTGATCGTTGATTTAGCGCACTTGATCATCGATTTATCTGAACCGAGTTGGTGAAACCGGATATTGTTGTTTAACAGCTGAGATCTTCGGTTTGCGTAAACGTTGATTAAAAACTTTGGGGAAACCGGCCCTTAGTTGATCAAAACAAGTTAGAATGAACGGTTGGATACATTCGGTGATATTTGGGAGAAAATCCACCAGAAAACTTGCGGCTATTGGTAGTGTTGGTTTTGATTCGCCTCAACTCGATTATAAAACCAAAACATGCAATACCGCAGAGTGTTTATCGGGTTTAATAATTTTCTTCAAACCAATACATTTCTTTCTATTCTGCCGACCGCGAAACCAGAAAAATGGTTTTCAGCGGTTCGTCGCCTTTTGAAAAGGCCCAAACGCCAGGAGACAAAGTTTTCCTCGGCTTATGAGGTCGAGTGTTTCACGCTCCTCGGATGAAATCCGGGAAGTAGGAAAATCAAGAGGCTGTGAAGAGAAAAACTGTTCTTCGAGCGAGAAATAAGTCAAACCTTTTGGGTCTCGGTGGGGCTTGATCGATTTTATGCGTAGACTATCTGTTTAGCAACGGTCTTGGGGGGATGGGGGACCATCGATCATTGTGAAATATTGTTGTTGTTCCTCCCTTCTTCCTCCACAAGCCAAACCACTTCCCTCCCATGCGATCCCTTCTCAATGTAAACTGGGACAGCGGCAAGCCCAAGACTATCAGTCACGAGAACCAGGTGACGACCAGTTGATTGTACTCAGGCAGAAATTAGTTATCGACCTTCACGTCCGCTCGCCTATCAAGGCAAATCCCCGAATCCTCGAATATTTATATCCATCTCCACACCCTCATCCATCACAATAGGAAGAATGAACTTGAAACTAATTGGTTGAGAGCGACCCAACAATCTATCAGCGAAACACGTTTCTAGCCACTTCTCTCCTGTTTTGAGTTCACCATGAAAATGTAGGTAACCCTAGCTTTTTTCGCTTATCACAACTTAATCTTCGATGCAACGAACACTGCTAGAAATTGTCTGCCGAATTAGGTGTTGCACATATCTTCCTCGTTTCCGTTACATGAATGTATTGATGATCTTGAAAAATTCCATGGCGGAAAATAGTAAATCAAGATGTAGCGTAAAACGACAGTATCGATCAATTAGGAAACAAGAAAATAATGCTTGAAGTCATTTACGTCTGCACAATCGCAGAATGAAATAATGATTTGAGAACAATGTAATTGGTAGGGAGCCATCTACAGCCTAATCTGCACATTCTGAGAAAATTCAAACAAAATCGGATGAAAATTGTGGAAATGAGGCTCGTTACAAGGATTACACATTCGCATATGTGTAGCAGTTACTATTGATCCAAACAGCGTTACGCAAGTATTTATTTTATATTTTTAAATAAAAATATATTATATTCTGAGAAATTGGAGACATCCGCACTATCCTACGTTGAGTATTTTTCTTTCCATGATTTTTCATGTTTGCACTGGTGGCGTCACACTGGGTGGCAGGGGTCCCCAAACTTCTTAGGATGGAATCGTCTTCAATTTAAAAGTAGTTAAAATACCTTTTTCGCACCCATGGGTAACGCTCATTGTTTAGAAGTTAAATGTGGATTAATTAAATTGCCTCCTCCGAACTATCTCCAAATTTGATCGAGATCGGACAACTAGGCGTGAGAAACTAATGCTTGATGTAATTTAAGTTTGCGCAAGCGCAGGAGTGAGGTATTGATTTGGCAACTTTAAAACTGATAAGGGACCATTTACTGCCTAAACCGCATATTTTCTGAAAATTTCATCATAATCGGATGAAAACTGAGTAAGTAAAGCTTGTTGCAAGTATTTCACATTTGAGAATGTGCAGGTGCTACTAAAGATACAATCATATTGAAATTGATACGGGATTATCGAAACGTCATCCCCCAAATATCAACCAAATTTGAGCGACCTCTAGGGCGTGAGAAAATGACGCTTGATAGAATTTATGTTTGCGCATGCGCAGAGTGAAGTATTGAGTCAGGAACGATGAAACTGATAGAGGACCGCCTACACCCTGACCCCCTCATTCCATGAACATTTCATAAAAACAGAGTGAAAATTGTAGAAATTCAGCTTGTTACAAGGATTTGCGGACACACGACGGACACACAAGCAGACACACAAGACACGGAACGGAAGTTGTTTAAAATAGCCAACTTAAAACTTGAAGTTCGAGAGGAAATTTAGATTTTTTAGGCAAAAAATTGTTCATCCCCAAAAAGTGAAAACAATGGTAGACTCGAGAGTAATAAAGAACGTAGTTCTGAGGATAAATCCAAGTTGGGTGGACAGTATTTCATCCTCACTTATTATTACATAGAAGTATAGAATTATTTGATGGACGGTAATGAAATTAATAGGACATTATCTAGGAGCTTACTCACAAAATGCTTTATTTATTCGACGACAATGAAATTTATAGGGGCCCATCTTCGGCTTTTTTACCCATGGCTATTTCATCAAAATTAGACTAAAACTTAAGTAGGTATAGTGTTTGGCGTGAAGGAATTTGGGCGGAACCAAAATTAACCAACAAGCTCTGAAACGCGAAGCATTGCAAGAACATTAAGTAGAAAATACCTTTGATAGTGAGGAAGCAAAAATGCATGTAGTAACTATTTGCAAAAAATACATAAGTATATTAAACTTAAATAAAACTAAGTTAGGTCTAGAAAAAACTCGGCGGACCCCCGGTTACCTCTATTTACATACTTCGAATGAAATTATTGAAACACAGAATGTGTTTTAGCTCACGCGTTTCACATAAGCCCGTGAAACCCGCATATAAGAATGACTCAGATTTTGCGGTGTATCTTATCACAACTATGTCCAGTTGTTTTATTTATTTAACACCAGCGCAACGACTCACCACCAGCTCAATGAAATCATCAGAAATTAACGAGCAGTTGCAATAATGTTCACAATATCAATTATTGAGAATGATCACCTGTGTGTAAACAATTATTCAAATAACCATGCTCATAACTCAGCTTGTTGGCCACGCACTTCGCAATAGTTAACATGATATGGTTGGATAAATCGAGAGCTTTCGAACGAATGGTCAACGAATTTTGTGGGATGAAAAATGACGAAGTACCATTTCCCTAGCAACGACTCGGTTGTAAGCGGAAATCATCAGAAATTGTTGCAACGCATTTCCAGTACACATTTTCGTTGCACATGAACGTTCTGTTTTCGGTTGGAGATGCCAAGACTTTCTGTGTTAAAATTAAGGTGGGTAATAATTTGGAATTTTTTTCGTTATCAGACCCTATTTATGTGCTGCAACTCTTTGAGATCACTTGCAATAATACTCATATGAAACCCTCATTTTGAAAGCTTGAAATCCACATGTGTATAGGCGAATCGAACATCATAAAACCCTTGTTTTTATTCCGTTGCGACATCATCTCCTCCCTAGAATGCCGTCGAGCAGGTCGACTCTTGATTTTTCAAGTCGTCAATTCAAACTTCGAGATAGAGAATCGTCTGAATTTAAATTTCTACATCTCAAAAGTCTTGTCTCAAGTGGATAACATCTCAGCCCAAGCGCTTAATTGCATTTATATACATGTTGAGAGGTGAGTGAACGCATTTGTTTCACCAGGTAAAAAACTGGACTTCTGCTAAGAATTTAGATTAGAAAAAAAAAGAATACAGACGCAGCAAATTATAACACAAAGCTTTATTATTTTTGTATTACATACCACCTCTGGTGATCGGTCTCCAGATGAGGCCAATTGAGGATCATCAATCTAACTTGAATTTCCAATAGGTTCTATGGGTTGGTTCCTAGATGGTTCCCTATGACTTGGTACAGCAGGTGGGAATGGGGGCAATATAGAAAATAGCTGCCTAGTATACTCGTGCTGTTACATGTGTCGACGTGTTTTTAAATGTATTATACAAATTATACAAGTTTATTCATAACATGTTGCATTTAAAGCATATTTGCATGATAATGTTTATACTAAGATTTTACATAAATATAAACCTTAATAATCGACCAATGAAAAAGTACAACCTGTAGCCTCATAAATTGGAGTTTTACAAGTAGAGCACCGCCTACTTTGCCATCCATACCGTACACCATCTTGTGCGACACCTTAAAAACACTACAGATTATTATTTTTTTCTTATTATATATAATAAAGCTTCTAAGCAAATCAAGGGTCTATGGTTAATTATTAAACGAAGCGTATGGCACATTACCTAAGTATAATTTTATTATTTATAGTTGGAACCTGCCGAAATAAAATTAATTAAATTAAATATCACTCTAACAAGGCTACAGAATTCCTGTAAAAAGAGCTCAGGGTTGACAAATTAAAACTCGAGGTGCCTATCGAAAATTTTTGAAATGAGAGCTGCATTTCTTGTTGTTGATATTTTTGGATGTTATCAAAACATGTTACCTTAGGTGTTTTGTATGATTTCAAAAGTTACATGTAGATAATGATGTACTCGTACATTGGCTTCAGTTCATCTTCGAGCAGCGATATCCGTTCTAGCTAATGTTAAAGTTCTATCTAATACAAAAATGATTAGCATGTATGAAATAATTACCATATTTTAATTAAAAAAGGCCTGTTAATCCTTAATTCATTCGTTTCCTCCAAGTTGCTACCCAGGAACTAATTCAAGGAGATGCTAAAAATTAGATTAAAAACGTTGGAGAAAGAGAGAGAGAGAGAGAGAGAGAGAGAGAGAGAGAGAGAGAGAGAGAGAGAGACAGAATGAATTAAAGACAGACTGACTTTTTTATTAAAATTTTCTAATAATTGGAACTGTAGTACAAACAAAGAAGTTTTCATTATTACAGCGCTTTACACTTAGGTATATTTCACTTGGATTATCCGAACACTTATGTTTCAAAATTTCAAATGGATGGTATTCGATAGAGAAAGAGAGAGTAACATTAACGTGCAACATCAGTCGAAACCGCATATAAAACCTACCATCAACAACGCCCACAAGGAAGTTATTTCCACCGAGCTCTCGGTTTTTCTCGCAATCGCTAAATTCTCCATTCAGGGTTGCCCGATCGGTTACCAACCCCCTCGAAGCGATTTGATTAGCTATTTTGAAAACCGACCTATTTACCTTGGAAGCGAACTGGGTTTGGACTCGGGAGCGCCCCAGATTGCGTCAGTCCGATCTCCGATGTAAAAAAGAACTTGCTCAACAACCGAAGACACGGCAAATTCTCATCCATGGATAAACAGTGCAACAGTGCAAGGCCTTCTCCATGGGGAAGTTAATCATTACAGTAGGTAGCCTTTCCATTATTATGGTTAGCGTGGTAGTGAGGGGATGAGATATTGGTTTAGGCTGCTTTTCTCATCGTTTATTTGACACTCCTAGCGCTTTCGCCCATTAGGGCCTCATCAGGGAGTTTAAGTTTACATATTGTTGTAGCATTCGTTTATTTCGATATGTTTATTTGGTATCCGTCTCATTTGGAGTGTGTCGCATCGGGTTTATAGTCATTATGATCCTTACTATGTAGTAATTAGTCGTAATTTTGTGTATTAAAATGTGAAGAATAAAACCGATTTGCAATCATATGAGAGCAGGCCTCTTGGAAATCCAAGGCCAAGAGGCCTGCTCTCATATTATTGCAAATCGGTTTTATTCTTCACATTTTAATACACAAAATTACGACTAATTACTACATAGTAAGGATCATAATGACTATAATCCCGATGCGACACACTCCACATGAGACGGATACCAAATAAACATATCGAAATAAACGAATGCTACAACGATATGTAAACTTAAACTCCCTGATGAGGCCCTAATGGGCGAAAGCGCTAGGAGTGTCAAATGAACGATGAGAAAAGCAGCCTAAACCAATATCTCATCCCCTCACTACCACGCTAACCATAATGGGGAAGTTATTGGGAACGCCGTACAATCCACACAGTCCAGTGGTTAAATAAAAAAAGAAAAGCTCATTTAGCAAATGTTTACAGAAAATTATACTACTACTATCCCTCCAAAAATTTTAAAATAGGTATGTACCTACTTAAGTTTTTTCAATTTTTTTTTCCTTCCAGATGTTTTGAGGCATTCTGAAACGATTCCTCGAATTTAACGTTTTTCATATTCAAGTATACACCTACCTACAGGGTGTTTAAAATTTAACAAACCAGCTATTAATTAATTAATTTTTTTTTAATTTTGGGAGGTATCAAAATCTTGAACTTCATTTTTTAAACATTGTTCAATGGTGAAATTGAAATTTGATTATCAAGTGCCACAGTGGCGCTTCGACTTCTAACGCTCGTTTTTTGAGAGCCTACTAAGCGAACTAAAATTTGATTTTTTCGGTATTTTTCTAAGTTGGTATTGCTACAGTTTTTTGAGCACAATAAATTGGTCAAATTTCCAAAAAATACGCTATAAGAATTACAGCAAATGCCAAAAGTTTGTAAACTATAAACTAGGACATAGAAGAAAAAACACAAAAGAGTACCTACTGAAAAATTATTCTTAATTAGGTACATTAAAGTGTAATGTATTTATTTGAGATAAATACATGTACTTCGGTAAAACGTTAAACAAAATTAATAAAAATTCTATCTTTGGTATGCATGGCCAAATATTGTTTATAAACAGTTTTTGTTTCCTCACTACAGAAGGTAGGTAAGCTTTGTGTTCATGATTAAAGCCGAAAAAAGGTGTCCTCCAAAATCAAAATTTCCACTCGCATTTTACGTTTTAGACCATTCTGAACAACTTTTCGTGTATCCGCAAATCCTTGTAATAAGCTTATTTTCCACAGTTTTCATCCCATTTGGATGAAATTTTCAGGGAATGTGCGGGCTAGAGGGTAGACGGTCCTCTATCAGTTTCATCGTTCTTGACTCAATATCTCACTCTGCGTATGCGCCAACGTAAATTATACCAAGCATAATTTTCTCACGCCCTAGACGTTCGGTCTCGCTAAAATTTGGATGATAGTTGGGAGATAAGAATATGACCATCCCATGTAAATTTCAACATGATTGTATCATTAATAGCTACTGCGCATGCGCCTATTTGAAATCCTTGTAACGACCTTAATTTTAAATTGTTTTCATCCGATTTCGATGAAATTGTCAGAGAATGCGCAGGTTAGGTTGTAGATGGTCCCCCATCAGTTTCATTGTTGCCAAATCAATACTTCATTCTGCGCATGCGCATAAGTAAATTTCATCATGTTCCATCTTTTCACTCTCTAGTCGTTCGAGTTCGCTTAAATTTGGATGATAGATGGAAGAAGATGATAAGTAAACGAGGAAGCTATGTGCCAGACCCAACTTGGTAGACGTTTTTCAATGCCGTCGAATCAACTGTAGCCTCTGCGCATGCGTAAACGTGAATTTCTCATAACTTTAATTTCTTATCATCTATTGTTCCAATTTCCTTCAATCTCGTGGAGTAGATGGGTATATATGTTCCAGAAAAATTCCCTATGAATTATATCGCGATTGGCGGAGTAATAACTATAGTGCATGCTCAAAATTAAAATTGATCGACACAGTCAAAATTCCGAGACTAATAGACCGATTTTTATGAAATTTTCAAGGATTGTGAGGTTTAGCTCCTAGACGTTCCCCAGTAAATTCCATTGCCGTTGAAAAAATAGAAGTCAGTGCTCATGCACAAACATTATTTTCTTATAACGTTGACTTATCAATGATTTCGTCTCGTACTTTGTTCTTCAACTAATAATATACCTACGTCCATGTTATGATATGTGAGGAAGCTATACTGCCCTCCCAACTTGGCAGATGTTTTCGCCATAATTTATTGTTCGGGCTCACAAAATACTTGAATTTCCAACTAATACGCGAAAAAATACGAAAATTTATTCATATGGCCATGTTGCATGACTGGAACTTTTTTCCCCCTCAAAAGCCCGTTTTTCCAAAAAAAAAAAATGTTCCCCAAGGAAACACTGAGTGGAAAACCAGTGCAACGCCTCCTGCATGGGGAAGTTATTGGGACCCCCGAACATTCTACACGGGTCGGTGGTTGAATGGAAGAAGAAAAGCTCATTTTTATTTCCCTCTGACACAATCGGACTCGCAATATCTTTTTCGCTTCGAGCACAACCAACAATCAGCTGTCACGTTTTCTGTGCCCCTTACCGAATGGAGGGAAAGATCGATACCTCGTTGCTTTTAGAGGGTACCTACCCCACCAATGCCTGTGTCCGCAAATTTATAAAAATAGTTTATTCAACAAAAACGGCACCAAATTATAGATAGCCCTTCTACGCAGATCATTGGTCTATAATTCTATTATTAAGCCCCATAATATTTCAGTAAATGATCAGAACTTGGCGCATCGTGCCTCCCAAAAGGGCCCCCCACAATTTCAAACCACAACTCAAGGACCTCATAATTTTACGGTTCATAGTGAATGTTGGGGGGAAAAAAAGCTGGTTGAAACGAAAAGGAAAGAAACTAGCCTCAGATGCTCCCAAAGGCTGATCATTCGGCTAAATTAAAATAATAAAAAACTGAATGAAATTCGGCGATTCAAAAAAGGTTGGATTTTCAGATTTTTTTGCAGTTTTTAGAAGTTCTTTAGCAAATATTAACGACATTTTAATATGTTTCTCAGCATAATATTGTACACAAATTTGTTATTGCCCAAGTTAACCGTTGATATTTTGCTTTCAATAAAATTCTGCTAAAGATGGTAAATTTAACAATTTTTGGCCCCTTTTAGCCGTTTTTAGTGATTTTTCGAGCACCTTTTCAAAATTTGGCCAATTTAATGGGCTCAAAAAGTGTTGGCCAACGAACTCATCCTGTCATTTGGAAAGCTTGACTTTTTGGTGCAAGAACAGAATTTTTATCTCAATCCTAAGGAGAGTTACCGTTTGGAATGATATATATATATATGAAAAAGCGTTAAACTCTAGGATTCGTTTCAGAATACCTCAAAACGGATTTTGGGGAAGAAATTTTTCGAAAACGTAAATTTAAAATTTTTTAGAGCCATTGCAATAACTTTATTTTTTATGAAAATTCGCTAATAATGCTAGAAGTAATTTAGGTTTACGCATGCGCAGAACGAAGTAATGATTTGAGAAGAGTGAAATTAGTAGGGGACTATCTACAGCCTAACCCGCATGTTTCCTGACAATGTCATCAAAATTGAATGAAAACTGTTGAAATCAGCTCGTTAAAAGGAAAACAAATACACGCATGTGCAGCAGCTACTAATGATGCAATTATGTTGCAACTTACCTATATGGGCTACATCCGGAAATGAGCGAGATCGGACGACAAGGAAATAAGAAAATGATGCTTGATGGAGTTTACATTTGCGCATGCTCTGAATGAAGTATTGATTTGGTAACAAAGAAACTGATGGAGGACCATCTGCTGCCTAACTTGCAAATATTAAAGTGGAAATTAGGGATCGGACATTGACATCGATGTTTCATCTCCGATGTTCGATATTTTTCCATCGATGTTGATAGCAACGATATTATCGAACATCGATGTTGATAGCAACGATTTTATTGAATATCGATGGTAAGGCTTTTGATAAATATGGATCATCGATGTTGGCCCCACCGATTTTTCCCACTTGCGCATTTAAAGTTTAAATTTTAGGGTTTATAGGGTTTTAGGGGTTTAAAAATGTAGGGTAAATCTAGATAGGTTTGGGGAGGGGGGGGGGGGGATAAAATTAGGGGGGTTTGATAAAAAAAACTCCAAATCCAACTTCTTCCATTAGTATTCTCTAATTTCCTTTTAAAAGGAAAACAAAGATATGTTTTTGCATCAACTTGTTTTAGTTTAAATATTAATTTCTGCTGGGTTAATAAATCATTTAAAAAAAATTGAAAATGTTTAATATACCAGCATAAGGGCATAGCCTAATTTGATTTTTGAGAGATATTTGTTTTTGATAAATATCTTTAGATAATCAATGTTGTAATTTACTACAATTCTTTTACAACATCGATGTTTTACGATGTTGAAAAACATCGATGGCAAGAATGCCGATATTTACCCACATCGATGGTCACTGGTTGATGTCCGATCCTTTGTGGTGATATTCACGTATAGCATAGATTGAGATAAAAATATGCGGTTGCCGGCACTCTGCTCCTTTTCATAATGTAGTTTTACTTGTTTTGTCACACTCGGTCGTATGCACCCTGTATATTATAGATTATGTTCCATTTTAGGACACATAGGGAGAAAGCCTTGAATCTTACGGATGTAAGTTGATTGATGTACGTATGGTTATCATCTACATTCATGTTGTAAATTATTTCCTGTTTTCACAACGATTTCCGGACTCAACAGCCATTATTTTTCATTAACAGCGGCAATCCGAGGTGTTATGCCACTTGTTTGGAGGTCAAAATAAAATTGACTTTAAAACACCCACTTTCGAACACTTTAATGCAATTCTCTTTTTTCAGGCGTCGAGAGGCAAATAACAACTAATATTTCGATACCGGACATACCATTCAAATGGGTACCTGAAGAGAATTATTCTGGTGCAACGAAATAGAACATTTATCTCGTTAGTATTTTGCATGCGCAATGCTCCATTTCTATTCGTAGTTCCTCCCACCCGACTACGACTCAACGTTGCAAAAAACTCTCTAATAACTTCAATGATTCTCGTCCTACGAAAAGAAATCACTACATGGTTGCTAATAGTTAATAGTTAATCATTAGGTAATAGTTGCTATTATGCACTAAGAAGGTGGCCCTGTCAACCTTTTCACCCTCGGGAAATGAAATTTGATAGGATTGTGAAGAATGAGATGAATAAAATTACTTTTATTCCACGTACCTAATTCAGCTAAATACAGTTTAAAAGTAATGATGCATTAGAGAAACTAAGAAAGTGTTAACAAAGTAACTTGTAAACTAGTCATTATAACCATGCTGGTGCTTGCGTATTAACTATATATTACAAGGGTGACTTTCTAGGAAATTGAGAGACGCTTGATACTATGGTTTCTTTCTTTCGCTCCAGTACCCCTGTTAAAAGATTGAGTATTCAAAGGAAGATATTTTTGATACGACGAATTTAACAAATATCACCAGTTCTAAGTTAGATATAGCACAAATATCAAAGCTACCTTGTCCCTCAAAGATTGAGAAGATGAAAAATTAGTAAATCATTTGGAGAAAAAATAAGGGAAAAAAAGTTCAAGTTAACAAGTCATTCTCAGATCACCAATCATCCACAGCATCCAACGAAGCACTTTCCTCGACGCGAGAAGCCGCGGCCTCGACCTTGGGACCTTGACCGCTGATGGCCAGGGGCAGCGGAGGTCCCAGGATCCTTAAAGCCCTGGCACTTGATATAAAATAAATGATTCAAGTGTTTACACATTAGTGCATTCCCCATTACACAAGTTAACAAAAAAACACCTGCCAAGTTGGGTGGGCACTTGGGCAGTATACATTATTGGAATTACTTATTGTAACATTGTAACATGCACTTTTAGAATTAGTTGGAAAACAAGGTAGAGTCGAAATTAGAGGTAGGTAATTTAAATTTACGACAACAAATCAGACATAAGGAAATTCCTGCAATGTATGCATTGCCTACCAATATGTTTTACAGACATCAGGGCATTGATAAGATATTTCACGAACTTATCAATCTTCCGGGAAATGGTTCCTGCCTTTTTCGTGGTTTCAAGGACATCGATGCTCGCCGCTCAGAATTCATAGTGTAACCCCCGGAGAAAGTAGTTACAACATAACCTGTAGGGATTACAAAGACTTCCTACCTTACCAACCTACCTACGCGGGGCAACGGGGCGTGACACGAATTTATGACCTCCCTCAGTAACGACTACGTATAATTTCGGGCGTGTATATTGTTCACAATAGCGTTCAATATCATTGTGTTCATATCATAGCGTTCAAAACACACCAGTTTCCACGTACACGAGAGAAGAAACGTGTACACTTACATTTGAACGCTCATTAAAATTGACGTCATCATCTCTCATTTTCGCATAAAAGAGCACAAAAATAACTGAGATATGATTGATTTGGTTGATTTTAAGCTCCATACCGGCCTATCCCGAAGCTTTTTCACTTGGAAACGCGCACGCACAGTAAAATTACACGTAGCCTGCTTTATAGTTAGTTAAAAAAAAAAAAAAAAAAAAAAAAAAAATCGGCTGAAAAATGCATTAATTTGGTGCGCACTGGTGGTGTGGCCGCCAGCAAACAGGCGTATAAAAATCTCATAGTAGTGTAAACCTGTGCACTTACATTCGAACGCTCATTAAAATTAACGTCATCATCCTAGAGCTGTTTTTTCGCACAAAAGCGCACGAAAATAACTGAGATATGATTGTTTACACTACTATGAGATTTTTAAACGCCTGTTTGCTGGGCGGCCATACCACCAGTGCGCACCAAATTAATGTTTTTCAGCCCCCGACCATGGTTTTTTTTTTGTTCCTTTTTTACAAACTAAAAAGCAGACATGCAATTTTACTCTGTGTGTGTGCGTTTCTAAGTGAAAAAGCTTCAGGATAGGCCGGTTCGGAGCTTAGAATCAACCAGCTTTTATGCGAAAAACAGCTCCAGGATGATGAAGTCAATTTTAATGAGCGTTCGAATGTAAGAGTACAGGTTTACACTACTTACACATTTTGCGTCCTCACTACCGAAGGTAGGGAAGCTTCGTGTTCGTGATTGAAGTCGAAAAAATTGTTGTCCTTCTAAATCAAAATTTCCTTGCTTTTTGCGTTTCTGAGCTCGCTGATCAATTTTTGTCCCGTGTCTGTCTGTGGAAAATCCTTGTCACGCCCAAAACTATACCTACCAAGTTTCTGTCCGATTCCGATGAAATTTTCAGGGATTGTGAGGGTTAGCTCCTAGACCAGGGGTGCTCAAACTTGAACTGCTGGCGATCTACCTCAATATTTTTAGACTACTTACGATCGACTCTGAGAGGCTGCAAGTGTGTGTGATGCAGGGTTGTCGTACATACACGATACACCCTACCTACCTAGGTAGGGTGTACCGTAGCATATATAGATATTAGCTTTCCGTACAATTTACATTATTTTAGTCAAGGTTTGGGTTAGGTTTACTTAAGTTCTTCTCTACAATATCAATGAAAAAACTCCTAGTTATTCAAAATTGCGAGTTTATTCGTTGTTACAAAACAAAAGAGTTACATATGGTGTTAAACTCAACTAAGGAGTGACTTTGGATGTTGAAGCGTGGCATTGCATGTCCTCAGCATACTTTTCATAAGATGGTGCGTAACCACTGAGTGCCAATCGCAAGCATGATGACATATGATCGTCAGTTAGTCGATTGCGATATTTTGACTTAATTATCTTCATTTCAGAAAATGCAGACTCGCACAAGTAAGTTGACCCAAACATTGCCGTCAGTTGAAGGGCGATTTGCCTTAGATTCGGATATTTATCTTCAGATATGAAACACCTGAAATTTGTATCAGATGCTGTAGCTTTGAGATGTATATCTGATATAATCTGCACCAACTCATTTTCAACAGAACATGAGTTCATATTAAACTGACTTGCTACTTCAGTAGCTAATTCCTCAATGTTTTTACATGAAAAAGGATAACTCATAAATGATGCTATATTTGCCAATTTACTGCAATCATAAAAACGCATTTCGAATTGTCCCAAAATATTTGATAATTTAGCCTCACACGTATCATAATTCAACTGAGGAATCATTGCTTTCAAAGACGGAAAATGTTTCAGATCCTTTCTTTTCAGTTGATCTATCATAAGTTGCAATTTACTTTTGAATGCGTTTACTGCGCTAATCATCTCAATAATAGTTTTTCCTTTACCTTGAAGCTCCAAGTTAATGGTGTTTAAGTGCATTGTGATGTCAGGCAAAAATGCCAAATCAGTCAGCCATTTTTCGTTTTTCAACATCTCAGTGTCATCACCTCTTTCGTCTAGAAAAGCTGTTATTTCGGGCAATAATTCTTGAAACCTTTCTAGGAATTTTCCGCGACTCAACCAACTGACGTCCGTGTGAAGAACTAAATCAGTGTGTTCAGCTGACTCCCTATCTTCCAACTGCAACTTAAAGAGCCGCCGTCGAAAGCTACGTGCACAGATGGAATTCACAATTTTTGTTGCAATGCCCATAATTTCCTCCGTGTTTAAAACTTTTGAACACAAAACTTGTTGATGTATAATGCAATGGAATGAAAAAAATGAAGGGAATTCTTCATTAGCTCGACACAATGCCACAAAACCGTTCTTGTTTCCAGTCATTGCTGGTGCTCCATCGGATTTAATGCACACTAATTTATATATTGGTAGCTTGTAGTTTTTTACAAAATTGATGAAAACGTCATATATATCTTCGCCACGGGTCTTCCCCTTCAGAGGAATGATTGTCACAAATTCTTCCTTAGCCAACATGTTCTCGAGATCTACTCAAAAAGCACTCACGATCGAATGGTCGATCGCGATCGACCGTTTGAGCATCCCTGTCCTAGACGGTCCCCCTATAATTTTCAATGTCGTCGAATCAACAGTAGCTTGTGTGCATGCGCAACCGTGAATTTCTCATAATGTATATTTCTAATCATCTGTTAGTCCCATTTCTTTCAAACTTGGTAGGTAATTGGGTGTATATTCTAGTGAAATACCCTATAAGTTATATCTCGATTGGTAGAGTAATAACCGTTGCGGATGCGCGAATCTAATATTGATTGACATACTCAAAACTCCGAGTCTTATGGGACGATTTTGATGAAATTTTCGGAGGTGGTGCGGGATAGCTTCTAGACAGTCCCCTATAACTTTAATTGTCATCACATAAATAGTGGACTGTGCACATGTACAAACGTTAATGTTTTATAACGAAAAAAGTTACAGTTAAGCAGCATGATCGTATGAGCAATTTTTCCTAAATTATCTATCATATTATAAGTTAAATTGTATTGAAATTTGAGCAATTTTAGTGGAAATAAATTGTCGAAAGGGTCAAGAACCCCTGATTAAAAATATTTTGGTTATATTTTGGATTCAATAATGATTTTAACGAATAAAACACAATATTAAGATTAATAAATTGTACAATCATGACAGCATCGGACGATTATGATTTCATTTCGTCACGCCTAGCTAAACACTTGTTTGCTTTGAAGAACGTTTGTATCTACAAAACAAACGATTTCACTGACGCTAACAGTTACTGTTTGGGACTGTATAATTTCGGGAAGTTGAGTGTGATAACGTGCAGGCTGATAGGCTTGCAAATGGAATAATCAACGCGCCAAATCGTTGGCAGTTGGTGAAAAGGGAAATGTAGGTACTGATATAAAAAAGTACCCAGCATGATCGTATGAACAAATTTTCTTATATGATCTATCGTATTATAATTAAATTGCATTGAAATTTGAGCAATTTCAGTGGCAAAAAATGGTTAAAAATAGATTTTATGGCAAAAAAATAAACGTACTTCCTAAGTGAAATTTGGTGATTAAAAAATGATTTTGGATTTTTAGGTTTTTTTCAAGTTTTTTTTTTATCAAAAAATATTAATGAAATTCAAGTACGCTTTTCAGCATAATTTTGTGCAATCTGACGTTGATAATTTTGTTTTGACTAAGAACCTAATGTTGATCTAAAAAGCTTTTAAGATTTTAGGTATTTTTTTAAAGCTTTTTTAACAATAAAATTGCATTATGAACAATTATCAATCACCCCAATTGCTGTGTTTGTGAGTATCGTTTCTCGCGTTGAGATAATTTCTTAGACAAAATTTAAAATTATTGACACGGTAGTTTTCCTCAGTTATCCCTCGGAATTACAAATTACCTTATAATTTTTAGCCCCAGAATACAATTTTGACGATTTGGCTTTGGAATCTTTATTCAAACCCTTCAAGACTGTTGAAAACCAAACTCGGACGCGATGCGATCGGTTTTCGATTTTTGGTCATGCTTTCATCACAGTGGTGAAAAGTTGGTTCTGAAACCACCATTTCCTGGCTAAAAATCCACGAGCCAAAAAAACGATATAAAACACTGTTTTCTCATGTTTTCTGACCTTATGAATCGATTGAAACTATTCCCGAACTTCTAGGACTAACTGTTTCTGAAATATGGTCAACTTGGTCAACTTTTTTGTTGTTGTCAAAAGTGTTAAAAAATGAACTGATGAAGAAATGAACGGCCTTCTTATATAATACTTTCAAGGTTTTTCTGTCTTTTCCTATAGAACAGAACTATTTCAGGTTGGATTTCACATTTTAGGGGTACACTCAATTCGATTGAATAATTAATATTTACCTTCCTGACACCTATTTCCGAATACTTCAATCATATCTTGAAAACCGAAGTTTTTCTGTGAAATGAGGAAATGCGACAAAAAACGTGCGAGCAGGCGTCCCTCAGGGCAGTGTCTTAGGCCCATATTTGTATTTATTATACTCCTCTGACTTCTCAATAGTGCCAAATGTAAAAATTGCTCAGTTCGCAGATGACATGGCTATATTGAGCAAAGGAACCTGTGAAAACACCTCCAGGATATTGGAAGAACATGTAGCTCATATGGGAAAGTGGTGTGACTAATGGAGAGTCAAAATGAATCCGCAAAAAACAGAGGTTGTAAAATTCACCTATGAAAATCGAATAAAAATAATATCCCAATCACTTTCAATAATGAAACGATTCCAAAAGTGAACGAGGTAAGATATCTTGGTCTCATCCTTGACTCAAAGCTCACATGGTCATCACACATCAATGAAGTGCCTCAAAAGATGAAAATGAGGACCAAGCAACTGAAGTTCTTAGTTTCAGCTAAATCACGCCTCCCTCTCCACCTCAAAAGACTAATATGCCTAACCCTTGTGCGCCCTGAATGGATGTACGGGTGTGACATCTGGAATTAAGCCTGCAATTCACAAATTATAAAAATACAGACAAAACAAAACCTGTACCTAAGTACCATCGTAGGTGCTCCATGGTTTCTACGCTAAACCATAATCCATAATTAGCTGAAAATCCCCTGGGTAGAAGAAGTTATCAAGACACGTTACAGCAGACTACACACATCAGTGAAAACTCTCACAAATCCATCAGTACACGCTACAGCAACACACATTCCTGCGCCACGAGTGACACGACGACTGAAGAGAAAACGACACACGAACCTGTTGGACACACAAGAAGACATCTAATCACAAGAGAAAATGACTTTTCTATTTTTAATCGGAGGGCAGCCATTGGGCCAGTTGCTCCTTCAAGCGTCATATTAATTAGGTAGTCCCTACTCCATTCAAAGCATTATACCAACTGAGATGTACAACATTGATTTACAAATAAAGTTATCTTTCCTTTAAAAAATAAAAATGAATAAATAAAAAATAAAATAAATAAATAATAAATAAAATAAAAATAAATAAATAAATAAAATAAAAAAAGAGTGTAAGAAGAGGTAATCGTGTACTATTTCTATACGTGGTAGGTGGATTTAGAGTTACGTGGTGTTATTTATTGTAAATTTACAGATACATAAATTTACAGCTGTTGTCCGATATGATGATAAATATTTGAGAAAATTGTTATGTTACGTTCTTTATTAATGTTGGTATTTAAAAACCTAATTTACGAAAATCGATTGTTTCTTAAAATGTTGCCTTACAAATCTTGAAATCTCAAATGATTTGAGCCTCTGGGTAGCAATTAGTTGCAGCCAATTGTTATTAAATCTCATTCTACACTTATTTGAGAACCATTAAGGCCTCAAATTGGTAGCGATCCCCAGCGGACCCCGCTACTAATTGCTTTTCGAAATCAAAAAGTACCAGTCATGCAGCACAATCGTACGAGTATGAGCGAATTTTCTTAAACCATCAATCGTATTAAAATATGTTAAATTTAAGCAAACCCACTCAAATATTATTATTTGTTATATATGTTATAACCTACTTTTACACTTTAGCTTACTAGTTTCACCCCTAAAATTACATAAAATTTGTCATACCTATTGAACTCATTTTTGAGTTAATTTGTGAAACTTGGCTATAACGGGGTTGGGGAGATATACCATTCGATTCAGCACAAAAAATACGTAGAAACTGACTCCAAACTCTTATTTTCATAGAAGGTAAGTTTTCAAGAAAACCCTCGATTTCATCGAAAAAAGAGAAAAAAAACAATGTTTTTCAACATTAAAACAGGGTTTTCTCCCCTAGTAAGCAAAGTAAAAGTAAAATTGACTACACCGTTGGAAAGCTGAGATTTTGGCACATATTTTAAAGACTACAGGCTAAATTTGAAATGCAGGATTGTATTAGACTTACAGACTATGAAAAAAGTCGTCATTATGAAGATTTGACAAAATTCACTAGTCAGATTGATTGTTCACTAATTGAACCATCTTAAATAACTCTTATTTTACATTAGAGAGATGGGAAACTTAACACTTTTTCCAACGGTATAATAAAAATTTAATTTTCTCAGGTAATTAAGGAAGTTATGGCCGTTTTAGTGAGTTCACGAAAAAAATCTTAAAAGTGAAATTGCTCGGAAACGAAGTCTCTAAAAAAAACGCTGCAAATTATTACATAATGGTTTGTTATTTCTGAATCAGATAGCCAGCTATAGTAACCAGCATGCTCTGGGGCTTTCGCCAATCTCTTTTCTAGTATCCACTTCTGTTCTTCCTCTTACTCCACCCCCCGCTCACCCCCCTCACCACCCACCGTGACCCCCTGCCAAGCGTGCCAGGCGTGCGCGCGTGCGTAAGTCTAACACTCAAAGTCTCGAAAAAGACAATTTTTCGACCGTTTTTGGCACATAGCATCTATGCAAGTAAAGCGGTTAAACGTTAGGACCAACTAGACCCCAAATGGAGTCTATGTGCGAAAGAACGGGTTTTTAAAGTCAATTTCTTAGGCCTTTTATGGCCCGGACGGCGAACGGCGGACGGACATTTCAAATTTGGATTCTACGTACCTTGAAACGTAAAGTGACAAAGTTTGAGGGGGGGTTATAAAATTTGTTTGCTATACGATCACATAGGCTTATTATTGGAAATAATAAACCAAAAAAGTCTATTAGGCACTTTTTGTTGCAAACTAGTGGTACAATCGATCCCTGGCCTGTGGCAGGTACCAAAGGTTAACACCCTGTATATATATATTAATTGCTATGCAATTCTTAGGCCGACCCCAAGTAATTTTTTATGTAACGTCCCCATTTAAAATGTCCGGGGACACGAAGCGCGAGGTCGTGGGTTGAAATTCCCAGTCAGGCTTGAAATTTTTTGTTTTTTCTTTCTCGTGAGACAAAGGTTGTGGGTTCAAATCCCAGCCGGGCTTGAAAAAAATTTTTTTTTTCTCGTGAGACGAAGGTTGTGGGTTCGAATCCCAGCCAGGCTTATTAATTTTTTTTTCTTCTTTTTTTCGAATTGCATAGAAATTATCCTCGTTTTTTTCACAGTAGAAAAGAGAAAAGATCCGGCGTGGCGCGAAGCGCCGAGTATAGATTAGGGGGGTCCAGGGGGCCGAAGCCCCCGTGGCGGGGTCAAGGGGCGGAGCCCCTTGCAAGGCCCGAAGGGCCGAGTATATATATATATATATATATATATATATATATGTATATATATATATATATATTTGATTGAAATCGAAGATTTCGGGTGATTATTGAGGTGTTAGACATCGTTGGGTGTAGGTACTCACTCTAAACTGTAGTGAATTTTCATTTCATAAATGTTTAGTGAAATTGTGCGTTTCATCTTTCAACACAACTCATAACCCTGAAGAGGTACGAATAAACGTACGAAACGTTGGTAAAATAAACCAGTTGTCCTTTATCGACCGCACCTCAATAATCACCCGAAATCTTCGATTTCAATCAACTATATGATTCACGGTCAACAATTATATCAAACATATATATATGTATATATGTATACAGAATGTCGTGATATTAGAATGCATGAAGAAGGCTAGTAGGAATTGAGGTTTGGTGGCCTCATCATAGGAAAAGGTCTGGTGGATAGAGTACTAAGGCTGGCTTGCATCATTCAATGCAAAAGTACCAAGATAACTCAGGACAAGTCATGATTCTCCCTAACTAGCAATTTGGCTTTGTTTTTTTTTTTTTCTTCATGTTCGTGGCCTTCACGTTCTATTTCACGATCTCTTTAGAACGTCATCTTCGATTCTATTTCAGCTTCAATTGATTCGCAGGATATTTTCCAGAGGCTGAGATCGTTTATCATTTTAGAATACAATGACCAACCCAAGGTCGTTCAAGTACTTAATTTGGTACAGCTGAGTGTATTATTTGCTTCTTGTGCATCGAATTAAAGTTTTGAATCATGCAGTGCCTGTAAACAACATTTGGTGCGAGCGCAAATGCGAGATTCGAATGGAAATTTTGATTTTGCAACAATATTAATGTCGTCTTTGAAAGTGATCAGAAGGTTTCCACAACCTAGAGTACTTTTTAATCAACCTACAGATCTGAAATTTGAAATGGAGCTTCTTTGGCTTATCTAGAGTATAAATTCAGTGGATGTAGACGCACTTATCAACTGTGGGAATCGACTTATGGAGCTGATGCCTGAAATGTAGCTCCTTTTTTGAGATCTGTAATACAATATCGAAAAGTATGGAGGGACCTGTGGGACCTTTGAGGCTAATTTCTTTCCTAATCGACTTACGGTCATGAAATTTAGATGAAGATCCGATGGGACACCTCAAAAACAATTACGAGGTACGGCAGCGCACTGATCATCAGTTGAGGGGCCTCTAAGGCCAACTTTTTTATAATTTTCTAAGCGTAAAATTGTGGGGTCATAGAGCTGGAACCCTGTTGAGAGGTGAGAGGCACCAAGTTTTGACGTTATACTATATACGGGGTTAAATGATAATAATAATAGACCAGTGATCTGCTTAGAAGGGCTATCTAATACAGAAATCATATACCATTGTGTTATATTTTGCGGCGTTTTTTCTTGTGCCGTATGTATAAGACATTGGCGGCCAGCTGCTGTGATGGGTGTAAAACAAGGCTAAAAGCTGTAACTAACGTGCTGAGCAGGGTTGATAACTGTACGGTAATTACCGTAAACATACGGTAATTTGGGTGCCCTCACGGTGCACGGCAGCAATCTTATTACCGTACGCTAAAATACGGTAAAATGTAAAACCTAGGTAAATACATTATTATAAATCTATTTACCTATCATTTTAGCATTAGTTCACGAGATTACAACAGGTTTAGGAGAAGCACAACCCTTTCGTAGCTCGGTCCTTACTATCTAGGTTAAAGAAGAAATGCTACTCCAGCCAAAATTTGTAATGAACGTATTTGCCTTCCCTCACTCAAATGCATAATGCAAGAGGATTTTTAGAAAAACCAATCCTATAAAAACAAAACGAAAATTGAAGTAAGCCACACGCTACTCATTGCTGGAGTCATTCGAAGATTATTTCGACCAGTGACATGCAAACAATGATGATGATTTTAGTTGTTTCCAAGTCAATTGATAATATAACGTTTGGTTTCATGGTAATATAAATTGTTTACTTTTTCCAATAAAATTATTCCTTCGTATCGGGACCTGTGAATGTGTGTTTTCATTTCAACGTAGTGATAAGTTTTGACATGGATATGTCTTTTGGCTGGGGGTCAAGGAATTTTTCGTGACACTTTTTTTCCCGACCGGCACATTTTCTATTGATTTTCACGTACAACCAAGGCGTTACTAGGGAAGAGTAACTCCCATAGTTTTCATAGTTGGAAAATCGTTCGCCACTTTTTGGAATGCTCTCATTTTACCACGACATTTCATGACCTCTAAGCCATTGTAGTGTCAAGGAATGCTAATTTTTTACTCTAAGTTAAAAACTAATATTGTTTTGTAACCATAATGGAATAATCTTGTGGAAAGAAGGCACTACATGGTTGGTATACAATTGAGTAGTAGGTACCAACTGGTAAGCAGTAGGTACTAGACATATCCATGATCTTTTGTTTTTCCCATCAAGGGAGAAATTAAAATGCTTGATTTTGAAAACACTGTCTCCTACAGAACAGCGACACTCCTCAGTTGAAAAAGAGGCACTCGCAATAGTTGAAGCACTCAGAAAGTGGAGGCAGCGTTGATTTTGACATAGATATGTCTTTTGGCTGGGGGTCAAGGATTTTATATACAGTAGGTACACGACGATGATATCTGTGTATACTTCCAATTTCACCGATTTACAATAAAAGCCTGGACAGCCAGCTTGAGAAATCAAGTGAAGATGACTTTATTTTTCTATTACCTTTTCAAGTTTAGATTGAAGTTTTATTGAAGTAATTTCGGTTTTGCCAGTTGATTAAAAACTAAACTATTTTGTCATTTTTAACATGTATCATGTTTTAGCCCTGGGGTCCTAGCAATTTTTGCGCGTCAATTTTGCGAGTCAATTTTTTTCCGCGCACGAAACATATACCTAGTGTTACAGTGATTTCCGCCTACAACCGAGTCGTTGCTAGGGAAATGGTACTTCGTCGTTTTTCATCCCACAAAATTCGTTGACCATTCGTTCGAAAGCTCTCGATTTATCCAACAATATTATGTTAACTACGGCGAAGTGCGTGTCCAACAAACTGAGTTATGAGCATGGTTATATAAATAATTGTTTACACACAGGTGATCATTCTCAATAATTGATATTGTGAACATGATTGCAACCGCTTGTTAATTTCTGATGTTTTCATAGAATTTCGAATCAATATCGAGGAGAAAACATGATACATGGTTGAAATTTTTGGTTCTAGAACAGAAATATATATATATATATATATATATATATATATATATATATATATATATATATATATATATATATATATATATATACATTTTATTTTCAAAGTCCTTCTTGAAGGTATTATGCCATAACAATCGTCAAATGTTGCATCATGCGTGGCGGCATGGCGGATCACTGACAGATCTTCAGCTCTTCTAACCACTGATGAGCTGACGTTGTTAACACGCAGGTTAAGTTGTGTCTCAGCTCTTCTTACCTACATAATGTGCAGGGCATTCCTTACACAGCAACTCTTACACACATTGGTGTTTGGCATTCTGCCGACCCTTGGCATGTATATAAGTTCGAAGAAGGCAAATTTAATCCGAAATATAAAAACTAGTTTTATGCCGTATAATTTTTTACTAAATTCATTTGACGAACATCAAAATTTTGTAGAAATTTGTGTACAGTGAAGATACGGTAAGTTCAAGGATTGATGTACGGAATGTACGGTAATTTGGAAGGGACTAGTACGGTAATGGATGACCGTGAGATGGCAAGTATGGTGTTGAGCCTCGAGTGCCGCATCTACATAGTGCCGTATCTACCTAATCGTAGTTACGGGTCTTTTGCTATAGTTTGTAGAATTCAGTAGATACGGCGCCTGATCAGAACATTTTGCTTATTGAAGTGTAGAATTGCGGCTATTTATGGTTTATTTGCCATCGTTTCTTTAGGATAGTCAGTCTGGAAAAAAACCCGATTTTTTAAAATTTTGTATTATTCTCTGCTCAATTTTGAGCAGTTTGATATAATATAACAATTTACTGTTCCACCCATGAAAACCAAGTTCGAAGTTGACCATCTGATGGACGAGCTCCCGCTCTAGACAAAGGCCCGCTAGACCTTCCACCTGCTTGTTTGTGTACCGCTCTCTCGATCCTGCTTCAGTCCTGGAAGCTAAATTCCCTATATTTGTCCCCTAACAAACTATTACCCTAACAAATCCTTCCTTTATTCCTCTTCTTATTGTTTTTAGACATCCACGTTAGAATGCGGGACGATGCAAACTGTTAAGCTCGAAAAATGTTCTTCGTTTATAGATTGATAAAATATATATATATTTAAATTGTTTTACAATTAATTTTATCATTTTTTTATGTTAGGTGGTAACCTGCACTGATTTGTGTTTCACTAATTCCTACAAGGGAGCTGCTTAGCATTTCGATTTTCAACGATTCGACGAGGGAGCCTCATGAAACCTTCACTTTCGACGAATTCGGTATTCGACGATTCGATTTACGAAATGAACCATGAATACCCTTTCTGTATCTAGAGAAGAGTTATTTATTTATAACAAAGGATGAAGGATGCGTGGGAATTCCCTAACAGTCCACATGGTTGGAGAGATTAAGCTTTTGAGAACATTTCAAGTCTCTCAACTTGGTGATGACATAAGCGTTAAACAACCTTGCAGTTTAAACGCATTATCAAATTACAGCGTTCACACAACGAATCCGCCGGACCAGTTTCATTCATGTAAACTGTTGACATTTTTATGCCTATCTCTTCTCAAACACATCACAACTCTGAAGCACGTAATTGTATCTTTTGGAGCGAGATTATTCATATGTACTCAATCTTCATTGGGAATATACTGTGGATTTGGCCGGCCTCAGTGTTGTTACGTATTTGTGTAGTTACTCAAAAGGGAAATGAGTGGAAAATCTCCACGAACCAACCATTCCGAGTCTTCGGCATCAGTTCCGATCGATCCTAAAGCGTAAATTTGTAGGGCTGAAATATTAAAAAATCGAGATCTCGAAAACTTTCGCAATTATTATAAGTTGGTATATACGAACTAAATACTCGCGACGAGTTGTGGAAACTCATTTCAAAACGGAAGTTAGTGGAAAAACGTTGTTTATCTCCACGAAAAATAATGAGTTACAATGTTACGAGTAAATCGATTTCGACGGTTAGGCCATCATCAGTAACTAACAATAACTGAAGACACATTAGAAAGGACACAGCTTTTATAGTCACAGGTGAAGGGAGATTGAATCCCATTGGTCAAGAGAAAGGAAAGGGGGCAGGAGGTACAACTAATGAAATGCAAGCAAAGTGAAGGGGGATTAATGCTAATCAGGTGAAGTGAAAGGAGGGGAATAATTACTGGTTTCAACAGTTTCAAGGGAAAATTCCAAGCTTTACAGAAATGGACTTATCAGTGGTGAAATATATTGAGGGATATCCTCATTTAAATATTTATCAGATCTGTAACTTTTGATAATTTCGAATTTTTCAAGTACATTCAACATACCTCCCTTTGGACAAAAATGAAGAAATTCTACAAATTGTCTATCTGTCAAATCAAAATTGTAACCATGGTTAGATTCCTCAAGATAGTTCGCAGATGTAGACTTACCCTTATTTTCCTTGAAATCCTCCTGATGCTCGTCTATTCTTTCCCTGAATTTCCTACCAGTTTGACCGCAATATTCGTAGCCACAACATTTTAGTTAATAAACCCCACTTTTATCCTGAACATTGATTTTGTCCTTAACGGATCCTAGTAATGCTTTAAGACTATTTTTAGTTTTAAAACCTACTTTGTAACCTCTCGATGATAGAATTTTGCCGATTTTATCAGAAATTTTCCCATAATAAGGTGTAATCGAAAAGCTGATTCGTAGTAAAGACGGAAAATTCCGAGTAGCTAACCTTCGCCTTCCCAATGGTACCCGCATATCCAGATCTCTCGCCCAATTGTACCCTTTGGAAGTCCCATCTGAAGATTGATTAAGACAAGAAAGAAGATCTTACTCAGCCTTTGCCTCCGGGAGTGTCGCAGAGTCGCGAATTTTAGTACTTCAAACTTCAGTTTGTGATTAATAATTTCTGAATGGAGATTATTAATCACAAACTGAAGTTTGAAGTACTAAAATTCGCGACTCTGCGACATAAGGTATACTTATCCATTGCTTTTCTCCTAAATTTACATCTTCCCTAGCCAGGGAAACTTTTCATCTGATTAGCTATAATCCCCTTTCACTTTGCTTGCACTTGATTGGTTGTACCTCCTGCCCCCTTTCCTTTCTCTTGACCAATCGGACTAGTCTGGGAAACAAAGAAATACCTGAACAATTTGTTTCTTAACAACGACAAAATAACCATAAAATGGATTTCTGGTCATGAGAATCACGAAGGCAATGTTAATGCGGACGGTTTGGCGCGAGCTGGGCTCAGGACAATAGTTTCTGGGCCTTTCTCCTGCCATCTGCATTTCCGAAAATGCCTGTAAAACTAAAATTAAAAACTGGGTCACACAGGACCTCAACATTCTCTGGAGTAGAGAAACAGCTAAATATAGACAAACCAGAATGCTTGTTACGTCTTCTGATCCCAAACGAGCATATTGGCTTCTAAGTAAAAGTGGAAATTCAATTAGAACTATGATTGGCATCCTTACCGGGCATTATGATTTCCGCAGGACGCTAAATCTTATAGATAACAACACCTCACCTATGTGCCCTTGCGGACTCGAGGAGGATTCCACAAAGCACTTTCTTTGCAGATGCAACCGGTACTGGAGATCCAGAACGGAGGCATTTGGGCATCATATAATTCAAGGTGCTTCCCTCAGAGATATTGAGTGGAAAAGAATACAAAAAATTGCTGATTTAAGCAAAAGATTTGCTTGTGACGACTCCAACTTGGCGTAACCGGCCGAATCAGTGAGTGAGTGAGTGAACGTTCAAAACTCTGGTTCCGTAAATCAATGATCTATTTTAACCATGGTTAGGGATTGATGGTGAAACCGGACCTTATTCTCAATGTACAAGGAAAACACCAGGCTACAAAAACGAACGAAATTTGTTTGAAAGCCTCTGTTTTCACACTTCAGTTGCTTGTGCGAATGGGGGAAACTTCATGAATTCTCTTTATCCCCGAAAAAGGTTTAGTTTGGTATCCTAGATCACAGAAACGCAATAAAAAATGGGTTAAAATCAATTTAAAAAAATTTGAGGTTTTTTCTGCACTCCGACCACTTTGCACCATCCGCCGTTCTCGAAACTACTGGACCAAAGTTTATGAAACTTGGGTTATGAATCACATTGGGGGGTCTGATAAAATCTTAGAAGTACGGCATAAATTGTTATCAACCCCAAATAGTAGCATTTAAGAGCTAACACATTAAGAAATTGATATCTCTAAAGCTTCCATGGTAACAGAAATAATTTTGCTTCCTCACTACCGATATGATTATCTTAAATAATACATAAATAACGTAGATTTCTTATCATCTATTGGGCCGATTCCTCTGTACCTCGAGAGGTTATTTGGTCCTTGATGTGCCCTTTGAATTTTATCGTATTTGCTTGAATTATAGGTAACTACTGCGTATACGCAAAACTAATTTTAGATGAGCCTCCGAGAATAATGAATCGATTTTGATGAAATTTTCAATTATTGCGTGGGTTAACATGTAGACGATTTCCGCTCATGCAAACATGAATAATTGCCCTGTTTTGCATTCTAGCATGTATGAACACGCTATTAGATACTGTTATATTTTGCAATCGATCATTTCGACTCGTACTTCAATTCTGAACGTCCATGTTACAATATGTGAGAAAGCTATATTGCCCACCCAACTTGGGAGACTTTTTTGAAGTTATTGATAGAATTTATCCCAAACAATCGAATGAAACCACCCGGATTACAGTGTAATCCGTTCGCCGTCCACAAGGGCTGAGTGGAATGCTTTAAAACACATAAAATTGAGCATAACAAATGAACTAAAAATTCGTGAGTTAAAGTGTAAAACTCTGTTATAACGGAGTTGGGTAGATCTGTAAGTGATACCGTTCGATTCAGCGCGAAAAATATGTAGAAACCTGCCTCAAATTAGAATTTTCTTATAGGGTAATTTTTCACGAAAACCCTCGTGAAAAATTTCATAGAAAAAACTATGTTTTTCAACATTCAAACATACTTTTCTCCCCCAATTAGCAAAGTAAAATTGACTAGACCGTTCAAAAGTTGACAGTGTACGAAAATTTTATCTGAAGAGCGCCTGCCGAAAAAAAACCCCATACTGGTGGGGGGGGGAGGAAGTAAAAACGTCAATTTTAAATATTTGTTCTTATTTGGTACTTTGGCCTTCTTTTTAGACCAATTGAAACAAACTTAATTTATTATTATTTTCATTAGTTTAATTATTAACTTTATTTTATATCAGGGTCATAGAAAATTTTTAACGCTCTTTCTAGAGGTGTTCTTAGTTTTGAGTTTACAGTGATTCTAAGGGAAGTTATGAAGGTTTTAATATCATAAGGTACAAAACACGAAAAAAATCTTAAAAACTGAATTCCTAACTCGAAAAAAAAGAAAAACGTTAAAAAATACACTGCCAAGGACATACAGAAGCTTCTTCGTGGCCTTCACAGTAGGTACATATATGGCACCATTAAATGTTCGGAAATGACCGGTTTACCATTATCATGACGATATAGTGCTGGGCAACCGAACATTAAAAACCTGACTAAAATCTGTTCAACAATGACTGACTGTCACAAGAAAATTACGTTCACGCATGCGGTGAGCGTACCGCTTATTCAATCATGATGAAACCCATCATTGATGTTGAAAAATGTGTTCATATAATACATAGTTTGTTATAATACATATTTCGGGGAAGTATTGCATTGGTGATTTTATTTTATCCCCGTTTTGAAAGCTGTGAAAACCTAGGACGCGTTACTTTTCAGAAGGTTATCAACTAGAACAAGAACGTTAAAAAATGTATACACAAAATTATGAGAAAAGTTCTTAAATTTCAGTTAAGTTTCATTTACTGGACAATTTATAAAAACTGCAAAAAAAAGCTTAAAATCAATCATTTTTTGGAATAGCAGAACAATACTTAGTTAACAATATATATTTGCATTCAACGTGCTCAAATTTCAAAACAACAAAACATAATATAATACGATAATTTACTGAAATTTGCTCATGCGATCATGCTGCATGACTGGAACTTTTTTCAGGTTCTTGTGCCAAGTAGGTACAATGAATTTGTTCAACACGTGTCACATTGTTAGCGAATTTTCTTAAAAAATAAAGCTATTGCAATGGCTCCAAAAATTTTAAAATGAAAAGTTTCTAAAATTTTCTTCATCGAAATCTGTTTTGAGGCATTCTGAATAGATTCCTGGTGAAGCATTTCAAAAGAAAGGATGAGTTCGTTGGACAACACTTTTTGAGCACATTAAATTGGTCAAATTTCAAAAAATGTACTAAAAAAATCTCTAAAAATGGCTAAAAACGGCTAAAAATCGTTCAATTTATATTTTTTGGTAGAATATTGCTCAAATAAAGTTTATCAACTATAAAATAGAACATCCAAAAATGTATGTACACAATTATGCTGAAAAATGTACTTAAAACTCATCAAAATTTGCTAAAAAATCGATAAAAACTGCAAAAAAAGCTAAACATTCAGAACCTCTATTTGAATAGCAGGTTATTATTTAGAATACGTTTTTTGCCATAAAATTAATGGTTAACGATTTCCTTGCACTCAAAAAGCTCAAATTTCAAAACAATTCAACATTATACAATACGATAATTTACGAAAATTCGCTCATACGATCATGCTGCATGAATGGAACTTTTAGCGAATTTTCTTAGAAAATAAAGCTATTGCAATGACTCTAAAAAATTTTAAATACAAATTTTCAAAAATTTTCTTCATCGAAATCTGTTTTGAGGCATTCTGAAATGATTCCTGGATTTTAACGCTTTTTTATATGTATATATATATGAGTATATATATAAGTATATATATAAGTATATATATGTATGTGTCATTCCAGACGATAACTCTCGATAGAATTGAGATAAAAACTTCGTTCTTTCGCCAAAAAATCAAGCATTTCAAAAGAAAGGATGAGTTCGTTGGACAACACTTTTTGAGCACATTAAATTGGTCAAATTTCAAAAAATGTACATAAAAAATCACTAAAAAAGGCAAAAAACCGCTAAAAATTAACAAATTTCTATTTTTTAGCAGAATGCTACTCGAAAAAAATTAATCGAACATGAACTAGGACATTTAAAAATTTAAGCACGAAATTGTACTGAAAAATGTACTTAAATTTCATTAAAATAAGCTAAAAATCGATAGGAACACTTGAAAAAATTGTAAAAATCCACAAAATCGTTTGTTCATTGGAATATTACTGACAAAAAGTTAGTTTGCTATAAAATGTATAATAAAATTTTTATTTGTCCCCAAAGTGCTCAAATTTCAACAGAATTTAACATAAATGTAATACGACCATTTATGAAAATTCGCTCATACGATCATGCTGCATGAATGGAACTTTTTTTTGAATCAGGAGCGTATTCATGGTTATAATAACGCCCATTTCGCTAGGCGTCCTGATGAGTGTTATAAAGAATTTTAAGTAAATTTAGTGGATATAAAGATGTTGGAGACTCACGTGGGGCCGCGGATGGTTGCGATATCTGAACTCCTGGCTGGGCTTGCAGCTGTGAGCCCCCGCCGAGTGATCGCTGAGCCGCTCAGCTGCATTCTATCGACCTCCTCAGCTCTCCAGCTCTGCGCCGCAACGCCTCCCCCCCCTCCCCTCCCCCCCTCCTTCCTCCTTTTTCGAAACATCCTCGGAGTCCTGGCCCGCACCTGCGTTGACGCTTTTATCCCAATATGCTCCCCAATCGCTGTGACGGGAATCCGCAGGTGTTAAAAGATGTCAGTGAAGGAAAAGGTTATTCGAAGGAAGTAGGTTGTGAAAGTAAAAGTGGTTAATCGTACAGCCGGGTTTACACTTAACGAGCATTAATCGTGAACACTTTTCGCAAACAATCGCGAGCATATCGCACCCATCCTAGAATAAGGGTGCAACTAAAAATTGTCATTTTCGGCAAATCGCATTCAAAGTTTTCCTTCCACACCATTGGCTACCCGTTCTTTGGAACACGATGAACATAATTTATCTTTGCGAAACTTGTTTCCTACATTATTACTCTAACGCCCCATGGTGAATAAATAGTTTTTTGCCAGTGGGAAGGGAGTGGGGGGAACGGTTTTGTTGATTTTTTAAGAATTTTTGAGTTGTTCCAACTGAAACACTGAAATCTCACCAGTCAGGATCCAAAATGTTCAGAAAAGAAAGACACAAGTTAAAATTGTCCACACAAAAAGGAAACAACTCAAAACGAGACACAGACTGCGTGAACTCAACTGAGTTGTGTCTTTCTTCCTAGGACGTGAATTGGTTACTCCCTCCATAGAAGAAAGACACACGCACTCTCTAGCGGAATTAGAGTGCCCTACACATATATCCACCTTCTACAGACAAACTAGACCGTTTCTACTTCTCAAAACCACAACTAACTCAAAAATCGCGATTTTTGAGTTGTACCCTTATTCTAGGACGGGTGCGATATGCTCTTGTGGTGTAAACACTCACCCGCGCCGAACAAAGTTTGCGAACTCTGTTCGCGAACGTTCGGGAGCGTTCAGCACCTCGTCGGTAAACCGACGAACCATAAAAGGATTCAGTGTTCGTTGCGAGTCCAGTGTGAACGCAGGGTTGCCAGGTAGTATTGGAAAAACGTCTGGCAAGTTGGGTGTGGCACATAGCTTCCTCGTTTACCTATCATGAATGTATAGATCATTGAAAAGTTTTAAATGATCTTGAAAAATGCCATAGCGGAAAAGAGTGAATCAAGAAGTAGCGTGAAATGTCATAATTGGTCAATTAAGAAACGAAAACATGACACTCAATGTAATTTAAGTTTGTGCAAGCGCAGAATGAACTGATGAGTTGAAAACAACGAAATATGTACGGGACCATCTACAACCTAAACCGCGCATTCACTGACAATTTTATCAATATCGGATAAAAAGGTCGTTACAAGTATATCACATTGGCGCATACGCATTAGCTATTAATGATACAATCATGTTGAAATTGATATAAGATGATCAAATTGTCATCCCCCAACTATCATCCAAATTTGAGCGAGATCGGACTGATGTGAAAAAATGGAGCATAATGGAATTTACGTTGGCGCATGGTGAAGAATTGATTTGGCTACAATGAAACTGACAGGGAACCGTATAACTTCTAGTCCACACTTAACCTGAAAATTTCATCCAGATCGGATGAAAACTGTGGAAAATACGCTTGTTACAAGGATTTCATATTGGCGCATGCTCAGTAGCTAATAATGATACAATCAGGTTGAAATTGACATGGGAAAATTAAAGACAACTTTAAACTGAAAAATTGCTAAATATCCAAAATATGTTTTGAATCGTAGAACACCATTTAGGATGAGTTAATTTGCCATAAAATTTGTGGTTAAAAATTTGTTTGTACTCAAAGTGCCCACATTTTAAGACAAGGTAACATGCTATAGTACGACAATCTACGAAAATTAGCTCATACAATCAAGCTGCATGACTGGAACTTTTTCTCTTCTTTCAACTCTCACCAACATTATATCAGGGGTGCCCCCCCCCCCCCAAGCGTAACGACTCGAGCCCCCCCCCCCCCCCCCCCCAACTAAAATATTTATTAAATAGGTAATGTAAATGATACACTGATGTGATAAAGAATGTTGTATTTCTTGTTTTACTAATGTAAGTAAGTAATTAATTTTTAATTGACAGTAAAACAAGTACAATAAGTACCTAAATGTAGAATTTCAATTATCTACTAAGTAATTCCATCCAAGAAAAAAAAGAACCATCCAATAAAGTAATTCGAATTGAAAACAGCTGACGCTAGCAAATTGTTAGTATAAATCTTATTACTTGTTCATAAAAAAATAAAAAAAATACTCATTTTTCTAACCCCCCCCCCCCCCCCCCCCCCCCCCCCAATTTTAACGACGCAGTTTGCGTCGTGACCCCCCCCCCCCCCCTGTGGGCACCCCTGATTATATTAAATCCATTCATAGGGCGGATGGATGCGTGTGGTCTGCATCTTTGTCCGTGTAGGTACATCAGTTGGTCTCATCTTCTTTTTTTCACTTTCTCTCTTCTTTTTTTGGCTGCTGTATATCTACATTTAAAATGTTTTTAATGGTTTTATCTGAATATTTTTATTATTAAAATCATTATTTTATTTTATTGCTAAAGTGCTGACAATAGTCAAACAATTAATTTATCGACAAATAAACAAAATCAATCAATCAGGGACGTCCCTGTAATGCGTGCATTACTTACCTACATGTTTTTTGTCTGTGAATGTAGGTTTCGTGTTCAAACTCCTTCAAACCGTTGGCTATGCTTTACTTGCAGTACAAGAAAGCTTTGCGGGTCTTTGATCGACACATTTCGATAATTGTATCGAACTTACGGTACTATCGATCTGTTATCACGTTATCAGCCTCGTCAACAGTATCAACAGTTTACGCTGGCACACACCACGTGTTTTTGTACCTGTCTGAGACAAATACAATCTTTTCCCATATTTTGTTATGAATTGATTTTGTGAAACAAGTGATTTGAGAAACAATGGCTGTGAAGGTCGTAACTTGCGTAGTTTGCTCGACAAGCGAGAACGTCAAATATAAATGCCCTTCTTGTAGAGAACCGTAGTAAGTTTTGTATAAACTATTTACTTACTTACTTACTTGCTTGTACTTTTATAATAAATTAAAACTTATTTTACGTTCTACTTGCGTAGGTATCAATTTTTTATGTATGTACCTGTAGTAGTTCGTAGGTTCGTAATAGATGAAACATCGTTAAGGTGGTCCTCGCCGCTATGAAGTGGTCTACCTAGCGACAGAGGATGCCACACAACACACACACAGATTTGACTATTTGACATGGATAACTAGACGTTCAACAGCACGTCCAACATCGCCAGTCCCATCTAGATCCAATTCTTCTTCATATTCGACCTCCGTAACATGATTTTAGGCGTAAATCTGATCTGTTTGTCCAACTAATCTGTATTTTGCTAAAAGGATTGATTTAGGATATTGTTTATTTTTGAGATGCGAGCTTGCGAGCATCCAGACCACCAAACTATAAAAATCAGTCAAACCTACACACATAAAAAGCCTATTACGTTGGCTTGTTTCAATATACGGAGGACGATTATGGTTTATAAGGAGGCTGGTGGTGGGGGGTATTACGGTGCTCATGAACGCCAAGTACATGGATACATATCCCCATGTCATGTGTTTTCAAAATTCATCCCAGTTTTCAGATCAAAAATTGTAACACGGTACTGATAAACTAATTCGGTAACTATACTGCAAGAATGAAATCAGAAATCATTAGAAACATGGATATGTCTATGGGTCATGTGTTATTTAAATTCAACCCAAATTTCAGATCAAAAATTGTAACGCGATACATATAAACAAGTTTGGTAACTATAATACTTCAATAAGAAATGAGAAATCATTAGAAATTTTATTGGGAAGTTCCCAAATTGCATGTTTGTTTGAAGTTTCTTTCTTCAGTTCATCCTATGAAGTTGAAATATGATAGGGAGACTTCCTGGGACAGTAACAGACGATTGAAATTATTGTATCTTTCCCAATCAGCTGAGTGAGCTAAATTCCGTCCTGTTCATCCCAGGAAGTTGAAATTTGATCGGGGGACTCTCTGGGATACTATAGCTTCGTTCTCAGTGGGCGTTCTGCCAGTTCGGAACGGTTCTGGGCAAGCGCAGTCGAGTTTTGTCGTTCGCAGTGCCAGAACGCCCAGTTGCGGAACGCCAAGTTCGGCGTTCGCAGTGTTTTGCGAACCCAGTTCCGAACGGTTGTAACAGTCCCCGATTTTTTCCGGAACTGTCGGAACTCGAACGCAAGGACGTAGTTAACGCATGCGCATTTAACAATTTTTCGGAGCTCGTGGAGTAAACAATACGCTCTCTTCGGCTTTGGTTGTCTGTAAAATTCGCTTTGTTCTGTTGTTCGCTGTTCTTCATTTGAATTTCTCCATCGAAACTAGTAGCTCGTCAAGTTCGGAAAGCGATAGTTCCGAAGATGGTGTTGAAGTTTCATGGTTTGTAGACGATGAGGACGAGATTGAAGTTGTTGTTAGATCTCGTCTACATCTATGAAGCTCGAATTTTTTTGACGAAATTGTGCCAAGGTTCGACGACAAAGATTTTGTTACAAACAACAAAACAGGTTATTCCACTTCCAAGTTCTTAAATCGTTCGCAGTGTAGATCGCGGTTCCACAAGTTCTGGAACGCCCCGGGATTTTCCACCCCAGTTCTGATGAGTTCGAGAACTGTCAGAACGCGCACTGAGAACGAAGGTTTGGAGACAATTGAAATTGGCTCTTTCCTAATCAGCTGAGTGAGCTAAATTCTCTCCTGTTACCCCTAGGTAGTTGAAATTTGATAGGGAGACTCTCTGGGTCACTAAGAGACTATTGAAATCATTGACTTCTTGTTACCCCTAGGTAGTTGAAATTTGATAGAGATACTCACTGGGTTACAGAGAGATTGTTGCTATTTATATCCAAAGAACTACCAATTAATATATTATTTGTTTGTAAGTTGAATATCAAGTCGGTATCCTAGCTGTCAAAATGTTCAAGTGTTCAGTGTGAGTTTAGTGCAAAGTTTTAATTACCTACGCATTCCGATATTGTATTTTTAGTCTTATTGTGGGTTTGTATAACGTACATACCTATCTTAATTGTTTGGCAATATTAAATGTAATTTCTATCTTGTAAAAACGAAGTGTTGTCAGTATAAAATCTATTCATCCATTCAATCTCTTTCCCAATCAACTGAGTGAGCTAAAATCTCTCCTGTTACCCCTATGAAGTGGAAATTTGATAGGGAGACTCTCTAGAAGACTGAGAGACGATTGAAATGATTGGGTCTTTTCTGATCATCTGACTGAGCTAATTTAATTGAGACATTTTTAATTTGAGACACAAAACACATATGTTACAGGGGATGCATCTGCATGTAGTGTAGATACTCAACATCAGTTTACTGATTTACTAGCCTGTGAGTTTTATCTCAAAAAGTTTATTGGCAGTTTTATTGATACGTTGGGAGGCTCGGTGATGTTGTGAGCCTCCTTCTTCTTCATTAGGTGTGAGTGTGAAGAATTCTAGGATTTTTCTGATATTGGGTGAAGGGGAGAGTATGAATGGTTTAGCAGAATACGGTGTAACCATGAAGGCTGATTAATCAATGTTTGTTGCGACCATTTGATTCCCGCTAAATTTTATTTCAAACAAAGACAGGCCTCCCTTTGCATTACTCAGAATGCATGCGGCAAGTGTGTGATGGTATGCATACTTATAGTATGGGTTAAAGCTGTGATGTTACCTGTACAACTGCTGATCTTGATTTTCTGTGGCGGCAGTTAGCTTGGCATAACTGAGGTATTGCTATCTACTCTTAAACCCAGCTCGCCTCAGTGCACTGCATGCCTCAGTTGTTGGAATGCCGAGAGGCATCAGGATATCCATGCTTGACTGGTCCTTTTTTTAAACATAGGGTGGATATTAGAGAGCATAAGTAAAGGCCGTATCACACTTGCATTTTTTCAGCTTTTTTCTCGCATTTTTAATGCTCGAACGTGAAGAAGGCAAAGTGCTTTTTCCCAAGGTCAGCTGTGAATGTTGAGGAGGAATAAGTGCAAAAACAGCGCATTCTGGTGGAATGCAGTTTTATTAAGTCCGTCAGGTTAGGGCTCCTAGGGGTTTTCCATTGGATTGTTACCTTCCCAAGGGTTACGTTTTAGCATTTTTCGCGTTGAGATAAAAATTAGAACATGTTCTAATTTTCCCAAGTGAGTTTAAAAATGCTCCGCCAGGATGCGCAATGGTCGAAAAAGCTGACCTTGGAAAAAAGCACTTCTTCTTCACGTTTAGGCGTTAAAAATGCGGGGAAAATGCTAGTATGTTACCCAAGTGAATGGAAGATGTGTCTGTGTGCTGGGGTGTGAATGAATTTGCTTTGCTGTAAAATGCTTAATTTCCTTTCTCGTTTCAGCTGCTCAGTTAGGTGTTGCAAGGAGCACAAAGAGAAAAACTGCACGACAAAAACAGATACAGAAACCAGTAATGAAGGAAATGTGGCCACCTCCAACACTACCTCCACCAGACTAAAATATAATTACGAGACCGAAGACACTGTTCCAATAGAACAACTTCAACGTTTGAGTAAGTTGTTTTATATTCCATGAGATTGTACATTTGTAGGCAGGTACCTACTACTTTTTAGATGTTATAGATATCCTTGGTTGCTTTAATTTTTTTCTTCAAAAAAGAAATTCCCACACCGATATCAACACAGATAACAAAAAAGAAAACGGATTACAAGGTATAAGAAGCTGCCTTTGAATAGGAAAAAGTTCCTGTAGTGCTATGATCAAATTATGAGCCAATTTTCGTAAATTATCGTGTTATATTACTTGGTTTTGCAATTCGAGCTCTTAAAAAGCAAAGAAATAGTTAATTATAAATTTCAAGGCAACAGCTTATTTTTAATAATAATTAGCTATTAAAAAGCTTTTTTGCAGTTTTTATCAATTTTTAGGTTGTTCGTGGGATTGGCATTGAATGAAAACATCGATTAATAATTTTGACTAATTAATTGATTTACCAATCAATCGTGGTCAATATAATTGAGAAATCGGCGAGTTGAAAAATTGAGAGCATATTTTTGGAAGACGTAAACGGAATCTTAGTACGTAGAAAACTGTCTTAATCAATCTCTAAAGAAATCCAATCTTTATCATCATTCATCCTCATCTCATATCACCGTCATCTGTAAATAATTCCAACAACGTAAGAAAATCCACTCAAACAATTCCCTCTTCTCGAAGATAGGTATCCTTTCAGGTTGCTACGATCAGGAGTTTCTCCACTTTGCCTCGATATCGATTTCATTGATGGAACATCAAGATTGGATGGCCCATGACTCGATGTGATCTTCTCCCGACTTGATCACTACCGATGCAGTTTTTATCTAATTTTTAAACGTTTCTTCCAGTAGTAAGTTGAAGGTGATGTCATAAAATCATCACTGACGTCTCACATCACAATAATCGAGGATATTTCTTTCAAATTATGGTTGGTAGCTATTTTTGGGAGTTACTTGGCCATTTGGTTATGACTGCTAACCTTGAACGAAATGAAGATTGCATTATTTTTTATTCCCCCAAAACGGAGTGTTATAATCTCTTCCTGGTACTCCTATTAGTAAAAGTATTTGTTGTCTCCTCACATGAGGTGGGTTGATCTAGTTGGGTTCCCATTTCGATAATAAATAACAAATAATTATTAATGTTATTTGTGCTGTAAGGGCTCCTCCAAAGCTCACCCTAACGCTTGATGGAACAGACCTTGCTGTAACCCAAGCTAAATATGAAATGTATTATTTATGTAAAAATCGAAATCATGGAAATAAAGGGGGGGGGGGGGGGGGGGGGGGGACTCATGGAAGCTAGATATAAGGCATAAGGGAAACAACAACGCTTAACTGTAGGTCTTCTCTTTTAGCGAATTTTTGAAGAAAATTAAGCTATTGCTCTCGCCTCAAACTTTGTAGAATGTGAATTTTTGAAAAAATTTTATGCAGAAATCCATTTCAGGCTATTCTGAATCATATTCTGAAGTTTAACGCATTTTTTTGTATGTATGTATGTATGTGTCATTCCAGACGATAACTGTCCGTAGAATTGTGCTAGAAACTTCAAACAAATTTTAAAATGTTAAGGACACAAAACGAAAGTTCAGGTTCGTTGGCCAGCATGATCGGATTACATCTTCGGGTTGAAATTTTCAAAAATGTAGTCAAAAATTTCAAAATAGCTGTATAACCAATATTAGAACCATGCTGTTTAAAACGTAGGTAGTAGGTGTTTAAAAAAAAAAAAAAAGTAATCACAACTGATGAATTTTTTACTCTTGGCATGTGTTAATCTTTCTTACTTCATAAGATACTCTGTCTGTCTGGTCTAGTCGTTGTATCTCTCGTAGATGCTACACAATTTTGGCGCGGGTTAAATCCCAAAATAGTGTGCACACAGCAAATGGGGCTTTGAACTAATAAGGTCCACCGTTAGGAGCGGTAGGGGGCGTGCGTCCTAAGGGACATGGTTGTTGACATTAACTTCCCCTTGTTGATACCTTGCGTCACTCCTTTTTGTTCTACAATCCATTCCCCTCCCATTAATCTCATCAATACTGGTCAAAAATGAGAATTATATTATTAATAAATAAATTATTATAATAAAGAAACACATAAACAAACAAAAAACCAATAAAACAACAAAAACCACTTGTGTCCATCACGACTGCCTGTTTACGTGCTGCACTCTACCTTGAGCCTCTCATGTTTGGAGCCCCATTGAGTCGAATATCGATAGTGCACTTCCGGGCAATACAGCAAACGAATAGTAGTGAAAATAGCTTTCAAGCATTTTGGTGTGATGATGGCGATGGGGGGGGGGGGAGGAACTTTTAAGTTAAGGCGGGAATGGACTCTAGCCAGTCACTTATTACGAAAAATCTAGTGAGACGCTAGTATCACAATGCCAAGCTTTTAAAAAGCAACGAGACGCTCCAAGATAAGTAACAAAGTAGAACTTCAGCCCAACGATGGACCCCTCCCGACCTCACCCTCATCTTAATTTTCTTAGCATATCCTGGGAGAGGCATGCTCTTTGAATCATCTGATGCCAAATGTGTAAGACCATACACTGTAAACTTAGATCCTGTATAGTTTGGTACTGTACTTAGTGTTTAAAACTCGTTTCTGGGATCTTGAGGTTCAGTCAAAAAAAGAAAAAAAAAAAAAGTAGTCTTCGTTTAGGCCAACGTTTCGATCAATTTATTGATCATCCTCAGGGCTACAAATCATACACCAAAGGACATCAGACAACCTAATATTATGGGCCAACAGCATTTGACCATGAATGATGGGTAGAGTAATACACAGACAAGCAATGATAAAAATAAAAATTGAAGTGACTATGACTTTGAGATCACAAAGATGTAAGTAAAATATATAAGTGTGTCATATTTATACAGAAAACAATATATAAAATGAACTAGAAAATACTAGGTAACACAAGATAATTTGTCACATACCTCAGATGAAATTATGCAACCTTAATTACATGAAATGGTGTTGTGCAGAAATGTTCCCCACTCTCATCACTCAGACTGGATAATGCAGTACAGTCAGCTTGTATCAAACTTAGCAAGTATGAAAAACAAGTAATGCAATTTGAAAGAAGAGGTTGCTAAAAGCGCGTGGAGTTAGTGACGGTTATACAGAAAAAAGGTTATGAAAATAGTGAAGAAGAAGGCGACATAAACAGCGATGGTTATGGACCTTATGGAGAATTGACATGGTAAGTGTGTTGGTAACTTCCCATGGGACTACAGCTACTTATTTTATTATACTTATTTATTTATTATTATGGATGGAAAATGAACACACTCATGGGAGTACAGTACTGACAAGATGAGAATGAGGAACATTTCTCTATACCTACAATATAAACTCCTTCTATTTACACATTTATGGGGGTACAGTACTGATAAGAACAAAATTAGGAATATTTCTCTACACTTTCAACATAAACTCTGGCTATTTACATTAAATATGTACATTTGTGAATTGCACAGCCCAGGAAAAAAAAACTTAACTATGCTGTGTTAAAGTAGCCTACTCATTTTTAAGCAGATCTAATTAGGTTGGAGTAAAGCCTACTTAGATGTTCTGTATCAGTTCTCTTATTGCAGGTGTTTGGGGTCTTTTCAATATAAACCATTTCTTTAATTTTTCGTTTCCCCAAGTACTCCTCTGTATCCAGAATTTCACATTCTGCAAAGTTCCACGTGTGGTTGTTGTCAAGTGAATGCTTAGCTGAAGCACACCCATCATCAAAGTTATTAATGTCTGATCTGTGTTTGTTAAGCCTATTTTTGAGGTACTGTTTGCTTTGACCAATGTATTTCGAGTCACATTGATTGCAGGATAAACTGTAGATGGTATTACTTCGAAGGTCTTTGGGGATTTGGGATTTTAATTTACTGAAAACAAGGTTATTCAAGGTGTGTTTGTTCCTGTGTGCTATCTTGCAATGGATTGTTGGTGATAATTTTTTGGAGATCTGCTCAGAAAGCCCTTTTACATAAATGACCCCTCTATAGCTGAATGGAATAGCATCATTTGTCCCTTCATTTTCAATTGGATTGGTTGGTGTGATTGTTGAAGCAGACGCCGTACTTGGTTGAACTTGTCCTACAGCTTGAGAGGGGGATGGAACCATTATATTGGAGCTGTTATTTTCATTGGAGGGGGTTTCTAATGGTATAGCTGGGTTTGAGGGGGACGAAACCATTACATTGGAGCTGTTATTTTCATTGGAGGGGGTTTCTAATGGTATAGCTGGGTTTGGACTGTTATGCATCAGGGAATTGATCAAAGATTGAGGAAAACTATTGCTTTTTAACAACTTTTTTACTATGTTGATATTTTTTACCTGAAACTGGGGGTCACTCAATTTCAATGCTCTGTGTTTCAGATTCAAGGCTGCATTTATCTTCTGTTTGAGGGGATGGTGTGATTTAAAATTCAAGTATCTGTCAGTCTTTTGGGGTTTTCTCCACCAATCCACAGTGATAGAGCCATCTGGATTTCGTTGCGTTATCATGTCTAAATATGGAAGCTGTCCAGTATCATTTTCTAGTTCTATAGTGAATTGTAGTTTGGGGTATAGGCTGTTGAATATTTCTAAAACTGTATTTTCTGAACCTAATGGAATGGCTACAGTTTTAGAAATATTCAACAGCCTATACCCCAAACTACAATTCACTATAGAACTAGAAAATGATACTGGACAGCTTCCATATTTAGACATGATAACGCAACGAAATCCAGATGGCTCTATCACTGTGGATTGGTGGAGAAAACCCCAAAAGACTGACAGATACTTGAATTTTAAATCACACCATCCCCTCAAACAGAAGATAAATGCAGCCTTGAATCTGAAACACAGAGCATTGAAATTGAGTGACCCCCAGTTTCAGGTAAAAAATATCAACATAGTAAAAAAGTTGTTAAAAAGCAATAGTTTTCCTCAATCTTTGATCAATTCCCTGATGCATAACAGTCCAAACCCAGCTATACCATTAGAAACCCCCTCCAATGAAAATAACAGCTCCAATGTAATGGTTCCATCCCCCTCAAACCCAGCTATACCATTAGAAACCCCCTCCAATGAAAATAACAGCTCCAATGTAATGGTTTCGTCCCCCTCAAACCCAGCTATACCATTAGAAACCCCCTCCAATGAAAATAACAGCTCCAATGTAATGGTTCCATCCCCCTCTCAAGCTGTAGGACAAGTTCAACCAAGTACGGCGTCTGCTTCAACAATCACACCAACCAATCCAATTGAAAATGAAGGGACAAATGATGCTATTCCATTCAGCTATAGAGGGGTCATTTATGTAAAAGGGCTTTCTGAGCAGATCTCCAAAAAATTATCACCAACAATCCATTGCAAGATAGCACACAGGAACAAACACACCTTGAATAACCTTGTTTTCAGTAAATTAAAATCCCAAATCCCCAAAGACCTTCGAAGTAATACCATCTACAGTTTATCCTGCAATCAATGTGACTCGAAATACATTGGTCAAAGCAAACAGTACCTCAAAAATAGGCTTAACAAACACAGATCAGACATTAATAACTTTGATGATGGGTGTGCCTCAGCTAAGCATTCATTTGACAACAACCACACGTGGAACTTTGCAGAATGTGAAATTCTGGATACAGAGGAGTACTTGGGGAAACGAAAAATTAAAGAAATGGTTTATATTGAAAAGACCCCAAACACCTGCAATAAGAGAACTGATACAGAACATCTAAGTAGGCTTTACTCCAACCTAATTAGATCTGCTTAAAAATGAGTAGGCTACTTTAACACAGCATAGTTAAGTTTTTTTTTCCTGGGCTGTGCAATTCACAAATGTACATATTTAATGTAAATAGCCAGAGTTTATGTTGAAAGTGTAGAGAAATATTCCTAATTTTGTTCTTATCAGTACTGTACCCCCATAAATGTGTAAATAGAAGGAGTTTATATTGTAGGTATAGAGAAATGTTCCTCATTCTCATCTTGTCAGTACTGTACTCCCATGAGTGTGTTCATTTTCCATCCATAATAATAAATAAATAAGTATAATAAAATAAGTAGCTGTAGTCCCATGGGAAGTTACCAACACACTTACCATGTCAATTCTCCATAAGGTCCATAACCATCGCTGTTTATGTCGCCTTCTTCTTCACTATTTTCATAACCTTTTTTCTGTATAACCGTCACTAACTCCACGCGCTTTTAGCAACCTCTTCTTTCAAATTGCATTACTTGTTTTTCATACTTGCTAAGTTTGATACAAGCTGACTGTACTGCATTATCCAGTCTGAGTGATGAGAGTGGGGAACATTTCTGCACAACACCATTTCATGTAATTAAGGTTGCATAATTTCATCTGAGGTATGTGACAAATTATCTTGTGTTACCTAGTATTTTCTAGTTCATTTTATATATTGTTTTCTGTATAAATATGACACACTTATATATTTTACTTACATCTTTGTGATCTCAAAGTCATAGTCACTTCAATTTTTATTTTTATCATTGCTTGTCTGTGTATTACTCTACCCATCATTCATGGTCAAATGCTGTTGGCCCATAATATTAGGTTGTCTGATGTCCTTTGGTGTATGATTTGTAGCCCTGAGGATGATCAATAAATTGATCGAAACGTTGGCCTAAACGAAGACTACTTTTTTTTTACTGAACCTCAAGATCCCAGAAACGAGTTTTGAACGTAGCGGTCGAGAAATCCAGCCTTATCTTAGTGTTTAACTCTTGGCTATGTTTCAGAGGGCAGTAGAAAGTTGAAGGAAATTCTTGGAAACCCACACTTACGCCGGATGCTGGTGGCCATAGATCGATCTGGAGATGCTTCTCATCTGATTGGGGAAGCTATGAAGGAACCAATTTTTACAGAGATGGCTGACGAATGCCTGAGAGTCATTGGGGGCGGTTCTGATGAGGAATCCGATGATGACTGTTTATGATAGCCACAGGAATATTAAAGGTAGATGTAGTATATAGAATTACTTACGTACTTAATCAGGTATAGATCAACAAGTTAATCATGGGTGGGGCACGAGTGGTCAATAACTGCCCCATCACCTTCCCCTTCCATCCTACCCTTTCCTTCCGATGGTCACAAGGAACCCATTCGATGTTTGCTGTTGTTAGCACAAGTGATTTTTTCCTTGAACAAGTGTTATAGTTTCTTTTTTATTCATGAGGCACAATTCGTTATGGATAAAGAAGTAGTTAGTGCACCTTCTGTCTTGCGGATAACAATTCACAGTTCGGGACTACATTTTCTTAAAAGTATTCAAGTACAGAATGAAATTTTTGAACGTGCAGGGATGTTGTGCCTGCAGCCCTTCGGAATAGTGTCTAGACTAATCCGCAATGTCTGACGGGCAGTCCCTCCCTTCATCCCCTCCCCAACCCATTCATTCTCCCCCACCATTAAGGCTCATAATTAACTTGTCGACCTATAATTCACTGGCTTTTATAAGGTGACGGGTAGAGATTAACATGTAGAACATCCTATTTTTCCTCAGCCCTCTTCAACATTTTATCAGTCGTAGAGGCAGGATTTAGATGTACCAAACTTTTGAACCAATGATGCGTACCTACATACATCTCCAAACAATTTCTTAAAGAAAATTAAACTATTGCGATGAAACTAAAATTTGAAAATTGGAATAGGTACACCAAAAATGTTGTTAAATGAAATTCGTTTGGAGCACTTTCAAACGATTCCTGCATTTTAAAGTCTTTCATATATAGCCCATATGCTCGTGACATCACGCCAGGAGTTGGCATGTGTTTCTGCCAAGGTTCGCCATGACATCAAGTAAATCAACTAATATTTTACACAAGAAGTTTGCCGTCTTACGTCAATATAAAATGTGGTTATAACGACATTTTTTTAATAGTTTTGTTTTGCTAGAGTAACATTGTAGTAGGTACTTAACATAAAGTTTCAATTCAACTTAATTGTTACAATAATCATGCCTGCCCTTGCGATTATTGGTTGCAGCCAATCATACCGATCTATTGGTGAAGGTTTTTTTAATTTGGACTAGGTACTAACCATTATAGTTGATTAGTGTCCAAAAACTAATGAACTTCATTTGTTTAAGGTTTGAGAATGAATAATATAAAAAATAATTAAAAAATTCTCAGATAACTGTACTTACTGCAGTGTAATTCCTTAGCCATAGCGCAGGAGTTTCATCAGCTGTAGGTCGACCAGAGATGGTCTGTGTTCCGAGGGCACGGCCTACGGTAGAAAAGTGAACTACTTATTGAAGCAACTTTTGGATGAAAACCCTGTTAGGTAAATTTTTTTTTAAAAAGATATATACTTTTATTAATCAGAAGTAGGATGCTTATCTTTGGAAGTGTTTGAGATGTGTGACTCTCAGAATTTTGTGCGTCTAAACTGGTCCCATTTCATCGCGAGCCTGGAGGTGTGGGGTTTGGGTGAAATGTCTTCTCAATTTACTCTTGCTGCTGCTCCATCCTGAAACCCAATCAACTCTTCGCAGCTCCGCCACCTCTTTCTTGCTCCTCGGAGACACATGCTTGAAGCCCTTAGGATGGCAAAGGCCACTCTAGCCCTCAGCCACCCTCGCACTACTCCTTGAGGTCTTCCCCATTTGTCACTCAGCTTTTCCGCCATGACTTTTAGAAAATTCGACAGCACTAAAATTATAGTGAAGAGAAATTTCGCATTTGGGGGTCGCCTGCACTGCAGTGACAGCTATTTCGAGTTTTCGTATAATTTCGTGACAACTGCTTTCTACTTCCCGTGATTAATTCATCCTTCATTATTTTAACGTTTTCATTCTTTTATTTCGCTAGTTATACTTATTTATCTTATTTAATTTCATCTGTTCGTTATGAACAACACTCCTAAAATAGGACCTTCTTCGTCCTTTCCTGAATGGAGGGAAAGAGACACTCGTGAGGGAAACAATTTTGAAAAAAATATCGTACGCACCAACAATTTTGAATAATAGGAGATAGGTAGTTCCTTTTTCTCCAGCAGAATTCGCCCTTGGAATGCAGACCATCTCTGGTCGACCTATAGGTAGCGTTTACGTTCGTTTTACTATAACTGAGGAAGCTATAGTTGTTTTACTGAATGGATAAGAATAGATTTGATAGTTTGTCAAAGTAAGCAAGAAACGAAAATACTCAGGTAGGTAGATACCTAGTTCGTACAAGGTTCGCTTTTCGTTTAAAGCAAACTAAGTACCTTGGTAGGTTGTTGCTCTGCGGACGAATAAAACTGCTGATTAACAAGTTTATTGAATCTCGAATCAGTAAATGCGTAGTATGCAGTTAGCTGAATTAAAAACCAGCTCTAAGGGAAAAACATTGACATTCATTCTTGTGGAGGTGACGGCTTGTCAGTGCAGTGCATTGCCCGAGTCTTGCAGTTAGACAAAGTTGTGGGACAAAAAAGTTAATTAGGTACCTTATTCGGTTTTTTTATATGGAATTACATGAATAAAAAATAATAGTAGACGGAAAGTAGGTAGGTTAGCTTTCCAGAAGCGATACCTTCTGTTTAATATTTCCACTTTATGTAGATTTTTGAGTTTTTTAATAGCTTTAAACAACAATTCTGAAAACTAGATAATCCACAACATCTTCGCGGCTGATATCTTGAACTTCTACTAACACTTCATTGTTTATAAACCCCCCCGACACACATTTCATTGGGATCTCGACCGCACAAACTAATCTTGCGTTCATAACATTTCAGGTCATCGCCAGATAAATGCTCAATATAATTCACATAAAATTTATTACCTGACACAATAAATTTAAAAAAAAAAAAAAAAAAAAAAACTGAAGTAGGAACTATCTAAGATGATTAGATATTATGTAGGAATCGAGATGAGACAAGATGGCGCCAATTGGCATAGTTTACTTGTCACCGTGACAACGCTTTGCCTCGATGTAAGGATGTGCACTGTCGATGTCACGAGAATATCATCTATAAGCCATTTTGACAAAATCTGATCTTAGAACCGAGATTCGAAAAAAAGATCTTTCCCCAAAAAAATATATTAAGTGAGGATTAGCTAGGAGGTTTGCTTCAAAGCTTTTGTGAAGGAAAAACGGCCAAAATGGATAAAATTGGACTTAGTGGGCTGATTGATCCGTCTTCCGATCTCTTCTCAAATGCTTTCTTTTTGCAATGGTTATGAATTCTGTTTCCTTGTCCCACAAATTTAACTATAAAGCAAGTTAAACAGTAATTGATTGCCCACTGTATCACTAATAGCCGATGTTGAAATTGTTTCAGGATGCTTAGTCATCAAGAATGAAGAAGAAAAGAACAAGAGGAAAAACAATATTTTCTACGTTTCACTTCATCCAGGGGCATTTCAGTTCGCAAACTTATCCAGTGTCATGGCGTGAGCAGTGTACTGCAGTTCTTAGGACACTAGTTAGTTTGGACGTAATTTTATCAATATAGGACAGATCTCATCTACTGCATCCTATATTTTTTGGCAAATTTATGTACATTTTCTACTTGTATCTCTGTGGGTACTACCACAGGTTGTGTGAGAGTGAAAATAGACGATAAAAGAAATGTTGTGTAGTATGCTCTTTTACAAGCAGTTTTACTGTGTTACAGAAACAAAGAGAGCACAGATGAAGCGTAACAACCATCTTTTCTCGAAGTTGCCGTAGGTTTATACCAGCTTCCTGAAGTTTCTTTGTCATTTTGCAAACTTTGGGAGGAAGGGGGTCATTCTTTTTTTATTTTGTTTTTTCATTCGTGGTTTTTTGGCATTGGCTGTGTCTTGGCTGTATCTACCTGGCCTGAGTTATTCGGATTGGTCATTGAAGCAGAATTATATTATCCAAGGATTTTAATCTCCTTCTTATCAGAACCTGTGCCCTCTTAGTTTCTGACGATGACAACCTTCTTTCCATGAAGTTTTCTTAGATTTAGACCGGCTCCCTGCAGTTTTAAAGGAATACCAAGTAGGTAATAAGGTAGTTGATGAGGAAGTGGGTAAGGTAGTTAATATGGAGGGGGTGGGTAGATGAAGTGAACTTACCTCAGATGCAGGTAGCCGAGAAGCATTCGATTGTATAGGATCTTTTGGCTGTGGAACAATTGAATGCTTCTATTTCCATGACGGCCTCAGCTCTTTTTTTCTCTTCTCTCTGGAGCTTGACGGAGGCGCTTAGTATAATAATAATATACACTTCAACAGTTCCAATATTATTTTTAATACAAAATAAAAATGTTCCATACAAAAGTCGAATAAAATTAAAAATCACACTCAGGTTGAAGAATAATACTTTAGGTTAATTTCGTGAAACCAAAATAGCGAATTCGTAGTTTTGGGTAGTTACCGATACCCTCGAAAATGTCTGTAGCAATAATAGGCGTCCAGCGCATGGAGTGCTCCTAGTGCGAATCCCATCGTCTGAAATTAAATCATAATATTAGTATTAATAATAAAAATTTACATCATTTGCATGTAAACGCATGGTATTATTGTTGCCCTCCAGTCTGTGAGGACATTTGTTAACTTTTTGGAATTGCAAATTTTCCATTTCTAAACCAATGCAATAGATTTGATTTTGTTGCTTCCAATCTTTATCTCAATGGGGCTTTGAACTAACACGGTTCGCTACTAGGAGCGCTAGCGGACAAACGACTTAAGAAACCCTTGTTGATACCTTGTGTTACCTCATTTCACTTTACAATTCATTCCCCACATCAACTTCGTGAATACTGGCAAAAATGAGAATTATACTATTAATAAATAAATTATCATAATTGATAAACACACACAAACAAAAATAACAGGTAAGAAAACAAAAACCACTTATTTCTGCCATGACTGCCCTTATAGGCAACGAAGGAAAGAAAATCGGTAAGATTCTTGTTTACGTGCTGCGCTCTCTCTCAAGCTTCTCATGTTAAGAGCCCCATTGCTACCACACATGGTTTTTATAATGATCTGATTGAGATTTTAGAGAGAAAAGTAATGGACGAAGTGTGGTTTTTCTATGTGAGGAACATGCTCCAAACCCCTTTTCTTTTGCTAAAAGTATTTCGTTTTTCTCACCTAGCAATATTTAAAAATAACTTCTTTCCAGAGAGAAACTCCTTTTAATGACCAATTGTCGACAAACTACTTCTGAAAAGGATATAGGAAAAACTCACATATCCCAATAAGACCGGATTGGTCCTTCTTACTACTCCAGGAAGACAAGCACAGTTTCAACACTTCAAACCCCGTCAAAAAACCAAGAATGGTACCAATGTGTTGCCCCTGAGATTGGATCTGAGCAAGAGAAGGCTGCTTTTTATGCAAGGAAAACCTACAGTTTCACCAGTATACCTAATCATACCTCACCTGAAGTTAAGGTGCAAAGTCACCCTAGAGAACAATGTATTTACTGCCCAATGAAGAGTTTTGCTCTATCAGACTCGAAATGCATTGCACGATTAGGAAAGAAACAAAAAGGAGTAATTTTTCTTCTTCCCTCATCACAAACAACATTCAACATTAAGACCACTAAGTCTTAAGGAACCATCAAGCTGGTATTCACCTAACAACTTAATCATTATATTTCTGCACCCAGCTATTAGAAACCTAGAAGAAGTGTGGTAGATGTTCATAGAGATTACTTGTATGAATTTTACATACTTGGGTCACTCTACATGGCCCATCGACAACCACGAAATAGAACCAGTATAAGTCTCTCTATTTAATTCCTAATCTGTTAACAATTAGTGAGATGTAAAATGATTACAGTTTTAATGTGGTAGATGCTCAAGTTTTTGAAACTAGGTGATTTTGGAAGATGAGTTAAGTCACATGGTACTTGCATTAAAAAAAAAATAATAATAATAAAAATTCAGATAATTAGATGATGTAGGTACTTAAATAATATGGATAAGTTGGCTTATTTTTTTAATTTATTTTTTGCTCAAGTAAAAACACCCAGGGACATTACATAATTTAAGAGCGTACCAAGGCACAAGCTTTTACTTTGACATGAATTAAGGGTATGAATATACTGTGTGATACGACTGTATATCAACTATTTAGTTCTCTCTTTCAAAATTGTCCACTAAAGCAAGGAATACAATGTCAATAGTAGGTATTCGAGTGATTTTTTAAAAATGTTGTTCTTCTAAGGCACCTTTCTTAAGATTAACAAAAACCATTTGCCGAAAAATGCTCTATTCAAAATTGAAGAGACAAATGAAAATCAGGAGTTAAAAAAAAGGCGAGTTGTGAGTTCAACCTCAAGAGGACAGTTCGATGCAAAGCAAAGGTACCAACCGAATAAAGCTGATATTCTACTGCGCCTATTCCATGTTTGTGGTTTTGGTTGTTCCTTCGCACAGGGGTCCACTCAGGCGAGAAAAGTGCGATGATTGTTTTTTTGTTTGCAAAAACCTTGAAAAATCATAGTAAAATAGTGTGTTTGGAGTCTGTATCCATTGAATTTTATATGCTTTCATTTGAAAATACGAAATAAACGTGCAATAATTATGGGGGCAAAGAGCTGGTTGCTTTCTACAATCGAATGTCTTCTAACAGCAGCTGTCATTCCACTAAAGCTGAAAATACTTTAAGGGCCCTCAAAACCCCTCTGCACTCTCTCATCCCCTACAGAATTAATTCTCTATGATGATTTTAATAGTTCAGGAACTTTGTCAGTAGGAGACTTTTTCAGCTTCCACAGTTCTGGAACTATTTCAGAATTAGGAATGCTTGATTTATACTAAAATAAACAACAAAACAAGTGTTAACGTAAGTGTGTGTAAGTGTTGTTTACCACAAAAAAGAGAGGATTTAGCAATGAAATTGATGGGAAGGTACGAGTTTTCTCGTCATATCTCATTGGCTACAGAGTCTTTCCTTACAGTAGGTGTATGAAGGCTGTGCAAAACTAACTAATAATGAATCGTTGCATTATAATTTTCGACATTTTGGTAAAACTCTAGTAATATTGGAATAGTAGGAAGTGATTCGTAGAAACCTACATAGGCTGCGATCATGGCTGGGTAAGCTATGAAGCCCAGGGTCACCAGGTACAGAGGGTAGAGGTACAAGTTCACTGCAGCCGCCAAATACGCAGATGAGCTGAAGTAACTGAGCGCTGCACTCGCGTTGAACAACGTTTCCTGCAATAATAATTTTAGAGGTTATTCTTTCATATAATCACCGTTTCCCTTTCAAAATTAGCAAGCTGATAGCTTAATACAAGCATCATCACGATTGTTTGGGCGTATTCATGGTCTGATTCGAAAATCGAATTCATTGAAAATGTATGTGTCATGAGGATCTGTGGTCAAAATCCAAATGTAAGTAGCGCCCCTCGCGGTAACTAATGAAAGCCAAATCTGTGCAGGTTACCTCCTAACTAGGTTATAAATAACAAACAATAAACGTAAAACCTAACAATCCATAAAAATCTTTTGAAATGTGAATATGAACAACTTTCTTAAAACTTCAATAGATCTGAATTACGAGAACGACAATCCTGCCTTTCGCATGATTCGCAAAGCAGCTGATAGGATCACTTTTCGAAACTCATTCGCCAACTTGTTTTATCAAATATCCTACGCTTCCATAGCTATACCCATTTCGTTACTCTTTTCTAATCAAAACTCGCCTTTCCTGTTGATAATGGAGTTGATGTTGGAAATGGACCCTCTAAGCCTCTTTGAGGCTGCTGGATACCGATGGCAATATGCGGTATCACTCTGATCAGCTTAGTGAGCTCCGGAGCCTGGATGCTAGAACAGCTCAGTAGGGTAAACCTGTACACTTACATTCGAACGCTCATTAAAATTGACGTCATCATCCTTTAGCCGTTTTTTCGCACAAAAAAACACGAAAATAACTGAGATATGGTTGATTTTAAGCTCCAAACCGGCCTGTCCTGAAGCTTTTTTGCTTGGAAACGTACTCAAATTGGCCAAAAGAACCTTTACCATCGTCTTGAGATTTTTATACGCCGGTTTGCTGGCGGCCACACCAGCAGTGCGAGCCAAGTTGATGCATTTTTTAGCTCCAAGCCATGGTTTTAGCGAATTTTCTTAGAAAATAAAGCTATTGCAATGGCTCCAAAAATGTTAAAATAAAAATTTTCAAAAATTTTCTTCATCGAAATCTGTTTTGAGGCATTCTGAAATGATTCCTGGATTTTAACGCTTTTATTATATATATATATACACTTAAATTGGACACAAACTATTCACAAAGGAATTCATAAATTTCAAAATTTTTTTATCAACGTTTCGCATTTTGCGTTTTCAAGGCTGTTGGGATTTGGGTGAAACTCATCTTCTTAGCAATTTGTGGCATGTTGCTTAATGCAGTGGAGTGTCCATGATGCCGTCTCCATGATGGTCACGCTGGTAAACATCACTACTTTCCCGGAGGTACGATATGAGCAAAAAATTTAACAAGAGGCCTGAAATGAATTAATTTAAAAAAAATGAGATGGCTTTTGGGGGAATCAGCCCCGTACGTTCAGTCCAGGCGGAGTGAGGCTACCCAGGACCCATATGCGGGCGTGTTATATATATATATATATATATATATATATATATATATATATATATATATATATATATATATATATATATATATATATATATATATAAGTATATATATGTATGTGTCATTCCAGACGATAACTCTTGATAGAATTGAGATAAAAACTTCGTTCTTTCGCCAAAAAATCAAGCATTTCAAAAGAAAGGATGAGTTCGTTGGACAACACTTTTTGAGCACATTAAATTGGTCAAATTTCAAAAAATGTACTTAAAAAATCACTAAATAAGGCAAAAAACCGCTAAAAATTAACAAATTTCTATTTTTTAGCAGAATGCTACTCGAAAAAAATTAATCGAACATGAACTAGGACATTTAAAAATTTAAGCACAAAATTCTACTTAAATTTCATTAAAATAAGCTAAAAATCGATAGGAACACTTGAAAAAACTGTAAAAATCCACAAAATCGTTAGTTCATTGGAATATTACTGACAAAAAGTTAGTTTGCTATAAAATGTACCTATAATAAAATTTTTATTTGTCCCCAAAGTGCTCAAATTTCAACAGAATTTAACATAAATGTAATACGACCAAGAAAATACGCTCATACGATCATGCCGCATGACTGGAACTTTTTTGTTCCTTTTTTACTAACTAAAAAGCAGGCATTTAATTTTACAAAAAAGCTTCAGGATGGCCGGTTTGGAGCTTAAAATCAACCACATCTCAGTTATTTTCGTGCGTTTTTATGCAAAAAAAAAAAAAAAAAAAACAGCTCTAGGATGATGACGTCAATTTTAATGAGCGTTTGTGTGTAAGTGTACAGGTTTACCCTACTCAGCTCGGTACATGTGCCGTTAGATGTTTTGTTATTTCAGCCGTCAGCTTTCAAGTGCACAGCATCCCTCCTCGGTGCATTGCAACGCTACAAACCCTTACAGTTTTTTGAAAGTGATTTAAGGAAGATCCCCAAGTTTCGATCCACCAACAATGTATTAAAGTTTGGAGCTTTGCTTCTAAATTGATATACAATGCCATGATTATGTGTTAGGTTATGAATAGAACTTACGAAGAATGATGATCTGACTAGACTGAATGATTTCTGGGAAACGATGTAACAGATGAGAAGGAGTGTGACTGTGGAGGCACAGGCAGAGTTGGTAGTTAGGAGGGACACGTAGGACATTCCAATGATGGAGGCTTGACTAGTCCCGAAGTTGATGAGCATACTCTGGCATAGGCCTCCTAGTACCTGGAACAAAGGATTTGTTACATGGAAATATGGAAAATGTGGTACATAGTATTTAGAAACTTTGTTGGTTGTCATACATCTGGGTACCTCCTGTAAATTCGGATAC